>JARDVY010000296.1:6350437-7555190 GCA_029030555.1 Ornithoptera alexandrae | reverse complement strand
CCATTAATAACCATTAATTAATTAAAATATGCAAATATTAGATATGTTTATTCCCGTGGAGAAATCCTAAAGAGTAAGAGAGAGTAAGAGTAAATTACTAACCATGTGTATGCTTGCCTTAGAGCCTTGAGGTAAGTAGTACTAAATTTACTGAAATATCTATGTATTATATGTATATATATAGGGTGTCGCAAAAATAACCTTATAACACAGGAAATAAGGTACTTTTTATAAGGTTATTTTTGCGACACCTATATAATAAAAATAGTAAAGGTGATATGTGTTTTTAGGGAAATTTTAATATGAATACGCGTACTCCTAAATTTACAAACAATTTTTTTTTATCTAGCTTTAAAATTTGTTATCTGCAGAAGATATACAATAATGATTCTACCGAGCTGATGCACTAATTTGAAGATATTTGGTGAGACTTGCTAATGAAGTAATCTCACCAGGAACGATATTGTCTCTTTTATGCACCTCTTCTAATAGCAACCTTTAGGAATTGATCATCAGGTTGTACACATACATAGTCCCTTTCTGGATTCACTTATATGCTAATTAATACCAAAAGTAAAACATCCTTTACAATTCTTTTGATTTTTGCGCCAATTTCCTAATTTATAATTAGAATTATTCAGCAGTGGACGTCCATCGGTTAAAATGATGATGATGATTATTCCACAGACAGTTATTATTATGCAATCATTATTTATGTAAACAGCTAACAGCTAACAGCTTCATCATAAATTGAACAAAATTATGAATAAATTTTTCAAGCTCGACTCGTACGTTCCAAGTTTATTATGCTCGTATATGAAGGTTTACAGCGTTTTATTCTTTTCTACCACAGTCCGTCCGCACGACGGTGACGCACCACCACACTCGGTTCCATCTCCACCAGCGACTATTGTTTTCATTGCAGTTTCGCTACTGGAATTATGATTAATTTATAAAACTTTGTTACTTTGGTATTTAAAAACAAGATAATTTGACATTTTAACTCACCCAGAACTGCACAATAGTTTTACGAAATTATTTAAGGGTGATTCAACGAACAGCAAGAAGATTAAGCTCAAGATATTGCTAAGAAGAAGGTTACCCAAATATTGTTCCGCCTGAAACGCAATCACAAAACTTTTATTAGAACGGAACAAAATTACGGTGTTGGCATAAATTAAACAGCTAAAGTTTGTACATACCAAAACGTAACGACTGACGTACTGCGAACTCCTAGTGGAGAACCTCGTGTAGCTGATAGTAATGATATGAATCATGTAAGCGCCGTAAGTGAGCTTGCTCAGCGGGACGAATATTGGCCAGGAGAACAATGACTTCAGGTAAGCTGGTAATTTAGTGATTGATTTGTTTACTAAAAGGGTAAGCTGGATAATATAAACAAAACCTTATGCCTATATTATGCCATGTTATGTCTCCTTACGTAGATGTATTTAAAAAGAAACATAGCAGAAACCTCCTACCGATCAACAGTTACAGAGGCAGTTATTGCGTTGACTATTGGACTTACAAATGGAAAAGATTAAAGTTGATGATATTGGGTCGAAAATAGTGAAGGGTGCTAACTAACAACAAACTGGCTCTAATACATTGACAGTCGGAAGGCGGTGTTGCTATTGTAGAGACTTATTGGCAACATATAAAACATACGAATCCTCCTTCATCATTAAAATTACTCAGAATCGAAGTAAGCGAGTAGGAGAGGCCGCAGTCAAAGGAAACGGAAAATTCAATTATTATGTGGAGTGCTAACCGGTTCGCCGATACTCACGCATGTATCCATATTCAGATGACGCTATCAGTGCGCAGTTCAAGCCGGCCCAAACAAGTCTCACCGTCACTAATAATATGGCTGCTTTGAAATTTTCGTTCGAGAGCCAAAATAGAATAATCCAAACAAGCATGATGCACAGTAGCGACACAAATTGTTTCTGAAAAGTAAAATTATACCAATAAAGCAGCCACAATTAAATTATTTTTCAGGTAAACGATAACCGGATCAAGAAATGAATATGATTCCTTCTTGTTATTTGTATTTGAAGTTTTCTAAAATTTTTTTTTTAGAAGCAATGTAAAATGTGACTTTGTTGGCGCTAGGTCTCTGTTGCCCGACAGCTCTGTAAGTCTCAGGGGAGTATGAATAGGACTAACGTAAGCCCCGCTTGTCGTAGAAGGCAATTAAAAGGGTCTAGGATTTTCGCGTGCCTTGAGAGTGGGGGCCTCCTCAGAGACGTGTTCAAAGAAAGTGTAGAGGGGCACCGGTGCGTTCTATAAGAGACTCCGGAGCCTCTCCGAATGCTCTGATGCAGAGCACCGAGGGGGTTTTAGTGAGTAAAAATCTCACATAACCCTAACATTCCCCCAGAAGCAGGGTATCTTTCAAAGATTTCTCTCCCGAATCAAAAAAAAAGGTCTGTGTTGCCGGAAACCGTCTAGGTAGCGACCACCGCAGCACCTATTTCTGGCGCCAAACAATAAAGTGCGAACATTACTGTGTTCCTGATTGAAGCACAATGTGGTGCAGTGTATACTATTCTAATTAGCGCCGCGTTATCATGGGCAGGTGTATCATATACCATCAGATGAGCGTCCCGCTCGATTCATCGCTTAAATAAATAAAAAAAAATTAAAATTGGAATTCTTAAAATCTAGCCAGGAATAAATAGTGTATGAAGGGGTGTAGTTTTGAACCATACTGAGCTTGACCTTCTGGTAATGGAAAAGTCAAGAACAACTTACGAGAATGTCCGTCATTCAGTTTATCAATCACCCAGGCCAAATGTGACTTACTGCGGTGACTGTGGTGATTGATAAATGGTCTACACCCGTGTGAACGAAGATCCCAGCCCCAGCTAAGAGTACATTAAAGAGGGATGTTATTGTTTATTAAACTAATACGCCTCCTTGTTGAATGTTGATGATTGAAAATTGGCAGGGCACATGGTTTTGTTATCGAGGATGCTTTGACCCTGATTTGAAATGATTTACATCAAGCGGTATTAAACACCAGCTTCTAAAAATTATCAATCCTACCTTTGTAAAAGTTATTCTGATTTTTAATGCTCTGTAGTTGGACATCATGTATCCCATCACCATCCCGACTACGTAGGGAATAGCTCTGTGATGTGTACGTTGGTAAAGTTCAAGGGTCGGCGCCGACGTACCGTCTTTGAGTGTCTTGTACAATCTGTAATAAATAATATCATCATTGTTTGAAGATGTCAGATAACCTTCACTCAAGGAATTACAATGTAGGCTTCTTCAAAGAATGCAGTTTGTTATTTTTTGTGATCAGAAAAAGCGGTAATTTGCTTAGAATTTCAACATGAGATGAGTTTTTAAAATAGCGTAAATGAAAGACAAATGTTTCCCCAGTAATAAGCGTTGTGGTACCAAGGTTGGTGAATCCGATGTTATTCGTGTCATAGCTTTTATAATTACAAATAACGGAATCTTTTCAGTATAGATATGGGAAGTACCAAATATGCATTCGTTATATATATATGTATATATATATGACACTTGTATTATTCATGATCAATGAATCACGAATCAAACTACGTTAAGGTATGCGTTACGATATAAGTGTCTTAAGTTCTGTATACTTGTGTCTCTTTCTCTGACTTACTCAAAGTCCACCTTGATGGTTATAATTTCGGGCACTTTGTAAACCATCGAGGCAGGCAGCGATATACTCAGAGCAGCAATAATGGAGAAGCAGACTAAAGCAGCGCCAGGGTTCTTTTGGCGTAGCCAAAGCAGCATCGTGGCCATGACGGTCAGATGAAAGTCGCAGAATATGTACCAAGCAACGGGGTTGCACTGGAAACGGAAAAAAATCCTGAAGATCTTTACGTAAAGTGAAATGACAAAGAAAGAAACATGAAATTGATGAAGATTGTTTACAAAGTGATGGATTATTCTGTGTGTTCATAATTTCTTCTTTTCTTTTCTTTTCTTTGCTTAACGATAGAAGTAATAGAAAACGTACCTCAGGGTAGAAGTCTCTTACCGATGCCTATAATAATCAGACGCTAAGGTGCCCGGTTTGGTTTCTACTCTATTTAATTAATTTGTCTTTCTATCGCGGGTTGGTATCTATTAACATAATATTTAAATTCCTTCTGAATATTAATTCCGTGCTTTAATCGTATTGTTATTGGAATAATTCACTTACGATGTTAATATCGTGGATGTAATTCCCTATCATTAAGAAGCCCAACCACCAGCCCCTGACGCAGTGGTCGTACTCGGGCGCCATGAACTTCGAGCACAGCGGACCGCATCCGGATCTCGGCATGATGAAGATGATCAACAACGTTGTTAATATGTACCACCAAATGAGTCTAAAATAACGAACAGAAAAAATTAACAGGTCAAGATTATTTGAAAAATGATAACATTTGATAATGAATTGCTCTTTTTATATCGTGTATTCTAAATTATTATACAATAGCGCGTGCGTTCAAAAAACAATCTCCTTGAGATTGTTGTTTGCTGATATTAAAACAGACGATTGAAGATTAAAACTGAAGATACGAAAAATGTTGTAAAGCAGCTTTTAGTTTGATTCCTCAAACAGGTGCTCTGTGAAATTGTAAAAGTTAAACAGGCACACTGAAAATGGCTGCTTTTGAAGCACAATCGAAGTCCACTACTAACAAAAACATGCCGGTACATAAAGTCAGTCAAGACATCTCATCTTTTCGGGAGTATGTACAGGACCTGTTCAACTTTTTGTAGCAGAAAACAATAGATTTAAACCGCCATGGAATCAAAGCATCTATTACCTAACAGTGTGTCGGAGAGAAGTGGCGAAGATGTATTCAAAGAGGTGGTCGGTGTCTTGGTGACTCTCGGGAACTTTCACCTGATCTATTCAAACTACTTAAAGACTTGAGACAGCTAAATTAGATTGCAATAGGCTAATACTTATTTGTTATGAAAATACGTTTCTCCGGGCGGAGATTTGGTTTAAAAAGAAAGCATTAAAAGGGTCCCCAACTTCTCTTGGTCGCTCACTGCCCAAAAAATGACAAAATTTTTTCTTGCACGCTCAGAAGGATTTTAGTGTGAAGAAGATTTGGTAATTAGATTAGATGGAAATATCTATGTTGATTTGACGAATGGCTCACGACAACGTGTTTAAAGCTGCGATGAACTCGATAACCTAATTAGCATTCACTGCAAATTCGTGGATGATAATACTACGCCGGTCAGGGAGGCGAAGGCCCCCGTAACGCAGGATCAACAGCATCCAAAAACATGTCGACCGATCGGTAACAAAGTCGCCATGTATTTATAACACGATATTCTTCTGTCCACTAACTCGTTCACTTAATAGCTGTCTATGACTACGAACGCGATTTTTGTAGTTAACAAACAAGTTAATCAATATTCGACCGTAAGCCTTATACTGTTTCGGTTTACTTTGCATTGGTTGCATTCATTTTGATGGAGTTGTTTGCTCTTCACACAACTATAGCTTCTTCGCAAGGCAAAAGTAAATTGATTTTTTACCTAGATGTCATCAACTTTTTATTTTATCACTTCTATATATGCTTTAGCTCAAGTTATTTGTTTTGTATTCGACGGATGGGTAGTAAAGCCTTTTTTTAAGTTATCGTTATATTTATTATAATAACAACATTCATTAGTGTTTTATAATGATAGACATTAAATTTACAGCTTCACTTTTCTCTACTAACACGGACTTACTCGCAAACTCAACGCTCGCTCAACAATTAACTAATGGGTGTGGAACAAACAATTTTAGATTCGCTGAAAAGTTACTCCCAAACATCAGGCACGTGTATGGTGCTGGCACTAACGGGTCCAGCAAACCGCCTGGATCAGAAGGCTGTATGCTTTTTCATCTAATCCCTCAATATTCATTTCGATTTTTAACGAAACCAAAACATTAGTAGAAACTGAAAGGAAGAATGTATACTTAACTCGAACCTTGTAACATTAACTACAATTAATAAAAGTAACATGAAAATTGGTCTAAGTGTTTCAGCGATCACATAGAACAAACAAGCAAGCTGATGATGATGAACGATATAAGTCATTTAAATTAACCAAAAGTTGTCACCATAATGTCACGAAGACATACTTCAGTTTCATTTCATTTCATAGATTCTATTAAGACTGGGATTCCAGGTGCTTTCACTTCACAATCTGATGCTGATTTAAATACTCTTTGCATTTCTTTAAATGAAAATTTTTGTTTACTGCATAACATATTTAACGTCTGTACTTGTATTATAAATCTACATGTGCTTGCAATTTCTAATTCCTGGCTTAGATCTCTTTCTTCCACTACCTCTGACATCCCTGTTTTTAATTTTAATACGAAATGATCGATTAGGTAAAGAGGCGGGATTGTAGCAAGATACTTTTGCTCTTTGTTGGTATTATTTCAAATCTGCTCCGAATATCAGCACCACATTGTTATCAGTGATTCTATTACTGACTTTAGACGACGCTCATAGATCGCGGGAATAGCGCTCACTCATTGAATCTGCAAAATTCTGCCAAATCAATTTTCTATACAACTCCATCACCCCTTGATCGGTAAGTCATCGGAATAAGCTTCCACCTTAAAATAAGAGCAGCTCGCGATAAAGTTTCCTTTATGCGAATGCTGTGGGAACACTTCATATAACTATAAAACATCTATTTTCTCTTCCTGTTCCTGGCGCACGTCAGCTATCATTAATATGTATATATTAAGAATATATATTTTAGTCTCTATTACAATCTATGTATTAATTACGTATGTATGCACAAATTTATTGTGTAGGAACCTTTTATGTACTCACATAATACTTCACCCTCACTCTTGCTCTCTGCTTAACCCTTTGGTACATTGGTAGGAAATGCACGAGGTAGAATAGCACGAGTCCACCTTTTGTATATTTTTGCATTAAACATATATCATATGTGGCTAGATTATATTTACCTGAAATAACGTTTTACTAACAGCCTCACCAAATCCCCGAGCGTATTGATGGGCTTTGCATTCTTGACGTGCAGCAGACCGGACATTAAGAAGAAAGTGTCGACGACGAGCGGCAAACTATTTAACAATAGCCAGTAGCCGTAACTGCTCTTGAACACAAAATAAAGAAACTTGAGGGTGTACTGAACACCTAATATTCCTAAAAGTCCAATGAGAAAATATCCCGAGAGCATGTGCTAAAAAATTATGTTTCAAACTACAATATTGTTAACTGTTGGTCGGTCTCTTATTTGGTGATATCCCTTATCACCCAATTACCTACAAACCACTTCGACATTCCATAATTTCAACCAATGGATGTCCACTGGACTGCTGGTCTCTTGTAATACTTTCCACTAATCACGGTCTTGTGCCGTTTGAGTCCAGTAACTCAAGACAATTGCATTTATAGCGTTTGCCCACTTACTGAAGTGTCTACGGACGCTGCGCAACGCAAGTTCACAACTCTCAAGGTAGCGAGGTCAATGTGATGCTTATTACTTCGTAGGGTTAGCCCACCCCCTTGTAAATGACCCGCTTATCTTGTAAACTTTTTTATAATCTGAGTGCGCCTCGTGCAGCAGACAAGGTGTTACGCTAATAATATCTATTTAACTTTTAAGATATTTTATCATCATCGTTAACTTATGTTCATCCCTTGTTACTAGAGACATGTATTATCTCTGTTTTAGTTTACCTTTCTATTTCATCTAGTTCTGGCTGTTTTTACGATGTCAAGGTTTGGTCTGGTAGAAGGGCATGCGATGATATAAATTTCGCTGGGACATAGTCGTAGACTTTCATTTTGTTTTTGTTAATATTATTGATAGGGAAGACTATCCTCAACGCAATATTAAGCCATTAAACATGATTAATATTCTGTACCACTTTGTGTATAAATCTGAAACAAATAAATATTTACCTCTTCGAAATCCAAGCCATTGCCCATCGATGAGGCTAACGTTACGACAACATGATGCAAAAGTATAATGAGACACGAAGAGAAATATCTTATGCCATGAAGCACCTGAACATCATTCTTATGTTGTTGCAGCCATTCTTTTGTGTTTCTTTTAAGGCAGAAGCATTTCAGGAAGTTTGTCGCTGAAAATTAAAAGGAATAGTGTACTTTTTTCGCTACGTTAGTCTCTCGCAGCAGAAGTAACAGCACACTTCGGTGATACTTGCCTAGACACTTTTTTTATTCGACGAAGCGACGAAACGAGCAAGACGTTCACCTGATGGTAAGTGATACGTTTGCCCACAACAAGGTGGCGCTGGTTAGGATGATACACACTGCACCACATTGCGCTAGTCGCCTTGAAACAGGATGTATATCAGCATGTGTGTATGAACTGACTGTGTGTGGATGTCTCGTTACCCCAATAATTTCACTCGCTACAACTCCCTTCAATCCGGAACATAGTAATGTTTGCACATTACTGTTTGGCGGCAGAAATAGGAGCGTTAAGCACCACCACGTTTATACGTCGAGGCAAAGAAGCTTTGCCCTTTAACAAGTACGGAAATAATAAGTTGGTGTGACTATAATGTTTCGAGATGTATCTCTCGACGTTCTCTGTAAGTTGTATGATCAAACATTATGCTTACCAAACGAATCGGAATTTATGTTTTGGTATTTAGAGGTGTATTTTGTGCAATACCACCCGAAGACACTAGTCAATATCACTGCAACCCTGCAACATAATAGAGTATTACTGTTTCACTGCATATCTTGCGGGAAACTAATATCTGATGAAAAGAAACAGCAAACTAGAGACGATTATTCAAAGTCTGCTGATTGTTTACCACGACACCGGAAATCTGTAGGTAGTAAACAATACCTCTTTGTGCTTAAAATGCAGACTGCCGACTAACGCCCTTAATTAAAAGATGTTAAAAATTCATTAATGAATCAAGAAGTAAATATTTACACAACGATATGTAACCCGTCGATGTGTTTCGTCGTCTCCCCGGCGGGCTCGCAGTGGGTCACCGTTATGTCCACAGGGCTCCGCATGTGCCCCAGGTGGCTCTGCTTCAGCAGCGCCCTTAGGAACGTCTTCACCGATCCGGTTTGGCAGCTTTCCGGTACACACACGCCCCACGTTATAACGTTGAATGATTGCTTCAATTTAGTCCTTGTCTGTTCAAGGAAAGTTAATATCAATAGATATAATATCCGATATGTATAATATTCTGATGGTATGGTACCGCCATAGGCCAAAACGACTCATTAACTCTTTGTTTCTTATCAAAAAGAGATATTTGTTTAATCACATACTCCCGGGTGCCGATAATTTTACCGTCGTGGTGGTAGCGTCAGTGGCTCATCGCTTCTTCATACAAGAGAAAAAGTTATCACTTACGGCAACGTAGTCTTCTGTTGAAGCATAGGGATTGACATCTTCTGGAGAGAGGTCTGAATGATTCTTAACTCCGAGAACGAGGTCCGCGAGGCAGTACTGCGTGCGGAACGGCGGCCGCGAGCTGCCGACCGTCTCCCTCAGGCACTGGTCGTAGTTGCCGAGGTGGTACTTGGACCCGTAAAGCTGACCGACCGGCAGCTGTATGCTGTCCCATACTGGTAAACATTTAGAAAAGGTCAAAAGTTTGGACAGTATAATTATGTTTTGTTTCGTGGTGAAAAATATATGTAAATAATTAATAATACAGCCTACCTAAAATAATGTGGAACCAGATAGGATGATATACACACCATCACATTGTGTTAGCCACCTTGAAAAATTAGATGTTAGGTCTCATTACCAGGCAGCAGGAACAGGCCCTTATGAGGACGGTCTCCGGCTACAGAAACCTTCACCTGTAAATATTTACTGGTGTTTTCCACTAACTCGTATTAGGCTAGCGTGGTGGGAAATGGCCCAAATCCCTCCGTATGAACCCCTATAAGCAAAAGCTTCTAGTATCGGCGGAACTGGTGGCTATGCTGACTGTAAGGTTGCGCGAAACTGATGGATGCGGGCAGCGCAGGACTGATCGATGTGGAAATCTTTGGGGAGGCGTATGTTCAGCAGTGATTGTCTATTGGCTGATGATGATGACGATGAATCTTATTGGAGTTCGTCACTAGCCGCGGTGCTGGTATGTTAATGCGGTTTGATTTTTGTACTGTGGAACCACACTTATCGTCCTCTAATTATTCTGGTTATATGCTTGGTACGGTGGTGCTTACTCCATGTGGCCCAAAGTGTTGAATTTTTGACATTGCTAATTGTTTTCAAAAGCTGCTCCAAGCAGAACCGCTCGTCTTTGGACCATCTGTGGGCGATCAGCTGTTCAGTCAGCGCGTCGAACTTTTCACATCCAATGCATCGTTCAGTGATTTTCGAACCGTTACTGCTTGCTGAACACCCGGCACCATTGTAACCTGTGAAGGTATAACGTAGTCTAGGTCTGCAAAAAGGCTAGTCCCATAGTTTTTTAGTATTCACAGGTACTTCACTAGCAACCGTAACGCCTCAGGAATCTTTGATCTCATCGACATAATACCAAACGTTAAATTATGAATACACATAGATGGGTAGTTTTAGCAAGACTCACAATTACTAGACCCAGAAGGGCACCCTGATAGCAGCTTACTTGAGTGTTACTTAGGTGGTGTTTGTACATAAGTTTGTATGGGTCATCATAATTCTGCATCATGAAAAGCAAACAGCAGGCGCTTTTGATTTCATTTCAGCCTACAAAGCGATTCGGTTGACAGTTGAAAGTGTTTTTAAAAGCGACCTTTGAAACACATCACCTTCTTCATTTCAAATAGCTTACCTAAATGAGTGAATGGCTCCATCACCACACCTTTAAACACCAGGTGTAATGGAGAAAACATTGAAAATAAAAGACCTGCACCCACGGCGTGCTAGAGGTGTATATTTGTGCAGATCAACTTACTAACTAAAAATTATAGTGCCTACCTACTAAACACATACTTTATTTAAATGAGGGGTAGTTTTGGGATTAGTACAAACCATTAGCCAAACGCTAAATGGCAGGTGCAAAAGTCCTCGACATCTAGCGCTTTTGGATGTACAAAATAAGAAAGAAAATTAACAGTCTTGCTATGTTGAGCTAACAGCAAAAGCGGGAGTTCCCCATCTCTGTTCTTCAGAGCGCTGAGGTAAGCTCCGTATATATTGGATAACCTATACAACCTCGAATGCAGCTTCGGGTCGCACTGATCCGTAAGTTTTTGTAAGTGTCTGTGTGTGCCTGTTTTTCCGCAACGACATCTGGTTGAGGCCACCAGCCAGGAAAAGACAGATGACTGCCCTGCGTAATGTCTCTGCAGACATTTGTAATGATGGTGTTACAACGGCGGTGATTTGAAATAAAATATATAAAGGTGTCTTGTCTCCATCACGCGTGATTCGAGAGTGGCACTGTTACGGAGCTCCCTAACAATGTATAGAATTCAGTAGGGGAAGGGAAGGACAAAAGTCTCCAACGTGTGCGTGTTGCCAGTGTTGATATACGGAACTCAGACGTGGCCCCTTACTGTCGGCCTTATAGAAAGGCTCAAAGTCACGCAAATGAGAGGGAACGAATCAGAAATGAGTAGATCCGCAGAACTAAGATCATCGATATAGCTCAAAAGATTGCTAGACTTAAGTGGCAGTGGACAGGGCACATTGCTCCAAGGACCGACGGTCAATGCGGCAGTGAGGTCCTCGAATGGCGCCCGCGTACTGGTAGACATAGTGTTGGGAGGCCCCCCACAAGGTGGACCGACGATCTGGTGAGAATCGCGGGTAACCACTGGATGCGAACAACGCTGGGCCGATCGATGTGGAGACCTTTGGGGGAGGCCTATGTCCAGCTGTGGATATCTATCGGCTAATGATGATGATGCTGAAGGGAAGTTAAACGGGTTCTTTCAAGCGTGAATGTTTTAAAACGGATCATTTTTTTTATTACGAGTACTATGCTTACAAATAAACGTGCGACTCACCGATGAAGACGTAAATCGCGATCACAACCTCCAGTTTCATGATCAGATTAAACTAAGTGCGGTTTCGTTGTGATCACGCATTTTTATACCGCCAGATAATGGACACTGTGCACATAGAGAGCATTGGAAGGAATAAGATTAATTGATTCGCTGAGCTTATTGAAGGCAGATCGCGTCTACGTCGGAGCCGAGTCTTTGTCGTGCATGAAGTTTTTTTACTCTTGGAGAATAAAACGTTTGCACGTGCTTGGATCCTGTTCAGAGTGCGCTGGCAGGCGGGTTCACGGTGCGACACGGACTGGTCGAACTGATTGTATAAATGGATAAATCATATTACAAAGAGTACTTTAATTGCGAGAAGTTTGCTACAAATGAAATGAATACTGGAAAAGTTGAGAAAATTTGACGTAGTATTTGGCGATTTAAGGAGGAAGTTGGATAAAATCTTTGAAAACACGACTGATTATGTAATGCGGATGTTTACTTGGCAAACAGCGGCGTGAAGTTGTAATGCAGCAGACGTAAATTGTTCTGTATTGATTTCCATGTAATGAGTGATTCGGAATCGTTAAGAAGCAGACGGCTATGACAATGACAGATGCTGGATTTCCGAGAACAGCCGGCTCCACACGCTTCCTCTCCGAAGAAGTCCCGCCTGCGATTAGTGTTCAACTATTTCATTAACACGCAATTTTTTTGACAAGGATCTGAATATTTATGTAAAAAAAACAATTAATAATAATAACAGACAAATAAACAAAACTAAATGTCTCAATGATTTCCGGTGATTTTCTTTCATTACAGTGTTAGTTCGTTTCATCCAGCGTGTTATACTGATTGATAGTTTCGTTAAAGAAACCCGGAAGTGTTTTGATTTATTATTTATTTTCTGCGTCGCTTCTTCAGCTAGATGATCAACTCTTTGAAAAGATCGACTCTTATGCGAGGGTGAGTAAAGTTAATACTGACTAAACAAATATGGAATATTCTTAACGCTCTGTGGAAACTCTGTTAATCATTACTTCGAAGGGCGATCTAGCAATAACTGCTTGGACTAATTAGGCTTTTGCTCCATCCAATCTTTGAGTCTGACTTCTATCAGTACTGACTCCCACTTAGCAAATACACTAACACTTTTACCAGAAGCAAGCTCTGCACGGCATAAGTAATCTCATTGATACGTTGCGTCTTGTTGATTTTAGGGTTTTCCTGATTCTTGTAGCAAATAGAACAAAATACGAGCTATGACTTTTCATCCCCTCCACACTAATGAGAACATTCTGGTAAATCCTCGCGACCGAATCCATATACATTGTTCCATAAACCGTTCCCAGAAACTAGTTCGTGCTTGGTGTAAACTAACATCTTATATAGCATATGTTAGTGCTTATTCCTGCTGCCTGTGAATGCTGGTGTTCCATAAGATCGTGTTCCTTTCTTCTCCTCCTGTTCCTGTTCATTCTGCATATTAATAACATCTTCCAAATTTGTAATACAGTTATATTGCGGTGTAGACATCAGTTCGCCGGCCATGTCAACATGCTCTGGGGTGGCGGTACTGAGTGCCGAAACAAATTACTGTGTTCCGGTTTCAAGGGCGCTGTAATTAGTGTAATTACTGGGATAGCTGACTGATAGCTTAACAGATGAGATATACTGGGTTTTCGGGTTCGTGGATCTCATTGTCCACTAAGCGAGTGCGGGATGAATGACTGGTACAAGGTGGTTTAATTCTTGTCGTACCAGAACTAGGGTGTCGAGGAGGACTATAGGCTTCTGTGTCTGCATAGTACCAGGAGTCACCTGTGCATTCCACAGACGATCCCCGGGCTTCTCGTGATACACTGAAGATGACCACTGAAAGGGTTTTAGTGGGTAAAAATCCTATATGATCTTTTCTTCCTTCCAGAAGCAAGGTAAAGTTTTGGAATAATTATTCCCCGATAACAAAAAAAGATATTAACTTTTTTTGTTATCGGGGAGGAAAGACGAAGGAGAAAACAGTAGTGTGCAAACATAACGGTAATTATTAGGGTAACGAGGCTCAACATCTTATGTCTAAGGTGATGAGCACAATGTGGTACACTGTATATCATCTTAACTAATGCCACATTGTTACAGGCAGACATATCACTTACAATTAGGTGAACATCGCTGCTACCTCGTCGCTTAATTGAATAAAAAAAAAATTACCTTAGTATTACTGGCTACAGCGTCTGTCGGCGTCTGTATCGGTTGGTGTCTTCATGAGAACCGGCGTTGTCGCGGCGAGCTTCACAAGTTATGGCCTCGTTGTCATTTAGCTTCTTGCGGTATTGAAGACCAGATAGCTCGATGTGATTAGAAGAAAAAAAAAGAAATGAAAAAAAACGACACGGCGTATTTTAGCGGGCGAAAAATTTAACAATACTGCATCGAACACTATCATCCAGGAGTTGGAGAGTGAAACGTACTTAGACCTGATAAAGGAACATCTGATTTAACATAAATGGAATGGAGACGAGAGGCTGGGCTTGGAGGAGATATTGAAAACGATCAACAACGTTAGAAACAACGCTGTGGGCCACTTGGGGTAAGTAAGAATATCATTGGGGGAGGCGTTAGCGGTGCGCTAAGGGATTAAAGGTATAAAATGTATCTAGATCAAAGCCTGCAGACGTCCGTCTAGTAAATATCTAGTGTTTATTATTTATTTTGTTGTAATTAATATATATATTATATGCCTATATCTCTTATCGCTAGGTTCAAATGTCCTCTACCAGCTTACTTCTTTATAAAAAATCTTTCTTTTCAGGTTTGCAGCTCCAGCAGTAGTAACTGTGGTACTGATCTGTACAAAGTGACTAAACATAAACAGATAGTGATTGTTAAACTGTCGTCATCACCCCATTGTACTCCATTGCTGAAGATATATATACCTACCTCGCACTCCGAGAGACGATCATTAGTCGTATACATTGGCAAGTGTGATTTGGTGGTAAAGGTCACAGGGGAACCTGCTGTACTTCACCACGGAATTATTTCTAGTTAGATGTCATTAATCAGACGCGACACATTAGTTTACTGGTGGTAGACCTCTGTTGCCGGAGACCGTCTAGGTAGATACCACCGCAGCGCCTATATCCTATCATTACTATGCTCCGGTTTGAAGGGCGCTGTAGCTACTTTAATTACTGGGTTAATGGGATTTAAAATGTCTCAAGGCGACGAGCGTAATGTGGTGCTACGAATACATTTTATCGCCACGTTGTTATGGACAGTCGTATCACTTACTATCAGGTGAACGTCATGCCGGTTCGACCTTTCGTTGGATTTAAAAAAAATTGTTATTTATTAATATCAACATTATAACTAATGACAATAAGAGCATAATAAAGATTAAGATCATTTGCAAATCTGTCTCATAAATTACTTTAACAGCTTTTATTTATAAAATTCCTTGTAATTTTTTAAGGTCAAGTAATGTTCTTGCAAGTCTTCAGTAATTACTTTCGGAGAAAAATCTTTTGTTTTTTTTTTTTAAGCTGACCTTGTCCAGAATATGGATATTTATGCGAGTTGAACGAATAAATCCGACAGATGCATTCAGTGTTAATTACAATTAAACAACTATGATAATCTATTGAGGTCTATACTAAAAGTTTGCTATTTGTATCTAGCTTATCTTTTTTTTTTATTCTACAAAGCGACGAGACGAGCGGCGGCGTACACTTGATTTTAAGTGATACTCATAGTACCATATTGCCTTCGCCGCCTTGAGACGACCCAATGTGACACGGAGGCCTCCAAGTAGAGAGCATATTATTCATGTAAGGTCGGCAACGCAGCCGCGAGCTATCTGGTGTTGCGACTGTCCTTGGGCGTGAGTGATCACTTACCACCAAGTGAATTGTACGTTCACTGTTTCTAAAAAAAAATAGTAATGTAATACTTAGGACGTACACTGCATCACGTTGTTCTCGCCGCGTTGACACATAGGTTAAGTCTCGTTATCCCAGTAATTATACTAGCTACAGCGCCCTTCGAACCGGAACACAGTAATGTTTATCGGCTGCAATAGGAGCTGCGATGGTACCTAGACGGTCTCCGGCAACAGAAATCTTTTTTTTTTTGGTTCGAGGGAATATCTTCTAAAGATACCCTGTTTCTGAGTAGAAGTCAGGGTTATGTAAGATTCTTACTCAGTAAAACCCTCTCGGTGGTCTGTATCAGGCTCCGGGATCTCTTATAGAACGCACTGGTGCCCCTCGGCACTTTCTGTTACACATCTCTGAACAGGAGCCTAACCCTCCTACGCACTGTCACTGAGCCCCACGTAAGTTCACTTGTCGAGCGATAAGGCCCCCCTCCCCCACCCTGAAGGCCCGCGAAACTCTTAGACCCTTTTAGTCGCCGTCTACAAAAGGCAGGACTTACGTTTGTCCTATGCTTACTAGCCCGAGACTACAGAGCTGAGATAATTTCAAGATAACAGTTATGTTATTTCAGGGCCTAGGTAGTTATAAATATTTGATAAGAATTTTGCTGATGGTCATTTTTTGAGAATACCAGTATGTCGTCCATGTAGGGAAAACAAAAGTCGAGGTCGTGCAATAAAGCGCTGGAAGGTTTGTCCGGCATTTCGCGATCCGAAGGTCATACGGGAATTCATAGAGACCAAAAGGTGTTGTGATCGCGGTCTTGCACACGTCTTCTTCGTTGACTGGTATATGTTGATAAGCCTTTACCAGGTCGAGGGTGCTGAAAACGGTAGAACCAGCAACTATGTGGCCGAAATCCCACGATATGACGTAGCGGATAGCGATCTGGACTGGTTGACGCGTTGTCCTCTGTAATCGCCGCATGGTCGCCATGTACCAAATCCTTTTTTAGGCACCAGTTGCAATGATGCGGCCCATGGGATTTTGGATGGTGGTGCGGTGCCGGTTTTCAGCATATCGTAAACTTCCCATTTAGCGACCACTAGCTTATGCGGTGGGAGGCAACGAGGATGCCAAGAAACAGGAGGATCACCGGTGGTTTTTATGTAATGCACTGTGGAATGTTTAATCTCCCTGTGCAAACCAGGTCGAGTAATGATGGAAGGAGATGGAAACTCGGTGAGGATATTGTGAAATCACGACACGTTATTTACCGAAATGGTTTCCACGCTAGATTGTTCAGCACAGGCGAAAAAAGGTGAAACAGAAATACCGGTGATGACGTCCACAAGATGTCTGCTGCTACAGTCTGGTAGCAAATGATAATGCGCCAGAGAGTCGGAACCTATTATAGGTGTATTGACGTCGACTATGACAAATTGCCATCGACATTTCCACCGCAGCCCTAAATTAAGGCTGAGGAAGTATTACCATTCGTTTTAATGGTGCTACCATTAGCTGCGCTAAGTTGGTAGCCAGTGGGAGATATTTAATTACCCAACAACTTACGCGGATAACAACATAAATCAGATCCGGTATCAATAAGGAATCAGACTTTGCTGGACTTAACCGTAACAAAAAGACGACGGCCTGGTTTTGCACAGACAGTTGCCGTCGCTACGGACTGGCTTGGCAGTTTTCGGCTTCCAAGAACATGGTTTGCTGCCCTTGCTTGCCTTGTCCTTGAAGGTGTTATAATAACAGCGCAGTTGTTAGCTTCTTGAGTTGCTCCTGCTGCACTCTTACCTGCGCACGGGCGCTGCGACACTAGCAGCAAGTTGTTGTACCTGTGGGGCAATAGCACAAATTCCGAAGGGATCAAATGCCGAGGCAGCAGCGGAATGCACGAAAGGGTCAGAAGATGTCGCAATACTAAAAAGACCTCCTTATTCGTACCAAACCCACCCCAAAAACCTTGGCTGACACCCTATGAACTTGAGGTTGGGGGTCAAGATCTAGCTTTGAACCATATCCCTGAATTTGCGTGCGATTTTCCTGGCACAAATTGGAGACTTCAGAAGCAAGATTTTCCATCTCTTTCTGGTAGATGCTCAATTGTTGAGCGACGGATGAAGTTACAAAACTTGCTGGGTCAGTCATCGTTGGATTAATGAGATGAGGAAATAAGTATAACATTAGTTGTAAGTCAGTGAGTAAGAAACGTGTTGTTAGGTCTAAATTGTAAGGTTAATGAGGGTGAAGTTCGGCTACCGAACGCACCAATAAAACTTATAAAACCAATTAAAAGTAACATTAACCATAACGGTAACAATAACGGCTGTTTCTTATGAATAGCAACTATTCAATACAATGCTAGTAAGAAAAAACTGCGATTTACACAAAGATGCAATACACAAAACAAACAACAATAAAAAAGTGAATAGTTGTCCCAATGACCTTATTAGTAGTAACAAATTAGTCCACTCGTCGCAAATGAAAAAAAAAAAAGATTCTTGGAAAGGTCAGTCCGTCAATTTCACGCACGTACGACGAAACAGCTTGAGCTAGTTATCGGCCAATCAGATCGATGCACGTCGATTCATCTGGTGACAGCTCGTAATGGACGCCTTTGTCGAGACGAATTAAGCGAAAATATAACCTTGATGATGCACTAACGACGCGGCGAGTCGGAGACTGCCCTGCAGATTGCTCCGTACGAACTTAGGATGCTTGATTTTGCAGCCAACTACATGCTTCGATCACGTCGGGGTCACCAATATGGAATGTTAGGGAAGTGTGACGGTTAATAGGCTGCTGTAGTCGTCCCTAGTGTCGCATCCAAATGAAAGCATTCTTAGTTTGTAGTCTTTTAATAATCACTCTAGCGATACGGATTGTAGCGTTCTGCCTCACCGACCTCGACTCGCTGACCAGCGCCGCTCTTCCTATCTTTTCTCGGCCTGTTGTCAGAGCTCATTCCAAATTCCTCATTCAACTTCAATCGTGGGATGCGTTCGGAAATCGAACATCGCCACATGCACTACTGTTGGCGGTAGAAATGAACGCTGTGGTGAATAGAAAGAAAATACTACACTTTTTTCCTAAAATACTTCCTGACTCGGTACCGTCTGGATTAGTACTACTGTACCACCTATTTCTTCTGCTAAATGAAGGTCTGCTTGCACTTACATTGAAGTGCTATCTCGCTCTGAACCCTGGTCCAGTATACACCTCAAAGAGTCATAACAG
Source organism: Ornithoptera alexandrae (assembly GCA_029030555.1). Taxonomy (NCBI): domain Eukaryota; kingdom Metazoa; phylum Arthropoda; class Insecta; order Lepidoptera; family Papilionidae; genus Ornithoptera; species Ornithoptera alexandrae. The sequence continues at coordinate 7,536,091 of JARDVY010000296.1, read as the reverse complement.
TATGTAATAAATTCAATCGTATAATTCTTACGAAGGCTGCACTAAATAAGAACAAGTTTAACTTTTTTTTATTTTAATAAACAACGGATCGACGATTGTCTTCAATTGTATATGATCGTTTCTCTGAAAAAGATAACGAAGAAGCGTGCTTGGCCACAATATAATAATGTATTGTACTGATTCTATGAAATTGATCATAAATAATACCATTTACCTGATGATTAATATAAATACATAGATTTCTTAGGACCGGAAGTAAAGGCACTTTCCATGACAAAGTCTCATCTTTGGATGCATTTGTTTCAGCACTCGCCAGCGTCACAGAACATGTTATTAATATGCAGGAGGAATAGTGTAGGTGGCAACACAACCTTATAGAACACCAGCATATACATGCAGCCACCAGCATACATTTGCTACATAACATGTTAGTACACACCGAGTACGACGCAGTTTCTTTCTAGACGCTACTTTCGTCTAGAACCACCATCGACTGGAATTACTAGTGGATATACTGGTGGTAGGTATCTGTGGTAATCAATGAAATTACTGTCACCGGACACCCTATATTATGTATCAAGGCGACGAGTCCAATGTGTTGCAGTATATACCATCCTAACTACCACCAGTTTATGGGCAGGTGTATAACTTACCATTGGTTGAACGTTTCGCTCGTCTCGTTCTTCGTTGAATAAATAAATACTGAGAACATGTACGGAGTAGTTCCGCTTCCCGCCACCCGCGGCGCTGTATGTCCGCTGGCGCTAGAGCGGACAAGCAAGCATAGATGGCGCTGTTATATCAAATGAATTTACAGTACTTGTAAGGGTTATTGTTACAAAGAGCTGGGGTATGCAGTGACTTTGTTTATATGGTGCGCATGTCCTTGCCCGCATGTCATTTGTTCTACCAACCTTGGAAAAATGTCTAAAGGAAATAGGAGGAAAATACGTTCAGTGTAGTAAACAAAATCCAGACTAAGTATCAACGTTTTGTTTTAACGTATATTATATATTCTTAGTTAAAACAAAATCCCCGTAAACACCGTGAATTATATTTTAAACAGTTGTTATTATTTATAAATATTGTTACTTCCAAACACACCAAGTTTCAAAGTCCATATGAAGTGAGATTTCTTCACCATTTTCCATGCTCATCTTTTATAATATATTCTTGTAGTTACTTCTACATATACTTTTTCCCGTCTGCTCTTAAATATTCATCATTGTTTGTTTTTCTAACTCCATTTGTTTCGCGACGGTCTGTATTTCCATTTGCACAACAGTTTTCGTTATTCCAACACACTTCTAACTCGTTTTTCGCGCAAACACTTTCTATATTTGCCGCCTGCTTGTTTGCAGTGTCATTTACTTGATTTTTAGGTTGTTCTCTGTAATCAAATAGTAATTTAAATTAATTCAAGATTTCATAACACGATTGACATGATAATCTCTTTTACTTTGCTCCTTCTTGGAACTTTCACAAGAAGCGGCAAAGTAAGAGGAAGAACCTAAGTCCTACAATAACTAAAACAATTTTTTACACTTTCTATATTCGACATTGTCTCAAGACATTGCACCTATTACTATATTTATTTCCTAATGTACAACTTAAATTGCACATCTAAGTACGTCAAGGTAGATAATTTTGTTACGTATTAATTTTAAAAGTTATGTTACTTGAGTTAACTCTCTTCTGAATGTCATTCTTATAACCACCAGCTCTTCTTTTTTTTATATCCAAATCGTACTAAATTCGAGTTTTCTATTGACTCATTGTAACCAGTTCCAGTAAGCTTCTAAGTGTGCTTCTGGTGCTTCAATATTAATAAAAAAAAATCTATTTTTATTAATAACTCCTATGAAGTTTGATATATGAGCAATGGTTTTCCTGATGTCAACGTTTGTATGAATTAAGTAGAAAGCTTTTATTAACTGTTACAAAGTGGTTTTATCTCTGTGGTATCGCGGTCATAGAGGAAACAATGTAAGGGGTGTAAGGGTTCCCGCACAACAACTCACGACATTCAAGCCAACCTCACCAGCTCGTGATGCACCCAGCGAATTAACAAACGAGGCTCTGGCTCCCACCAACCAGCAATGGCTCTGCGTAGTGGAAAATATCCCAAATCCTATCCTACCCTATACAAATCTCTACCTGATCGACATGGGAATCTTTGGTGGAGGTCTATGTCCAGCGGTGTACGTTTATCAGCTGATGTTGATGATGGTGAAAGGAAACCATACTTTACAGTAACTTCTCTTTCATTAAAGAGTTATACATAAATAACTATAAATTTTTTATATATGTGTTCTTTGTAGTTATTTTGATAACAGAATTTAACTTACATTATATTGATTGCAAGATCAATAAGGTTGTTTAGAGGAGATTCGATGAATAGCGCGACGTAGAGGCTGATCAAAACGACCATTACGATAACACCGAACCCGTCTTGAAACTGAAATAAAGAAATTAAAGTACGACTATATTTTAGAAGTATAAAAAGAAAACATTTTTTTTTTATTTATAAAGATCAGACTACATACAACAACATCACACTATATTACATCATACTACAATTATCAATCAGGTCCTAAATAGTCTCGCTCTCGTGTATTAGAGGACAGCGTTCTGTTATAATGCGAGGTTGCTAAATAACCTCGGATGTTTAAAAATGAAGCCACGGATTCAAACTAGGGATTTCCGAGTACCAAGGTTCGATTTTCGCTGTAACGCTTCAGCATCAGAATTATTCAGGTTATGTTATCGCGTGGAACAAAATATGCGTTCGGGAGGAACTGTGTCCAATGTGTCGTGCTGCTATAGAGCTTGTGCTGCTATGTCCAATGTGATGGTTATAACAAGTGATTGTAATTCAACTTACAACTTTTAACATGTCGTACCAAGAATGGGAGCGCGGGGACACTATCAGCCTCAATAAGAATATGTATTGGCTAAGATACATTCCATAGGAGAGTCTGCTCAGCGGCACGAACGGCGTCCAGCTGAGAAACTTGGGGATAATCGCTGCAAAAATTATATATTTTAATGTTATTATGTAGGAACGATGTTACTTGCTAGCTGTACCATCTAGGTATTAGACACTTATTTTTGTCTTTTTTATTTTATTATTATTCTACGGAACGGGTGATACATTCACCTGAAGGTAAGTGATGCTGCAACCCATGACAATATGCGATAGTTAAAATGGTATGCACTGTACATTGTGCTCGTCGCCTTGAGACATAAAATGTTGTCTCGTTACCCCTACAATTACATTAGCTACAGCGCCCTTTAAACCGAGATGTACGAGTCGTAATGTTAGCACAGTCCTGTTTGTCAGCTGCACTATCTAGACGGTTTCCGGCAACAGAGAACTGCCACCAGTAAATCTTAATTAGCGCCACGTCGTTAGGTATGAGCATACGCATCACTAACCTTAAGATGAATGTCGTTTTAGCACTAAATTAGTAATTACAGTTATACCTTTACATGCAAAAACTAGACAGTATGAAAAAAATACCTTATTTTTTTTTTAATTAATACTCACGTAAGGATCCATACTCGCAAATCATTATGAACGCCGCGCAAAGCGCAGCCCAGAGGGGTCTGTTTATGGCCACAAACAGCGCCGACTCCAGGGCATTGTACTCACGGAACATGAACAGGGAGCCCGTGAGGAGTATCGACGTACCCAGCGCCGTAATAACCAACAAGTACAGTATCGTGCGCGTCTGAAAAATATTAAAGTCATTTTACAGGTGATCATTCTCCTGCCGTCAGATAGTGATGTGCAAAAGCTGCTGGGTTCCGGCGTGGAATGCGTCGTAAAATGATTACAGCAATAAGACGTAATTCATATCAAGTTTCAAGGAGATGAGCACAATGTGATGTACAGTATATCATCCTAACTTGATAAAGTTGTCTTAACTAAACTTGACAGTCTTGGATACAAGCGCCGTGTGGCCAGTCTCGCGGTGTGCTAAAGCATACATTTTGGAATCGTGCGATGGAATTACACGATATGATTTCTCCGTCCCCACTTCATCACCAGACGCACGGCTTGTCACCGTCCTTATGTTGTAAACATCCCCACTTCGCGAACAAAGAGGTTCAGCTCCTCGTTCTCAACAAGAATAATAAACTAGTGGAACATAACTTGCCGGCGTCGGTGTTCCCGTCTAAATACCACGCGGGTGTCTTCAAGAGTAAAAAAGTCTGTTACTAGATTAGTGCGCCTTTTTATCACAGACCACCGCACCATTTAACATCTGGTGGGATAGTGGTCAAGTGGTAAAAATGTCGATTTAAAAAAATAATTCCAACCTTAGATATAACGTTCCTGCAGTTCGCCGGCTTGTATATGGAGAGAATGTAGCCCGCTGCGAGACCGACGGAGTAAGATGAGGCCCGGAAGTGGCTGTAGACATACACGGGCTCGTCTAATATATTTTTACGTGTATTCTTTAATGAACTGAAATGTTAAAAAAAAGAGAAGCTTTACTCGAGCCTTTTTTTGTTTTTAATCTATTACATTTTATGTAGCAATATTATATACTACTTTTTTTAATGCACTGTCATGAATATTTTCCGTGAGCTAATATCCACTTCCGAACCTGTCTCCTACTGAAGCTAACCAAGTTAGTTAGGATATTTAGATATCTCTAATCACTAATGTCTTCTTTCTTCTTCTTTATTCTCTGTCGTTTAGTTATAAACAATGTTCTTTACATTTTGAACTATCCCAAGAAAACCAAGGTAACTTGCGCAAAACAATGTTATCAATCAACTTCGAGGGTGGAAGATATAAAGTGAATATTTCTATAAAATAATATTTGACTGTTCTTTGCATAGTCGGTCTAGTTAGAATGTTCACACAACGCCAAGTTACGCCCATCGGTTTGAGACCTTAATTGTTACTTTTAACGATATACCAAAGATGATCGTGACGACCGTGGAATGGATGAAAAGGGAGCGATCAGGAAAGATCCAGGAAAACCGAAGAAAGGTTAAAATTAGACTGACTACTATATGCTACAATAGATGACCTCCAACCTGCCTGACCTGCATTACCTATAAACCGTATACCATTTAGGGAGAACACTTACCCAATACGGAAAGCAGGTATTGCTTCCAGCTCATTGACATAAGTATAGATACCAGGTAGTATTACTGAGGCCAGTCCTATAAGCCCGAATAAGTAGAGTCCTCCACGCCGGTTTCTCTGGTAGAAGCAGTAAAGGATAACGCTGACCACGGCCATGTGGTAATCAGCAGGTATGTACCAAGATATTTGCATGCACTGGGAAAGTAAATTAGTTATAACAAATTATAATAGAACTTAAAAATTTTTTTGTAAAATTAATTTATTGTAACCAATATTGGGTAAATCTTCAGTTTCGTGTTTGGTTAAATCAGGAGTGATACGGCCAGGGTAGAATGGCTGTAGGATATTCTAAATCTCCTTCAACAGTTTGATACATCAATGAAAAGATTCCAACAACCTAAATAGAAACTCACAATGTTCTCGTTGTCGACATAGTTATTGAGCATTACCAAATTCAACCACCAATTTTTCTCGCAAGATTCCATTTCTCGCTTACCAAACTTCAGCCACATCGGTCCAGCAATTAGATACGGAGCAGCATAGATTATTACGACCATCATAACGGTCAAAATCCAGATAAACCTAGAATGAAAAATTTCAAATAATAGTAGACGTGCAATAATTTTAAACAACTTATTTTTAGGTTAGGTTGTTTAAAATAGATATTGATTAAAATAATATATAATTTATACCGGAAATAGCGTTTGATGATTACTTTAAATGGATTTATTATTCTTCCCGTCCCTGGTTTGAAACTCATCATAAGTAGCAATCCAGACATCATAAAAAAGGTGTCCACAAATATACTCGCGTGAGAGAGAAATTGTGAGTAAAATTCTAAATCCTGAAAATTACAATAAAATATAAAAATTTAAAAGAGAAACACGTGATATGTATCTGATAATTAGCAAGTTGAACAAACTATATGTTATTATAATTATAGATTACTTTTGGCTTAATCTATCTCCTCCATATGAGACTATTGATTAGCAATTACCATGTTAGTCTCTCTAACGACGGTCTAGAATTCTGCTGCAGCACTTAATTCTTTCGTCAAACCTGCGATTTTTTATAAACATTTACCTACTTACGGCGCCAACTATCGGCGTGAGGATCTTGTTGTGTTAATGTAAGGTGTGATCTCTTACCTTGTTCAGATCCAATCCATTAGTGAGCGAAGACATCAGATGCGTTAAAAATACGTGCAGGAGTATCACAATGCAAGAGGTCAACGATCTCACCCCATGCATCACTGCGATATCATTGTTATTGACGGCCAAAAGATTTGATGCGTTACTTCTTAGGTCGAAACCGGCGATGATCCTCATCACTGTGTATATAGAAATAAAATTAGTGGTAGAACATAAAGCAAAAACATTAATTGTAGAGTTTTTGTCAATCGGTGAGATTTTTTAATGGACTATCAATATTAAGCATACGATTCAATTTTTCGTTAAGAGTTGCTAATACTATTATAGATCTTTATTGAACAAATTCTTCTGTATACAATTTTAGAAATTTTGTCTATTATGCATAAAGGATGTATTATAGATAAATTGTGTAACTTCCAGCGATGACGTCGACAGCTGATCGGTCGTATGAAGTGGCGACTCCAATTGTTCTTACCATCTCGTTATTTCACAAATAACAAATAAAAAGTTAGTAATTAATGTCCGGATATTTTAGATGTTAATGTAAATGGATAACCTGCATTATAAAAGGCAACATACATATCGGACGATGTTTAGTCGGTTTCTGATTACTGATGTATGTACATACACACGCCACAATGACTAAAAGTACTGCGGTGATCCTGAAAATAAGAAAAAAACTATAAAATTCTTCTTAATGATACTTTGATGTTCATAAGTTTATTACTAAATTTAGATTTGAGAATTCTGGTTTATATATTATGTATGTATTCTAATACATACATAAATAATACCTAAATTCTTTTGCGATACAAGCGCCCTACACATCATTAATCCTTCGAGCTGTTCCTGCAGCACTGGTACTGGTGCCGCGGTAGAACTCGTACTCGTAAATATACCGATATTTCATGTTTCCCATTGTGCGGTAATAAGCGACGCTAAAAGAAAAAAATAATGAGGAAAAAACAAATGAATGACTGTTTCTAAAACTCAAATGTAGCAGCTAAACGAATTTATAAATTTGAATTTGGAATTCTCAACCAAACAGGAGATATTCCAGATCAAAGAGGTCAGTACGACAAAACGCTAATTTCATATGTAAGGAGCTAATAATTATGTTGGTCGTATAAGTATGTTCGGCGCATCCTTTTGAAGGATAAGTTATACTAATATTATTGGTGCTTTGTCTTGTGATAATACTTACAGTAGTAAATACAGTGCAGTGGTATTATTTGGTGGTATGTGTGTACGCTGACAGTCTTGGACCTCGATTTCGGGATGATCGTTGATGGGGCACATGTGGCTCAGTTTAAACAGCACGCTGACGAACCTCTTCACCGACTGCTTCTTGCACACCGCCGGCACGCACACGCCCCTCGACATGACGTTGAACTTGAAATCGTATTTAGTTTTTATCTGAAACAAATGGTATTAAGAATGTTTTTAAGGCTCAAGGACATTAAATGATGCTTGTCTACAGTGTGTACACCAATTGTACGATGTGTAACGTAACAATTTTATTATGTAAAGACTATGGCTTGACTACGGTCTTATCTGATGTCAAGAAACCGTGTAGACTTTGGTGGTAAAGCATACTAGTGTAGGATAAATCTATCCATTCTTCTCGTTAAGAGCCAACATTATATCTGGACGGCAACACAGATGACGGTAACTTATTCCAACGATTCAATAATTTTAATGATATCATATTTGCCATACTACTTTTTGACTAGAGTATAGTAAATTTAGCAAGTTAACTTTAAAACTACCGTCAATAAGTAAACATTCTTTAGGAAAAAAAAAACAATTTGAACAAAGCTATAAGATCTTTTCATGTTTCTGTTCACTTCAATTCGTTTCTGTGGGATTGCAGCTAACCAAAGATCGGTTCCTGATCAGTTTATTTGAACCACGATCAAGACTTCGTTATCATCATTGTCATTTTAGACTATTGTGGTCTACTGAAAACCTTGGTCCTAGCACCACATTGCGCTCGTCGCCTGAGAGATAAGAAGTTGAGTCTCGTTATCTCAAAAATTATACTAGTTACAGCGCCCTCAAAACTGGAACATAGTAATGTTTGCACGCTTTTGTTTGGCTGCAGGAATAGGCGCTGCGCCAATCAGTGAACTTACTGCTACCACCAGAGAAGTCACAGCATTAGCTAAGTGGTTACGATAAGGAGATTTTTTTTTGTATTTATCTTATTTAACTTACACTTAAATAACTTTCAGCAGTATCGTAAGCGTTCACGTTAAAAAAATCCTTATTGTTATTTGTGGCTGTGAGTTGAACGTCGGCGAGGCAGTACTGCGTGGGTACAGGATCATCCTTCCACAACCTGCGCAAGCACTGGTCGAAGTTGCCGATATGATTGTAGGCTCCATAGAACTGACCCGTCGGTAATTGCATGCTGTTCCAAACTGGAAGGTTGAGCATTTAACAATTTATATCAGAACACTGTTACCGGTGGTAATTCTCTTCTGTTGGAAATAATATTACAGCAGCGCCAGGTTCGTTTGGCAAATTGTAGCCTAATAATAAATTGGATCGTTTTGTAGATTTGGAGGTAAATTTTCTAGTAACAACGATTATCAATTAAACCATCGCTTAGACGTGAATTGATAAAGGAAAAAAATAAACCTATTATATTCACTTACTCCATGTAGCCCAGAGTGTTGAATTTTGAACGTTTCTCAAAATGTCTAATATCTGTTCTTGGCACAGCAGCTCGTTCTCGTTCCATTCCTGGCTGGAAATTTCGTCTATCATGAGGTCGATGAACGTTGAATACTTCCTCGTGGATATCGGTGCATCGGCGGCGTTATGACCGTTAATGAAGTCCTCGCTACATTTAGCGATACCTACAGACCGGAGGATAAGTATTATTTTATAATGAGACTGAACATGTCTATAATTATCATTGATCCGAGACAAGGCGAGCGTTATGAGGGAACCGACAAGAACCAAGAACAACTTCCGTAAAGATGAGAGAGCAGTAAATTACCGAGTCCCTGTATTTTTATCTCCTTCGTCTTTACCTTCATCTTACACTCTTGGTAGAATGGTTCATATATTGAGCTGGTCATTTCTATTGTATCGAAATTTTCAGCATTTATGAGAAAAATCAAGTAATGAAGTTCATGGGCCTGTAGTTATTCAAACATGCTTAAAATTTACAACATACTGCTGACGTTGGCGTTTCCATCTAAGTGTGACTGGGGCGTCTTGTATACAGGATTAAATAAAATCTTTATAGACTGCGATGTCTATATATCGTCAGCATTATGAGAAAGATCAGTGTTTTACTTTATATTAGAGAATTTCAAGCATTACGGTCTTAAATTGATATACCTTTAAAAAAACTTTATTTCAAACTCTAGCAGTGTGTAAATACAAACAGGAGACCTTGTCGTGATTCATAATGATTTAATTGCTTAAATTTATTCTAAAGATTCAATTATAATTCTACGAGATAAAAATCAACAACTTACAGGATCCTAACCAACCTCACCTGCTCGGGGTGCACCCTGCTAATGAACAAACGAGGCTCTGGCTCCCACCAACCGCATTGGGCCAGCGTGGTGGGAAATGGGCCAGGTGTTCCCCTATAAATCCTTACCCGATTGAAGTGGGGATCTTTAGCGGGGGCCTATGTTCAGCAGTGGATGTCTATCGGCTGATGATATACATGACAGAAGTTAACTTTAGATCCATTTTAAAAATAACAAAAATGAACTACCTACTTTGATATTTGAAACATCATCATCATTCTAAACATACTTCAATACAATTGTAAAGCGGAAGTTTATCTATTTTTTACTTTCCCACCTTTAAACTTCCGAATCTAAAACGATTTGAGCGTCTTTCTAGTCTCGTTGCATCCTTGAATAAAAAAAAACCAGAAACGTTCTTCACCCAATTAATTTTACTACTACGTACTATTATTGCAGTGGATATTGTTCTGCAGAGGTACCATTTTCTTTCGTTATCGAGGAGGAAATCATCAGGAAAGATGTCCTGTCTTTTGGGTGGAAGTGAGAGTTATGAGGAAATGTTTACCAACTAAAATCCCCTTGGAGATACTTCTCAACGTTTGAATATTTACAATCCTGTGAAAGCTTTTCTCCTGGACTGTTATGCGCAATACCTGGCATCCCGCGGGTACTACTTTATTTTCCTAAGTCTACTCATCCTTCCTTGTCTTCCTTAAAATCATTTGAAAGCATTATTCAGTCTCGTTATAACCACCCACTAAAGATTCAATAATCACAGAACAACCATGAAAAACGTGAATAGAGTTTTTCTTCTTCGACCGGGATCTGTCTTCTCTCGATCCAGCGCAACAATCTCTTTCTGCGTCATTACGGTTTCACAAAAGTAATCCATAGTCCTGCAGAGGTAGAGCTGTTGCCCGTTGCAGAGTCCTACCACCATTGTGATAAATATAAGCTTTACTTACCAATTATCAAAAATATAACACCAAATGTTTTCAAATCCATGTTGAAACTTTATATAAATAAAAAAAAATATTTAAGTTTTTAATTTTAGTCTTAAGATAACTATGTATAATGTTAAGAAACCGTCTGTTCGACGGCACATCTACTAATGTTTTATCTCCCCCTCTGCATTAATATTAAGTAGGAATAAGGTAATTAATATGTTTGTAGCTTACTGGCCTAATGGTTAGAGCGTGTGACCTGCATTCCCAGGGGCGCGGGTTCAAATCTCGGCATGTACCGATGACTTTAATAATTAAGTTATGTACATTTGTGAACTTTAGCAAAAGCAGCGAAATACAAACGGCGAAGGAAAACATCGCGAGGAAACCTGCACATGAATTAGAATTTATTTCAAGGTGTGTGTGAAGTCACCAATCCGCATTGGGTCCGTGTGGTGACTGTGGCCCATCGCCCTCATATTGAGGGTAGGCCTGTGCCCCAACAGTGGGGACGTAAATTGGCTGTTGAGTGAGTGAGTAGCAAAATATGCGATTATGCAAATTGCCGTAATGATTTTCATCCGGTTACGCCGAAGCTGAAACCAAATTACCTCGCCTTAGTGTTTCATTTCGTATTTAATCCAATCTAGAGAGCTAACAAACCCTCTACTCAGCTGTACAGCAGTCATGAACGCTAAGACTTTAGGTAGAAATAAGGTTTATTAACAATCTGTCGATTCATTGTAGACCTTGTCCTGCCAGTGTATAGGTGTGTAGCAGATATGCAGATGTTATTTCATCCGATGCATGTCCACTGCTGGACAACGATCGATTTGTAAGATATTTCATAAAACACGGTCTTATCTTTTAAGCCAGTGGTTTCCAGCGATTGTTTTAATATCGCGCTTTCCGTCGCTTGATGACTCAGTTCCAGTCAATCTTCTCTACTGGCTCCTCACTTTCTCGCGATGTTCCTTGTAGGTCATCGATGCTCTGGGGATCGACTAATGGTGTATTTATCACCTGTTGACTCGAATACTACAGTACCTGCGATAGAATTCGCAGCGCAATAATATTTAAATGTTTGTTGTTCAAAAGACAATCACAGCCTCTTGTTTGCAAAGATAGTATATAAACTATTGGGACCTTGAATAAGTTCTCGCTGTTTCTTTAGAGATAGCAGTAGTAGTACCACGTTCATGGAATTTTGAATGGTAACACACATGCAAGGCAGTAGGTGTAATCTAACTTTAAATTTCAGGGTATGGTAGTTCACTTTAGTGTAGACAAAGTAATTTTTTCTTAGTTCTGAAAATGTCTACTTTTGTACCAAATAATGTGTATTTCCGGGGAAAATTTGAACTACTTTATTCAACAGAAATCTGCAACTGAAGCTCATAGAATTCTTGTTGAGACTTATGGTGACAATGCTTTGTCGGATACGACATGCGGAGACTGGTTTCGACGCTTCGAAAATAATTATTTTGAACTTGAGGTTAAAGAACGTTCTGGCGCACCGAAAAAATTTGAAGACAAAAAGTTGGAGGAGCTACTCGATGAAGACCGATGTCAAACACTAGAACAAGGACAAACATTATAAGTAGATGAGTCAACTGTTTCAAAACATTTTAAAGTTTTAGGAACGATCCAGGAGCAAGGACATTGGGTACCGTATCAATTGCAGCCGAGATACGTCGGACGTCGTTTTCTCACGTGTAAACTACTGCTTTAACGGTAGAAAAGAAATGATTTTTTGCACCGTTGCACCGCATCGTGACTGGTGATGAAAAGTGGATACACTATAATAAACCAAAGCGTATAAAATCATGGGGTAAGCCCGGCCAGGCATCAACATCGTCCGGAAAACCAAATATCGATAATAGGTTCGAAGCTTCTTCTCTGTATTTGGTGGGATGAGGAGGGTGTAATTTATTATGAGCTGTTCAAACCAAATGAGATTATCACGAGGGATCGCTGTCGACCTCAATAGATGTTTTTAAGTCGAGTTTTAAAAGAAGAATGGCCGTTATAAGAGCTGAGATATGACTAAGTGATTTTGCTACATCCCAACGCTCGGCCTCATGTTGCATCATGCAAAACCAGTGAAAATCTACCAGGAAACGCTTCAATAGTATTCACTTGACATAGCTCCATCTGATTTTCACCTATTCCGTTCGATGCCACATGGCCTAGCTGACCAGCGCTTTCATTCTTATGAAGAAGCTAAAAAAGGGATCCATTCTTGGACAGCCTCAAAACACATGTAGTTTTTAGGACGCGGAATTTATGTACTGGCAGAAAGAGGGGAGAAAGTGGTCGCTAGTGATGGCCAATATATCGAATGAAATGTTTTTGTTCCTTATAATTTAAATAAAGCTTTTGTAAAAGAAACAGCGAGAACTCATTCAATGTCCTAATGTTATCACTAACATTCGTGATAAGAATCTGTTATCACACAAAAGATGATACTGAATTTGATTACTAAAAATAACATACATATGTACAGCATATTTATAGTCGACGGTGTAATAGTAACAGATACCAGCAATCTCAATTAAAAGTTTACTTACTAAGTGTTGCGTCTCTGTTGTCGAAGACTGTTTAGACACAATCTTCTCATCATCAGCTCCTGTTTCTGGTCCCAAATAGTAGTGTGCAATAATTACTGTGTTTCAGTTTAAAGGATGTTCTGGATAGTGAAACTAGGGTATCGAGACTTGACATTTTATATCTCAAGGCGATGGATTACAATGTGAAGCCGGGTATACCATCATAACTAGCGACACGTTATATCTTATACCATCTGGTGAATATTTCACTTCTTTTGACAATTTAGCAAAAAAAAAAAAATTTGATTTTCTTTAAACTCAATATTTATGAACGCAGAGTTATTTTAACAATGACACAAATATATAGCGAGAGAACTTAAGTTATAATATATAAGGGTAACTTTAAAATTATTTATATCATTTAAATTCTCACATTTTTTTTCAGTCAATAAACCCCAGATTACCCCGGATAAAGAGATGGAGAACAAATATTTCCATAACAGGTTGTTTTTTTGGTGTATGACTGAACTTATTACACATGTCATTGTAAGGAAATATTTGAATCTTAGTTGTTCGTCGTTATCGTTGGCTGATGGAGGTTCACAGCTGGGCATAAAGCTTCCCCAATAATTTCTATGCCGATTGCTCCTGTAGTGCCGCTCGCATCGATAAACCACTTGTTAACCTATTCTTCTGTTTTTTTTTTATACATTTTGTATATATATGAAATCTTAAAATGATTCTCCTCACCCACTACAGCATATCCCTACTTCGTACGTTGACTGGTAGAAAATGCCTATAAGCATTGCGTCCACGTATTGTTACCTAATTTTGAGTGTCCAAAAAAAGTTTTAAAAATATATCTTTAAAACTTTTTTTTATGTGTATGACTTCAATAGATACCTTAGTTCTGTTGGTTATCCTCAGTTCGTTATTCGGCTTTGACATCCAAGGAACTCACCAGTGGTTTCTTTATATTTAAAGAAAAAACGAGTCGAGCGGGACGTTCACCTTATTTTAAGTGATACGCCTGTCTATAACGCGTTGTTAGCTATACCCCGCAACATATTCTGCTCGTCGCTTTGAGAAAGACCTACCACCAACGAGTGCCACTTCTACTCATCATCCTCATCAAAGGCCTTCCCCAAAGATCTCCACATCGATGGATCCAGCTGCTTGCCGCAACCTTTACTAGATCGTCAGATAACCTAGTGAGGGGTCTGCCGACACTGCGTCTTTCGGTACGCAGTCGCCATTCCGGGACCTAGGTGCCCCATCGGCTGTCAGTCCTTCGAGCGATGTGTCCTGCCCATTGTCACTTGAGATTAGCAATAATTTGGATCATGTCGGTAACCTTAGATTTCCTGCGGATCTCTTCATTTCTGATTCGATCACGCACGGAAACATCGAGCATAGCTCTTTCCATTGCTCTCTGTGCGACTTGAAGCCTCTTCACCAGGCCTACTGCAAGCAGCCAGGTCTCGGTGCCATAAGTTAGACACTGCGGTAGTTGGAATGAGAATATGCTGCGTAGCTGTCCGAACGCTGCCAATCCCAGTTGGTGTCGTCGATTGACCTCTTTCGGAAACTTGGACTTACCCCCACTCAGGCAGTGCCTTAATCCTTCCCAGCACCCTCGCTGTTCTGCGACAAACGGGAGTCGTCTACCTCGAGTGCGCCTATTCGGCAATGAAGGGCCACCACTTTAGAAGCTCACGAACCTGAAGACCCCTTTAGTTGCCTACTACGACAGGCAGGGCCTACCTTAATCCTACTCTTATTAGTCCGAAACTAAAGTGGATTCACCTCTGGATTTAGCGTGACTTAAATAAGGGGTAATAGAGGAGGGATGATCCCAATAAAGAGCAGCGGCTTTCTATAAGCTATGTGCCATTGATTGAAACAATGATGATGATCATGACATCAATTTTTTATTGTGTTATAATATTGCTATTATGAGGGTAATAAATGATTAATTGCGAACCTAATTAAGGTCCACCAAGTTCACACACAGTAATGATCACCAAAAGGTGATTATAGTTATGTGTGAACTAAACTTGATGTTTATTACTAACCTTTGTAGTTAATATAACCTGTGTTGTGCGATGTATACACGTGAGATCTTTCTACGAGAAATATATATATATATATATATTTTGTTCGCCAATCACGCGAAAACTAGTGAACGAATCGAATTGGGAACATGACTATTCGATGTGTAATGATTTGATGGTTAAAGGATATATTTTTTAATTTCATAGATCTTTTATCATTTTATTTATAATAACTGTCATAAACAGTTTCATTTGGTATTATTTATGTGGTTGTTATAGTAACGGTTGCTATAGAAAGTCATTTGCGGTTGCGGTTGCTCTCAAGGAATATTTCGGATGAATTTCATATAACGACTACCAAAGGGCAGGCTGGGATAACTAGTTCTCCTATAAAGCGCAGTATTATGAAGAACATGTATATAAATCATCAGCCGATAGACGTCCAATGCTAGACATAGGTCTCCCCCAAAGATTTCCACATCGATTGTTCCCGCTCTGTTGCATCCAGCGGCTTACTGTGACCTTACAGTCAGCATGGCTCTGGTACCGCCCGGCACTACGGGCCGTCGTTTGTAGGGATTCGCAGGGAGAGCCACTGGGTCATTTCCCACCACGCTAGCCCAATAGTGTAGAAACATGAGGGAGCCAGAGCCTCGGTTGTTGATTAGCAGGGTGCACCACGAGCAGGTGAGGTTGACTTGGATCCTGAGAGTTTTTGTGCGGAACACCTAAACATCCCCTGTATACACACACACTATATATAAGAAGCTAATAAACCATAACTCATTGCATCATTTTAAAGGTCTTAGATAATTGAAGCCCCTCATCAGCGCCCTCTCCTAATATCATCCTTACAAGTGCAATATTTAAAAAATATAAATATTAAAAAAACTTTAAGTAGTATATTAAGTTATAACTCATAACAAGAATGAACCTGTAGCGTTAATTACAGAAATATATGTACTTATTAATTACGATACATTGTACTTAATGCTTAAGGGTGTGGCGATGGAACAAATAAAAATCAGTGTGGAAAAAATAGGGATGTAGATTACTAAATCATTGGATTAATGATGTGGGGTGTAAGAGGTCCCGCACAACAACTCACAGGACCCAAGCCAACCTCAGCTGCTCGTGGTGCACCTTGCTAATCAACAAACGAGGCTCTGGTTATCAACCCGCATTGGTTCAGGGTGATAATAAATGAAGCAAATCCCTCGTATGAACCCCTTACTAACCACGGTACCTAGTGCCCGGCGGTACCGGAAGTAATGCTGACTGCATATGGAGATCTTTGGGGGAGACCTATGCGGATGTATATCGGCTGATGATGATGTTGAAATATCTTATTCCTCTAAGCCAGTGCTCACCAACCTTTTTGGTCCTATAAAACTTTTCATTTATGAGTACCCCTGATAACTTCACTCAAAACAACGTGTCTCGTTTCTCTTAAGATTTATTGTCAATCTTAACTTTATAATACACTCTCTCTGTCTCTCTTTATTATCTAACACCTTAACTAGTTATCAGTTAAAAGATTTTTTTTTATTGAATTAAGCGACTAGACGAGATGTTCACCTGATGGTAAGTGATACCCTTGCCCATAAAAAGGTGACTCAAGTTAAATTGATAGGCATCATATTGCGCACTCTTCGCCTGAGATATAAAATGTTAAGTTGACTTAGTAATTTCACTGTCTACAGCGCCCTTCAAACCAGAACACGGTAATGTTTATATAAGTTAACTGTTTTATTCTCATTAGTTCCGCCATTATCAATAAATTTTACATGTACCCCCTGAGCTACGCCTACGATTGTAAATCTCTGCTCTAAGATAATTATATTGTATAGTGTAAACATCTTAGCGATGTTGTTCCTATTATTATGGTTTTGTTATTCGACGAAGCGACGAGACTAGGACGACTTTCACCAGATATTAAGTGATACCCTCGTCCATAACAACGTGGCGCTAGTTAGGATGATATACACAGCGCCACATTGCGTTGGTCTGGTGATATAAGCTGTTAAGTTTCGTTACCCCAGTAATTACAAGCGATAGGCGCTGCGGTGGTAACCACCTAGACGGTTTCTGGGAGTAGAGACCTACCACCTACCACCAGGAGTCGTCATATAAATATATATATAAACAAATACGTTTCAATGAAAATTGTGTTTTTTTATAAACAATAAATTTTATAAGTTTTTTTTAAACTTCAAACTTTTAAGTCATTTTACAATATTATTGTACACGTACAAATGTTTCTTGGGTTTCGTAGCAAATTATTTGGTTACTTTTATCGTTGAAGCATTAATGTTTAATAGTATATTTAAAGGATCAGCAAACCGGAAGTCGACAATTACATATATGAATCAACCTATTTCATATTCGATTGACCGATAGATGTCTTCCGTTTTCTTGTGTCGCCGTTCAATTGTGGTGAAGGCTTTGTGTCTACAACATTAGCTGTCATTTGATTGACCGTAGTCTCTTTTATATTTGCTGCATATCCGTTTTCGTCTTTGCTTTCCTTTATCGAACGGTTTTTGGTACTCGCTTCACCCTTCCCTTCATGTTTAGGTTGGGGAATTCTGTGAACATATTTTTCAATCGGAAATGAGGAAACTGATAACGAATGGAAACCACTAACGTCGTTTACTAGTTTACTGATGTAGGTAGGTGACACTTCAGGTCCTATTTCCGCCTAACACTAGTGTGCGAATATTACTGTGTTCCGGTTTAAAAGGCGCTGTAACTAGTAAAATTACTGGTGTAATAAGATTTAATGTCTTATGTCGCAAAGTGGGAAGCACAGCTGCAGTGTACATCATGCTAACTAGTCACGTTGTTATTGGCGGGAGTATCACTCACCATCAAGTGAACATCTGTCTCGTGTCTTCGCTTCATGGAATAAAAAAAATTTATTACTCGTTACAATGTGACACATTTGTCACGTTTGTTGGATCTGTAGTGTTTGACTCTTAAGAAGACTTAAGTAGACCCTTTCTATTCAGTTAGTGACAAAAGAGGTCGGTATCTCGATGGGAACCTTCGTCGTCAGGGTAATAAGCCAAGAGAGCAAAGCAAACACGAAGCGGTCTTACAACTTGATGTTTGCTGTACTTCATGGAGAATGCTGAAGAAAGCTGTGCCTCTCCTAAAGATTTCTGTGTAAGCAGATTTATTGTCTACTAGTTTTTTTTATTCAATTAAGCGACGAGACAACGTGGCGCTGGTTAGGAGGATACATACTGCACTATATCACGCCCGTCGCTTGTAACGAGAGATCTTGAGCCTGGTTACCCCAGTAATTACACTAACTACAGCACCCTTCTGTTTGCACAGTACTGTTTGTCTCCTGTACCTAGATGGTCTCCGCAACAGACTCCTACCACCAGTTTATTACCTTAAAAGATGTTCTTAAGCTAAAAACATGAGTCAGTGGTAGTACTTACTTCGTCTTAAGCGCAAGTGATACTAAATTGTTAAGCGGCGATTCGATGAATAATGTCATGTACAGACTCAGAACGCCGGAAACCACGACGATACCCAAACCATCCTGTATCTGTAAGTAATGAGAATTATTTATGAGTTCCCAAGGTTGATCATGGAAGGCAAAATTTCTGGAAAACGTGCACCTGGTAGACAGCACGAGAAATGCTCTGATGACATAAAGGAGTGGACCGGGTTTAAATACCATCAGTTAAAAAGAATAGCTGAGGATCGAATTGGTTTTCTCAATCTGATCGTCAAAACTTACTTTTGAATAGGGCACCTAATGATGATGATGATGATCTGCACGAATACCATCATTTATTTATTCACTCCTTTGGCTCAGGCTAAACTGTTCGGCTTTTAACAAAGAGTTCCCTCATAAGTCCTACCATAAGTGATGGTGTTTTGATGAACGAAATCTTTTATCAAAACACCAACCCACCAGGCTAATTACCGATCTCGAAATTTACATCTGTGATGATTCATAATAATCAGATCAGATATCCTTATCAATGTCTAAAATTGACTTAAGGGGTAACCGTTCTAAACAAAATTAAGTATGATAACTATTATTCAATGAATTAGGCATCCGGCTGCCAGAAGTCAATTTGTTATAAAGCTCACACAGCCACAGCATCTTCATTTTTATGTTTTCTTCAGAGATTTTTATAATTTTTATGTCTTCAAAATGAATTTCGGTTTAAACGCGACTTGATGTCACGATGATCTCCTCTCGTAGTTAAGTTAAATAAAAAAACTTACAATTTTATATATGTCGTGCCATGCTGTAGATCTCAATGGCAGCATGAGTCTCGAAACGAATATGTAGTGGCACATGTAGATACCGAAGGACAGCTTGCTGAGGGACACAAATGCTGACCACCCAAGGAAGTCCGGAAGAACAGCTGACGAACATGTTCATATATAACATTATTCTTTATTATGTACTACCTTTATCTTCTACCGTCCTACTAATTACGCTTTATCTGCTTAAAACATCCATCACCTTACTTCTAGCGTTGTGAAACAGTCCCTGGTTTTATACCGGGTCTCAGGTAGACCAGTTTGGACAGTGGTAGCTCTAGTCTCATATTTTTTTTATATGCATTCCACCAGTTTTGTTGGGCCGGGGCCTTTACCATCTTTATTTTATTCTTTCCTAATCATACTCCTCTTTCTTCCTTTTCTTTCTTTCATTCCGTTTCTTGCTTTCACATTTCAAGTCTGTATCATTCTCCATTCTACAAATCTCATATTACAAATCTGCAGCGGATGTTGCATTGGTTTATCCGGCTATATAGGAGTGAGCGTATTCTGTCGCGCTTTCTCTTTATGGAAAGAATAGTTGCTTACGTAGTGATCCATATTCGCACAGCATTATGAAGGCTGCGTTGATAGCTGCCCACAGAGGTCTGTTGGTCGCCGCGAACACGGCGGACTCGAGCGCATTGTATTCGCGCAGTTGATATGCGGAACCCATCACAAGTATCGCAGTGGACAGCGTGAGGATCGTGATGTAAGCAATGATTGAATTCGTCTGAAAAAATTTATATAAAAACGTATAATTATAAATAGAGAAGATTGCATCTTTCAAGATCAATTTATGCTTGAGATCGGTAAGAAAATATTAAACCAACATAGCAAAGAGTACGTCACACAGTGTTACATCCAAGCTACCTAGATATTGTTTAACTTAATTCTTTGATATTACTTGTAGCGAAACTAATTGGAAACTCACTTCTCTTCTACTAGGAATGTGTAGAGCACTATAGACAATACAGGCTGCGATGAACGATTTCCTGCAGTCATCAGATCTATGGTTTACCTCGGAGACGTTCATACTTAATTTATAATTATTCAGCTTGTAAATGGAGAAAAGTTGACTTACTTTGGACATTATATTCCTGTAATTGGCCGGTTTGTAAACGGATAGTATGTACCCGGCCGCCAGTCCGACGAAGTAAGACGCTGCGCGGAGGTGGCTGTGTATATACATTGGGGAGTTCGTTATGTATTCCCGACTGTTGCTTATTGTCCTGAAAAATTTATATATTGTGAAAATTAGACATATGTATCTCCTTCCCGTTTTTTACTAAAGGAAAGTTAGGCTAAGCCGTGATGGTAAAAAAATTACCATCGATAATATTGATGGTAGATACCTCCGCAGCTTAAATTTCTTTCACCTTACAGTACTGTGCAAATATTACTGTGTTCCGGTTTGAAAGAAGCTATAGTTAGTGAAATTATACGAGTAAAGAGACTTAACATCTTATGTCTCAAGGCGGCGAATACAACGTGGTCGCAGCCTTTATTATCCTATTTAGTGCAACTTTGTTATGGGTAAGCATCACTTACTATCAGGTAAACGTTTAGCTCGTCACGTAGTTGCGAATGGCTGCCACAAAATCTATATAAACATGAACTTAAGTAGTAGTTATTAAGTAAATGTATGGTATGTAGGGCGCTGCATGATATTTCTGGGGCAACAAGACCTATATCATTTTTGTTATCGAAGAGACGATAGGCGCAATAACCAGCAATTCATCGATATTGATTTATTGCTATTTTATTTTAACAGGTGCTCAGTATATATGTTAATATATAGGATGGTGCAAAAATAACTTTATAAAAAGTACCTTATTGCCTGTGTTATAAAGTACTTTTTATAAGGTTATTTTTGCGCCACCCTATATATACAATTTAATATTTTCCTATGTTATAACTTTTATTATATTTTTGAGATTGATTTAAGGTAATATCGTTACTATAATTTTAACCACGGTGTTCTTATCACTTCATCATAATTAAATAGTGTTTTGACTGCATTTCAGTATAGACTAGGAATTGTGAAAGCGTACAATGAATGGGTAAAAGAGTAGACGGAGACAAAAAAAGCAAAGTGAAAGGCGATATTCGTGTAAAAGCAGTGTGGGAACAAGGTAAGAAGGTCATGGTGTCCAGCAATAGTAAATACGTCGTACCATAATTTGTAAAGTTAATTAATTAATGCCGGTTATCGTCTAGGTTGGTATTACACCATAATATTACAAGGATCATAAGATCTTGTTCTAGTGTTAATATATATCAACACAGCAAGCGAAGTTTGGTTCGTTTCAAACACTTTTACAATGTCATTGTTGTGTAGATATCATAGTAGAAGAACTTTTACTGCACTTGGCACAGTGACTAAGAATTCGAAGGTCCCTGGTTCCATTTTAGGGCGATTGATTGGGTCTTTGTTTGGTGATGAGATTTTGACCCAGCGTATCTCGCTACAACTCCTATATTGTACATCTGCCACCATAACGGAATGATTGTGTTCCGAATGTCATTGTATGAGATCTGGAGTTCTTTGGACGAGCAGGCTTCATCATGCATGCTGTCGTTTAGACAAAGTAAGGTAGCATAAATAAAAACTTACTCGTAATCGAATACTGTGATTGCCGTAAGTTTGTTGAAGTAAGTATACAGTCCAGGCACCAGAAAGGAAGTTATTGCGGCTAAGCCGAAAAGGCAGAGCCCAACGCGACGGTGTTTCTGGTACAGCCAATACATGAACATGCTGACCACGGCCATATGATAATCAGCAGGTATATACCATGATATTTGCATGCACTGTAAATTAAATTTCATCATTTAAGTACATAGGTATATAGTTAATGGTGGCAGGTCTTTGTTGCCGGAGACCGTCTAGGTAGGTACTACCACAGCTGCTATTGCAGCCGACAAACACTACTGTCCGGTTTAAAGGGCGCTACAGCTAGTGAAATTATTGGGGTAATCTGACTCAACATCTTATGTCTCCAAGCGACGAGCACAATGTAGTGCAGTGTATATCATACTAAGTAGCACACGTTGTTACGGGCAAGCATCACCTACCATCAGGTGAGTGTCCCCCCCGTTTCGTAACTTTATTGAATATAAAAAAAGTTTCATGCTAGTGGAAATACTAAACCAGAAACAATCGATTGTTTTATTACAATAGAAAGACTCTCCTAACTTGTAAGTAACTCTCCAAAGAAAATTTCATCATCAGATTGAACTTACCATATTCTTAGTGTCGACGTAGTTTCCGAGCATTAACAGTCCCCACCACCAGGATTTCTTGCACGCCTCCATGTCGAGCTTACCCTGCGTCTCCCACACGGGGCCCCCATGCAAGTACGGTGAGACGTTAATCACTACGAAGATTATTATGACAAAAATCCAAATTAATCTGAAATCAATTAATTGATTGCAAAGTATTATTCTTTCTTTATCCGACAAATTGACGACACGTTCACCTGATGGTAAGTGATACGCATGCCCATAGTCTGGCGCTGGTTAGGATGATACACACAGCACCACATTGTGTTCGTCGCTTCGAGACGTAAAATGTTAAGTCTCGTCGCAGTAATTACAGTAGTAAGAACATCCCTGAAACTGAAACATGAATGCACACTACTGTTTGGGTTAATAGATGGTAGCTGTGATGGTACCTAGGTTTCCCGCAACAGAGACCTACCATCAGTAAGCTGCAACCTTTTTTTATGTTTTAATATAACAAATAGGGGAGACTAATGGAGGTTAGAGTCGTCTCGTACTTAAAGAAAACTGCTTCAGATATTTACACTACCGCACTACGTTCTTTCCTTTGAGAATGGAAACCAGCGAGATGTGCAATATGTACGTCTCTATGTCTTTATTATCTTACTAGCATCATCATCATCATCATGAGTTGCCTCCTTCAAATTGAAGTTTGGCGAAATTAATCCGGTTTCCGCCTTTTTGAACTGATGGTCTACATGCGGTCCACTTCTTTATATCGTCAAAACATTTCTTCTTCTGTCTACCATGAGCACCGTATCCAGGAACTGCTACCTTTGTGTATGTTTCATAATAAAGCCAACTTAAAATCTATGAAAATCCTAATGATTTCGTATTTTTATTATAAAAACAATCGATTTAAGATGTTCCTACCTAAAGTAGCGTTTAATCATCATTTGTATTGGATTAATCAATCTTCCTGTTTCAGGTTTGAAGCTCTTCATCAGCAGTAGGCCGGACATCATGAAGTAAGTGTCCACGACTATGCTGGCGTGAGACAAGATAAATCCGAAACGCTTGTAGTTCTGTAACGGCAAACGTAATGTATCATGCCATGAGCGAATAGAGCACCCTATATATAGATATCATGTCCTTACATATGAAATTAGCGTTGTGTCGCACTGACCACATTGATCTGGAATATCTCCTGTTTGGTTAAGTATTCTAAATTCAAATTTATAAATTCATTTAGCTGCTACATTTGAGTTTTGGAAACAGTCATTCATTTGTTTTTACCTAATTATTATTTTCTTTGGCATCGCTTATTGCCGCACAATGGAAAACATGAAATATCGGTATATTTACGAGTACGAGCTCTACCGTGGCACCAGTACCAGTGCTGCAGGAACAGCTCGAAGGATTAATAATGTGTACGGCGCTGGTGTCGCTAAAGAAAGCACAGTACATTTTTGGTTTCAACGTTTTCGTTCTGGAAATTTCGACCTTCAGAACCAACCCGTGGACAGCTGGAGACCGAAGTGGAAAATGAGAATTAAAGGCTATTGTGGAAGCGGATCCATCACAAAGCACTTCAGAGATAGCGGCAGGCTTCGGGATAAGTGACAAAACTGTATTTAATCTACTTGAAGCAAATCGGGAAAGTAAAAAAACTTGAACGACGGGTACCTCATGCATTGAGTGAATGGAACTTGCGAACACGCGCCGACTGCTGCTGCTGTGTTACTTTGCTCAGCCGACACAATGATGAAGGGAGTTTAAATCGAATCATTACTTGTGATTAAAAATGGATACTGTACGATAATCGGAAGCGCTCGTCGCAATGGCTGAACCCTGGAGACACAGCCAAATCCTGCCCTAAACGAAAATTGACTCAGAAAAAGTTACTTGTGAGCGTTTGGTGGACCAGCGCCAGTGTCGTTCACTGCAGCTTTCTAAAATCTGGCCAAACGATTACGGCAGATATCTATTGTCAGCAACTGCAGACCATGAAGGAAGAACTAGCTGCTGAACAACCGATATTGGTTAATCGCTCTAGGTCACTGCTGCTTCACGATAACGCAACACCACCACCACACACTGCACACTACGTTAGATGAGCTACAATTGGAATGTCTGCGACATCCACCGTACTCCCCGGACCTTGCCCCAACAGATTACCATTTCTTCCGGAATTTGGACAATTTCTTACAAGGAAAAAAATTCAACTCCAATGCGGCAGTCCAAACCGCCTTCAAAGAGTTTATTGATTCTCGCCCTCATGGTTTTTTCAGTAAAGAGATCAATGAACTACCTGTGAGATGCAAAAAGTGCATAGATAACAACGCAGTGCATACTTTGAATTATTAAATATTTTCCAAAAAAATTTGACTTTATATTCCTCCCGTACAAAACACCAATTTCATATGTAAGGACCTAATATATAGGTTAGTTACCTTGCTAATACTCATCAGGTATTTTTTTTAAATCAGTCTGTTTACTAAACTAAAAAACTAAAAGTCGAGAAGCAGTGCTGTTTTATCATCAGATGATACACCTCTACTGCTGGAGATAGGCCTGCCAGTCAACATGGCATCCGGCACTACGGACTGTCGTTCGTACGACATCGTATGGGGTATTTGAGCCATTTCCCACCATTCTGGCCCAATTTGGGTTGGTGGGAGCCAGAGCCTCGTTTGTTGATTACCAGGCTGCACCACGAGCAGGTGACGTTGGCTTGGGTCCTGTGAGTTGTTGCGCGGGATCCTCTACACCCCTTAGTGCTGTTTACCAATCAGTTGTATTTGTAAGAGAGTACTTACATCGTTCAAGTCCAATTTGTTGCCCGCAGTGGCCATGATATTGATGAACAGCACGTGAAGTAGCACCACCATGACCGATGTCAGGAATCTGAATCCGTGCATCACTTTGATCTCATCTTTACTGATAGATATTAGATTGTCGGCGTTACTTCTTAAGTCGAATGCTTTCATTATTTCCATTGCTAAAAGTTAAAAAGGTCATTGACATTATATCTTAGTTATTTTCAGACTCTTGAGGTTAATTTGTGGAATACATTACAAGAGACCTATGTCCAACAGTGGACATCGATAGGTTGTAATGATGAAAATAAAAGTTAAGTTTTTTAAACATCCAAATTATTTAGCGTTCTTAGAAACCATTGCCCTAAACATGTGATGTCTTAGTAATTTTATCAGATACCATCCCATTCAATCTTGGTGGCAACTACGACGCTCTTGCAATGTTGTTTGTTCATCTGCAGGGAGAGCCTCCTACACTCCTGCGACCTGTACGCGGCCTCCACTCCAAGACTTTCCTCCTCATCGGCTGTCACTGACACGACAGACATGGCCGGCCTATTGCCACTGCACAGCTTCCAGATTTTGACAGCTACGTCGACGACTTTAGTTCTCCGTCGGATTTCTTCGTCCTGGATTTTGTCCCTTTGAGAAATGCCGAGCATAGCTCAAGCTCTTCATCGCTTACGTTCACTAGATGTGGATGCTTTTTACTGTTAGTAGGTCTCTGTTGCCGGAGACCATCTAGTTAGTGTGCGAAAATTATTGTGTTCCTGTATCAAAGGCGTTGTAGCTAGTTTTAATTAATAGGCTAATGAGATATAAAATCTTATGGTAAGCCACGAACACAATCTGGTGTATCCCATTGTAACTAACGCCACATTGTTATGAGCAGGCGTATCACTTATCATCAGGTGAACGTCCTGTTCATCTCATGTGTATTAAAAAAAGATAACTTACATGTGCTATTAGATTTTACATCAGTTTGTTTCTTAGTGACGTATGTACACGCGACTGCTACTGCGATTGAAACTAAAGCGAGCAACCTGCGGGGATCAGAGATTAAAACATTGACATGTATTATATCGTCATCATCATCATCATCATCATCATCATCATCAGACGATACATGTCCACTACTGCACATAGGCTTACCCTAAACATCTCAATTTCGTAGATGTCGTTTGGGACTATCTCCAACATTGAATAGACTGATGATGATTAAGATGTAAGGGGTCGGGCACAACAACTCACGGGACCCAAGTCTACCTCACCTGCATGTAGTGCACCCTGCTAATCAACAGACGAATCTGGCTCCTTCTAACCCGCATTGGGCCAGAGTAGTGGGAAATGGTCCCCTGTATGAATCCGGACCTAGATCCCAAGATGTGGAAATCTTTGGAGGAGGCCTATATCCAGCTGTGGAAGTCTATCGGCCGGTGATGAATTCTTATAATCTAAGCTGTACCACAGTAGACTACATTTCCAGTTACCATTAAGAAGGACGGTAGTAAGATACTAGTATTACTAAGGGTTGAAATTTATCGCTATCAAGCTTTTTTACAATTGCACGCTTTTTCAAAGGCAAATATAATAACATGCAGTAAGATCAAGACGCTGATCTTATACTTGTTTTTTTATTCAAAGAAGTGACGAGATGAATAAGACTTTTAGCTGATGGTAATTGACACGCTCGACCATGACAACCTGGCGCTAGTTAGAATGGTATACATAGCACCACATTGGACTAGTCACCTTGAGACACGAGATTTTAAGTCTTTTTACTTCAGTAATGTCACTAGCTACAACTCCTTTCAGTACACAGTAATGTTTGTCGGCTGCAACAGGAGCTGTTGTGGTATCTACCTAGACGGTCTCCAACAACAGAGACCTACCATCAGCTTTAAAATCACCCTTAACTATTTGTCATCAACAGTACTTACGCAAGTAGATACAGCCCTGCGCTATTCGCTGGTGGTGTTCGGGTAACCTGACAGCCGTGCACCGTGACATCGGGATGGTCGTTGACGTTGCTCATGTGGCTCACCTTGAATAGAGTGAGGACGAACCTCTGCACCGATCGTTTTGAACACACAGCCGGAGTACACACACCCCATGACATTACGTTGAACGTTAGACCGTATTCAGTTTTTATCTACAAACAATGATTAAGTTATTTTATTGATCATATAGTATAGATCCGATGAACGGTAACCCATCATTTTAATTTTAGTGTTATTAATTGGCCCAAATCCCTACCCGAATTTTTTTTTACCCGAAATGGCCCAAATCCTTCCGTATGAATCCTTACCTAATCGATCGCGCTTATTGTCTTCCCATCTTTACCATATTATCATTTTGTATGAAATAAGTCAAAGTATGTTTGTTTTGTATATTTAATTTGACGAAGCGACGAGATGAACTAGACCTGCACCTGATAGTGAGTGGTACAACTGCTCATAACAATGTAGTGTTAATTAGAATGCTATACATAGAACCACTTTGTGCTCGTCGCATTGAGACGTAATTTGTTGTCTTTACTGCAGTAATTTTAATACGTACAACGCCCTTTAAACCGAAATACGGTAATCTTTACACATTACTGTTTTTCGGCGAATATAGGAGTTGCGGTGATACCTAAACGATTTCCGGCGACAGGGACCTATCAGTGTAAAACTATATAGAAACACTGGTGGTAGGTCTCTGTTGCCGGGGACCGTCTTAGTAGGTACCACCGCAGTTCCTATTTCTGCCGCTTAATAGTAGTATGCAAACATCGGTTCCGGTTTGAAAGGCGTTATAATTAATTTAGTCACTAGGGTAAAGATATTTAATAGCTAATGTCTCAAGCGACGAACGAATGCGGTGCTGTGTATACCATTCTAATTAGCGCCACATTGTTATGGGCGGGCGTATCACTTACTATCAGGTGCACGTACCGCTCGTCTCATCGCTTAATTGGATAAAAAAAAAGGAATTTTATCTCAATCTCACAAAGCCTAAACTCTGTGAATATGTTTACAGTTGTGTCTTTCGTTTCATAAAACCCAATTCGAACCGGCTTGGATCAAGTTAAATTTCGTAAAATATACATCGTTCAAGCGATTTATATTAAAATAATAATAAAATAATTAATATGTATGCAATTAGTTACGCAAGATGGTTCCTAGAGTCGCAAAAAAGAAGGTGTAAAGTGCGAACGAAACATGCTTTTAAGCATTTAGTATTTTTTGTAGACAGATTAACCTTTAACAATATTTTGAGAGAAACACAGTAAAAAGTTTATATGTAAGACTATTTAAGAAATAATTGTATGTTGATATATATACTTATATATACATGTTATGCGGAGAGTAGAAGGATATATAACAAAGAAAGTAATGAGAATGAATGTTGATTGTTGTAAGGGTAGAGGAAGACTGAAGAAAGCGTGGATGGATTGTGTGAAAGATGGCATGTGTAAGAAGAGTGTGAATTCAGAAATGACGGCTGATAGAGGGATGTGGAAGAGAAGCACATACTGTGCCGACCCCACATGGCTGGGAAAAGGGCAGGAGGAAGAAGATATACATATATATATATATATATATATATATATATATATATATATATATATATATATATATATAATGGCTGTTTCCTACCCATTTTGTGAGTAATATTCCGTAAAATCCGTTCTTAGCTAACCTACACTCGGCAAAAGTAATATTCCTATCAAATTTCAAGTCTCCAGGCCTTAAGGGTCCAGAGATATAGCAATGAGATTCATCACAGGTGGAAACCTCTTATGTATATACATATATATATGAGAATTGAAATTAGAATTCGCGATTCTATTAAAATTAAAAATTTTAATAGAATCGCGAATTATAGTAGAATAAAGTTATCTTTTGCTATATCTATAAGGTGGCGCAAAAGTAATCCTCCTATCAGAAAATGCTATAAATTTTGCTTTGATGTAAAAAAATTAAAAGGCCAAATAAAAATAATCCACAAGAAGAATCAAAGTTTTTCATATTTTTTTTTAAATTACAGCCAAAAAACATCGGAAGGTTATTTTTGCGCCACCTTGTATACCTTGTATACTGATTACTACTGTATTTTCTGATAGGAGGATTACTTTTGCGCCACCCTATATATGCTATCTCCACCTATGTAGAACTTCATCAGGATATTTCTGGAACCATGAGAGGTAGAAGTTTTAAATTTCAGGAAATAGGAGGAAAGTCAGCTAAGAAACGATTTTACGGAATGTTACACCTATAAAGGGTTGCGAGTGTGTTACGGCGAGCAAAACGGGTAGGAAATTGCTGTATATATATATATATATATATATATATATATATATATATACCATGTGCTCTAGGGAGTTTGCAATCTGTGACTATGTTCATGACCATTACCCTATATTATTTTATTATATAACTATATACCCTATATTATTATATAACTATTACCCTAATTTCGATATACCAAAAATCCTTTATATATATATACACGTATTTATTTATAAATGTATTTATTACATGAGATTTAATTAAAGTTTATATATAAAATTTAAATATATCCTTAATAAAGATTAATGAAGTATATAAAAATATTAATTACGACAATCGACATAAAGTAATTTATGATCTTTTCAATAAAGTGTACGAACGTTTTCTTAAATAGCGGTAGAGGTATTTTTTATCCCAACAATACCCACAGCTGGGCATAAACATCCAAAACCCCTTTCCGCTGATAATGATGGTGAAGGTGTACCTTTGTGTTCATGTTACAAAATGGTAGAAGTAGGTTTTATTGTTGTAGACCATATCTGATATTGAGACCAAATAGTTTTAACCTTTGCTTCCGGTTTCAATGTCGTCGTAGAAAGTTAAAATGCTTTTGTAACAAAGCAATCAAAGTTTGTATAATTCCCTTAAAGCTCGGCAACGCAGCTGCGACTGTCGAAGGACGTCAGTGATCACTTTCCACCAGGTGAACTGTTCGCTCGTTTGCCTACCCTCCTTATAAAAAAAATGGATGCAATAGGAGCAATGCCATGCGACTAAAACATTAATAAACCCTGTTATCACAATTATTATCATCACGGTGGGAAATAACCCAAATCCAACCATATGAACCCCTACAAACGGCGGCTGCTACTGCCCGGTGGTTCCAGAGGCCATGCTGACTATGAGGTCGCGAGAAGCCGCTGGATGCGGCATGGCAGCGCAGGACCGATCGATGAAGAGATGTTTACAGGAGGCCTATGTCCAGCAGTGGACGTCTATTGGCTGATGTTTGATTGGTTGCTATTAGGGATTTCAACGCATCTCCGTCAGACGGTTAGCTGTTAACCTCTGCGCCGCGTAAGCATTTAAATCTTAGCCAGACGGTCAATAGAAACCTAAAATTCCAATGAATTACACCTAAACATAATATTATTCTTCTACTAATATGACTTAAGATATATTTAAAAAAAAACGTAGCGGTAGTTAGGATGATATACATTGTATCCTCCAGTATTGTATTTGGTTTTAAATAATAGGCACTTACATGAAAATAACTTTCAGTTGTCTCATAAGGGTCTACATTATCCAATGTTTTCTTCTTGTTGGGTTCAGCCAGCTTGACATCTACGTTGCAGTACTGCGTGGGAACCGGGTCACCCCCCGTCCACACCTTGCGGAGACACTGATCGAAGTTCCCGAAGTGATTGTGGGCCCCGTAAAACTGACCCGCGGGTAGCTGTATGCTGTCCCAAACTGGAAGACGAAGCCAAACATTACCGTGTTCCGGTTTGATGGGCGTAGGAGCTAGTGAAATCATTGCGATACCGAGACTTTACATGTTATATCTCAACGTGACGAGCACAACGTGGTGCTGTGTATATCGTCCCAACTAGTGCTACGTTGTTTTTGGCAGGCTTATCACTCACTACCGGTCTGAATGTCTCGCTGGTTTCTTCACTTCGTTGAATAAAAAAAATTGTATTTTCTATTATACGATTCGTATTTTTTTCAATGTCAATGAAAGAATAGAAACCCATTATTTTTATTAGAAAGAATATGAGTACTAAACATTCTTTGTAATAAAAAAATAATCATCATAGTCGGACCACCTTGTACAAATAATCATCACAATCGGACCACCTCATAAAAATATCATCACAGTCTGACCACCTCGTAAAAATAATCATCACAGTCGCACCACCCTGTAATAATAATCATCACAGTCGCACCACCCTGTAATAATAATCATCACAGTCGGGCCACCGTGTAAAAATATTCATCACAGTCGGACCACCTTGTAAAAATAATCATCACAGTCGCACCACCCTGTAATAATAATCATCACACTCGGACCATCTTGTAAAAATAATCATCACAGTCGGGCCACCGTGTAAAAATATTCATCAAGGTCGGACTACCTTGTAAAAATAATCATCACAGTCGGACCACCTGGTAAAAATAATCATCACAGTCGCACCACCCTGTAATAATAATCATCACACTCGGACCACCTTGTAAAAATAATCATCACAGTCGGGTCACCGTGTAAAAATATTCATCACAGTCGGAGTACCTTGTAAAAATAATCATCACAGTCGCACCACCCTGTAATAATAATCATGACAGTCGGA
Organism: Ornithoptera alexandrae; assembly: GCA_029030555.1. Classification (NCBI taxonomy): domain Eukaryota; kingdom Metazoa; phylum Arthropoda; class Insecta; order Lepidoptera; family Papilionidae; genus Ornithoptera; species Ornithoptera alexandrae. The sequence continues at coordinate 7,503,827 of JARDVY010000296.1, read as the reverse complement.
CTACCTTGTAAAAATAATCATCACAGTCGCATCACCCTGTAATAATAATCATCACAGTCGGACCACCTTGTAAAAATAATCATCACAGTCGGACTACCTTGTAAAAATAATCATCACAGTCGGACCACCTTGTAAAAATAATCATCACAGTCGCACCACCTTGTAAAAATAATCATCACAGTCGCACCACCCTGTAATCCCTTCCAACGGGTTCTCGCCTTGTCGTGGCGGAGGGGCTTAGTAACCGTAGTCCGGTACACGGTGAAGCCAAGTGGAACCCACCCGGCCGGCCCGCGGCGAAGGGCTGGCCGGGCGGGCAGCCGCTCCAGGTTCGAGCACCGGTTGGGATAACTGGAGCTCACCGGAGCGGCCGGGGGCCGCAGGGGCGGCTGTGTGCTGCCCTAGCGGCCGGCTGCAAGGGCGGTTTCATACCGCCCTTCGCAGCCGAGGTGGGGTCGCGGAGGGAGTACCCTCTGCGGCCAACCGGTGCCGCACCGGCGATGCGGCGGCGCCCGGGCCGCGGGGGAAGAGGAGTACCGGTATTGAGATGCGCCGTTCTCCCTATCCTCCGCGGCTGTTGACAGGTAGCGGCGGGCCTAACATCTCTCCGCCGCGGGGAGCCGGGAGAGGTTTTCTCCAGTGGCTCCCATGGCCTCTGGGCGACAGGTTCGGGGGAACCGGTCGCCCGCACACGCATGAGGTCGAGGAGGGGGCGCGCTGCATGTTCCGGCGCGCCCTGGAAAGGGAGGGTTTATCCCTCCCTCCCGAGGTGGGGCTGCGCAAGCGGCCAGCGGCGGCAGGGTCGCGGTTGAGTACATGCGTTCCCGTGACCCTGCCATCATGGCGATGAGGCAGAACATCGTGGAGGTTTTAGTCGGTGTAAGTCCGACATAATTCGTCCTTGCCCCTGCGAGGACGAGTATGCGTAGGCATTTACCCCACGTAAAAAAAAAAAAAAAAAAAAAAAAAAAAAAAAAAAAAAAAAAAAAAAAAACACCCTGTAATAATAATCATCACACTCGGACCACCTTGTAAAAATAACCATCACAGTGAGGCCACCGTGTAAAAATATTCATCAAGGTCGGACTACCTTGTAAAAATAAATAATCATCACAGTTGGACCACCTGGTAAAAATAATCATCACAGTCGCACCACCCTGTAATAATAATCATCACAATCGGACCATCTTGTAAAAATAATCATCACACTCAGACTGAGACACACGGAGATTTAAGTTAAAATTCACTTTCTCCTTAGTTAACTTACTCCACGTAGCCCACAGTGTAGAGTTCTGAACGTTTTTCAAAATGTGTAAAATTTGCTCGTGGCATTGCGTTTCCTTGTCGCCCCACTTCTGCTGCAGCAGCTCGTCCACCAGGAGGTCCACTAAAGTCGAATGCTTCTTGGCCGAAGTACAATTTGAAGCCTCACTTAAAGCGATGGATGCATCAGTGCGTTCCAGTAACCCTTGAAAAAAAGACTGTGGTAATGCAGGCTGCTATCAGCCATTGATCAAATATAAGCAGTTTCCCACTTCTTATTTGATTTCTTGGTTACCACTATCATCGACTTCGTCTTCTACTACCAGCAAGGAAATATTACTGGGTTTCGGAAAACCTGGCAGAGGCAATATGGTATTGTGTAAATATTTTTACTTACACTTGGTTATAGTCAAGCGTATCATTGGTTAGTTCGCATCAGTTTCCTTAACTCTTTGCGGTAGACATAAAAGCACACTTGATGTTCCCACTGCTGGGATTTACGGCTTTCCTAATAAAGATATTTTCAATAGTTTATTGAACCCCGCTTTAGGATGCTGCATTTCAAAGGTGTTATTTTTTTAAGTGAGTCTGTTTCTTGAGTCTACACCCAAACGCCTTCAGAGTAGAGGCGTTCGATTTAGGTATCGTTGTATTTATAAATTAGATATTTACCAAATAAAAGAAACAAAACTACACCGGCCCCGATAAGTCTGGTCTTGCGCGCCATGTCCAGCCACGCGGCCACCGTTAGTACACTAAACCGACAGTGTGATTCAGAAGACAATACAAATGGAATGAGCGATAGTGAAAATAAAACTTCTGCGCCTGAAACCGCGGCGGCGACTAACTAAATTTGTAAAGGTGTAATGTCTTTTAACGAATATAACTTACTGTGCATAACATGTTAACACTTTGTATTGATAAATGATTTTTTTTTACTTCACACGCGTATCATAACAACTAATGAATAATTAATAAGTAACACAATGAAAAACTAAATTTTCGTCTCTGTCCTAGGACCCGGGTTTGATATTTTTTATAAATTTCTTATAATAATTAATGTAATAAAACAAAGTCGTAAGTTACGTTAAGCGTTAGTATATTTAGAAAAAAAGTCGTCAGACAAGTAATGACCTTTTCAATCCTTTGCATAGAGTTAAGTATTCATTTTAGTGATCCAATATGAAGCAAATCCTGGACTGTGAGGTGAAAAATTCATGTTTTTGCTGCAGCGACATTGAAATGGCAATATTAGCTAAACGATCATGGCTATGGGAGTGCGTATTTAAACATTTATATTATTTAAAATTTTTATCGAACTGTCTAAAATTAGGCTTTTTCTACCAGTCAATCTAGGAATGGGAGATGCTGTGATAGGTGAGGAAGAACATTTTATATTTTCAACGTAAAGGCATAACGAGGTGCTGTTCTCATGTATCCAGATAATAATTTTTCTAAACCCAAATTTTAAAAACTTCTTTATTTACCTTTCCTCGGAATCATCGAGAAAGGGATTCACGGGGTCTGATCCGCACTAGAGTTACTGATGAAGCCAGAAAAATGTTGCGGAATACTAATTGCTAAATTACTCAACAGAAGAGAACAGAGAAGAAGCAAAAGTATAGAATTACACGATTGATGTATGGTGAGCAATTTAAGGTAAAAATCGAAGAAGAGAAATTCAGGGATATGATCATGTTTTCGAAATACGAAAATATATCTTCTATAATCGTTGGAAAGGCTTTCTAGATTGTTAAGATCTTTATTGAAGTTAGAATAGTACACATCTTAATCAATCAATTGCATGATTTGGGACTGCACAAGCTTGGTTTTAAGGCAATAGTAATATTTACGGTTCTGCAACGATCATAAGTAATATTTACGGCTTTACGGCTTAATTTGGTTACCCGTGGATTCTAGTTCATCGATATGTCTTTTAAAGAGAGCAAGGTTTTTGATGCAATTTAAAAATAGAATTAGGTTTGTGTTTTAATAAACAGAAGATAAAGAGATATAATCTATTTTTTGTAATATTCTAAGTACAAGCTACAATCATTGCTTGCAGTGCATAAGTACTTGAGATACACCAAAGCCCTTTGACTATTCGTAAGAGGATAGAAGATTTGTATTTAATGTGTCGGTGGTTTCGTGGAGATTCCTAACATCGGATTCTATGTGAAACTGAAAGTCTTCTGCGTAATTATGATATGCACTATTAAGGCAATACTTTATTTATTTATAATAACTATATTTGCTTAAAATCACTTTATTTGTTTATAATAACAGAAAATTATAGGACAGAGAATACCTCCTTGCGGATTGCCAGAGTCGAGATCAGCCCACGGTATACGTAAGATTAGCTGTATTCACGGATAGAGTTACGAGGTGCTAAAATGAAGCAGATATATGTCATCCTAAACCTTAATACAGTCAAGAGAATAAACAAACTTAAAAACATTCTAATAAAGTGGTTTATGAAATTTAACTTCCCATTAACGATCTCAACAAAATGTGTACTGGTGGTAGGTCGGCATTGCTCAGCCCTATAATCTCGGGCTAGTAAGAATAGGACTATGGTAAGCCCTGCCTGTTGTAGAAGGCGACTAGAAGGGTTTAGGAATTTCGCGGGCCCTGAGGGCGGGTGCCCTTATCGCTCATCAAGCGAACCTGTAGTAGACAGCGTGGGAGAGTTAAACCCCTCCTCAGAGACGTGGTCAAAGGAAGTGTAGAGAGGCACCGGTGCGTTCTATAAGAGATCCCGGAGCCTCTCCGAATGCACTGACGCAGAGCACCGATAGGGTTTTAGTGAGTAAAAATCTCACATAACCCTGATTTCCCCCCAGAAGCAGGTTAACTTTCGAAGATTTCTCCCCTGAAACAAAAAAAAAGTCTCCATTGCTGAAGACCAAGTGATCTAGATAGATCCTATACCTGCTGCCAAACAGCATTGTGCACACATTACTGTATTGTTTGAAGGGTGTTGTAGTTAGTGAAATTATTGAGATTACGAGACTTAATATTTTACATCTCAAGGCGACGAGCATAATGTGGTGTTGTGTATACTAACGTTGTTATGGGCAGGTGTATCATCATTTGAAGCAGGTTATCACCAGGTGAACGTCTGCCAGCCTGTTTGCTTCGCATAAAAAACGTCATCTATAGAAATTTGTTTTTGTTTAACTTACATCATAAGAAATATTTTTTTGTTTAAAACGCAAACGTCGAATTTAATATGACAAGCGCTTTGTAATATTGTATAAATATTCCCAATAACTTATTGTTATGAGTGGGGAATACTAATTACCACCAGGTTATCGTCCAACATGTGTAGTCGTTGCATTGAAAAGATAATTTAAATTTGTTAGATTTTGAGCATAATTGTCTATAGATGACGATCGTAGTGTGATGTGATGTGATACAGGCTCAGGGAAAATATGTCTCCATGGCGCAGACGCTAATTGTTGGTAATACGAAAGTCCTTTTTTCGAAGAATCGTGGATGACGGTGAACTTTCAAACTCGCTTTTTATTGTAAGACAGATAAGATAAATACAATCGTGGGAGCCTGCACGCGCTGAGATTTACCGCGCCATTATCGCTTTGTTAACTTAATGTTGTTTTAGCTAAATACAGTTAAACAATAACAGACAAAGTTAGGTTTGATGTTTGCAAATTGTATAAGTTATTGTTGTTTTTTTTTTAAATCCATTCAATAACGCATTTTTCGGCGAAGGTTGTTTCGAAATGGCTGCCGCTGTGAGCTACCAGTGTCTGGTTGCCGGTTGTTTGCGCGGACATGGTTTTGTGTCATTGTCATACGTTAATATTAATTCGAGGACATTTGTTAAACACTATTCCAGTGTATATGTAGCCGACGCTTATCAGATTGATAGATTAACACTAACAAACAAGTGACAGTATATAATCTTATCTTGACGCAGACATCAGAATAACTCATTTTTATTCAGATGATTATAGAAAACAAAAAATCCTTTAAGTGTTCATAAGTGCGGAAAGATTAGACATTGTAAATATACCTTTAATCAACAATGTATGGTTTGTTTAATAAAAACATTATTGTACAGTATGTGAAGAGGTTGGGGAGGTCGGGGAGGTGGTGCCGGAAATGCGAGAGGAGACAGGGGAGGACCATATGATATTATCTGTAAATACTAAAACTAAGAATTTAACATCATTTCGGATACAAGGACCTTTGATGATGTTAAATTGCCATATGTAAATAAATTTTTTCGCCTAAATTTTAAACCGAATATAAACATGAAAATAATTGTCTAATATTTTGTATGAACTGCGTATATTTTTTTTTCGGTTATTATTTAAAGTATAACTTTTTACTTATATTCTGTCAAGGATGATATACCTTTATTCTTAAAAATGTTTTTCTTCGTCAATTAATTTTTTAACATCTATTAGTTGAAGTAGATATTTTATTAAAAATAATTAATTACACTCAATTATAAAATAATTCTCATCTATTATTATTTGAATTTGGGATGCTGTATAAATAAACAAGTAAAAACAGTAAGCATCAAGTTGAAAAGAGACAACAATAACAAACGTTCATTAAAATAACACAATATGATTTCCTTAAATGGCGTCCGTCCTTTTGTTTTATATTAACTCGCCGTATTGGGCATCTGTAATGTCCCTATACAAATTTCTTCAGGTGGTGCGCAAAACGCTGGCCTTAGTAATCATTCGGTGTTGAATATAGAGACTAGTGTGACAAAAACATCATCATAATGAAACTAGATCAATCGGCAACGAAATTAATAATCAGGATTTTAATTCTGTCGATTCTGCTTACGGTGCTGTTCATAGTGGCGGCGTTGTTGTACAGTGTGAGGTACTGGCCTGATTTGTACAGTTACATGAATCCGAACATAACGATAACGAGAATACCGAGGATATCCCAATTTAACGTTACGGAATTCGAAGATGATGTTACTACTGAGGATATCACTTCGACGTTCACCTACGAATATGATCTACCGGCCATAGAAACTGTATTCGACAACGACGAGTTTGATTACTTTGATTTAGCGAAGAGGGCCGGAAGAGCCGTGTTTATAGATAATGATAACATCGAAAGTTCTAGAACGAACAATATTGTTAATTATAGTTTTTATATAGAAGAAACAACATCTGCGAGTATTCTTATAGATGCAAATTGCAGCTCCGAAATGACTGATGTTGAAGTTTTTGCTGAAATTAGCGAAGCACGAAGAATTATTCAAAATCAGGTATGTCTATAAATTACCTTGTAATTATATTCATAACAAGTCGTCTAGTCTATGGTTGTTAGTAGAATTGAGATAATCCAAGCTGTCTTAGAAGACGAATAAAACGATCTTCGGTCGGTGATAGTTTTGGAATAAAATTGATGATGGTTGTCCATCGCTGGACATAAGTCTCCCGCAATGTATTTCACAATGAGGTCTTGCGCTGTTTGTCTAGTGTTGGTTGGTATTGTTAAATATGTACATAACTTTCCGTAAATGAATAGCTATCGTTTTTGTTATAATTATTTGTTTTTATAATATAGGTGGCGGTGTGTATACATTCCGCGCGATGTTTTTTTAGCTATAATTATTATAATTGTTGTTTTTACTAACAACAGGTAAAGTCGAGATAACATAATCATCATCATATGGTTGCTTATAATATAAGTCGTGACCGCACGTTTCAACTCAATCAAGTATATGATAATATATATTAAAGGTAGTAATGCTACGTATTTCAAGGCAAGGTTTTGTCTCGGCGAACAATAATTGTGACGTCATCGCAAAACAAACGAGACTTAAGATCAATTTAACGAATGCCTAGTATTGCAGACTCTTAGATACGTTTCTAAACATATTAACAATGCTTCGTAACATACGCGGCAATGTAAATAACATTTTTTTTTTTTTTGTAAATATGAACAAGGCGCAAAGTGTGCGAACACGGCAGTGTCTTACGGCTAAAGTAAATAGAATATTGTACCATTTGTTCCATCGTAAATGCCCGGTGTGGTGCAGTGATAATGCAAATAAAGTGTCTGTTAATCATTACTTGTGTACTCGTTCAGTTCGTCGATATGAAGAGCGAGTGCAGGGAGAAGTTCAGGTGTTTGAGTGAGCTTTTAAAGGATTTTATAAAGACGTATCAAAAGTTCGACGTGATAGTGAAAGAGACTAGACATCACGACAATCAATACCCGGAGACGATAAAAACAATAGAGGTCGCTTCCTTTCACTTGAATAATTTTATCAAGCAAATAATATATTTATTTAAGTTACAACTTGATGGTCATGTTCCGGCTCACGGAGGCACCGATGCGAAGGACTTTGATTATGACTTTTTATCGCTTAATGACGCTAAATTTGCAAACAATGGCGAAATAAGGAAAATAAATACCGCTATTGAAAATAACAAAAATATGATTAAGACAAAAGTGAACAACGACAATTCTAATCGTAAGGAACATGGGAATATTACTAAAACCGTCGCCGCGGGCGGTGATGGTGGTGGAAACGATGTTGATGATTATTACGACACTGATACTGACAATAATACGGATTACCTAGGAATTGATTACATAGAGATATATAAGGACACAACTAATGAACCAGTCACAATTGTAACCGTTTCAAATGTATCTGATACTGAAGGCAGTGCTGAAAAACTCAACAATGATACAAAGAATCTGTCATACGACTTAATAGAAGAAGGCGTTCAGGATAATAACTCTACTATAAATGTAAGTGTGAGTTTATGTAAAATAAAAGGCGTGATGAGCAGGACGCACATCTGGTAGTAAGTAATACGCCTGCCCGTAACAACGTGGCGCTAGTTCGGATGATACACAGAACCGGAGACTGTCGACAAACATGTGCTGTGTACAAACATTACTGTGTTCCGGTTTGAAGGGGACTGCAGCTAGTGTAATTACTGGGGTAACGGTACCCAAAGTGTTAGGGCCCAAAGCGACGAGCACAATGTTGAGCAGTGTATAACATCCTAACTAGTGCGATGTTGTTACGGGCGGGCGTATTACTTACCATCAGGTGAACGACGTTCTTGTCTCGTCGCTTCATTGAATTAGAAAAAAATAAAAAAGATAAGGCGTTAAGTCTCATTACCCCAGTAATTTCACTAACCACACCGCCCTTCTAACCGAAACACAGTAAGGTTTGCACACTACTGTTTGGTGACAAAATTTTATTTTGCGGGGGTGTTACGGCCCGCAGGCAGGAAACGGTTTAGATAGACATATAATATACGTTTGTCGGCTGATGATGACGATGATGATATATATATATATATATGTATATACTAGCTGTTCCCCGCCCGTTTCGCTGGCCGTAATATAAAATTACACGTGAAAATTTGTTGTCTCCTTGTGAGCAACCGCAACCGCAAATGACTTTCTAACGAAACCGTAACTATAGCAACCGCATAAATAATACCAAAAGAAAATGTTTATAGAAGTTAATTAAGAATTAAAACGATGAAGGATCTATGAAATCCAAAATATAAATAACTTATAACCATCTACAAATCATTCCGCGTCCAATGGTCATGTTCCCGTATCGATACGTTCACTGGTTTTCACGTGATTGATGAACAAAGAAAAATATTATGTATAAAATATTGTATGTTTTGTTGGATTCAGCGGATATTTCTGTTGTTGTCATATTTTAATTTTCATTTCCGTTCACGAATGTCACGTCGCCTGCACTTGCGCCTGCGCCTTATAATATTTATTCATGTTAATAAGGAGGTTTATGCGAAACTTTTTTGTTGAAAACACTCAGGCACACTACAAGGTTATTTAATATGTAAACAGTCTGCCAACAGAAACCTACCGACAGTGTCATGAGCAATGTCCTTGTACTGCTTTTTTTTAAATCTGTTATTATAATAAAAAAAAATTCCCGCTGATGAGACCAGGATTTTTACCTAATTTGATAATAGCCAAGGTCAAGGGGTTGATTGGTGGTAGGTCTCTGTAGCCGGGGACCGTCTAGGTACTTACCATCGCAGCGCCTGTTGCAGCCGACAAACAGTGGTCTACAAACATTAATATGTTCCGGTTTGAAGGCCTTCTATCTATTGAAATTACTGGGTTAATTGGACTTAACATCTCATGTTTTAAATTGAGCATGATGTAGTGCTGTGTATATCATCCTAACTAGTGCCACGTTGTTATGGGCAGGTTAGACACTTACCACCAGGTTAACATCTTGCGAGACTAGTCGCTCTTGTAAGAAAAGGTCCACCTGATGGTAAATGTTAAACCTGTCTGTCCATAAACATGTGGCGCTAGTTAGCATTATATACACTGCGCTATCTGGTTGTTTTTCCGCTAAATAGTAGCGTGAAAATATTTACATGTTCCGGTTTGAAGGGCGCTGTAGCTAGTGAAATTATAAAGGTAATGAGATTAGACATCGTATGTTCTAAGGCGACGGGCACAATGTGGTTTAATATATTACCTTAACTAGTGCCATGTTGTTATGGGCGTATCACTTACAATCAAGTGAATGCTTCGGTCGTATCGTTCTAGGGTTTATATAATGGAAAATCTACTACCGCATATAGTTATCTCGGCGCAGCATCCGAACGGCCGTGAAATGAAATCTCAAGGCGACCCAATTAGCGTGTAACGTTTATTAAAACGCACTTCCGCTGTTGTTGTGTAAACATATCATAATGTAAAGTATCAAAAACAATTCGATGCTTTATATTATGTGAATTTTATTATTTAATGTGATGAGGTGGTAATACGATCTAAGTACATTAGATGAGCGCCGGTATTTTCGATGCGTGATCACGAGCTGCGCATTAGTCGGTGTGAACACCACTTTACCCTGGCTTCTGCACGTGAACCACTCCACCCTACCCTGACATGATAATGTTCATAACAATTAATTAACAATAAATATTTACATCACTAATGACAGAAAAATTGTTAAGCAGATTGTTTTTCATGTAAATCGTTGTTTCGTATACGATTGTTCGTATACGGTATCTATTTAAATATTTTATAAACAATTTAAAAAGTATTTTTTCTATTCTTCGAAGCGACGGGATGAGCAAGACGTTAATCTGATGGTAAGTGATACGCCTTCCCATAACAACGTGGCGCTAGTTAGAATGATACACATTGCAGCATGTTGTGTACATCGCCTTGAGACATAAATTGCTGAGTCTCCTTACCGCAGTAATTTCACTAGCTACAGCGCCCTTTAAACCGGAATACAGTAATGTTTGTACATTACTATTTGGAGGTAGAAACGGGCGCTGCGTATGTGCCTACCTACTGCCAATAAATCTCTAATATATACATATATAACTAGTATAGCCATAAATACTGTTACATAAAAACTTTCCTTTATTTCAACACAATTTAGAATTTAGAACACGTATATTATTTTAACTATTCATGCCATTTTTTGGTGTTCCCTATCAAATTACAATATGGAATGGGGTGGGGGTGTTAAAGAAAATAGAATTGCAGTGATCGCCTTGCACAGAGTTTGTATGGAGCCGTTCCGGTCGTTCATATTCAAAGCTTACTATTAGCCGTATGTTCGTCTATGGTACTATTAACAGATACAACAACACTTCCTTTGTCCAGAAGAAGACCTGAAAAGATTGGTGCAGCCGCGTGCTGTTAGAACTACAAAAGCTGTTAATGCTGTTAAAGCCAGAATTCGTCGAAACACCATTGGAAAGCAAAGAATCTTATGGCGAGAAAAGAAGATTCCCGCCAGGACTCTGGCGCGTATCGCGTATTGTAAAACAAGACCTGACGCTCGGTGGCCGGTGTTTTTCAGGTTACAGTCAATATACAGGACATGCCCTAAATCAATCTTTACAATTAAAGATGGATGGAGCGGATCGATCAAAACGAACAGACCTTCTCTCGCGATACAGCAGGCAGGTGAAAGGCACAGAAATATCCTCTTAAGTGATGAACAAAATTTTCACGATTGAAGTACACTACAATGAGCAAAATGATAAAGTGTACGCTCACAGTCCTAAAGAAGCTGCTCAAGCGGTAGTGGTCGGAAAGGTACAACGTGGTCATCATCCTGCGTCAGTGACGGCATGGTGAGGCGTGTCTTATCATGGAGTCACAAAACTACATATTTGTGAAAAAGGAGTGAAAACTTCAGCAAAAGTGTATCAAGATGCAGTCGTGGATCATGTCGTGAAACCACTCAGCAATACAGTTTTTAAAAATATACCGTGGATTTTCCAGCAGCACTCTGTATCTGGTCACAAGGCACGAACTACCCAAGCCCGGTTTGAAACCAACGTTCCGGACTTTATAAGAGCTGAAGACTGGCCCTCATGTTGCCCAGACTTCAACTCTTTAGACTTCAAATTGTGGTAATTTCTAGAGGACATGGCTGCTGCTGCTCTAAACAACACGGCGACATTGATTCTCTTAAAAAATCTTTGGAGAAAGCAGTGGCGGTGGCGGTGGTGGAAATTTCCCTAGGAAACTGCGTAAATCCATAGATTCATGACACGTGGCCAAACAGATTAAAGGCCTGTATAAAAGCCAAAGGTGGCCATTTCTAATGGAATATTGTTTTTTCTTTATTGCTGCGACTTATAAATAAGTAGGTATACATTTTAATAATATTACATTAGCTCATTAAAAAAAAAAAACATTTTCATTTTTAACAGAATTTGTGGATGTACTAGGTATATGTATAACTTATAAGTTATTAATTATATTTAAAGTATACGCCACTATACGACTGACACAGTCAGTTAAGTTTGACATTATTGTTTTTGTTTAATATTTTTCAATTAACATACGTCAAGATGTCCACTTAACGAGGTAAACGAGAGGTAAAACAGAATTTGGAGAGAAAAATGGTGTTTACATCATTTATTTTAAAAGGTGTACTTTCTTAATTATTATTGAGTTGTTGGAACATGTACGATAATCGGCTGTTCCCTGCCCGTTCTGCTGGTTGCAATACCCTTGCAACTCTCCTTGGGGAAGGAGATTTGTAAACCATTCTTAGAAGACCTAAATGGCAAAAATAATCTATAAAAAAATTTCAAGTCTGTACGTCTAATAGTTTCCGAGATCTCGTGATGAGTCAGCAGAGTCTTTGGATATCTCTGATAGATAGATAATAGTTAGAAACAATATTATTAGCGTACCTTTAGAAAGGGCTGCATCCATCAGTCAAATGACGAAGGCTGATGATAATGATAATAACGATATGACTACGGATCTTAGTAATATCACCAGCGATAGATTAAGAATATTTATTAACAGAATAAACCAACGATACGATCTAGACGCTTATCTGATGGTACAAGATAGAAGAACTAGTTTTCTGCATGGAATTGTAGCGACCTGGTTAAAAAAATGGGTCCACAATGCGGTGTTTTTGTTAAATAAATAATGTTTATCCGTATATAATACGGTTGCAGCAACATTTTTTGCGAATCGTTTAAAAGCAGGAATTTTACAGCCGCATACAGCATTTACATATTTTCAGCCGGTTCCAAGTGGTTTATATCGCGATTTATATGATTTTATTGCGCGCTGTATGTGCTAGTAATCTTTTTAACTGATTTTTGTCTGCCTTGTAAAGTTTGATGATTTGTTTAATTTTCACACGATAATTAATATACAAAACATTCAAATTTTAAAAATGAACCGCATTCATCATCTCATTGTAATAAATAGCTTGTTTTAACATGCAAGCAGTTTACCACAAGATAAACTTTAAGTGGATAAGATGAAGTATTAATTCGGGTGTAATTTGTTCTATTAACTGGGTGGATATGAAAAGCTGAGAACTGTATTTGATGGAAGACATTGGGGAAGGCTTTTACGCAGTAAAGGATTAACAAAAGGTTGATGATGATGATGTTTCCCTTTATAGATATAAGTGCTACTAAAGACCCAATATGTAGGTATTGAAAATGTGCATCATAGTCTATATAAATACAATGTCCTACCTATATGGAGAAGAGAGGAAGGCTAGAACATTTGGGATCAGTTAATATAAAACCTGGAGACTGGTATTAAAATTTGACTACTTCAGAAAGCCTGATGACATTAGGCTTTTATTTAACAGAGAAGGCGGAATAAGTGGATGGCACAGAAAATTCGATAAAGCAGAAATGGTATCAAGAAATCCGGATATAAAGAGAAGAAGTAACTTTTATATTAAAGTATATTTGTCTTATCTCGCAGATACAACATCGCTGTACCTTTAATGGTAGCCATAACTACCTAACCAGGTCCGTCTTCCCGTGGATCGCTACAATATTCATAAAGAACGGAGAAAACCAACAGTTCGAGTACTACTGCGACGGTGTTCTACTATCGGAAAGGGTTATACTGACAGGTAAGATCTTAGCGCACCATTCACTTACTCCTATTTCACATACTTAACGCCTTTCGCAGCTGGTGGTAGGTTTCTGTTGCCGGAAACTATTTAGGTAGGTATCACGGCAGCGTCTATTTCTACCATCAAACAGTAGTGTGTAAATAATACTATATTCCGGTTTAAGGTTAAGAGATGTAGCTACTGAAATAACTGGGTGACTTAATATCTTATGTCTAAAGTCAACGAGTGCAATGTGGTGCAGTATATATCATCCTAACCAGAGATACGTGGTTTATGCCACGAAGCAACGACACGGGCGAAATGTTCTTCCAACGGTAATAGGTTCACCCATCCATAACATGGTGCTTATTGGGATGATATACACAGTAACACATTGTGCTCGTCGCCTTGAGATATAAGATATCAAGTCTTGTTAGCTGATTAATTTTACTAGTTACAACGCCCTTCAAACAGGAACAGAACAATGTTTGCAAACTACTGTTTGACAGCAGAAGTAGGAGCTGCGGTGGTAGACAGCTTTCGGTAAACGAGATATCAGTCGATCTCTATTACCTACTATCAGTAAGCCATAAAGACCTACCACCAATCACTTCGTCAATAAGAATTATGTATAAAGCGGAAGCTAGTTTGAAAGAATTGTAGCTTTCGATTATAAGTGATCTTAAAAATTTCAGTATTCTGATAAAGATCCAAGAAATTTACTTTTATTTGTGATCTGTTTGACGTTAGATCAAAAACATTTTCTTTTGATGTGGGTTTATCTAATATTTCAGCCGCTCAATGCGTGGTACAGAACGACACTACTGTCGATGCTGATGACATTATTGTAGTATTGGGTAAGAGGTCATTGCTGTTGATGTCCGAGAAAGAAAAAGTTGTTAAGGTAAGTGCGGAACCTGTTTCCTCCTAATCTACAATCGACTACTGCTTTTCTTAAAACATAGAGTCCACAACCGACAGGAAGGGAAGAAGTCATACATAACTCTACCTTTTCATAGTAAGCCGGGCGTTCTTTGAAAATTTTTGTCCTTCCAAAAATAAGTTATCTGAATAGAAAGATTTTAGATTTTATTAGCTAATTATTTATTTATATTCATATGTGAAGTATCTGATGAAGATCGCAGGGATATCGATGAAGTCCTATGTTCAGCATTGAACGATAAAAGTCCTTAATTAAGAAGTGAATGATGTTGATTAAATATGACTTAAACATTTTAAAATAAAATTGAATATTTTTAATTAATTACAGATAAAGAAAGTTATGATACACGTGGAGTTTAAGAAGGAAAATAACGAAGCAGCGGAGAACGATATAGCTTTCCTCGTAACAGAGGATCCAATTTCTTTCAACGATATGATACAGCCCGCGTGTGTTATGTATGAAGACAAGCTTGATGATTTCATTGAAGATAATGTGGATATTGCTGTAAGGGAGTGTTTATGTTCATAAAGTTACACTATAGCTTATGGAAATTTAAGTGATTTGATAAACCTCACCCACCAGCCATATGCATTGATAAATCATACTGAAACAAAATATTCTCAGCCAGCACTAATTGTCACTAAACGTTGTGTGCAATTGAAGTGACAGTTATTGAAAATAAAAACAGAAACTATGTTATTGATATTACCGCTGAATTGATTTTTTATTTTTTTATTTAAGAATCGTTACTAAAAACTTAAAAATAATAATTTCAGACCACGGGCTGGGCTTTTTCTGGTGAATTGACTGTTATTATGTTCGATAAAGAGAAAAGCAAAGATTGTGACAGCGAAGCGAAGATGGAAAATATATTTTGTGCCAATTATAATAACGGTAAGTATTTATAGGAAGATAGAGGATTTTTAGAGTTAAAATATAAAGAGAAGAATGATATCATAAGAAACAAAGTACTTTATTTGATCTGAGTTTTACGCTAAATCTTTATTGATTGTAATTTACAGTTATAGTTACTATTCAAAAAATTTTAGAGTAGATAAATTTGTTATAGCAACAATAATCTTATCTTAAGTTAAACAACGTTTAGTTGCCCCAAATTAATAGTTTAGTGACAATATAGTCCTTGTTAAGATATGTTTTACCCTTTGGGAGATTGGTCGGATTTTTAGTATAAGTTTTAATTTTAAAGTTACCTTTGATCTTACGAACACTTGTTGATAATATCTACTTATGGATATTTCAGACGTGACAGTGTGTCCCAGCTACGGCAGTGGGTTTGTGACGAGGGCCACTGACAACGTGTGGTACCTACGAGGATTGAGAACAGGTGACCCTGCGGAGAAAGGATTCTGTTACAACACGGGCGTGTTCTACACAGACTTGATAGACCACGTTGAAAGGATCAAATATCATTTGCATGTGTATTTGTGAAATAAAATATAGTTAAAGCAAAGAAAGTAAACAGAATTATAAAACTAATTATGGATCAGATTCTTCTTTTTTATGGCATCGGACTTGTCTTATAACTGTCTCTGCTTTCCTGCTTTTCTTCCTCTACTATTCTAAACTTTACGTCTTAATATGTATCGTAACTAGGATCTCAACCTTTTTTTTTTACAATTTTTTTAACTTCAAAGCGACAAGATAAGCAATGTATGATTACGGGCATTTTCAACAAATCTGTCGAATTTCGCCAACATTAGTTTGCTATGAAGAGTAAAGAGTATGAAGTATCGAAAAAACTTTAAAAGAAATTAAAATTCCATGTGACGGTTAAATAAAGTTGATTAATTTTTTTTATTTACAAATTTTGATTACAAAGCTAGAATCCTTTCACTGCTAGGTTAATTAAATGCTGCATTTTGGTTTTTGTTTTATTCTCTATCTGTATCATTTACCTTATTTCTTTCTACTTCTCCTCCTAGCTTGTCAGCTTTGAGTTGATCAAGCACCTGTTTCCCTTGCCTCCCAATCTACTTTGTTATCTTTCTTGACGTACTTTTTAACACCCTCCTCCTAACAAATAATTATTTTATTTTATTATAAACAATACATCTATGGTAACTTAGTATATAACACAATATATAGGTACAATTAAATTGTACCAGCTGTCGATGCTACGGCTCGGGTACCTCCAAACGAAGAATTTTATTTTTATAAAAAGTTCAGTAACCGTTCCCGACTTCCGAAAACTCTATGGATTTTCCGGAAGGCGGAATTTTGCTGACCTTACCTGTATTATAGACAAATTCCAAATAATACTAATTACAATGTACCTAAATTTGTAATGTATACTATGTGATATTGGCCCAGGACATGGATATATACCCTCATTAAAGGATATCCTGTTTTTGATAATAATAGTGTTATTGGATATTTCTGTGTGGTTGTCTATGATAGAATATTAATTGTGTTTTTTGAATGCACTAGAAATATACAGTCGACGCCGATCTAGAATCCTTTGTTGTGGCTAGTCATAGATTCAATTTCCACTACGGTGTGGAAACTACCATGTTCTCCTTAGAAAGGCGCTGCAGCTTGTAATTACTATAGTAATAAGTCTTAATATCCTGTTATATCGACAAGGTCTATGTGCTAATGTTTTGTTTGTATAAATGCCTTTTTAAAAGTATCATCTTTTAATGTTTCTCTTCTTTAGTATCAATTAATTTAAGTAGAAATTAGAAAGCATTTGTTTAATGTGGATTATTATTAACAACAGCCCACTGTTGGGCATGGTACAGCTCTTTCACAGCTGTCTGTTCTCCGCGTTGCTCATCCAGCGGCGTCTTACGATATTCGCCAAATCGTCATCGGATTTGTTTGTTATCGTCAACAGAAAGCAATGCTGTATTTCAATAACAAAATGCGGATATTCACTGTATAATACAGCGGGATCGACGGCCGCTGAAAAATCAGAACAAAACGCTTGAAAACAATCGTTTCATTGTGATAAGCGCGATATGAGAGCATAGATCATTCGGATTTGTATGGGCGAATTGTTTTCGACTGAAAAATTTACCTCATCAATTCTCTCACACGTCGCCTGCGGCAATTGAAGTCGCACGCGCTGTTATTAATAGCTCTTTAATATCTCCCACGCGGGCTATAAGGGATCTCACAGGATCCAAGCCAACCTCACCTGCTCGTGGTGCAACCTGATAATCAACAAACGAGGTTCTCGCTCCCACCAACCCGCATTGGGCCAGCGTGGTGGAAAATAGCCCAAATCTTCCATATGAACCCTACAAAAGACGGCTTCAACATTGCCCGGCGTTAGCGAAGACCTTGCTGACTGCGTGAAGGTCACAGTAAGTGCTGGATGCGGTCAACGCAGGACTGATCGATGTAGTGATCTTTGGGGGAAGCTATATCCAGCTGTAGACGTTTATAGGCTGACTATGATGATGATGATGATTTCGCATGCAGTGAGGATGCGCGTGTCCCGATTTTTTGTCAACTACAATGGGTTTCATCATCATCAGTCAGAATCGAACCAGGGACCTTGGTGTCACAGGTAAGCTGTTATATGGCCAAAGCGCTTTGGCTACATAAGGGTGCTCACATTTTCTCTGTTGCCGTGGACCGTCTAAGTAGGTACCATCGCATCTCCTATTGCAGTCCACAAACAGTACTGTGTTCCGATTTGAAGGGCGCTCTAGCTAGTATAATTACAGAGATAACGAAACTTAACATCTTATGTCTCAAGGCGACGAGTATAATATGGTGCTGTGTATGGGTACTTATATCGCTTCATTCGTAATGATGTCGTACTGGTTAGGACATTTACACAACATCATGCATCATTTTATTACCGCTGCTAAGTATAAGTACAAATATATTACAGTTTGAAGGACATTGTAATCTAATAAGTTTACTGGAGTTACTTGTTTCATCACATAGCTGTAGATTACATAAAGACATTTTATCTTGTTTTTGTGGAGAAGCATATCACTTAAAATCAGGTGAACATTCTGTTTTAATTGATCGCATAGAAAATAAGAGTTTTCGATGGCTCTATTATTTACTTTTGTATCGCATCGATAGTTACAAATTTTTTTACAAGGTAGTGTATATACACTAGGTATCCGGATGGGAGGTGTAAAATGGAAGTTCTGGTAACACGCGATAACAGGGAATATTTTTTTTCGCTCTGAAAAACTCTATTTTCCGCTCTACGCGCTCACTAACGCTTCAACCGCAGCGAGGGAATTGTACACAGATGTAAAACGAATAGAAGCGATATTTGTAATTTAATTATTTTTTGGGTTTTGATGAAATTTAAGGGGTGTGTAAGATAGAGGAAAGTTCTTCTTCTTCGTCGTCATATTCTTGGGAGAGTGGTCGTGGTGGTCATGTCATTGGTAGCACACTTTACAAGATGTCGCTCTTTGCGCATTGCATCTTTTCTGGCGCTTTCGTGTACCGCAGCACCTAATAGATTTTACTTGGTCGGTCCACCGCCTTGGAGTTCTACCGCGCGGTCTCATGCCTTCCACCTTTCTCTGCATCGCAAGAGGAGAGCAAAAGGAGCTCACCTTTGAGGAATAATATGTTCAACAGTAAACATAAACTTGCTTCTACTGTTTTATTGATTGTAGGTCTCTGTTTCTGGACACCGTCTAGGTACCGCCGCATCTCCGTTTTGAAGGGTCCGTAGCTAGTGAAATTATTAGGGTAATAACTCAACATATATATAAAGCGACGAGTGTATTATGGTGCAATGTATATCATCTTAACTATCGCCAAATTGTTATAGACTGGCGTGTCATCTACCATCAGATAAACTATATTGTTTAGTCAAATAAAAAGACAGCATTTGAGAACGGTTGTAGTCTATTGATGATCACATGGTGGTAAGCTATACGCCTGGCCGTAGCAACGTGGCGCTAGTGAAGATAATATACACTGGATCGTATAGGTAATATAAGTGCTGCGGTGGTGTGTGGACGGTTTCCGGCAACAAATACCTACTACTACTTATCAGTCAGATAACGCTCACAGTTGTGCATAAACCTCCCTCGAGAATCTCGTCGTCGATCGGTTCTGCGCTGTCTGCATCCAGCGTCTTTCCGGAACCTTCATCAGATCGTCGGTCCTCCTAGTGGGTGAGAAAACCTACCACCAGTAACATGATTACCACGAATGAAACTTCCAGTAGTTTCATGTATCGTTGTTACGTATGTTTGTCGACACAAATCAAAAGCGCGGTAAATCCCCGGTCGCGTTTCAAAAGTGACCATTTTGTATTGATTCTGTTAATATTGGCTTTAACCCTTTCAAAATTATTTATTCGGCTTTAGGTTGATATTTTTACCAATAATCAACCCTTACTTTGATTGTAGTATCGTATTTCGCGAACGGTTTGATGACAAGATTTTATTTAAAGTGGGTTAAAATTTACAGGATGTGAACGGTACCAATCCGCATTTAACCAACGTGATGTATAAATGATCTCTTAGGAGATGATTTCTAGTCCGAATAATGGGAAGAATGAAGATCGCTGTTTATATATTTTTAATTGGTAATCAGGCCGAAGATATATACGATTTATATGCATATCTGCAGAAGCACATTTCTTTTCTTTTGCCGAAAACCTACTACCAGTGAAATTTGTTCCATTATTGTGTTCCGGTTTGATGAGTGTTGTACCTAGTGAAATTACAGAGGTAACAAGATTTAAAATCTTGTGCTTATCTTGCTGTGTAAGTATGAGTAGTAATATCGCTTCATCAGTTATGGTGTCGTGATACAGGCGTATCACTTACCATTAGGTGAACGAGTCGCACTTCTCGTCGGTAGATAGAATATGAAAAAGATTAATAATATGTCGAAGGCAGTTAGATGGATCAGTGGAGTAGAACAAAAAATTAAGAAAGCATTGAAACCTAGAACGAAGAGTAGATGAAATCTATGTATATTTTTATTTTAACTCTAAAATAACACTTACTTTTAGTAGTAGCAATTTCTTTAATGGAGCAGTATTTCTGTGTAGTACAACATTTGCTATAATAAAATTGACAGGCGCTAAAATTTATACAATAGGTAAAATTTTGTCGATGTAATAGTACATTATTATTATTATGAACTCCATGAATCAATCATTGGATGGATTTTATATTATTCTGTAATAATTATAAATGAAACTAGAACTTGGAATTGTCATTTCAAATAATGTAAATAAATGGCATGCCATCGCGAACTATGGACATTTTGTTTCCAAATTATAATAACTAGTACTTTATCCTATCTAATTTTTATCCGTCAAACCATCAATCGAACAGAATATTTTCTCAAGTGTTGATAGTCGGAACAAAGTAAGGCTGTTGTGGCTGCAGATTTATGGGGATGGTAATTAGACAGACGAGTTCGAAAAATCTCACCACCAATCAGATTGCATCACCCGTTGCCAGACAAATCGCTATGAGCGACGGTTGCTAAGCAACGCCATAATTCAGTTACGTTAAAACGATCAGCTTGACGTTTAAAGGTTTTTGTCAATTTAAATAAATGGAAATACGGCGACGCACCCCGACTCCGCCCCGAACCGCCCTTAGATTAATCTCGGCGCCATCCGAGCCCTGTAATTCGCAGTAATCGAGTTGATTTAGTGCTACATTTAAATTCAGCCTCAGACTTGTGCTCTATTTTAATCTACGGATCTATGTTGGCCGCCTCTAATAGAAATTCGTGACCTGTTTTTTACTGAGACGCTTACCCATAACATTGTAGTCTTAGTTAAGATGATGTACAGCAGCTGATCAAAAAATAGGTATAATGAGTAAGTGATGTGAAAGTTATACACAAAAAATGTTATTATTTTTCGACATAGCCCGTTAACAAGTCGATACACTTAACCCATCTATTTTCTAAACCTAAATTAAAAATCCTTCGCAAAAAACCTTGACCTCGAGCCTATCGAAACGCCTCCACACGGGCAATCATCTCGCTATCATCCCTTTCCTAACCGTGAAGTATTCTTTGAGCTGAGAAAATAAATAGAAATTATTGGGGGACTAAATTTGGATAATACGTTGGGTTCGAGCAATTCAAAGCCTACTTCTGGGACGACCTCCAACAAGGTCAATAATTGGATAATTTTTATATTGGTCTTGATCTTGTTTAAATACTTTTAGTCTTGTTCTTGGTTATTTAGTCTTCTTGGTCTTGTGTATTCAATCTTACATATTTGGTATTGGATTAGCTCGTGTCAAATTGGTCTTGATCTTGCTTTTTTGCAAGCAACATCAATTTTACTGTGATCAGTAAAATTCTTGGTTTCGAATTTAGAACCGAGGATAATATTTACATGATAGTAATTGTGATACTAGTTGGTGTAGCGATAGATTCTCTGATCAAACGTCAAGACTTTCTCTTTGTGAGAGAAAGCCTCAAATCCCAGCGGTGGGACTAATAATATCTCTGTTCAAATGTTTATTGGAAGAAAGTTATAATGAATGTGTGAGAAGCGTTTAAAGACTCATTGAACTGCATTCCTGGCTATATAAGTCAAGACCTGTAATATCGGCTTTAGCGTTCCCATTGTTCGCTAGATCCGCTGCAAGTCATGTGGAAAGCTAAAATTTAATCTTCATAACGTTCTCATCTTTTATGCAAATGGCAAAGCGGAACGGGTTGAGGGGATGGAAGGCAGGCGAGTGGGCGAGGGTGGGGAAAGAAGAGTTCCGCTTCTCGTTCTACCATAGTGTAAATTTAGAAATTTTAAAAAGTTTTAATTTGTAGCTTGATTACTGTGCACGCAGTAGACATGCAAATTTCTCTTATTCGCAAATATATAATGTTAAGTTATATATACCATCACAACGTGGCTTAAGCTAGCTGAATCTTCGTGCTCGTCCTAAGATGATATCGACAGCACCATATCGTTCAATACTTCAAGACGTAAAATGTAAACTTCAATAACTCTACTAAGTAGAACGCTTCAAACCGGATCACGGATGTATACAAATGGTTGATCGCGGAAAAAAACGCTGCGGTGGTATTTACCATCGCCGAGAAATAGTATTGATTTGTACCATCACTTTTTGTCGTATATTTATGTATGACAATTTGCAAGATGTCTTCTTTTGGAGAAGAACTGTCTTAATAAGCTTTGATACTTTCTTTCTCTTTCTCTCTCTCTCTGACTCTTCTCTGTCTATCCTCTTATTCTGATAATCAAATCAACTAACTATTGGCGGTAGGTCTCTGTTACTAGAGACCGTCTAGGTAGGTACCACTAAAGTCTCAAGGCGACGAACGAACAGTGGTGCTGTGTATACCATTCTGACTAGCGCCACGTTGTTATGAGCGGGCGTATTACTTACCATCAGTTTTTTCCCGCTCGTCTCGTCTCTACGTTGAAAAAAAAAATATCATTAAAGTGTAATAACTATTCTCTTCTCGCAACCGAAATTAGTTGATGTTGAATTAGTAGATTGTGTTCGTGATCTCTTCCACCGTTCAGAGCCGAGTGGAAAGTCAATTTAGTGAAGAATCCCAGCAGCCTTTTTCAACGGCGAGCTAGTTATAGATCCTTATAGACAACATCAGGGTTGAACAGACGTACAGAACGAGGGGCGTAAGATTCCAGGGAGCTCCCCGGGGGATTCCCGTCCGGTAATTGCGTTTGAATGAACGATCCAATCCATTGCAGGAGCTCTCGGCGGCCGGGATGAGATAATGTCTGAATGAAATATGCATTGAACATTTTCAGCATAATATATATATATAGATATATATATATCTTGAACTATATTACTACTATATTTATATATTTACTGTAGTAACAGCTGAACTGAGCTACGTGATCAGGTACCATCGAGGGCCGTATGGTCAATATTAATGCAGTAAGTCTAACTACCGAGCTCCTATTTCTGCTGCCAAACTGCAGCATGTAATCATTGTTCTGTTCCGGTTTGAAGGGCGTTGTAGCTGGTGAAATTACTGAGGTAGTTAGACTCGATATTATATGTCTCAAGGCGACGGGTACAACGTGGTTCTGTGTATATCATCTTACTAGTGTTATATTGTTGGGGGCAGGAGTGTCACTTACTATCAGGTGAACCTTTATCTCGTCTCGTTGGTCCGCTGAATAAAAACGAAGGCTCGCGGGAAATTTTCTAATTTATCAGCTACTTATATTTAATGCCAAGACATTTTACTCTGATGGTGATAAAGATACTAATAAATCAATTTTGATATGGTACCAGTAGTTAGTTTTTTTTTATTCAACGAAACGAAAAGACGAACCGAAGCTTCACCTGATGGTAAGTGATACGCTTGCTAACGTGACGCTAGTCACAATGGTGTACATTTCACCCCATTTGCTCGCCGTCTTGAGACAAGATATTGAGTGTCGTTACCCCAGTAATTTCACTAGTTACAACGCCCATCGAACCGGAACCCGGTCTCCGGCAACAGAGACCTACCAGCAGTAAAACTTATCACATTTATTTAACTTACTTAAATGGTTCTTTTCTGAAGTTACAAACTAACTCTATAGACGAGATTCGAGGATATTGTGAGGATAAGACAGGATCCCGGTCCTGGATTACGTTGAAAAGCATTCCCTCGTAATGATATCCGGTGGGAAGTCCAACCTGACGGCTGAAGAGGTATAAGTTCTCAAAGCGTTAACAGGTATTGATTATATTTGAATAGTACTGTGTTCTGGTTTGAAAGGCGCTGCAGCTAGTGTAATTCGTCTCAGGCGACGAGCAAAATGTAGTGAAGTGTACACTATGTAAACTAGCGCCACGTTTATATGGACAAGTGTATCACTTATTATCGAGTGAACGTCCCACACGTCTCGATGCTTAGTTGTATAAAAAAAATCAAGTTATTTGTTTGCATGTTTACGCAGCGATGCTGGAAATAATGAGAAGAAAAGAACAGATGTTGATGTATCATTAACTCCAGTAATGTCTTCTAACTACAGCTTCCTTGGAATGAGACAATACATTTTAGAGTTTGATTTGATCGAGGTTGCTGGTAGATCTAGATGGTCTTCGGCAACAGGGGTCCATGATAAATAATCAATATGATGAACTTAGCACGTAACCAACCTTTACAGGATTTCTGGAGAGGTTTCGATGATGTGAGGACTTGAACCTTTCGTTCTAACATAGCCCTGCAGTTGAATATTTTATAGCAAGTTATTTAACTTGAATCTGTGGATGTCCATAAACTGTTTAAAGATTGAAAATTTGAGCTGACCAGTTCGATAAATACCATCATTACTACTTAAATATAACTTAGGACTTCAGTAAGTTAATCACTAATTTATACAAACTTTACAAGTTAGGGTACGGGTGGTTAAATGTAAATTCGGTTAATGTTTACATAGCGTATACTAACTTAATTGTTCGATGTGTTTGCTTAACAGCTTATGTCCGATATATCAGCTGCACAGCGACGTAGCTTGTAGCCGGAAGTATTTGCTTCGCAGCATAAACAAACACGGGTGCAATGGATGGTAACTTAAAGCAATATTAAAGTACAAATTGCGAGAGCTCGAAAGGTTATCACATTACTTCTATACGAATTCGTAACTTACGCAAGCGTTTAACTTAAAGCTGCGATGGTTCAGTTTGTGTGGTAAGTAAACGAAATCGGTGCTAACAGCTTGAGCTTCCGGTGTAGTAGAGCATCGTAAGGAAATTGACACCTTCCAAGAACAATAGCTCTCGTGGATGTTTGACGTCCGCCAACTCGCACTTGGCCACCGTGGTGGATAAAAGATTCTGTCATTATAATAGATGACTCCGAATCCCAATTGTGGGAACATTAACTAAAAAGTTTATTTATTTATAGTCACTTGAGTAAACTACATAAAAACAACAATAGATAAAAAATCATCTTCATCATCATCCGATAGACCTCCACAGCTGGTCATAGGTTTCCCCAAAAGATTGCAGGTTTCAGTCCACATCGATTGGTTAGGAATCTTTATGGGGGGATTTAGTCCATTTTCCACCACGCTGGCCCAATGCGGTTTGGTGGGAGTCAGAGCTTCGTTTGTTGATTAGCAGGGTGCACCGTGAGCAGATGAGGTTGGCTTGGATCCCGTGAGTTGTTGTGCGGGACCCTTACATCTCATACATAAATACACCAAGTAAAACCAATGTTTGATGCTTTTTCCGCTAGTCTAGTTTATTTTTTAACCAATTTCTCCCCTTTCTAAGCAATAAATACCATCAAAATAGAACCTATATCTGATGATTATCAGACTCGTGACCGTCTCTCACCATAGAGTAAAAGGCAATTATTCACCACGCCACCATGATCTTGAAAGCTTGGAGTAAAGCTTCGGCTGGCAGAGGAGATTGAACTCGCTCCCTTAGAATGGCGAAGCTTTTAAAGTTCGCAAGGCTTTCGAGGTTATACATTAAAGAAGATCAGAGAAATGCCGTTAAACCATCGCCGGTTAAATAATCCGCCGAGTCAACACTTTAACTTGTACTCTTAAAAATGGCGAAGGTCGGACACGGAAATAAATCAATTCGAACCATCCAATACTTTACCGGGTCCGCCGGTGTCCTGGCCGGGCTGGTGGTGGATAGTGCCGAGTCATCCGGGTAATGTAGCGGAAACGAGCGGGCTACGTGTTTCGTGTGTTACGTTGTGTTGAATGCGGAGGTTTTGTCCTAGATAATGTATTATGCGTGGAACTGGAAGCGGAAGTGCATTGATAATACTCTTGAATGCTTTAATACAAACTATCAAACAAAAAGTTCAATTTGAAAACAATACTTTTTTTAATTTTATTAATAATGTAATCTCAAGCTGGGGGTAGTTATTACAGTAGATTCGATAGACCAAAGATAATTTAAGAAGGTGGTTGGGTTAGGTTAGGTTAGCATGGGCTTAGGATCCTATTGTTAATATTTTTTTTTACGAATCTACTAGATGAGTGAGGCAAACACATGATAATAAGTGTTACAGCTACAAATATGTATGCAGGAGTCTTGTCCTCACAGTAACTTCACTAGATACAGTGTTCTTCAAGCCGGAAGAAAGTAATGTTTGCGCACTGCTGTTTGACGGCAGAAATAGAAGCTGCGGTACCTAGACGATTTCCGGCAACAGAGCCCTACCACCAGTAAACTTATCTACTACCAGTAGACTTAAAAACACAGTGAGCTCATGTTGCGGAAATTGGACTGTAGATGTTGTGTGATGTTAAAGAGCTGCAGGTACCGCGTGTTGATTATGATTTCAGGAAATCTTTTAACTTAGTCCTGTCTTAATCATAGCTGCTGCAAAGAACTTGAATCGTTGGGGTAATATGTAAGATTTGGGTTAAGCTCTCCATTTGTCATCACAAGATCCTCCTCGTTCAATAGTTCCTTCTTCAAAACACATTTCTGGCGCTGGAGACCGCCTGAGTTAGTGTTACAGCAGTGCGTACTTCTGTATACAAGTATTAGTGTGCGAATATTACTAAGTACCTAGCTGATTACACTAGACTTGATTTTTTAGGTCTCATGGGGCTGTATAGAAATAATTCTCACTAGTCCCTCATTACTTTAGATAAAAATCTCACATTCAACTTTTGGAGTATTCATTATGATTATACCAAATGCCGATTGACGTTTATCGTTTGATGGGGTGATAAAATAATTTATCATCAGCTCATAGATGTCCACTAATAGATCTCTCGTTTTTAGTTCATATGGAGAGATTTAGGTCGTTTCCTACCACGCTGGCCCAATGTGGTGGGGGAAATGCCTGCACATACCCGTTCTCGCAGGGGCAACGACAGGCTATGTCGAACTTACATCGACTAAAACCCCTACGATGTTCCGCGTCGTCACTTTAAGGCAGTGTCACCGAAACGCTCTCGCACACATCCGCGACCCCGCCAGCGCCGGCCGCACAATGTAGCTCCAACTAGAGAGGGAGGGAAGAACCCTTTCTTTCCACCTCTGTGGGGGCACGCCGGAACACACAGCGCGCCCTCTCTTCGGTCTCTTTCAGCCACGCGGGCAACGGATTCCCACGAATTCGTCACTCAGAGGCCATGGGAGCCAAGAGAGAAAAGTCTCCCGACTCCCTGCGGCGGATCCGATCTTGGGTCCGCCGCCACCCGTAACATGGCGGCGGAGGATAGGGAGAGCGGCGCCTCGCAATACCGACACTCCTCTTCCTCCGCGGCCCCACCTCTTTCGCATCAGCGGTGCGGCACTGCTTAGTCGCGGAGGAAGAATATCCTCCGCGACTCCACCTCGGCTGCAAAAGGCAGCATAAAGCCGCCCCTGCAGCCCACCGGCGCGCATTCGAGGTGAGCTCACGGTGGAGCACCGGAGCTCTAACTTGGAGCGACAGCCTCGGGCCGGCCGGTTAGGTTCCCCTTCGTTTCACCGTAGGGACCACGAGCCCCTCCGCCACGACAAAGCGGGAACCTGTTGGGGGACAAGCAGGTGAGATTAGCTCGGGTCCCGTGAGCTGTACAGGACCCCTTACACCCCGATAAACAATTAACTTTGTAAAATTTAGTTCTATTAATATAATATTCGTGTAAACAATTCCTATAAATTTTTCTCAAGTAATGCAATTTTCAATTCCACCATGAGCTACCCAGTGTGATGTCCTCGCACCTAGTACTAGGTCACTTGTAACTTTGCCCATCTATATGCTAATGCCCCGCCTGTCTGCTATGATACTTTTATCTTGATTAAAACTGCTTGAATTTAGAGCGAGTCTGCGTGTTATAGTTTTGTAAACACAGACTCTGCTACAGCCGAGAGATGGCGTTGTAATAAATAATGATCTTTGCCAGTTTTGGCAATATGTTCTGCATATACACTGCACTAGCTGTTCCCGCCCGCTTTGCTGGCCGTAATAGTTAGACTTGAATAGACGTGGGTTATAACAGGACAAGCATAACATATCTGTTACTACTGTTACGCAATCATAAAAGGTACCAATTTATGTTGTTAAATAAAAAGTGTTATTTTTTTACAATTTATATTTTACGGATTATAGCAGCATGTCGTTTTAGCAGCAGTATACAGGGTCAAAGGTAATAGGTATAAAAGATGTGGGGGGGCTAAATTATAGCTCGTATCCTATCTATCTATGTAATACCCCATCCAAAACAATGCTTTTGGAGTTATTCATTTTTTAAATATTTTTCCAAAAATTCTCGGTTTTCTAGGAAACATTTCAATGCGTTTATTTCTTACTTATTTGTACACAAATTTTAATGTAATAATTATTGTTTAATCATTGGTTTATTAAATTAAATTCATAATCATCACTTGGAGGCTAAAACTTTTAAATAAAGTTTTTTGATTTTTATTTATTCTTAAAACAAAATTTATTTACAAAAAATACGTGTAAAGCACATAAAAAAGTACTTGATTTCAATACCTATCCGTTAGAAGGTACATAAAGTTTTTAAAATTTAGAAACAATAACACTTTTTAGGTAATGATTGAGTACGACGGTTAAAATGTAAGTAGTTTCGCGGGGGGAGGTACATTGTCGTTGTCTTCTTAATTCTGAATAGTTTTGCATTTCCATACAAAATAAATTTAGTTTCATTGGCGGATTGCGGTAACGGAGAATACGCTGACATTTACTATTGTTATGGACTTAGTGGTGGGAACTCTTTACAAGCACGAAGAGAATATCAGATACGTTTTCCAAATCGTCACCTACCAAGTCATAGAGTCTGTTGCGACGTATCAACGCGCCAGGGAAACTGGCAGCGTTCAGCAGAGGCGACGTGACGCAGGTAGGCCTCGCATCTACGGTACTGAAGAGGAAGTAGGAATCGTAGACCATTTTGTTATAGACCCGACTACGTCAACCAGGCTCGTGGCAAGATTGCTGGGTTTAACACAATGGAAAGTGTGGTTTACTGAGCATACGGCAAAGCTCTACCCCAACCATTATACACCGGTCCAGGCCCTGGAGGAAGGAGACCCTGCAAGAGGGTTAGACTACTGCCGTTTTGTGCTGCATGCAGACTTAGAAAGTAATAATTTTCTCATCAAAATATTGTGGACTGATGAATCGATGTCTGACAGAGACGGCATCACAAATCTTCATAATAGTCATCATTGGGCGCTGCGAGGTGAATATCCCCACGTAATTAGAGAAACAGCTCATCAGCGGAGATTCTCCGTAAACGTATGGATGAGCATAATTCATACTGAATCGATAGGCCCAGTCTTCGTGCCCAACAATATAAATGGGGAGACATACGAAGATTTTTTTCGAAATAATTCTTTAAATTATTTTGTTCTCCCGCCAATTTTCGTCTCGGCGTAAGACAGTGGTTAGACACTACTTACCCTCAGCGATGGATTGTCCGAGGCGGACCCTCACCGCGGCCCGCAAGGTGTCCAGATTCAGCACGTCGCGATTATTACTGATGGGTCACATGACACTTTAGTGTACACAACACCAATTAGCTCGTTAGAAGATTTAAAGTCCCGCATCATCGTCGCTGCTGACAATATAAGAGAACAGCTCACAGGGCTCAAAAGTCTACTTTGAGAAAAAATCTACTGCGGCGAAAAGTCTGCTGCGAGGAAGTCTACTACGCGGAAAAGTTTACTGCGAGAAAGTATACTTCGAGGTAAAGTCTACTGCAAGGAAAAATCTACTTCGACGAAAAGTTTACGGCGAAGAAAAGTTTACTGCGAGGAAAAGTTTACTGCAATGAAAAGTTAACTGCGTGGAAAGTTTACTGTGAGGAAAAGTTTACCGTGAAGAGTTTACTGCGAGGAAAAGTCTACTGCGAGAAAAAGTTTACTGTAAGGAAAAGTTTACTGAGAGGAAAAGTCTACTGTGAGGAAAAGTTTACTGTGAGGAAAAGTCTACTGCGAAGAAAAGTTTACTGCAAGAAAAGTTTATTGCGTGGAAAAGTTTACTGCGAGAAAAGTCTACTGTGAGGAAAAGTTAATTGTTAAGAAAAGTCTACTGCGAAGAAAAGTTTACTATGAGGAAGTATACATCGAGGAAAAGTTACTTCGAGGAAAGTTTACTGTAAGGATAATTCTACTTCGAGGAAAGTTTACTGCGAGGAAAAGTTTACTGCAATGAAAAGTTTATTGCGTGGAAAAGTTTACTGCGAGGAAAAGTTTATTGCGAGAAAAGTCTACTGCGAGAAAAAGTTTACTGCTAGGAAAAGTCTACTGCTAAGAAAAGTTTACTATGACGAAAAGTTTACTGCTAGTAAAAGTTCACTGCGTGGAAAAGTTTACTGCAATGAAAAGTTAACTGCGTGGAAAGTTTACTGTGAGGAAAAGTTTACCGTGAAGAGTTTACTGCGAGGAAAAGTCTACTGCGAGAAAAAGTTTACTGTAAGGAAAAGTTTACTGAGAGGAAAAGTCTACTGTGAGGAAAAGTTTATTGCGAGGGAAAATCTACTGCGAGGAAAAGTCTACTGCGATTTGAAGTCTACTGAGATGAAAAGTCTACTGCGAGGAAGTCTATTACGAGAAAAATATATTGCGAGGAAAAGTTTACTGTGAGGAAAAGTCTACTGCGAAGAAAAGTTTACTGCAAGAAAAGTTTATTGCGTGGAAAAGTTTACTGCGAGAAAAGTCTACTGTGAGGAAAAGTTAATTGTTAAGAAAAGTCTACTGCGAAGAAAAGTTTACTATGAGGAAGTATACATCGAGGAAAAGTTACTTCGAGGAAAGTTTACTGTAAGGATAATTCTACTTCGAGGAAAGTTTACTGCGAGGAAAAGTTTACTGCAATGAAAAGTTTATTGCGTGGAAAAGTTTACTGTGAGGAAAAGTTTATTGCGAGAAAAGTCTACTGCGAGAAAAAGTTTACTGCTAGGAAAAGTCTACTGCTAAGAAAAGTTTACTATGACGAAAAGTTTACTGCTAGTAAAAGTTTACTGCGAGGAAAAGTTTACTGTGAGGAAAAGTTTACTGCGAGAAAATCTACTGCGAGAAAAAGTTTACTGTGAGGAAAAGTTTACTGAGAGGTAAAGTTTACTGTGAGGAAAAGTTTACTGCTAGGAATAGTCTACTGCGAAGAAAAGTTTACTGTGATGAAAAGTTTACTGCAATGAAAAGTTTACTGCGTGGAAAAGTTTACTGTGAGGAAAAGTTTACTACGAGAAAAGTCTACTGCGAGAAAAAGCTTACTGTGAGGAAAAGTTTACTGTGAGGAAAAGTTTTCTGCTAGGAAAAGTCTACTGCGAAGAAAAGTTTACTATGACGAAAAGTTTACTGCTAGGAAAAGTTTACTACGTGGAAAAGTTTACTGTGAGGAAAAGTCTACTGTGAGGAAAAGTTTACTGCTAGGAAAAGTCTACAGAGAATAAAAGTTTACTGCACCCTTTGATATTTCATGGTACTTGCTTTTAAATTCAAGTGTTGTTTTTCTAAATTTTAGAAACTTTATGTACTTTCTAGTACCTTGTCGGATAGGTACAAAAGTCAGGTACCTTTTCGTGTGCTTTACACGTATTGTTTGTAAAGAAAATTTTATTTTAAGATTAAATAAACTTTCAAAGAATCTAATTTAAAAATGTTAGCCTCCAAGTGATGTTTATTAACTTAATTTAATAAAACAATGATTAAACAATAAATTTTACATTAAAATTCGTGTAGAGATAAATAAGAAATAAAATCATCGAATTTTTTTCCCTGAAAATCGAGAATTTTTGGAAAAATATTTAAAAAATGAATAACTCCAGAAGCATTGTTTCTGTATGGGGTATTCTATACATAGATAGATAGGATACGAGCTAGACTTTAGCCCCTCCAGATCTTTTATACCTATTACCTTCCAACCTTTATACAATGGGTGTGAGCGAGATAAATTAATCAACCAAATAATAGTTAACACGAACTATTTGAGGAGTGACGTTTCGAGGATAATTTTCTTCTTGTAAGATTACGATTTCTACTTTTCGGGTTAAAATCTAGGTGCTTCTCGTTTTAACAACAATCTATCAAATGGGTGTAAGCGAGATAGATTAATCAACCAAATAACAGATAACACGATCTAATTAAGAGTTCGCTCTTCAAAGAGGATTTTTTGTTATTAAACGACTTGTATAATTTTGGTTTATTTCAAATAAATACTAGGTGCGTCTCGTTTTAGCTTATGACAATGTTATACAAAAGACAGAGATACAACGAATAGTTGTTGCATTTTTATTGTCTGTTTTATTATTTCAAGCTATGTTAGTGACCGGATGTTATCGAATACTGAAAATGTTGATTGTTGATAGTGATTGAATAACTTGAGTATGGTGAATTATAAATGATATTTTGTAACAGATATAATGACATCGCAAGAACAACTGTTATCTGTTATCTTCGAATACTTCTGATTTATATATGTTGTGATAAATACGCCTCACTCTGAGCCTTGAAACTGGTCTGAAATATTCCTTAAGAGCTACCGCAACCGCATAATGAATAAGAATTGAGAATGTTTATGAAAGTTAATTAGAAATAAAATGATAGAGGATCTATAAAATTAAAATAATAAATCGCCTATAACCATCTACATATGATTCCGCGTCGAATGCTCATGTTCCATGTCGACATGTTCACTAGATTTTACGTGATTAGCGAACAGACAAAACCCATTTTTATTATATATATATATATATATATATCTATATATACATTTATCTAGAAATTTACAAACAAGTTTATAATGTGCGTTTGTTGGGAATAGTTTTACTTTCTTTCCCTTTATAACAAAATGTTAATAATATATAATATATTAGTATTGTTAATTTCCTGTCATTTGTGTGTTGTCACACGATTTTAACAAAAACGTTATAAATCTATATATATGTAAGAGATTTTCTCTAAGTAGGACTTATCGATATTTTTGAAACCATAAGGACTGGAGACTTGAAATTTAGTAGAAATATTCTTTTTACCAAGTACAGGACAGTTAAGGATTTTATAAAATTCCTTCCCCAAAGGGCGTTGTGGGGGTGTTACGACCAGCGCGGCGGAGAACCGCTAGCATATTATAAAGCGTATTCGCTCAGAACACTCTTCCCCTCATATGTTTACAGTCCAAATGTCAGAATGGTAGAGGATGGAAGGAGAAAAAACTCTACCACCAATACCACTTTATAACCGTCAGAATAAGTACACTGTAATCCCTGAGTTATATTGGCTATAATGAATTTTTTTTTTTTTATGTAATTAAGCGACGAGACCAGCCGCACCTCATCTGATGAGACGTAATACGCCCGCCTGTACCAACGTGGCGCTAGTTAAGATGGTATTCACAGCACCACATTGCGCTCGTCGCCTTGAGACATAAGATGTTAAGTCTCGTTACCTCAGTAATTACACTAGCTGCTATGCCCTTCAAGTCGGAACACAGTAATGTTTGCACACTACTGTTTTGCGGCGGAAACGGAGCCCTACCACCAGTAAACCACAGTTTCTATTAGATTTTACACAGAATATATTGTACTCATCGTCTGAGACATATGGTTAAGTCTCGTTACCCCAGTAATATCGCTAGCTGCAACGTCCCTCAAACTGCAACACAGTAATGTCTGTGTACTACTGTTTGGAGGCCTGCTTCAACGATCTGCTAGCGAGCAAACAATTGTTTTGACACAGAGACACAATTTATTTACATGCGTAAAGCAAAGCTGAAAGCCAGATCAGTTTTAGGTTCAGGTTTGAATAAGGCATCACATGGTGATGATAGTATGATGGTGAAGAAGCAATAATTACCGATATTCGCACTCAAAGGACATTAAGTAATATAATTTATTACTAAAGTAGGCGACGGTCTGCCGATGACGTTTCGGCATTGAGCCTCTCACAAAGACCTCCGCTGGATATATAAATGATTTATTAATTACTAACCTTAACCATTAACTACATTAATTATACTTTCATATAACGTAATTTACAAACCGGATGTGCTTATCTATGGAAATAAATTTAGTTGTATTCATTTATAACAAAACACAACTTTTAATATGATTTCATATAAATGTTTATAATAAAGAGTCTACTTTAAAATCATTTGTCTATTTCGTTTATTCTATAAAACTTCCGGGTAGATCTTAATGTGAGTATATCATCATTATCATCAGCCAATATACGTCCACTGCTGGAAATAATCCTCCTCCAAAGATCTCCTATCCATCAGTCTTGCGCTGCCTGCATCGCCGAGCGTCAGGTGCCGTCGTTTGTAGGGGTGCACATGGAGAGATTCGGGCCATTTCCCACCCCGCTAGCCCAATGTGGGTTGATGGGTGATATGAGTTACACAATGTTATTATATATATAATAAAACAGGCTTAAATAAAAAAAAGGTTATAGTTCCGCCAAAAATGTAACTATTCTATATACAAACTATTTTCCGGGGGTAGGTCTCCGTTACTAAAAGCCGTCTAGATACATACTACCGCAGCTCCTATTGCAGCCGATAAATAGTACTATGAAAATATTACTGTGATCCGGTTTGAAGGGTGTTGTAACTAATGAAATTATTAAGGGTAATGAGACATCTAATGTATCAATGCGTTGAGCACAATTAGGTGCTGAGTATACCATCCCAATGAGATACATGTTGCTTATGAAGAAGCAATGAGATGAGCGAGACGTTCATATGATTGTTAGGTTGATATCACCGTCAGGCCATGGGCTGGACATAGGCCTTCGCCAAAGATTCTCACACGATCGGGTAGGGATTCATATGGGGGGTTTTGGGCAATTTCCCACCACGCTGGCTCAATGCGGGTTGGTGTGAGCTAGAGCCTCGTCTGTTGATTAGCGGGGTGCACCACGAGCAGGGGAGGTTGGCTTTGGTCCCGTGTGTTGTTGTGCGGGAACCCTTACACCGCAATTTAGGATGATATACTTATACTTAAACATACATCTTACTATGTATCAGTAGTAAAATTTTTATAATCATTAAATCTCGTTACTACAGTATTTTTTTTTATTTACTTAAACAACGAGACTAGTGGAACGTTTACCTTATCGTAAGTGATACGCCTACCCATAATAACGTGGGTCAGCACGATATCCACTGCACCACCACATTGTGCCTGTCACCTTGAGAGATAAGGTGTTAAGTTTCGTTTTAGTAATTTCACTAGCTACAAAACACTTCAAACCGGAACACAATAAGTTTGCCCAATACTATTTGGCGGAGGAAATAGGAGCTGCGACGGTACAAAGCCTTACCAGCAGTAATTTTATATTCTAAAAGCGGTACTTTAAAATACAGATGCACAACACCCTTGTTCCCCATCCCTCCGTGTATGAGGGGGTTGGTATTGTGCGTTTGGTAATGTATCAACAATAAAATGCGTACGGATCGGGCCGCAGCGCCCGAAAATTTATATTGTATTAAAACTTTACAATTGTTAGTAACAACAATGACAAACACTCGGACCCAATTCGGTAACCCATTTAATTGTGACGTCGACGGCACAATGGTGTTAATAAAATGACCATTTCGATTATACTGTGGGGGTGAGGAGAAGAGGACGGGGGGGGGGGAAGTCCGAGCTTAATTTACGGTCGACCAGCAGACGCTTGTGACAGCTCTCCAATGAGACTAGAGGATCCCTTTTAATATTTCTCTTCCATCAAATATTCAATTTATGATCTGTAGAAACTGAAAAAGTTTATTTTTATTAAATTAGACGTGATCAATCCTATAGACGTCCACAGCTGGACACAGGTCTCCTTGAAAGATCTCCACATCGATTGGTCGTTCGCTGCTTGCATGCAGCGTCTTCCCGCGACCTTACAGTCAGCGTGGCTGCCGATACCGCCGGGCACTAGGGGCGTGATCATAGGTTGTTTGTAGGGGTTTATTTGGGGTGAATTTGAGCTATTTCTCACTACGCTGGCCCAATGTAAGTCGGTAGGAGCTACCGTCTCGTTTATTGCTTAGTACACCACGAGTACGTGAGGTTGGCTTAGGTCTCGTGAGTTATTGTGTGGAATCCTTTACACCTTGAGGATAGGTAAGGTAAAGCTTTTCAGTTTTTTTTTTTTTCGTATAAGCTTTTCGTATAAGGGTTGAAAAAATACTTTAAGGTTGTAAGTTTAAAATGTGCAAAATTTCATTTAAAACGAATCTTTACCTTTCTCTTCTTAGCTATCGTCTTCGTTTGATTAACAAACATGTATCAACTTAGCATAACATATTGTAAATAAGTAACCGTAACGCTGTTAATTGGTAGAGTTATATTTAAGTATGTGTCAAAGCGTCACTTGGTCTGTTATTACAATATATGCTAGTTGCGGAGTTGTTAAGCAACAGTGTATCCCTTCTATCCCTCCCCTTTTACCCCTCATGAAATTCCCATGTCTCGAGTTCACTTGTCAACCGCAACTCCTGCCGAAATATGTACGACACCAAAATCACTGAGATTCTGAGTGATATTAAGTTATGACTTCTTATCTATTAGGATCCGATCAGATCTGCCTTGTAGTCTTGAGCTAGTAAGGATAACACTAAGGTAAAGCCTACCTGTCGTAGAGGCTACTGAAAGGGTATTCAGGTGGCTTTAAGGGTATTGAAATTCATAGTCCATTAAGCGACCCTACGGCGGATGATCAAAACGAGCTGGTGATGTATTAGTCTTAGCAAAGCGAGGACGCCGAGGAGTGTTATGGCCCTGCCTTGGACATGATTAACGCAGGGAATGCGTTCTGCAGTTGATTCCATGGTCTTCCGCAACGCCCTGAGGATAACCATCAGGGGTTTTTATGGGTATAAACCTCGACATAACCTAACCTCTCCACCAGAGATAAATTTAGAAGATTCCCTTCCTCTCAATAAAGGCAAAAAAGAATCAAACCGGATTTTACTGGTGGTTGCTCTCTGCTGCAGGAGACCGTCTAGGTACAATCGCAGTTCCTGTTTTGGTATGTTCTTATACTGAGTTCCGGTTTGAAGAGCGCTGTAGCTGGCGAAATAAATGAAGTAATGAGATTTAATATCTTATGTCTGAAGGCGACTAGCACAATGTGGTGCTGTGTATACCATCGTAACTCGCGTTGATATGAGCAAGTGTATTACTTACCATCAGGTGAACGTACCGCTCGTCTCGTTGCTTAAAAAATATGAACAAAAAAGTGGAGCTTCCTTTTTGATCGCCAATTAAAAACTATTCAACAAAAGTAATATTAAAGTTCAACAAAAGGAAAAGGATAATAATGATAGCCTTCGGTTTTATCCCGATTTTTACCGAATTATCCGCTGACTGGAGGCTTTCATCTGTCCTGAAAATACTGAGTAAAAAGGAGATCGCCCTAATCATGTTACCCAATGCCTCTATTAAGTATTTCTTTGTGTAACTTGCGTAACAAAGGGAGATCAAAGATAAGCTAACGCGTGTAAGTTAGAAATAAGATTAATGAAGGCTCTATTAGTTTAGGACGTACTCCTGATTGCCGAGGCCGGCTGCTTCGTTATGAGTTGTTACGACGTTAGAGGAAGAAAGGAAGAGAGAAGATACTCAACGGTGATTTATATTATGAGTATTTACTTACCGGTATTGCAGTGTATTGGGTTCCGCACAAGGACTCATGAAACGCAAGCCAACCTCACCTGCTCGTGGAGCACTCTGCCAATCAACAAAATAGGCTATGGCTCCTACAGACTCGCATTGGGTCAGCGTGGTGGGAAACAGTCCAAGTCCCCACATATGAACCCCTACAAACGTGGAGGTGTGTGGGGGAGCTATGTCCAGCAGTAAACGTCTATCGGCTGATGATGAATCCCTGGTATCGTTTGTGGCAAGTTTCTATCGCTAGAAACTCGGATTGTGTTTAGTAGTGTGCGAACGCTACAGTGTTCCGGTTTATAAGGCGCTGTAACTAGTGGAATTACTAAGGTAACAGCATTAACACTCCATTTCCTAAAGCGACGAGCACATTGTAGTGTATCAGTAGTGTATATCATCTTAACTAGCGCCGCGTTGTTATGTGCAGATGCATAATTTACCATCAGGTCATCGTTTCTCTCGTCTCGTCGCTTTGTCTAATAAAAAAAAAATGTTAATCGTATAAGTTTAAGGTTTTCTTCACTTTCTTTTTGACTGACATAATACGAAAGGGACGGGTAGACTTTTATTCTACAAAGCGACGAGATGAAAGGAACATTGACCTGATGGTAAGTGCTCCCGTCCATAGCGATGTAGCACAGCTCAAGATGATATACACAGCACCACATCGTTCTCAATCAATCGCTTTGTTTCTCAGAGAAGGTAAAGCTAAATATATGATAGATGAGCAAAAATAATGTAATATAAATATTTTACTGTGGTACAGTTAACATTTATTTAACTAGTAGTAAAGATATTTGTTTTAACTTCCCCTCGGTTCCGCCATCGCGCAGTCCGCTGTCGGATGAGCGAGGTGAAAATTTACCGACCGATGTGTTTACTTTGAGAACCGGGTCAATTAAACTTGGACCGGGAAACCTCTCCGCAATTTATAGACCACAAGTTATGACGTCATAATTGACGTCAAACCTGACACGCCCACCCTTAACAAATCTAGTGATAATTAGACGGATATAGACAGCGTCACTTTGTGCTTGTCGCCTTCATATACAAAATGTTAAATATCAATTTTTTTTATTCAACGAGATGAGCAGTTAAATCACTTGATGGTAAGTGATACGCCTGCCCGTAACAACGTGGTGCTAGTCATGATAATATATATATAACACCACGTTGCGTTCGTCGCCTTGAGACATAAGATATGAAGTCTCGTTACCCCAGTAATTTCATTAGCTACCCCCTTCAAACCAGTACACAGTAATATCAGCACAGTACTGTTTGTCGGCAGTAATGGGCGCTGAGGTGGTAGCTAAAGCGCACTTAAATTACAGCACAGTAAAGTTTGTACACTACTTACGGCAAAAGAGATTTTTTTTGTTTCGGGGAGAAATTTACGAAATATACCCTGCTTCTAAGGAGAAGTCAGGGTTATGTGAGATTCTTACTCACTAAAACCCCTTCGGTGGTCTGCATCAGTGCATTCGGAGAGGCTCCGGGGTCTCTTATACAACGCACCGGTGCCCCTCTACACTTTGTGTTACACGTCTCTGAGGAGGAGTCTAACCCTCCTAGGCACTACCGCTAAGCCATAAGCTGTCCCACGCAGGTTCGCTTGTTGAGCGATAAGGGCCCCCACCCTGAAGCCCCGCAACTCCTAGAGCCTTTTAGTCGCCTTCTACGACAGGCAGGGCTTATCTTAGTCCTATTCTTACTAGCGCGAGACTACAGGGTTGCTGGCAAAATGAGACCTACCACTAAAATCTTTGCAAGGGGTTCGTCTGATCTCGCGCTGTGAATTTTTCATATAAATCTTATTACTTTGGCGACTCCGGGCAAGGAGGGTTGGTACAAGATGAATGGCTATTGGATTGTAAGATTAAAGATTTTTGTTTGAAAAAAAAAACTGAATCTTTGAAGAAAAGAAATGAAACTTGTCCTTAGAACGGTGGAGAATTATAACTGGATACCAAGTTACAGTTATCGCGCGGTCGGTCACTGCAACTATTAAACCTTGTTTTTTTTGGTTATCGGGGGGCAAACTTCTAAAAAGATACCCTGCTTGTGGAAGGAAGACAATGTAATATGGGACTTTTACTCACTAAAACCCTCCCGGTCGTCATGCTTATTCAGTTGCAGGCGACCCCGAGATCTAGGGAACCCATCGGTGCCTCCCAGCACTACACCTAAAGCACGTCGCAAGAAGAGCTGTAGCTCTTCTCAGCACCTTTGCATTGGTACGACAAGAACTAGGTATCGTATTTGTCGTTGATCCCGGGCTCGCATATTGAACAATGAGGGCCTCTGTATACAAAGCCCACGCACCCGAAAGGCCTTTTAGTCGCCTTCTACGACACGCAGGGTTTACTTTAGTCCTAGTTTTAATAGTCCGAGACTACATGGCAAGCAATTATTGAATCTAAGAGATGTTATAGAACGTTACTAATTCATAGCGTATAATAGGCTCATTTTTGATTTAAATTTCACCTGATTTTAAGTGGTAACGTGGCTGTAGATCGTGAAGCTCACACAGAATACCTCGTCTCGATTTGTCGATATCTAGAAATCAGCAGTGCCATCATTGCGGCGAGTTTACGATGTAGAGGTGGTAGCTATCCAGCCGGTTTTGAGAATACTGCACCACCAACCACACTGCTCAAAAAGGCGTTAGTTCAAATGGTATAGAGAGCACTACATTATGCTCGTTTAGGACATAAGAAAAAAATCTTATTACCTGTCTAATTTCACTAGCTACAGTTTCTTTCAAACTAGAGCACAGTAATGTTTGTAGCTGCGGAGGTCTCTACCTAGACGGTCTCGATCATCAGTTACCGGAGTTGTTTGAAATGGAATACCACGTTCATTTATTTGCGGGTCTCATTTGTTATTAGTTCGCGGTGTAATTAGTTGCCCCCGGTGTCCACGGAACCCGGGAGCTAGCCCCAACGGCGCTAATTACAATACATGGCGAGGTCTGCGCGGCGAGCGCTGCGGAATTAACTGTTCTATGAATATTAACCTGTGACATGGACGTGTCGGCGCGGGCCATGACTGTTGTGATTTGCATGTAATTTAATAATGTTTCATTAAATTATATTAGACAAACGACTAACTAATTTTAGGAGGCTTAATAAAATTACTCTCGAGCTGCCGTATGACAATTTCACGATATGTTAAGTGTTAATGTAATTGAAGTTGATGGAGCGCGCTCGCATAGAACACTTGCTCACAAATTATCTATATGTATGTATGAGAGATTTTTGCCTATGTAGGGACTCATCATGATATATCTGGAACTATAAGACCTGGAGACTTGAAATTTGGTGCGAATAATCTTTTTACCGGTTATAGATGAGTTAAGAATGGATTATAGAAATCACTTTTTCCAAAAGAAGTTCGAGGGTGTTACGGCTACCAAAGCGGGCGTGGAATAATTAGTAAGGTCAATATACGAAACTAAGCACTAGTGGTTGATAAAGTAAATTTAAACTATTTAACTATTTTATTTTTAAATATATTGGATGAGTGTATGATTATCGGTGGGGATGGGTGGAAGACGTCCGGCACCCAAGGCGACCTCACTCGCTCGTCCTCCCAACAGGTTTCTATTCTAAGTTAACTCCACGGGAACGAATTTCGGACTACGATTTTGATAATTGATGGAACTTATCCTCAGCGACGATGGACGTTGCCCGTTGACTAGCACCATTTAGCTCGATTTAGCTATTTGAGTACAGAGAGTCCGAAGCTCAATTTTCAATCGGTGCTCTGAAATTTGATGCTAAGTCAAATTGTTTCAATCGCTTCACATCGACAATACTATTTGTGGTTCCGTTCTCGAGTGAACTGGTATAAATCATCATAATTATTATTGTCCTTCAAGGTTTTATGAACTCGCAATATGACTGTGAGCCGCCTGAAGAATTAGATATAGAATACCACTATCAATAAATTTAATAACCAAACATACCAATAGAATACTTAAAGACACAGCGAGCTCATGCTGCAGAGATCGGACTGTATACAATAGTTAAAGAGCTGAAGGTACACCATAATAAGTATGCTACCAAATTCTCTATCAGTACTGTTCTGTTGTGATAACAGCTGCTGTAAACTACTCGAAACGTCGTGGTAATATATAAAGTTTAATTTCGTTATCATCTTATCATCTTCCTCTTTCAGCATTTCCTACTTTTAAACACATTGCTGCTGGACCCGGCCTGGGTTGGTGTTACAGCAGCGCATACTTCGGCTTACAAATACAAGCTTGTGTATATTACTGTGAACCATTTTGAATGGCACTGTAGCTAGTTAAACTATTGAAGTATCTAGGTTTAACACCTGGAGTCTCGAGGTGCTGCAAAGAATCTTTCTTAGCACCTCATTGCTTTAGATAAAATCTTTAGACTATACTTTTCTAGTAATCATGATCATTATTATAATGGGCGTCCACTGCTGGACATAGGAATCTCATAAGTGATTCTACAAAGCGCGGTCTTCTGCTGTTTGAGTCTATTACTTTTGAGTGACACTTTTTTTTAATCGACGAAGTGATTAATAAGCAAGGCAATCACCTCATGACTTTCACAATTCAGTACAGTGCTACTTAGAATAATTGGAAACCTTGAGATAAGATGTTAAGTCTCGTTACCCTAGATATTTCACTAGCTACTTCCCCTTCAAACTGGATCAGGGTAATGTTTGCACGTTGCTATCTAGCCGCAGTGATAGAAGCTGTGGCGGTACCACCCTCAATGCTCTCTTCTCCAGACTGTACTATAAAATAATTTGGACTTAACTGTTTTTTAGGATAATGAATCCTGAGCCATTTTCATGCTAACAGTGTATATTTCTATCACACAACAGGTGTTTAATTAGGGATGTCCTCTCAGACGTTCGATTTCCCGGCAATGATCGTATGTCCTGGGGAAATGTTCACGGCGTCCTGTATGCGGCGATTTCCCAAGCGAGGAAATTGTCTATTTAAGCGACATTCTAACAAAAGGCGTGTTATATATTTCTATATCAAGCATTTACACGTAAACATTAGTGTGATACTACAGCTGATGAAGATATTACAGAATGAAGTTAGATGATACACATGAAGTTAGATGTTTGCCTTGTCTTTTGTAGGATTACCTTAAAGTTCTTTGATAGTCTCTTCATTATTATCATCATTATCGTTAGCATTATCACCATCATCACCGTCATTATCTCTGTCAATTGCGCCGTAATTGCCTTCGTAGGTGTCTTCATCATCATCAATAGAATAATTATAACGTAACGTTTTTGTTTTATTTACGAATATTGTATTTATGTTATGAAATGAACTCATCGAGGAATTTAGTTAGAAAATTCCGTAAGAGTAGGAGTCAGTGTTTTTTAAAAGCGTCTCCCTCTATTCCCCCAGCTATCGCGTCGCAGGAAGTGAGGGGAAACTTTTTAAAACTTAATTGTGGCAATTTGTTTCGCCGCGGCTGCCGTTTCCTCCTGCTTTATTTCTAGTTACATCTAAGTCATTTACATCATAAAATTCTCGGAAAGTCCAATGAGATAATGTCTTAGTTATAATGATGAACATAAATACGAGTATATTAATTATGGTGGCCTTGTTGAAATAACATTGTATGTATATGAAAAGACCATATCATAACCACCAGTATATCAACGAAACTAAGGTAACATGACATAAGCTAAGATTTTATAACTCCCCCTTCCCCAATAGGTTCCCACCTTGTCGTGGCGGAGGGGTTTAGTACCTGTGGATGGGTCGCCCATGGTGAAACGAAGAGGAACCTACCCAGCTGGCCCGCGTTGAAAGACAGGCCCAGGCGGCCGCTCCAGGTTAGAGCACCGGTTGGATAACTGGAGCTCATTGGAGCGACCGGAGGCTGGAGGGGCTGCTTTATGCTGCCCTTTGCGGCCAGGGTGCAGGGGCGGTTTTATACGACCCACTGCAACTGAGGTGGAGTCGCGGAGGGAGTACCCTCTGCGACTAACAATGGGTGGCGTCGGACCCAATATTGGATCCGCCGCAGAGAGCCAGGAAGAGTTTTCTCCCTTGACTCCCATGGTCTCTGGGTGACGGGTTCGGGGGAATCCGTTGCCCGAGTGACAGCAGGAGGTCAAGGAGGGGGCGCGCTGCATGTTCCGGGGTGGCCCTACGGAGGTGGAAAGAGAGGGTTCTTCCCTCCCTCCCGAGGTGGGGATGAAATGTGCTGCAAACCTTGGCGGGGTCGCGGATATGTATGAAAGCGTACCCGTGACCCTGCCGTAAAGCGACGAGGTGGAACATCGTGGGGGTTTTAGTCGGTGCAAGTCCGATATAACTTGTTCTTGCCCCCGCGTGGACGAGTATGTGCAGGCATTTTCCACGTTAAACAAAAAATGAAAAAAAATAATTATAAACCCTGTAGTTTCTATTGATGATACTCGACTCACATCGTCAAGAAGAAATTGGACAGTTATTTGCCTTTTGTTTGTTTCATCCGTCGGACTTACCAATTCATCTACAATAGTATTTCAAACATTATTCATTGCACTACCCATGTTTTCTTAGCACGAGTTACTTCCAGGAGTACTGGTAACACACCAGCTAGTACAAATAATTTTGTGGTACTTTAAGCTTCGGTTACTAACATTAGGATTGTAATATCTGTGCAAGAGATTTCCATCCATGTAGAGATTTATCACAATATCTCTGGAACCATCATGCCTGAAGACTTGTAATTTGGTAGGAATATTCCTTTTACCGAGTACAGGTTAGCTATGAACAAATTTTACGAAATGTTACCCCCAAAGGGGACGTTAATAATAGAAA
Organism: Ornithoptera alexandrae; assembly: GCA_029030555.1. Classification (NCBI taxonomy): domain Eukaryota; kingdom Metazoa; phylum Arthropoda; class Insecta; order Lepidoptera; family Papilionidae; genus Ornithoptera; species Ornithoptera alexandrae. Next base: position 7,458,901 of record JARDVY010000296.1, on the reverse strand, counting down.
CGGCCACGGGCATCGAGTTGCCGTCGGGCGGGAATATTTCTGATAAATTTCAAATCTAATTCTAAATTACGGCCAGTAAAGGGGGCAAGGAACAGCTAGTATACTGATCTAATATCATCATCATCATCATCATTTCAACCGATATATAAGAATATATTAATACTAAATTCGCATAATCTCTTCAGTAGAACCGGAATCAGTCGAGTTGGAAATACTTTCACCGAACGTTCGAGAACTTATTTCGGCCGCCGGCTGAAATTGTCCGTCCGAGCCCTTATTATAAGTTTTTGTGTACAAAACACACCCCCGCTGACCAGGTGCCGGGCGCTGTCAAAAAAAAGTATCCAACTTTGGTAATGAACCCGGCACAGGGGTCGTGGTGAGTAATTAGTAACTTTTAATTACCGTCTGAAGTTTTTAAAGGTAAACTTTTTGGTAGAGATACCTACTAGGAAAATTAATTTGATGTATGATGAAGTCTGAGTTAGACCAACTTTATCATCTCAAACGGTTAATAGTGTCACATTGTTATGGGTCACCATCAGGTCCCATCTAGTGAATGATACTTTATCAAGTAAAAAAAACATCTAATAAAATCCTGTGTTATTTCATTGGTGGTGGTAGGTCTCTGTTGGTGGAGAACCTCTAGGTCGCCACCACACCAGCTCCTATACGGCGGATACAGTATTGTGCAAATAATTCTGTGTGTAACGACATTTAACATATGTCTCAAGGTGACAAGCACAACGTGATGCAGTATATAACATCTTAAGTAACTCCACGTTTCTTATTCGACGACGCGACGAGACACGTAATGACAGGATGATATACACTGCACTACAGCGTCGGCTGCAATAGTAGCTACGGTGGTACCTAGACGGTCTGCGGCAGAGACATACCACCAGTAAACGTGTGAACGAGACGCTAATCCAAATTCAATAAATAAAAAAAAACTCAGCTTCCTGTTTATGTAGTTAATTGTAATATTTCCGCTATTTATTCGTTTCATTTCGCATTATTCAAACAAGTCCAGAATTGTTGCTCCGGGAACTCGAAGCAGACCATAAAAACTTTTCGAAGCAATCTTAATTCATCTCAAGTTACGCGGTCGGCCGCTGCACGGCACTGGAGGGAGCGTTATACAATTCATTCTTGTTTTATATGTATTTATCTATTTAATAATACTGTTAGCAAAAAAAAAAAAATACCAAAAGGTGGACTTTGTACGGGCTACTGTACATAAGCATTGTATATAGCATCATAAACAAATAGTAATAGTAGCGAGTAAACAGTGCAATTGCAAGAAGCGCTCAACTGAACGATTGTTGCAGCATTCGTTAACTGTTCTCGTCATATCGTATTGTATAGCATATCGTATAACATCTTGTAGTGTCTTATCTTATCGCCTACCATCGTATATTGTCGTATTGTATCGTATAGTGTTATAACGTATTATATAGTGTCGCAACGTATCGTATACCATCGTATATTGTCGTATCGTATCGTATAGTTTCATAACGTATCGTATAGTATCGTAACGTATCGTATACCATTGTATATTATCGTTTCGTATCGTAAAGTGTCATAACGTATTGTGTAGTTTAGTAACTTAACGTATACTATCGTATATTGTCGTAACGTATTTTATTCTGTCGTAACGTATCGTATACCATCGTATATTGTCGTATCGTATCGAATAGTTTCATATCGTATCGTATAGTGTCGGAAAGTATCGTATACCATTGTATATTGTCGTAACGTATTTTATACTGTCGTAACGTATCGTATACCATCGTATAGTGTCGAAAAGTATCGTATACCATCGTATATTGTCGTAACATATTTTATTCTGTCGTAACGTATCGTATACCATGGCATATTGTCGTATCGTATAGTTTCATAACGTATCGTATAGTATCGTAAAGTATCGTATACCATCGTATATTGTCGTATCGTATCGTATAGTTTCATAACGTATCGTATAGTATCGTAACGTATCGTATACCATCGTATATTGTCGTATCGTATCGTAAAGTGGTTGGTAATACGAATGACGATGGTTAGTAATACGCCTACCGATAACAACATGGCCATAAGATGTTAAGTCTCTTTACCCTAGTAATTTCAATAGCCATGACCCCTTTAAAACCGGACCATTACTGTCTGACGGCAGAAATAGGAGCTGCAGTGTTACCTAGCAGGAGTCTCACCCATTCATTGCATCTCTAATACCAGCGTGCATCTGGTATTAGACACGGGATGGGAATGTAGTCGTCGTAGTAGAGATACGTACATGTATGTAGTCAACTGAGTTTGGTATTCTATACTCTGTTGATGGTACTAAATAAAATAAATAAAAAAAAATTGAATTACACATGTGACCAGGGCATCCCACAGTGCAAGTTTACGCTTTGAAGTTTTTAGCTGGCGTTGCAACCATGCGCGATGCATCCCCGCTTTGCATAAATAAACGAAGTTTACACGTCCCGCGGGGACCGCTTCCGGTTCCATTCGGCGTTAGTTACTGCCGGCTACGCGGACTGTTTTTTTAATTTTCCCCAAACTGAAAACTTTCAAAGTTTCCCATTGGTGTTTTTAATTCCGCATCAAACGTTGCCGTGACACGTTTTGTATCGAGTTATGGTTCTATAGTTTTTTTTTTCACTACCCTATCAAATGGGGTTGGTGATAAAGCTGTCGGTGGTAAATCGTTCTCGTCATATATTATCAGCCAAAACACAGCGATGCAATTATGACAGCAGTGATGAGGGAGTGATTGTTAGCCTGGCTTCGGAAAAACTCTTTCACAGTCCAAACTATCGCTGCTTAATTGGCGTCGGAATCAAACCAGGGATCTCCAAGACACAGTAAGCTACTGCTGCAATTTATAAAGAATTTTTTTTACTTAAACTTTCATCATTTTTCATCTTAACTAGCGCCAGGTTGTTATGGACGAGCGTATCACTTACCATCAGGTGAATGTTCCGGTCGTTACGGTACTTTTTGAATTAAAAAAAATATATATATATCGGTTATATGGAACATAAGAAGATTTACTAGCACCCAGATAAATCTTTATATAAAAAACAAGCTATATTTATGTTTTTTTCGCTGATTTGTCGTTTTGTCCGTTTGTTTACTAAAATCATAAGGTCGTATTTGTTTATCTTTGCTTAAACAATGCCTTGATCTCGTAGTCTCAGTAGACACATCGATCTGAGGGTATATAAAAAGCAAAAAAAAAAAAACTTTTAATAATGTTTCCGCTGTGAATTTATGGCGGCAATTCCATCGCCGGAGGAAGCGGGAGGCTATTCTTAAAGGCGACTTTTTCGCTGAATTCCTGACAACTGCAGATGCTTGCTTCACTTATAAATCACCGCCATTCAAAAAGTTCCACCTTCAGTTACATTTAGGACATAAATTGGCTTCCTCTCACAATTCAATTTTAAACCTGCTTGCTGTTTTTTTTATTAATATTTATAGAAGAATATTTTTTAGAGTACTAATAGAAGAAGCAGTAGACTTTTATTAAGTTAAAGATTCTTCATCAGCCTATAGGCACCTATCTGGTGATAGGTCTCTGTTGTCGGAGATAGACTATGTGGGTACTACTGCAGCGCTTATTTCTTCCGCTAAACAGTGTAAACATTGTTGTGTTCCGGTTTGAAGGGCGCTGTAGCTAGTGTAATTACTGAGGTAATAAGACTAAATGTCTTATTTTTAAGGCGAGGAGCGGAATGAAGTGGTATGTATATCATACTAACTAGCGCCAAGTTGTGGGCGGGTGTATCACCTACAATCAAGTGATCCTCTTGCTCGTCTCGGCCCTTATTATATATATATATATCATAGAAGCCGAATGAAAATAATTTTCAATTAACAAAACTTAATTACGGGAGTTTCACCTCCGAGCCAAAAATCCAAGTTTCAGCTGAAGTGCGGCGGCCGGATGATTAATTACAGTAATTATCGCCAAACGCTCTCTAATCGCCTCAGTTATTGTTTTCCGATTGATTTCCTTTTCACGAAGAAAGAGATGATGAATGGATTTTTTTTTTATTTTAAAAAATGGGTACAGTTGTTAAGATTAAGGGTTTCGAACGGGGTAGGGTTTGTGTACATTAACTAGTTTTAGTAAGCGCTACTTGCTCGATCGCTGTGGAATAAAATGGTGGGTGCTCTCTGTGACCTTCTTTTTCTTCTTCTTCGTCGGTATCACCATTGACAGAGTGGTCGTGGTCATTACTTCAGATGTTGGTCGCAAGCTTAACAACACGTTTCCATTCCTCTCTGATGACCGCCTTCCTAGTGCATTCACCTGGTCAGTCCATCTCATAGGAGTTCTTCCTCATGGCCTGTGCCTTAGGTCAATCAAAATATTCTCTATTAAATTGAATCTGTAGAGTTACCAAACCGCTCCAGCAATTTTCTCCTCTTAAAATTTCCTTCTCGTTCTTCTTTGTGTTATTACAAGTTTATTGCTAAGTGTTTCCTGTTGCCTTCTGCATCAGCCTTGACCCACTGGCCTTGCGAAGAGACATCGCATCTCTTTGCATTCTTTGTAAAATGTATCACAAGGAGTGTTCTAAGGAGTTCTATGGAATGATTCCTGCCGCTACGTTCCATCAGCGTAGTGCACGACACAACGCCAAGTTCCATCCTCCCTGACTGGCGATCCTCCACTATGCGTTTCAAGCGCTTTTTAACCTACTACCACTTTGTGGAATCAGTTGTCGCCAGCGGTATTTCCGAACCAATACGATATCTAGAAAGAAAAGAGCTCCTTTAAGAAAAGGTCTAATTATTTCCTTAAAGGTCAGCAACGCAGCCGCGACTCCCCCGGTTTTGCGACTGTCCATAGGCATCAGTGATCATTTTCCATCAGATGAATTGTTCGCTCGTTTGCTCACCCTTCCTATATAAAAACCAGTTTGCATGAAGTTGTTTAAACTTGAAGGCCACTGTAGCTTTATCCCACTGGTTGCTTATATGCTAATGGTTGATGTGATAGCAGAGGCAACCACTGAGGTAGGTAACAGTTGTCCACCGACATCAGTCCAATGAGGACAACCAATGCGTGTTAGTTTACAATTGCGTCAGATGAGATGTTGATTTCTTTGACCACTTACGTCAGCTAATTTCCGCTAGTCGCAGTATTACCTTCAGAAAGAGAAGATTGACAATTAGGGCATCCTGTTTTATCATCCTTTTTTTAATTATTTTCTAACGATCACACTTTGCCATCATCGACCTCATAGTCACTTAAGCCATATGTAATGGTGTTCCTATTAAACATTTGGTTAAAATAACCTCCATGTTATATAAGTGAAATTAAATGTATATGAAGTAATTTTTACCTACTTTTGGGATATTTAAAACCGCACTAATTACACTAGTCCATTAAATTCAGAACTGTGTTCAGTAAGTTTAAACTTCATTCGAAATTTCCAACTTAAATAATAGTTAATTCAGCTAATAACTCAGAGGGTACGGTCTGGTGGATACAATAGTTACAACCGTAACAAACTTAACAAATTTTCTTTTGATTGTTTCTTTATCTAACTATCATTGGTTAGTTCATAACATAGACTATTATCCTGCTTAACTCTTAAAGTAAACTGTACTAGAAAAGATACTGTTTCTATAAGGTTCACACCCCCCAGTTTGCAGACATTAAATAAGTACAGGGAATGTCTCGGCTGTGTACATTAAATTTCTGGATTCTATAAGGTGATAATTTTCAATAGTTTAAATACTTACTTAAATCGGGAACTATTATGTATTAAATTACTCATTTGCATACAAATATATATATATTTATCCCCACCCTTACTTATAGCGCAGACACATGGCACCTGACCATCTAGCTGGTCCATCGATTCAAAGCAGCATAGTGAGCGATGAAAAGAGCTATTCTTGGCATTTCTCTAAGGGACGAAATTCGGAACGAAGGAATCCGACGGAGAATTAAAGATGTTGACGTAGCTCTTAAAATCTGCAAGCTGAAGTGGCAGTGGGCCGGCCATGTCTGTCGTGTCAGTGACGGCAGATGGGGGAGGAAAGTCTTGGAGTGGAGGCCGCGGACAGGTTGCAGAAGTGTGGGATACGCTCCTTCCAGATGGATCGACGACATCATTAAGACGATCGGAAGTAGGTGGATGCGAGAAGCTGGTGATCGCATTTGGTGGACGACTATAGGGAAGGCTGATAATGATGATATATATATATCATTCTCGAATTGGTTCACGCCAGGAAATCTTTACTTAAAGTTGCTCAAGTTTTCGGTACGCTCACCGCAGTAGGTGAAGTAGTTAAATTGGTAGCGGGTAGGCGTTTTATTAGAGCGGCTGAACCTTAGTGTTTTATGGGAGGGTTGATCCCGTAAATCATATTGCGCGATCGAATATTAAGACCTCATGTTACAGGCGGCAGCGGCGAATGATAATATTGAACAAGTATACCTTTATTATTGTTATCAGAGGGGAAATTATCCAAACATATCGCGCTTCTGCAATAAGTCAGGACTGTTTGGGATTTATATCTATTGAAAGTCTCTCGATGGTTATCCGCAGTTTGTGACGAGGGGTCCTGGACTCTATGACAAGAACGACAAAGCCGAGAATCTAAAAAATGGTTTAATAGATTTTCTTGAATATCTAGATACTACACACTTGATCGAGTTACCATTACAAGAAAATAAAAATGTGGATTAGTGTTGATGTTTTTAAGAAAATACCAACCCATGATCACATTAATGATATTTACTTTTAATTCTTTGGGAAAGACATCAAAACAGCGTGGACTATATTCTTTCCAACGCCAAGATTGAGCTGGCTGTAAATAAATGTTTAGACAACGACTTAAATGTCCTTAGGAGTTTTATGTCCAGCAGTGGACTGATGCAGGCTGGTGATATTGATGATACCAAAGTAAATGACAGACTGACGGTAGGTCTGTTGCCGGAGACCGTTAAGATAGGAAAGCGGCGCTTATTTCTGGTTAAACCGTAGCGTGCGAAAATTACCTTGTTCCGGTTTGAATGACGTGTTAGCTAGTGAAATTACTGGAGTAACGAGCCTTAATATCTTAACTAGCGTGTATATGAACCTAACCAGAGCCGAGTTGTTATGGCCAGGCGTATCAGTTACCAACACGTGTCGTGGTCGTGTCGCTGGTCCGGTTGCTGCGTGAAATGAAGGTAATGCTTCAGCCTGTAGCGTGCGGCCGTGAATAGTAACGAAGGCGTTCCTCAGGGAGCATGATGTGCAATATGATGCCAATAAGTAACATTAGATTTCCCGGAAAGAAGGATAAGGTATGTACGTGCTACCGTTTTATATTCACGAAATGTTATTCCCGGTTTGGAGGAAAAGTAAGTTTTTGTTCGATTACTTTCTGTACGATGTGTGCGTACACCGGTGCGATCTGTAAGGGATATAGGGGCCCACTAAGGGTGCCCGCCGAGGGAGTTTTAGTCGGTAGAAAGTGTGCCAAATTTTAACTATGCTGACTTGACCGCATTTGGGAGTCCAAGAAAGAGATCATCCTAGCTCGTCAAGGTTTTTTCAGGTAATAAAAAGGAATCTTCTTCCAGAAGGTATTACTAAAATAATAGATTTGATGTCTACGATATTTGCGGAGATTTTGTAATTTACCACCAGGGTAATTTTACACTTATCATCCCGCTAGTCTCGTAGCTTAATTTTAGCAAAAACATTGTGTAATAGTTGCAGTTAATTTATTGTATAGTACAGAGTCGAATATTTCCAAAGTGCCTGTTTGGCAACAGCAGAACTTATAACAGCATTCCCCGCTACAAGTGTCCTTATTCTAATGAGATGGGTTTCATCTACTTTGAGGTGAAAATTTCCATTGTAGCATTGTTAACGAGTTCCCAACTACATCTGAAGGGGGGAAGTCTACAATCTAAGCTCCTCAAGTGGCTATTGTATGAGAGATCGCGGGAAATAAGATCTTGCATTTCTCAGTATTGTATTGCTGACTCTTGAGAAAATTCTGGTTATCATCATGTTACGAATATAATATATCTTTCAAATATCTTTCTGTTTCTTTAATTGTGTTTTTGACAACAATAGTTAAGGATAAGATTTGCTTTCTCCTGTAATCACTGAAGATATCACATAGTAGTTTCATATGTGGTAGGTCTCTGTTTTCGCTGACGGTCTAGGTAGTATCTACCGTCAGCCCTACCTGTCGTAAAATGCGACTAAATGGGTCCTCGGGTTCATGAGGCTTGAGGATGGGGGCCCTCAAAACTCAATAAGCGAGCCTCAGGAGGGCGGCAAATGCCTAGTGGTCTTGTATTTGCCGTAGCGCAGTGTGGGTGCTGGGGTTTTGCTCGTTCGTGGGATGTTTTTGCCAGAGTGCAGGGGGGCACCGGTCCGTTCCGTAGGAGATCCCGAAGCACCTCCTAATGCACTGAGGGAGACTACCGAGTGGGTTTTAGTGGGTAGTTCCACATATCATTGTCTTAAAAAAGGTAGTTACTATGACAGAACGCGATCGATCGATATGGAGATCTTTGGGGGAAGCCTGTGTCCAGCAGTGGACGTGTATCGGCTGATCATAATGATGATGTTGTTTCCCGTCGGACTTCTTATTTTTAAATTAGAATTCATTACAATTTATTAGAATATATATATGTATATGTATGTACTAATGTAAGTATATATATATATATATATACTTAAATATATATATATATATTTAAATGAATCATCAGCCGATAGACGCCCACAGCTGGACATTGCCCTCTCCCAAAGTTCTCCACGTCGATCGCATTTAGTGATTCTCACTAGATCGTCGCTCCACCCTGGGTATATAAGTATATGAATATAAATATAAGCGATTTCTAGTTATCTAGATGCTCATCACAATATCCCTGGACCCATAACGCTTAAAGACTTGAAATTTGGCATGAATATTCCTTTGGCCTAGTATAGGGTTGCTGAGAACGGATTTTACAATACTCCCAAAGGGGATTGATTTATCTTAATAATGAGAAGGGAGCCGGGGTGCAGCAAGTTGCCGCCAGGTGAGAATATTTCTTACAAACTTCAATTGTAAATTTCAAATGTAATTCTATATTACTGCCTGTAATACAAATGGGGACCAGTTAGTAGGTAACCATGTTAAAGTAATCTGTCGACATAGTTTCATATAATATTAAGTTACATTAAGTTTTTACAACTTGTAAGGGAGCACGCAAACTAACCATTTTTCTTGTTCAAGTAATGCAATAAATTGCCCGCAGCGTCGCGCGGCCGACAGCGGGAATTACTGGTACGTACCACAACGCGGGCGGCGGTCTGTCTTCACCATCATCTGAGATTATGTGGGCATTTTGCGGCCTGTGACCATTTCCCGACTCGTAATATACTGCGAAACAATTACTTTCAACTTCATTCTTTAAATACAAACACTGAAACGTTTACTGGTGGTAATTAGGGGACCGTCTAGGTAGGTATGCGTATTTCTGTCGCCATACAGGAGTGAGCAAAAATTACTGTACCAGTTTGAAGAGTGCTCTAGCTAGTGTAATTAATAGGGTAACGAAGTCTCGTTACTCCAGTAATTACACTAAAAATTTTTGGTCTCACACCGAGGAGCGCAATGTGGTGTAGTATCTTAACTAGCGTCACGTTCTTAAGGACAGGCGTATAACCTACCATCATGGTCCCGCTCGTCTCGTCGTTTAATTGAAAAAATTAACATATCAAAATCTTTAAACAAATGTTAAAGGGTTAGGATATCAACCTTTATCGATATATATATCGAAAAAAAAATTAGTACTATCGGTTACCGTTACCGTTAGTAGTAACCGACAGTACCACTAAGAAGTTCATCTGATGGTAAGCCGGCCTATAACAACGCGGCGCTAGTCAGTATGATATATATTGCACCACGTTCTGCTCCTCACCTTACACAAGATGTTAATGTTTGTTACCTCTGTAATTTCACTAACTACAGTGCCCTACAATCCAGGACACAGTAATATTCCACAACTACTGTATGTCGACTGTTATAGCTGTTGGTGTTGTGGTGGTACCTAGACGGTCTCCGGCGACAGAGATCTACCACCACTAAAATATATTCATAAAGCTAACGTTTTTAATTAATAATTAATGTAATTATTTTGTGTTAAGCTTATGATTATATCGCGCATAAAGCGATTTCACAGCGACTGCGCGCCGACGTTAGTTCCAGTTCACGCACAGTTCCCCGGCGCACACTAGTTAGTGTTTCGACGGTAATTTGCCGGCTGGCGCACGAGACGCGCGACCTTATTTAATCAACCCTCCGCGGCTCAACCCTTAACACCCGACTCCCTTGCGTATTTGCATCTTCCACGCGAATAAACGTATGAAATAGTTCGCACTGTTCGATTAAACACGGGGGTACATTGTAATTAATAACAGCTTTACGATCTTCTATATAGATGCTTCTCCAGCAAATAAACAGAACTATAGTTCATGTTAAAGGAGAAGGCTCTACACAATTTTCCAACAAAGAGCCTTTATCTTCTCTTGTGGAAGATTGTCGTGTTGATGATGAGGAAATCATCAAGAAAGCATTGAGCATCAGCATGCAGCATTATCAACAGCCTGCGACAGTCCACTGCTTAACAGAAGACCCAGAAATCTGATCTGAACATCTGATTTTATTAGGGACACACTACTGTATCCGTGGCTGTATTTACTTTGTACCATGATGGTCCAAGGTTCGATGCCTAATTAATACATTCTGGTGATAGACCTTTCCACTTTCATAACGTAAATCTGCCGCCACAACAACTACGATTTGTTCTGGCTGTCAGGACATGAGAGCAAATCTATCCACAGCTTCCTTGTCACTTAATACCACGTGAGACTGAGAGAGAGTGTATATAAGTAGTATTTAAAGTCGCAATGCTTATATTTCTATAACAATTCTTATTCTGTTCCGAAAGTTTAGTCGACTTTGTGTTGCCATAAAAAGCAACTTAACAGCGGTAAGTATTGTAAAAATATTCTAAAGATATCTTTAAGATTGTTTTTTAATTACTATTAAGTGTTAAAACCGTTTCATTAGCTTGTTTAGCGGTAAATTAATAACTTAAAAGCTTAGTTGAATTGCTTCAACTTGACCGTTTTCGCACTTACTCTTCCGCAACACATATTAATTTTTTAATACGCAATTTCATTTAGATGAAGCTTCACTATATCATCTTTTAACATTTTTTTTTTATTATAACTCTCTTTTAACACTTCCGGTAGTGTTTTTTGGTTTACAACCTAAGATCCATAGACTTGCAGAATCTATACAATTAAATGAATCTTAAGTAGTATAAGTACTTTTGACTCAATATAGATGACATATAAAAAATGCTTGTTTTTTTTTATGCTGTGCAACGACGAGACCAGTGGAACATTCACCTGATGGTAAGTGATACGCCTGCTCATAACAAAGTGACGCTGGTTATGATGGTATACAGGTAGCGTTCATTGCCTTCACAAGACGTTAAGTTCCTTCACCTCGTATAGACGAGCATCGCTAGCTATAACGTCCTTCGTTCCAGAACACAGTAATGTTTGTCCGCTGCAACAGGCGCTGTGGTGGTACCTAACTGGATGGTCTCCGGCCACAGAGACCAGCCACCTACAGTTTATTTGTTCTGTGTAATCTCTGAAACACTTAGACCAATTTTATTAATGTTAGTTAATCTTACAAGGCACAGATTAAGTATACGATCTTTCTTTCAGTTTCATCTGTTTTAGTTCCGTTAAAAATCGAAATTAGTATTCGGGAATAACACGAAAGCATACACCATCCTGATCCAGGCGGTTTGCTGAATCTATTAATACCAGCTCCACACGTGCCGGATGTTCGGAAGTAACTTTTCAGTGAATCTGAAATTCATTGTTCCACACCCATTATACAGTTGAGCGAGCGCAGAACGTTTTCAGTTTTCAGTTCGATTTCAAACTTTTCAATAGCCGAGATGTGTTCAGAAACCTCAACGAAGCTTACGCGACGTGATCAGCCTCAGATTCATTAGGTCTAGGTCTAGGTGTAGGTTTATTTTTTAATTAAGATTCCCCTGCGTGTCGTGGGTCGGGGCCTTATTAGCTTTTACATTTACCATCACATTTTTAATTACTTATTTCCAACTCATTCTCATCTTGTTTCCATCTTATATTTCACACTTGTCTATCATTCTGCATCCTATTTACTTCTTTCATACTTCTCGCAAGTGAAGACCTTTATTTAGTTTTATATTTCTTACCGTCTAGGTTAGCGCTTATTGCAGTAGTATGCAAACATTACTGTTTCGGTTTGAAGGGTATTGTAGGTAGTGAAGTTACCGGGGTAACGAGACTCAACATCTTATGGGTCAAGCAATGAGCGCAATACGGTGCAGTGTATATCATCCTGACTAGCGCTACGTTGTCGTAGGCAAGTATATCAATTCATCACGTAAACGTTCCGCCGGTCTCGGTGCTTATTTAAAAAAAATGCTGACGTAACGATATATAATGGTTATAAAAATGTTACTACTGGTACATAGTAAGATATATTGTTAAGTGTTAAAGGTATAACTTAATGCTATTATTAAGACAGATTGGAAGTATTAAATGTTTGTCTGAGGTAACGAACTTAAATGCAAGATTACTTTAAGTGTTATAGACATAAACTTTTTGATATGTTTTAGTTTAAGCATCACGCAGTCGTAAGAGATGAGGATAAACGCTCTAGAGACGTGGTGCTGATGGAGAATGCTTCGAGTATCATGGACTGAATTTTGTATCAACCAGTCTATACTTCGAGAACTCAGTATCAAGCAGCGTTTATCATCTTTAGTACAGTCTCTTATCCTCACCTTTTTTGGCCACGTATTCCGCCGAGGGGAGGTAGCTATTGAGCAACTTGTGGTCCAGGAAAATGTTGAGGGTACCAGGCCATGAGAAAGATCGCCTATGAGATAGACTGGCCAGATAAAGGCGGTAGTGAATGGCTCATCATCGTTGCCACTATATGAAGGCACAAGAAAGACGGCCATCAGAGAGGAATGAAGACGTGTTGTTAAGCTTGCGACCAAAACCTAAAGCGATCACCACGACTACTCTGTCAAGAGTGATACCGAAGAAGAAGAAGAAGAAATGCCCTGGACAGGAACCGCAGCAATGACCACGATTCAAGAGGGACGATCCTAGCGAGAGAGATATTTTAGTTGCATTAAAATGTAAACTTTAAGAAGAATGAACGTCTTTGCAGTTGTTCCGGTTAACCGTACGGAAGTTCTTAATTTAACGCTACACTTCCTTTGGACTCCATTGCAATTACTTACCGAATAAACCCGTCACATCCGGCGCTGCAATTTGTGCTGTTCCTTGTGAGAACAAATTCTGAAGACACTTTGGTTTCGGATGCAATTAGAAAGAAAGAAAGAAATATTTTATTTGTCCATAAACTGTTGTTTTTTTATACATATAAAATAATTTACACACAATGTAACTGGACAAACATGGACTACTCTCAGTCTACATGCGGGCATGCATGGGCGTGCACCCACAAAACTGATTACCAGCGCAGCCATTGGGTTGTGCCCGTACACACTGCCCTAACTTAGTGCAGTGTTGAATGCAAGAGATACCAGCAGAAGGAAAACAAAGCAATACAAAGGACAGGTACCTAATTTTTTTTCTATACATACATAATAAACAACACATGAAAACAAACGTAAAGCACACAAAGCAAACGCCAGCAGGAAGTACTGGAACTTACTCTGAGGATCGTCAGATTACAGTATTTTTTTGCTCTATTATGAGCCATGATATATATTGCCTTGAAGCTGATAACTGTCTTCAAGTCTCTAAAGGGAGGAGGGTGATTGTTCCAACACTTCGTGGCGTTATAGCTAAAGCTGCCGCGGAAGGCAGCCCAGCAATGTGAAGGTACTACGAGCATATTAATAGCAGTTCTTATGTTATATGAAATGTTTTGGTCATGCATCCACTTAAGCTTTTTGTATAAATACTTAGAGATTTTATTTTTAATGATTCCAAATAACAAAGTTTGTCCATTTTGAGCACATTGGCGCTGATAAGAACGGGCGTTACACGAGACGGCGGTGGATCGGAGTAACGGAAACGAGCGCACGCGTTCCGTTTTTAGAGTAACTTGATGTATTGATATAAATATAACTTGAGAAAATTTTTATACAAAATTTCAGCATCCATTATAGAAAATATGTATATAAACATTTTTTAAAGGGGTTGTATTAATAATTTTGATTTGAGTTATGGGGACCGGACCTACAAGCACACAAATAATGAAAAGGTATTATTAATAATCTTTTTGAGAATTTGTTTAAAAACATAGTTAATAATAAATAAATAGAAAGGGGGGTGTAAGGAGTCCCGTACAATAATTCACGGGATCCAAGCCAACCTCACCTGCTCGTGGTGCACCCTTTTAATTAACAAACGAGGCTCTGGCTCTTATCAACCCGCTTCGGGCCAGCGTGGTGGAAAATGGCCCAAATCCATTCATCTGAACCCCTACATACGACAGTCTCTAGTGTCCAGTGGTACCAGACGCTATGTTGACTGTATGCGGGGATCCTTGGGGAGGCTTATGTCCAGCAGTGGATGTCTATCGGCTGATGAAGAAATCATGACGGTTTGGTAGAAAAATATTTAACGTTTAGGTTCTATAAGCTGGTTCTGTATTGATATATATGCTATGGTCAACTTTTTTTTAATATCATTTAGGTGTCAAACAGGCTTGCGGCTTGCCTGATGTTGAGCGTTGACCACAGCCTATAACCGCCAGTAACACTAGAGCTATCACTGGGTGTTCTGCCGACCCTGCAACTTCAAGGGTCGCGTCATGTGTTTAGTAATGTCTGTCAATGTCAGTGTCTAAGAGAGCTGGGTGAGATATAGTTCGGTTAACGAATAGTGATATAAAGGTTGAATGCCGATTTTTCTTAAATTTTTCAATATTATATCATCATCATTACCACCATCCTCAGCCGATAGACGTCAACATTATATAGATCTACTGAAGTATTAAAATATCATCATCATCATTATCAGTCGACAGATGTCCACTGCTGTACATATGACTCCCTCAAAGATCTCCAAATCGATGGATCCTGCGCCGCTCGCATCCAGCTACTTCTCGTAACCTTCATCAGATCATCAGACCACCTGGTTGGGGACCTGCCAACACTATGTCTTCCGACAGGCGGTCGCCATTCGAGGACCTTAGTGCCACATCGTCTGTCAGTCCTTGGAGCGATGTGTCCTGTTTATTGCCACTTGAGGCATTCTTTTGGACTATGTCGGTGACCTTAGTTCTCTTGCGGATTAGAATATCAGCGTGTGATCATTTAGTACTGACAAATTTCTCACCTACATGCGCCAAGACTTACTTGGTGGAGTAAGTCCCATTATAATCTCCATCAGCCACAAAGGAGTGTTTGGTTTTTGATGCGATGGTTGAAGCTTCCAGTCGAAACATGGAATTGAACTAGCTGCCTCTATTTAAAAATCTTGACAGAGATCATTGGTTTATCAGCGGTTAAGATAAAAATGAAATTTTCGAGTATTAAGCTAAAAGATTTATGTAAATCCCAAAACCCGAGCAATCGGGAGCTGACGTTACAACCCTCTCCGCGGCAGCAAGTTTCGTCCGCTTTATCTTATCTCAAGTCACATTGACAGATGTTCAAAACTCTTCACCACATTAGGTTTTCACTTCTGTTAAGTTGTATCCATTTTTTTTATCTACAATTCGCTAAGATTTGACCTTGGATTTTATCTAGTATGACCATGGTTGTCGCGTTGACAACAGAAACAAAATAATAATGTTATGGCTTATGAGAATTCAGACGGGTTCAGAAAAACTTGGTGTAGTAAGGTTTCAAGGGTTTATCTTCATCACATATAAAAGTAGACTAAGGAAGACAGCAATCACAGTGTTTTGATACAAAAAGCTTAAATTTACTAGAATGTGTATTAGGAACTGACGATGATGAACGAGGACTCTTTTTAAAAGACGTTAACTAATTAAGATGATATGAACACCTATTGTGCTGCATTCAGAATTAATATGTAAATTATCATTAAACCAGTAAATTAACGAGCAACGGCGCCGTTCAAACCGGAACACGGTAATATTTGCTCAGTACTAGTTATCAGCAGAAATAGAAGCAGAGGTTGTAATTATTTAATAGTTGCCTACCATAAATAAATCCCCGATCGCCAAGGTCGTTTAAGTGAATAACATACCCTGATACTTCTGTTTTCCTATTCATTACCCCCAATCCCTCCCCCCCTTATTTTAAAGGAAATTAAAGATTCTTATTTAGGTTATGAGGTGGCAAGTGAAATACATCAATATAAGAATGTTAATTATTAATCACAACCTATTCTTCGGAAGAACCTGTTATCCGGTCTCGCCATTTTGAACGGATTTTGGTATTTAAAAAAAATAAGGGATAGCCTTTCCCCTGTATAAATTAGAGCGCAGTGGTAATTAACGGGATAGGTATATTAAAAAGTTTAAATGCGAGTTTGGTAACCGTTGAACTGAAAGCCTGCCGCAACGCCTCGGGGGCGGTACATCATTTTGTTTTAACCTAACAAAATTCACACGGACCAGGTTTCGAAAACAGGTATTTGGTTTTACAGTATTATGTTGTGTGTCGTTTAATGTGTTTGCAGTTATTACGACAATGTAACTAAGTATGTTAATGTGTCTAAGACAGGAAATTAATAATTCGTCCGTGTAGTCTCTGGACCATTGAGAATATGACTGAGGTAAGACTGGCCTATCGTAGAAGGCCATTAAAAGGATTCTTGGATTTTGCAGACACTGAAAGGACCCTCATTGTTTATTAAGCGAGCCCGGAGTTGATGACAAATATATGGTGGTGTCTGTGTGGGTTCACCGGAGGTTCACCTAATAGTGATGCTGTACACTATCAGGTGAACCTCCGGCTTATCTCGGCATTTAATTAAATAAAAAAAGTCTTATATCAGCTGAAGATAATGATGATGATTATAAAATAAATTCTTTTATAACCTTACATGAGATTTGTTCGAATCCAAGAATGTAGTTGTTCATACATATCATCTTCATGAGCCGATAGACGTCCACAGAGTGAAATCGGAACGGCAGCTTTTCCTAAACATAAAAAAGTGATAGACAGCATATCTAGGACATGTAGTCCGAAATACTAAATACAGTCTTACACAGATAGAAATAATGGGGAAAGTAGTCGGAAAGAGAAAGATCGGTCGCAGAAACAAGGCATGGCTGGATGATATCAAGGTGCGGACCAAGATCGAAAGCGCCGCGCAGCTGATCCACCCCTAGCGCGCGACAGGAATAGATTCGCAGAACTGGTGTCCAAGCTTCATTAATTAGACGGGGATTAGAAGTAGCTATACATAGACCTCTCCCAAAGATTTCCATGTCGATCAGGTAGAAATTCATGAGTAGATTTGGGCCGCTTACCACCACGCTGTTCCAATGCAGATTGGTGAGGTAAACGCATCACAAGCGATCTAATATGCTGTGGAAATTTCTAGAAGGTTCAAGTGCGAAAATTCCTTTATAGTTTCGCAAAATGTAACATATGGGCGCTCCACAGTGCTGCCATCTACCGTAAAATTATTGTATCATGTTTATCTGTATTTATCTCGATTTGTTACAAAGAATTGAAAAGACTTGCAATTGACAGTTCCGTTATGTTGACACTTTGTTATTTCCGCCAAATATTAGTACGATTACACATATACATATATATCACACCTCGTTCCCAGTGGGGTAGGCAGAGACCACCTCTCTCAACTTGCTACGATCCTGGCACACCTCTCTCGTTTCCTCCACTTCCATGAGCGTCTTCATGCATACTCGTCGGTTGCGAGTACTCCTGACCCGGTCTTTCTTTAGGGCATCTTCGGTTTGATCGGATATGTCCGCCTAGGATAAGATCCATTAAGGACTAAATTAATTACTTAAGATTTTTAGTTTAATTAGTTCGTAATTTTATATTGTTATTGTAATTACAAAGTGTCAAAAATATTTATATTTATATATATATTAAAAGTAGTCATGTTGTCGATCGATAATACAACTAAGGTGTAAAAATGGCGGACTGTCACTGGGGGGGGGGAGGGGGAGGCACCGTTATTCTACCTCTTGCTCTGTGCAGTACTTACTCTGTAGTAAATAAATGATTTCCGTACTTCAAGTATGTTTTAATATGAATTTTGAGAAAATCCCAGCCACCCGCCGACGTATACCCGAAATTATCATTTGCCTTAATATGTTAGATAAAAAAAAAAACGTTTCAACAACAATAGGAAGCAGTAAACATTGTTATTTATGGTAAGCATTTTTGAAACAGCAGCCTCAAAGTTTCGCAATAAAACGCAATGCGTATTACCCGGGACGCTGAACATTGTCCGGTGATAAACATTACTAGTAAGGTTAAAGAAAAAGTTTATCGGGACAGTGATAAGCATCTTTGGACCTTGATGTCTCCACTAAAGAGCTAAATATAGTGATAACAGATCAACGAATCTTGGGCTGATTTTACAATGAATTTATCAAATGAAGCGATGAGATCTTGAGACGTAAGGTGTAGTCTCCCTATCTCGGTAATTTTACTAGCTACAACGCCCTTCAAATCGGAACACGGCAATGTTTTCACACTATTATTTGGCAGGTGCAATAAAAGCTGCGATGGTACCTACCCAGACGGTCTCCGAGAACAGAGATCTACCACCAGAATCTGAACTATCACATTATCTATTAGCAGTAAATAACTAAGAATCTAACTGACAGTCGCATATGAGTCGTTTTATATAATTCATTGTTGCAATATTGTTATGACATTTCTGGTGGTTTCAGGCGGCAGGTCTCTGCTGTCGGGGACCGTCTAGGTAGGTACCACCGCAGCCGACAAACATTACTGTGTTCCAGTTTGAAAGTGCAGCTAGTGAAATTACGAGGGTAACGAGACTTATTATGTTCCAAAGTGATAACTATAATGTGCAGTATTTATCATACTAAATAGCGTCTAGTTGTTATGAGCAGTCGTATTACTTACCATCAGGTGAACCTCGTGAGAACAGTAAAGGAAGAGCTAATGTAAATTAAAATGGTTCAACTTAGAATTGTTTTTCCAGCAAAAAAACAGCAGGTTTTGTAGAAACATTTTCGTATTTCACGTGAGAGCATCCCGCCGTGTTTTCCCATTGCTGATGAAGCCACCGCAGGCATCACTTCAAATTCTTTATATTTTATTCGCAGCAGCATACCTCCGGCGAACGTAGGACTGACGTGCCCACAGCGTGCCCAGCATCGCTAATGTCCCGCTCCTGAATCGAAACAATTTAATCTTTCAGTTTATCTGAATTGATGTTGACACGGTTTTTGATAATGATATATATACTCGAGTGCAATGAATGCGGGTCACCTAAAGAAACCTATGAATCTTCATTCAGTTGTAGGTGACATGATTACAGGTTGAATAATAATTATTGAACATAGGTTATATACCCAATATGGTTTATATACCCACTTAAATGACAGGTTAGAGACAAAAGCAAAATCAAATGCAGTAATTTCGTAGTTCCATCTTCCAAAGTTTCCCTTTTTCAAATTTGATTTTTTATGACATAACCTTGGAGTAACTAAGAAGCTTTAATATCAATTTAAGGAGAATTTGATTGTCTACTAAAAACAATTTATTTCATTAAGCCAGCATTATTAGTTTCTGAGATTTATAGGTTTTTTAAGTGACCCGGATTCATTGCTCTTGAGTGTACATATTTATATTCGAATTGGTGCTGACAAAACCACATGGTTGGAAACAGTCTAAAAAGACCCAAAAATTCTACTTCGTCAAAGGTCTATTGCTAATCAATCTTCTTGGAAGCGAGGATAAGAGATAAGAAATGCCACATCCAGAGTATTGTGAATCAAAGCAAAAGAGATGATTAGAAGTATATTCGAGACACATTAGATAACATTTATTTTACTGTCTGATCTTTCATGTCCGCTGCTCTATAGTCTTGAGACATTAAGACTTGGACTTAGGTAATCCCCTTCTTTTTTTTTTGTGTAATTATTCATTAATAACATTACATACAGATGACACTCTATTGACGCTAGTAAACCTAAGAAAATAATTAATGGAGGCCGATAAAGTAATTACGATCATAATTAATACACCCTTTACATATTTGCGATGTCGGACAGGGGGTAATCCCCGTTAGTCATGAACATATCTAGACAGGTCTATCTACTATCAGTTCGTGGACATTGGAGGGGAACAACATTGTCCCTTAAGCATTGGGTAGACAATGATAACGGGGAGACTTCGTATTTCGATATGCTTTGGTGTACTGCTGAAGGGCACCAGTGCATCCCTCGTATCGTAGTAATAATAACTATTGAAGAAGATTATAATCGATACAAATCCCATATACATCATGAGGAGTGGCCATGGTGTACTCGTGTGTTGGGACAACTTAAGATCATGATTTATCCCCCGAAGTGGAGTATTTTTCGAAAATAATCTCGTAACTGCAATAACATTGATGTTTATTATTATTCAGGTTCATGAAAGGTAATAATTTTTTTTTTACTTTTTACGTAAATAGGTATTCATATAAATAACAGCAATAATTTTACACCGAACAGATTTTTTATTTATCTTTCATTACTTTTAGATTGGCAAAGCCCAGATGGATTCGCCAATGAAGCATAGGCACCGCCGGAAGCGGCCACCTACTAAAATGTATAAAACAATTTCAGTTCAGTAAATAAACTTTGTAGTATATATGTTGTATAAGAAACGTACTCATCACCACCACCATCAGCCGATAGACATCCAGTGCTGCACATGGTGCTCCCCCAAAGATCCCCAAATCGATAGGTCCTGTGCTACCCGCATCACCGGACACCAGAGGCCGTCGTTTATAGGGTTTCATATAGGGAGTTTTGGGCCACTTCCTACCACGCTGGCCCAATGCATATTGGTGGGAGTCAGAGCCTCGTTTGTTGATATGCAGGCTGCACGAGCAGGTGAGCTTGGCTTAGGTTCGGTGAGTTTGCGGTAGCGATGAGGATTCGGCGCAGCATACCTTAGAGGTAAGTCCGAGTTGGACAGGGCTGCGTCGAGACCTCGTCGCTATTGTTGGAAACGACCTTTCTCTTCCTTCTTTCGTTAAGGCAATGGTAAAAGCGAAGGGTCGTGGAACGCCTGTGTTGCTTTTTCTGAAAAAGTTATGTTGCAGAAGGAGGCTGCGGAGCGGGTGAGAGAAAGTGTCTCTAACCTCGCCATCCGTAGACAGAGACCCGGTCGTCGGAGGAGAAGGGATCATGCCCTTCTCTAACCCCTCTAATAAAGGCTTAAGTGGCGGATACGGGGAAATCCGCCACCCAGTAATGTTATCCTCAAGAGGGCGCATGTATTTTCCGCTTAGAACCACTGTGTCTTTGGTTTCCATAAGAAAACCCATATCATGTTGGGGCCGTTGGTAAGCCGACGTTGCCGGAACTGCGGTAGTGTGCGAGAGCGTTCCCGCAGTCTCGGCGAAAAGCGCAGCGATGAAACCGTGGGGTTTTAGCCAGTAAGAGTCTGGCATAACTTTTTCGTTGCCCCCGCAACGAGAAAGTATCCATGCAGGATTTCCCCACATAAAAATAAAAAAAAAGATCCGGTGAGTTGTTGTGCGAGACCCCTTACCCCCCTTTAAAATGTAATCAAATAAATAAAAATCTTTTACTCTTACAAATGATCTACTTAACAATAAAATATGATATCAGTTATGATCTAATCATATATATATCATATAATTCTGAGTGAGAAATCCTCCCTTTGAAGGATTTGTATATGAATAGTTTTACACTTGACCTCAATTTCATTTAAAGTGCCAATGAGACCGGAGGTCATAAAGCGAGAATACCCAGAGTATATCTCATTTTGAAATAAATAGAATACTGTTACTGTTATGATGAGAAATTAAAGTTAGGGGTAAAGTAATACTCCAAGCCAGCTTCAAAAATCTTTCCAATACCTCAATTTCCGGATCCGAACCAGGGTCTGTCATGTTATGAACTGAGGTTAAAAAATCTCTATTATATACTCGGTACGCAATAATTAGCCTTTGCTTTATCGCTATTTTATTGCTGAAAAAACTTTAACAAAAGTTAAGTATGTAAAATTTCATTCTAATATTATTTATAATACTTCCATATGAACCCCTACAAATGACGACTCCTAGTACCCGGCGGTACCGGAAGCCATGCCGCCTGTGAACCGATCGATGTGGAGATTTTTGGGGGAGGCCTATGTTCGGCAGTGGACTTCTATCGGCTGATGATTATTTCTTCTTAATATAACTCACATAAAGATGATAAGTTATCATCATCAGCCGATAGACGTCAAGAGCTGAACATAGGCTTCCCCCAAAGATCTCCAAATCCATCGGTCCCGCGTTGCTCGCATCCAGTGGGTTCTTGTGCTTCTCACTAAATCGTGGTCCACCTTGTTGGATGCCTCCTAACACTACGTGTACCGGTACTCGGCCGCTACTCAAGGATCTTACTGCCTCATCAGCTGTCGGTCCTTCGAGCAATGTGTCAGCGATAAATTATAAAGGATTTTCATCCACCACACCAAGCCCAGTATTTGCGCCTGTTCCCAGGTAGCTTCTTTGATTCTTCGTTACCCACGGTGTGCTTAAGGAGATGTAAATCCACTTTGTTTTTGCCTTCTTCAGTTAAGTGACATAACTTGTTCATAGCGAGGCGCCATTAGCAGCACATGTTAAACATGACAACGGTGTTTGCACAGCACCCCATCGAACCACTCGTCTTAGTAAAACAATAATAAATACGTGAAGGAGAACCTTTGTATAGGGTGTCGCAAAAATAACCTTATAAAAAGTACCTTATCACCTGTGTTATAAGGTACTTTTTATAAGGTTATATTTGCGACACCCTATTTATCTTTTTAATGGTGGTGGGTATAATAAAATAATAATTTTATTGGTGGTAGATCCCTGGCTAACCTCACCTGCTCGTAATCTTGCTAATCAACAAATCAGGCTCTGGCTCTCACCAATCCGCATTGGGCCAGCGTAGTGGAAAATATGCCAGGTTCCCTCGTATGAACCCTTACAAACAACGGTCCCTGGTTCCCGACGATGCGAGCAGTGCAGGACCGATCGATATGAGGATCTTTCGAGGAGACCTATGGCCAGCAGTGGACGTATATCGGTTGATGATATGAGATGAGATGAGGTCTCTGTTGCCATCTAGGTATCACTAGCTCTTATTCCTGCCGCACTGTGCAAACATTACCGAGTTCTAGTTTGAAAGGCGCTGTAGATAGTGATATTACTGAGCAAGCTATTTTTTTAATTAACTAAGCAATGAAACGAGCGGAACCTTCACCTGATGGTAAGTGATACGCCCGTTCGTAACAACGTGGCGCTTGTTAGGATGATATACTCAGCACCACTTGGGACACAAACTGTTTAGTCTCTTTATCGCAGTTAGTATAGCTAGCTACGACGCTCTTCAAACCAGAACACAGTAATGTTTGCACCCTACTGTATGTCAGATGCAATAGCCGTTGGGGTGGTTATCTGTGGTACCTATCTATACGGTCTGCGGCAATAGAGACCTACCACCAGTAAATTGTATTGTGTATTACTTCCCATCAGGTGAACATCTTGCCCGTCTACCTCTAAGTTATATATTTAAGGAAAACAAATTAAACAATTACAAACTAAGCTGCAGCAAAGTTAGCATTCTGCTTAGGGCACTGCTTAATATTTAATGAAGAGCACAAAAAGTTAACAACAAAGTTATTTGGCATGTAATCATCAAACTCTAGCCATCGGCAATAATTTCGCTTGTAAATTGCATAAACTTTGTGCTTAGTTTAAATTTGCGTAGATGTTAAGCTTCGTGGGTTGCGCTACGTCGTAACTGTTCGTAGCCAAGATCGGCCAACGTTGTAGAGGTTGTTCTTACACATAGTTTAAACGAAACTCTTATGTTTTTTATTTCGCAGTGCTTCTTCCTCCTAACCTTTTCCCAGCTATGTGGGGTCGGCACAGTATGCACTTCTCTTTCACATCTCTGTATCAGCCGTCATATCTGAATTCACACTCTTCTTACACATATTATCTTTCACACAATCTGTCTATACTTTCTTCGGTCTTCCTCTACCCTTATAACCATGCACGTTGATTCTAATTACTTTCTTTGTTATATATCCTTCATCCCTTTGCATAAAATATTACATTTATTTCGCACTGCATTAGTATATAAATTGTGGTGATTACTTGTAATACGGAGGTCCGAGTTCTAATCCCGAGCATTATGTGGTAAAGTATGCATTGTAGTTTGGATTTTTTGGAATCTTTTTTCTCTTATTTATACAACGAGGTGACGTGACGAGAGAAACTTTAGAAGATGATTAGTGACGTGCCTTTCGCCTATAACATAGCTCCCGTCCTCTTGAAACAAAGATGTCTTCGAAGAAGTCACCAAGAAGACACCAAGTCACCTGGTCTTGACATATTTGGTACATCGCTACGGAAGTTCCGAACCGAAGCTTTAACACTCTTGCTCGACAAATCTGAGTGATATAATTCTTGTTCAGTATGGAATCATTGTATCATCATGTTCTGATAGACGTCCACTGCTGGACATAAGCCTCCCGCAAAGATCTCCATCTCATCTTCATCATCATCAAAGATCCAAATTATTATATGCTATTCTTTATTTATTTTTGTAGATTTCTGCAGTACATCATAAGTTTTTGTTATTGTTTTCTTCACTAACAATATTGCGAATGTTGTACACACCTTCAATAAGCAGGTGCATCAGAATTTGTAATCACTATAAGATAAAATAAGTCTAGTTACTAGAGTAACTACACTTCTTATCTGTATGTGTTATTCTTTCTTCTTACGGTGCAGCTAATGAAATTACTAAATTTAATTACCTGCAGCGCTATTGAAACGGCAACAGTAATGCTTGCACGGTACCTAGACCGTCTGCGACAACAGAGATCTATCACCAAGTAAATCTACCATCTTCATATAGTCAGAATACTTCGGCTCTCATCTTGACAGCCGAGACAAGTACATAATATTACTTTTGAAGTTTTGCAAGTATGAGCATTTTATTATTTTCCTTTCGTCTCTATGCGGTTTAACTCAAATCTAACTTAAATTTGAAAATTGTGAAGAATTTAAGAAAGGTATGATAGTGATGCTGAGCACGTCGTGTGTGGCTTCACATCGTATGTGCGGGGTCTCGTATGGCCGAACGAAATATAAAGTAGCTGATAAAAGCGGTGCATATGATTCAAAGAAAACATGGGACAATGTGTGACTAAAATGCTCCCTGTGATTTTCTGGTCACACTTTAACATATCGGTAATGGCGCAATGGTTAACGTTTGATCAATAAAAGAGATAAAACTTCGTTTAAATGATAATCATTATGATCGTGATTGATTCTAATCTATACAAGCGAAAGAAGCTGTAAAGTTTCTCAACGTGTCCGCAGTTATACGACTTACATGTAGTTTCATTGTGATTCCATCACGATGAGAGTTAAACCAATTAATATCTATCAAACTTCGTATTTAAGCTGTGAAGTAGACATATCCGATAACAATACTTACTTCCGGTTTATGTCGTAACTTGAGCGGAAATCGTTTCGACAACGTGTTTACTTAGACGTTGGATGAACTTCGCACATCTCGAGATTTACTTATAAGTCAAAAATTATAATTGTACTTAACTTTGAAGTAACGAAAATACTAGTTGAATTGAACTTTGAATTTATCTGGTTAATTTATAACGAGGTGTAAAGGGTTCTTCCTAATACGGCGTCCAAATCAAGCTCAGCTGCTCGTGGTGGACCCTGCTAAACAACGGACGAGGCTCTCACCACCCACCAACCCGCACTGGAGCACCGTGGTGTGGCGAAGGCCCAATGTTCCTTCAATGAGGATCCTTGAGAGAGGTCTATACTCAGCAGTGAGCATTATCCGATTGATAGGAAGAGAAGAGTTTATAAGAAGTTAGTAAGTTATAAGTTTCTTAGTAACACGTATTACTTTTAGCCAAAAGTCGGGTCCGCTTCGTTGTTTAAAACAATCCTTAAGTATATATAAGTTTTTCTTTAAGTTTAGGTTAAACATTTTCAAATACTTTTTAATCTACAAAAATATATTATTAAATAATACTCAAAGGTACTGTGCATAAAAAAATTGAAGAAACAAGTTTAAAAATGTTGAAATAGCAGTTCAATAACTTCACAGATCTTCAATAACTTCACAGAACTCATAGTGTCGTACCGTACATCTAGGACTTTTAGTAGGCGCTCTAATATTGAAGCTGGATAGAAGTTAAGAACAATTTAAACAAGAATATTAAGTCCAAAATATCACTACGACTTTCTAAAGGTGTCATCTTAAAGTTAAGTTTATCAGCATACGAAGATCCTCTATTAGCTCTTGCAGCGTTTCCGGTAAGGTGCCAAAGAAACTATTTGAATGTTACTGTTCAAATATAAACAGCGCCACGAGGTATGGCATTTTATTATCGAAAAATGATGCTGGTAAGTCTCTGTTGCTGGAGTCATTCTACCTTGGTACCACCGCAGCTCCTTTATAAGTTACGTGCGAACATTACTGTGCTCCTGTTTGCAGGGCGCTGAAGCTAGTGAATTTACTAGGGTAACGAGATAACAACGTATGTATAATGCGATGAGCGTGATGTGACACTATAGTGAACGTTTAGTTCGTCCCGTTCAATAATGAAAAAAAAAAAACACTATAGTGTCTTTCAATTTAATATATTAATAAGTAACAATGGGGTTGTAAATAACTAATTATGCTCCTGTAGAATATTCTAGATTCACATGGTTGTATTTTTTTTTGTTTTTTTTTGGTCTTTTATCTCTTAGGTCTCAAACTCAAAGACAAAGGAACTTGCATTGACTTGGGTTTAAACACATTATATATAGCGGTGGACGTCAATCGGTTGAAATGATGATGATGATATATTGATACATCAGGGAGTGGACCGGTATCGCGAGCACTGCCCAACTGTTCCGCCTCGCAAGAGACCGGCCGAAGTATGGTGAACTGACCACCAACCTCCGCTAGTTGGAGACGCACCTTAAGAAGAAGAACTATGTTGATAATTATATATTATCGTTATATGTCATCATCGTGATCATTATCAGCTTTTGTTTATACACTATTGGATATAGGTCTTCCCCAATGTCTTCCACACAATGCGATCCTCTCATCCACCCACTTCCGACTGCCCTGATGATGTCGTCGGTCTATCTGGAGGGAAGGCGTCCTACACTTCTGCGACCTGTAAGCGGCCTCCACTCCAAAACTTTCCTCCCCCATCGGCCGTCACTGACACAACAGACATAGCCGGCTCGCTGCCACTTCAGCTTGCAGATTTCGAGAGCTACGTCGACAACTTTAGTTCTCCGCCCAATTTTTTCGATCCGGATTTTGTCCTTCAGAGAAATACCGAGCATAGTTTTCTCCATCGCTCGCTGTGCTACTTTCAATCGGTGGACCAGCCCGATGGTCAGGTGCCATGTCTCAGCGCCGTAAATAAGGGTGGGGAGGACGCACTTGTTAAAGACTTTTGTCTTGAGACATTGGGGTATTTCCGAGGTGAGGATGTAGCGGTTTCCCAAATACTGCCCAGCCGAGCCGAATGCCTCTGTCTATCTCTTCGTTGAAGATACCTCGGCCAAGTTCTATAACCTGTCATCGTTATATGTAGGTGGTGATATAAAAAAAAATTCACTGTCCGAGCAAGCTGTTTCATTGCAATCATAACAACAACTTTAGCATAGGTATGCTTATATATTGATTCATTTAGTTCTATTTGTCTCCGTCGTCCGTCAGATGAACGTCCATCTCGTTGCCATATATGTATCCATATATGTACAATGAAAATAAGTTTTGTTCATCACGTGAAAACTAGTGAACGTATCGACAAATGAACCATTCGAAGTGTAATAATTTATAGATAGTTAAAGGCTAATTATTTTTGAATTTCATATCTTTTTCATCTTTTCATTTCTGATTAACTTTTATAAATATTTTCATGTGGTATTTTTTATGCGGTTGCTATAGTAACGGTTGTTATAGAAAGTCATTTGCTCTCGAGGAATATTTCTGACAAACTTCAGGTATAATTTGATATAACACCAGCAAACCGGGCGGGGAACAGCTTATAAGCAGCCAATCGAAACACTAACATCGTTCGTTATAGTCATCATTATCTACCGATAGACGTCCACTGCTGGACATAAGTCTCCCACAAAGACCACATCTCACTCTCCGTATCGCCGGATATTAAGGGCCGTCGTTTGTAAGGAGTCATGTATGGGGGTTTGGGCCATTTCCCATCACGCTGGCCCAATGCGAGTTGGTGGGACTAAACAAATAAATTTCCTAAAATTTAAAGCAAATATAGAAACGCTTTCAAAGGAATCGAAATGCGTTGAATGAAGCTGATAATATCGGAGCTGATTGCTGATAATCATCGGTGAACGAGATTATCAATAAAATGGTTCTTTTTGCACAAATATATCATCGCTGATAAATATATAAATAACTGGTGACCACCAACAGTTATATTTCCTGTTATTTGAACTTCTTTTGGAGGAAATTCGCGGTGAACTCTTTCTGACGATAAAACCATTATAAATGTCGAACTATGTAAAAAGCTTTTTCCTTTTTACGGTATATAACTTAACGGAAAATTATCTTCACTATGTGTAACTTAATCTTAATGAAGTTGTTTAAAAAAAGTATTGAATTACAAATAGATTTTTGTCTAACTTAAGTTTGATAAGCAAACTGTGCTTTAGTACATTCTCTTTTTACTCAGATTTTTATTTTGTTCTTTTACTTTACTTTCAGTTTTTATTTAAGTTATGTTACAAGTTTATTTATTTATGCTGCGTGTACAGCGGAAGAGTGAGGATATGATTCGGAACTATGAGACGGAAACTTGAGAAGGGTTCTTAAGTGAGATCTATTTTCTACATTGGATGAGTGAACAAAGTAGAATCCATCGTGGAAATGCAATGGGTATGACGGGTTATGTGGGATGTTGTGGAGGAAACGGATATTGTGTGTGTTCCTGCGAAGACGGACTGGGAGCCATTTGAGCTGCTCCCGATACGTAGAAATGTGGTGAAACTGTTTGAGTCCAAAATCATAGCGAATGCACAAATTTTGGAAGCACTCAAGCGTGTTTAGTTGCTCCTCAGTTGCATCCAAAAAGCAAATGTCAGTCAGGTCCAGGATGGGAAGAATGAGAGATTGTGCGAGTAAAGTTTTGGTATGTGTAATTAATTTTTTTACTTAAATTAGTAATATGCGCTGTCCATGACATCTTGGAATCCATAATTATGAACAAAGTTTTTAGCTGTGTCTGAGTAAGAAAGGACTTGGTTGTTAATGAGCAGTGCTGGGAGAGAGGAAATATCATGTGAGCTGCGAAGTTGGTTACTGCCTATTATTATTGCCAGTTATTTATTATGTATATTTTAATATTTTGTCTACTAGATAAAAAAAAAGTAATTAGGTTATTATAATTGTTCAAATCCATGGCGTATGTACGAACACTATCAAATCAATCTCCTGGTGGTAGGTCCCTGTTGCCGGAGACTGTCTAGGTAGGTTGGTACTAACCGTAGCGCCTATTGCAGCCGACTAACACTAGCGTGCAAATATTACTGTGTTCCGGTTTGAAGGGCGCTGTAGCAGGTGTAATTTCTGTGGTAACGAGCCTCAACATCTTATGTCTCAAAGCGACAAGCGCAATATGGTGCAGTGTATACCATTTTAACTAGCGCCACGTTGTTATAAGCAGTCGTATCATTTACCATCAGGTGAAGGTCACTCTCGTCTCGTCACTTAATGGAATAAAAAAAGTAGGTTATAAACAGTTTTTTTCCTTTAATGTAGAGGATAGAAAGACACACTTCTTGTTTAGTATGATATAAGTTTCCAGCATGTAAAGAGTAAGGGATCCTGCGCGACACTTTACCAGACCGAAGCCCACCCCATCAGCTTACGGTACACCTTTTATTTCGTGGAGAAATCCTACTTTGGATCGCTTTTACTGTGGGGACAACAGAGGGGTTAAGCTGGACTCTTACCGGCTATAACTCCACGGTGCACGCTGCTAATCAACAAACGAATCTCTGGCTCTCACCAATCCGCATTGGGCCAGCGTGATGGGAAATATACATAATTAATACTAAAAATGTAAAGGCGGCTTATGTCCAGCAGTGGACGTCTATCGGCTGATGATGATGAAGTTTCCAGCGGCTTTACTTATCATATGTGAACTTAAACGTGATTCCACTTAAAATGATGGAGTATCCGTAAATATTGCTCAAGCAAACATTGATATAATAAAAGCAATCAAAACTCTTCCACTCCACACAATAGCTGCGGGCGAAAGCCATTTGCAATCAATTCCAGTGAGCAGGGACGGGGCTGGGACTGGGGCTGGGGCTCCGGCTGGGGCTGGGGCTGGGCCGGAATCCGATTAACAGATGAGGCAAAATATTGCTACACAATAAATGAATGTCAACTCATCCCTGTCAATTAACTTGAATGATGAAGGGAATCGGTTGAATTTATTGAAGTAATACTTCTCCGGCCACTTCGCGCAAAGTAGCGAGCAGGTTACTGATGATAACGGTGTCGGTTGTGACAAGCGTCTTGCGCACCCGAATTAATGTAATTATTAATTAACTGTTCAACATCGTTAATTGTAAGTGTAATATGTACATTATACCCATTAACCAGTGAATATATAATAATTGTTATTGTTAGGTCTTTGTTGATCGAGACCGTCTAGATAGGCCCACCGCAGTTCTTGTTGCAGTACTTACTAACTAAATAACTAACTTACTATGGTAACGAGACTTAACATCTTATGTATCAAGGTGACGAGCGCAATGTGGTGTATAACATCCTTACAAGCGACATGTTATGTGCGGGCGTATCACTTACCATCAGGGGACAGTCCCGCTCGACTCGTCGTTTAATTGAATAAAAAAAAATAACACAATAAACGGACATGAAGTAAATAACATTAATATAAATATACTATGACATAACTCTAATGGTTTATATTCAGCGGTTGTTGCGGAGGGTTAGGGTTCGATTCCTTCACCACATTCACTGCCTGCCTGGCAGACATTTCCATGTTGATTGAATACTGTTTCAGTAATCATATATATGAGAGCTTGAGTATTTTGTGTGATCTGACCATCACCATGTTAAAGTACGGTTCTTATCCACCAGTAAAGAGATTAAGTTTTTAAAGTTAAGCATTCTTAGTGTAGTGGATCCCACCAACCCGCATTGGGCCAGCGTGATGGGAAATGACCCAAATCCGATCATATGACCCCATACAAACGATGGCTCCTAGTGCCTGGCGGTACCAGAGGTCTTGCTGATACTTGAAGGTGGAACTTCCTGGAGGTACCTCAAATTGATGATCTTAATGAGGTGCGGTGTCAAAATACGAAAGCGAGTGTTAAGTGATCGATGATGACACTGAAGTGGAGGAGAAAAAGAAGCAGACTTCAGTGCCACATGGAATAATAGTTAGCAAGAGGGAGAGAGAAAGAGATGTGGTGCTCCATACTGTAACTTACTCTTTATCATCACGGACAGTCGTATAACTTATCACAAGTTGAATATATAGTTCGTCTCGTTCATCAAGACTAGAAGTCTCATCCGTTTTAAATCATCATTTCAATCCAAGTATATCTCTTCAGGGTTATTCCACCCCAAATTTTTTTTTAACTTTTCGTGTTGCCCGTTTAGTTATTGCTGTGATTTATGTGTGGGTGAAGTTAATAACGGTGTGGTCATAAACAATCGCTCTTGCTTTATGATCTATAAATTTAACCTTTTCGCTGGGTCATCCTTGAGCTTAACGTATTATATATATACATATACATCTATATAAACATATACATGTATATATGTCTATATAATCATGTAGTAACTTAAATACTTAAGTAGGAAGATGTGAATGAAAGCTACGCGGGCGTTTTGTTGGCAATTGATTAACGTGGTGATCTTTCATAAAGTTCTATGTCCAGCAGTGGGCTGCTATTAGCTAATGATGATGATAAATGTATAAACTTAATCATGAGATTCACCAATTGGTATAATCGTTTGTTCTTCCTTCAAATAACATGGTTTCAACCGATGGATGTCCACTGGACGTAGATCTTTTGTATATGTATATCTAAATAATGTTTTATACAAAATAAGGCGACGTGTCGTTACTGGTAATAAACAATAATAATTTAGTGAATCTTAGCAGGTTTAGCAGAATATTTATTACTAACTTGTCTATATAGATTTTTACCTAGCAAAGGGAGTATCTAAGTGGGGTGTAAGGGTTCCCGCATAAAACTCCACGGGAACCAAGCTAATCTCACCTGCTCGTGGTGTACTCTGTTAATCAACAAACGAAGCTCTGTCTCCCACCAACCCGTTGGGCCAGCGTGGTGGAAAATACCCAAATCCTACCATATGTACCCCCATAATCGACAATCTCTAGTGCCCGGCAGTACCGGGGATCGTGTTGACAGTAAGGTTGTCGGAAGTCTCTCAAAGGTCGGTAAGATCTTGAGAGAGGCCTACATTCAGCAGTGGACGTCTATCGGCTGATGATGATGGTACCTAAATGAGAGACTAGGTCCATACGAATCCGTCTAGATGTTTTTGCTTTTAATTATTCCAAGGGTCTACAACAAATACATCAGATCAATTTATTAGGTTTGGGCTGGCTCTCTTCAATTGATTGCGTCGGCCGCCGCCCGCAGCTATTGTACGGATTAATGAGGGATATATCTCTTGGAGGCTTTAATGGATTTATAGGTCTGTCTGTCTTTTTGTGTTAAAGCACTTTCACACAACAAAGCACAGCCTACGGGGAAATATTATTTGTTATCGTTTCGTATACTTTCTACGAACACGATCGAAATGTTTAGGTGTAAGGTAACGAGACACTTCATTGTGTCTATTTCTTCAAGGCCGTGTCTCATTACCGAAGTAATTTCACTAACTATAACGCCCTTCAAACCGGAACATAAGATTGTTTGCACACTGTTGTTTGTCGACAAAAATAGAAACTGCTGTGGTACCTTTTTTTTGTAGGAAAATCCTACATTGGAATCCACCTTGTTGCGGGCACACTACCGCAGGTCTGAAAGCGATTAGTCCTTAGCAGACTACATCTTAAAGGCGTGACTGCTCTTCTTTTTTTCACCGCCTCGAGGCCTTATATGTTCAGTGATAGGTAGCGCCTGATCCCGCCACCTGGGCCTACGTTATTGGGGTCGGAGAAGGGTATGATACACCTTCCTCCGACGCCCGATTTTTTGTCTGCGGGTAGGAAGATCAGAGGATTTTTTTCTTTCTCTTACCGCAGTCTCCATTTGTGTCATGATTCCTTCGCAGAAGGTAACGTCGGCATTCCACGACTTCTCGCTTCGCGTTATAGTTTTAATAAAGGCTGGAAGCGAGAGATCATCCCCTATAACAGCGACGAGAACTCGGCGCATTTCCATACAGCTAGTGCAGAATTTTAAACTATGCTGCGCTATCCCACCAGCGTCTCAGAAAGACAGACGTACGCTCTGTCAAAGTCTCTGCCCATATAGGTGCCCCATATTGGGTCGCACCACCCTTAAATAGAGACGGCGAATACTTGCATCCGGACTCTCAAGATTGGGTAACAGCCATGAGTTGGGAGGCCCAATTGCGTAAAATGTTCGTGAACTAGGTAGTGTCTGTTCATTGAGATCACCTAACTCCACCAGATATATTTCAAAGTGGGCGAGACATCTGTTCGAAGAAAATATACTCCTATTATCACTATCTCCTTCCATCGGATCGCAGCATAGCCCTTACCCCTCGCAAGAATAGATATAGATGTAGGGATGATTCCTGACGTTATTATAGTTACTAAGCTTTCTCTATCGCCAACCCACTTTTGAAAAAAAAAATGGCTCAGCAACCACAGCCACCTCAATCGACCATTGCACCATGATTTGTAAGAGTAAATCTTGTGCAATGGCACAATGGTTGAGATTAGCTTGTAAGAAACGATGACAAACCATAAATTCAACATCGGCACCACATTTTTGTGATGAGTAGACACTGTTCCAGCGACCGTCTTCCTTGCTCTATCCGGCCTTGGTGGACTACATTCTTTGCTCCTCATCGAGTGATTGTCAGGCCTATTCGCAGCTGCACACAATAGACACTTCGGTGCAGCTAAATAGGTTGCAGCTTTATGGCCGGTTTGTCCACACCGGTAGCAACTATTGCTACGATCTACCCCCGCGGTGCACATTACACGAACGTATTCACTGTGTAGCACCGCAGTTGTAACACCGCAAACGTATTGGTTGGAGCAGCTTAATATGAGCTGCAACCCACCCAACAGGAAAACCGCCTCCAGTATGAAATTTTTTCGCAGCTGTTACAGGGCAACGCATCCAGGCACTATCAGACCTATGAGGTCAATATTTATTTTTTGGCCCACCTGCACTGTCTGCTACTGCACATCCACCCAGTTGAGCATGAATAGCAGCAGCAATATCCGCTGTACTCACTGACTCATCCAAACCGAAAATTAGCATGTTTGCACATTTCGTTGGTCTAGATATCCTATGTCAGACGGTAGAGATTCTCTTAGTGTTTTGGCAAGGGAATCTGCTTTTTCACCACTGGTTATATCAGGCACTTCTAAAATGCGGGCTCTGGTAGCTCAGAGAATTTGTGCCAAGGCCAGGAAGTTCTATGCTATTTCTAGCTTGCGATAACACATTAGCTTACGATATGCCTTGATTTCCTGCTTCAGGTTGTAACGTGATCACTGCTGCTGCAGACCGTGGAGTAGGTAACTTTACTGCAGCTGATGTAGGTTTTGCGTCAACACCTACATTTGACTTCTGTCTATATCGAGCAACAGACTTGTTCTTTTGCTTGCCCTTTCTTACCACCAGTTGAACAGTCTTCGTTACTGGGTTTTGAGGCAATATTAGAAAGACTATCTACTTCCGCTGTCCTAACATTATCTTTTCTTAAACCATTGTTCTTACGACCTTTTTCCTTGGTGCTCTCAGATGATTTTACACTGGTTTTACTGGTTCATATGTACACAGCGCAGTTACTCTGGTCAGCAGCTAACGGCGGAGGAATGCGTTTCTCAGGAAAAAGCTTCTCCTCAAGCGACTCTAGTCTTGCATTCAACATGGTACCGACTTGCCGCATTATTGAACTCGAGAGCTCTTCGACTTGATCTGTTACAGGAAACATTTCCGGGAAGCTTGATGTTCTCGCTCGTGATACAATTGAAGCTATTCTTGTAATTTCCAATCGAAGTTCAGCTAGCTCTTTTCG
Source organism: Ornithoptera alexandrae (assembly GCA_029030555.1). NCBI lineage: Eukaryota > Metazoa > Arthropoda > Insecta > Lepidoptera > Papilionidae > Ornithoptera > Ornithoptera alexandrae. The sequence goes on along the minus strand of JARDVY010000296.1, from coordinate 7,423,342 downwards.
TAAAGCGCTTGTCTCCCTTTGTAAGTGTACATTTTCCGCTTACAATTTAACCGTCTCCTCAGTGGAGGTCCTAATATGCAAGGCTTCCACAGCGGCCTTAATTGATGATGCCGCATCTTTTAAAGCACCCTTGAAGGTACCTTTAAGGTTCTTCGATTTCGCCGCTAGCGTCAGAATTATTACAACCTCGTCTAGAACTAGTTTATTGAAGGAGGCCGCTGTACGATCATCGATCATTACTTTTCCAGTCGGACTTGGAGAGATCCGTCTTCCATTTGCTACTTTTAACATAGCATCAACCTGCTCTTCTGCTGTTTGGATGCTATCTGTACATGGTACCCGGTACTCAGTTACACTGCTCTCGGCCACTGATGATTTTTGCCCATCGTTTGACGACACAGACAGAGATTTACTCGAGCTTTTTTTTTACCAGCTCTAGATGTCCGTTTATTGACTACGGCTTCGGGAGCCTTTTCCAATCTTCACTAGTTATACCAGCATCTGAGCCGAGCGGGATATCATTCTCTTCTTCCAACTTTTCATTTTTATTATTTAAATATTCCATACTTATTCCTACGAAAACGGTAAGAAATGAAAGGTCTACCTAGGCAGAGTCTCCTTACCCAGGTAAGCCTAGCGTAATCAGGAGGTCGGCCGGTATCCTGACGGGGGACATCGCTAGCGATTGAACTTCCCATCAGCCACGCATCCCCTCGCGGCGAGCCAACGCTTGGGATTTGGGTGTTTTTTAAACAGGTTTATAACGTCCTCACGGCCCGGGGAGTTAAGCTGAGACCCTCGCTCCCTATGACGCCGCTAGACATGATCCATCCATGATTCACAACACGTACATAGGATTTACGAGATTAGTGACGGTGGGAGGGTCGACACTAGATCTTAACAGCTTGCCTGGTGACCATGTTAAAGAATACTGAGCCCACCGTCGCCTCACCATTGTCCTCTGCTAGTCAGAGAGACACGCGGAGAGACCCTTCTCGCCGGATTATTCGCCGCCGGATGGCAAGACCGCCTCTACATATAGATAATGAATAAGTTCATGTCTTTTTAAAACAGTAGATTTTAACTCCTCAGTTACCTGCTTCCGTATTGCAACAGGTAATGATATTCTTTCTGGCACTGAAGAGAGACCTTCACTTGATGATATATATACGCCTGCCCGTATCAACGTGGCGCTAATTAGGACGATGAACTCAACTCCACATTGTGCTCGTCGCCTTGATACATAAAATGTTAAGTCTCGTTACCCCAGTGATATAAATTTTAAAGTAAAAAAAATTAAGTTACAGTGCTGAAATCTAAACACAGTGATGTTCACACATCTGTACCTAGACTGACTCCGGCACAAAAGATCTACCACCAGTAAGTTCCTAGTTAGACTCTGAGGGATACGTGAACTTTGATCTTAACTTACACTTAGGTATAGTAAATCTGACACATCCACATTATTGATATCCGACTGCAGTGGCCTCATTGCCGTTTATCAATTAGTTTGAAATGATTACCCTGGTAATTGTTACAGCTGAGGGACCTAGACGTGGACACGTATTGATTTGAAGGAGATTTAAAATTGCGATATGTTGTTCTGAACTTTTTTCAGATACCAAAAATAAATCTGAAATAAAGTTTACACGTTTATGACGTCACTGCTGCAACCCCCGTCAGTGCACAACCGGATTAAACGTGCTGCATCCGGATCTGTGCCCGAGCTGATATATACAATATTGTAATGTTTTTTTTTAAACAAAACCTAGACTTTTGTAACTCCTTTGTGGATATTTAGTTTGTTATAAATTTTGTTATTCCTGTAACTGTTTCTGTTATCATCATTGTTTACCTTCGTGACATATCAGTTATGTATTGAAATATACCGATTTCTTAGAAGAAAGGGGGTTACTTTTTCTGTAGGTTTACAAGGTAAGGGTAGGAACTAAGTGGCACTAGCTAAGACGATATACGTTAAATACTTTTGCCGCAATAATTACTGGTGGTAGATCCCTGTTGATACAGATCATCTAGGTAGGTACCACAACTGCGCCTACTGACAGACGATAAACAGTGGTGTTTGAACAGTGTTCCGGTTTGAATGGCGCTATAGGAATGGTAACAACTGGGGTAGCAAGACATCGTATGTCAGAACGCGACGGACATAATGTGGTGTAATTTATTATCTTAACTAAATCACGTTGTTTCAGGCATGCATACTTACCATCAGGTAAATATCTTATTCGTTTCGTGGCTTCGTTGAATAAAAAAAAATTAGCCATAACGTCTTTCAAACTGGAACATAGTAATGTTTGCACACTGCTATTTAGCGGCGGGGGTAAGAGCTGCGTTGGTACCTTAAGCAACCTACTTACAGAATACTTTAAGTAATGTTAAAGTATCATACCCTTGTTAAAACAAATAAAAATTAGACTCAAAAATATCTTTCATAGACACTTGTTGTCTATTCGACCCCCTCGGGCGCCAAAAGTATAACATTTAAGCGAAGCATAACTTCCGGCGAAGTTGGCGAAGTATCCAAGTTACAAACAGTTCCACCTGCAGCGCTAGTTTGTCATCGCGGAATTTCTGTTTCAACCAACTGGAAACTGGGTCCAGGGTCCGAAGTTTTGTTTGTGCGGAATACGGAAGTGTCGCGGGTCATTTTAAATTAGTCAAGGGTAAAAGATATTAAAACTGAAAGAAAAGGTGAGAGATAATAGAGAGAGGAATGGACTGGCGTATCTGGGCTGTCAGAATTGTTCCACGGAACCAGAGACAGAGACTTCACCACGCTGATTGCCAACCTTCATTAGTTGGAGAGGCATTTTAAGAAGAAGAGATAATAAAACTTCTTTGCTGGTGGTAGGTCTCTGTTGCCGGAAACCCTCTAGGTAGACCCGCAGCTCTCATTGCAGCTGACAAACATTACTGTGCGCCGGTTTGAAGGACGCTGTACCTAGTGAAATTACTGGAGTAACGAGACTTAAAAATTTATTTTTCAAGACGAGGAGGATAATGTGGTATTGTGTATACTATCCTAACTAAAGTTGGCGGTTGGCGGGTGTATCACTTACCATCAGGTGAACGTCTCACTCGTCTAGTCACTTCGTTAAATAAAAAAAAAATTAAATCTAGTTTAAAAAAAAAATCAAATATTTCATATATTACATTTAATAGATTTTAATTCGACGACGAGACCTTCACACTGTTCACCTGATGGTAAGTGATACGCCTGCCCATAACATCGTGGCGTTAGTAACGGTGGTATACACTACACCACATCGTGCTGGTTGTTTCGACACTGTTTAATCTTGTTACCTTAATAATTTCACTAGCTACAGCGCCCTTCAAACCGGAAGAGGTGAATGTTAATGTCGAGCGGTAGGAGGGGGAGCTGCGGTGGTACCTGGACGGTCATCAGCTGCAGACACCTACCATCTTATAATATAAAACTTAGTATTATTATAGTTTTTATATGGCGACATGATTTGTTTAAATATTAATACATCGATGGTTTAACTTGAATTTTAAATATAAAAAGAAATAGTTTGACGTATATAGTAATTATGTCTTTATCGATAATTACAGCCATTTCCATAATAATAGTCTTCAGCATGGTTTTACTTAATACATTTTTCATAAAAAAATTTTTTTGCACAACCCTTTAGAGAGGATCCGCTAAGTTGAAAATGAATTGAATTTGTTTTTACCACCAACTGTAGAGAACTAAGCAGTAAATGTATTAAGTTGTAAAGTATGTTTACGTATATATAACTTTTTTTATTTGATTAGGCGATGAGATGAGCGGGATGTTCATCTGATGGTGAGTGACACGCCTGCCAATTATATAGTGCTCCACATTGCGCTGATCGGGTGAGACAGAAGTTATTGATATATGCCCCAGTAATTACACTAGCTACAGCGACCTTCTAAACGGAACACAGTAATGTTTAAACAATACTGTTTGGCGGCAGAAATAGTCGCAGTGGTGGTACCCATGCAGACTGTCTCCGGCAACGGCGGTTTACCACCATATATACACATGAACATACAAATATGTAGTATAAGTCTAATATAGTATATATGTCTAGTATTTATGTGTATGTCTTTTTTTCTTCTTATGTATCGTCTTTTTTTTATTCGCTGGGGAATTCTTCTTAAAAGATACCTTGCTTTTGAGAGGAAGACAAGGTTATGTGGGCTTCTACCCACTAGAACCACCTCGGTGGTCTCCCTCAGTGCATTAGGAGGTGCTCCGGGATGTCGTACGGAACGCACCGGTGCCCTCCCTGCACTTTGGCTAAAACATCCCACGGAAGGGCAAAACGTTCAGCACCCACGCTGTGTTACGGCAAATATAAGACCACCATGCATTTGCCGTCCTCCGAAAGCTCGCTTATTGAGTTTTGAAAGCCCCCGCCCTCATCAAGCTTTACGAACCCGAAGATCCTTTTAGTCGCCTTTTACGACATGCACGGAAAACCTTAGTTTTAATCTTAATAGCCCGGGACTCCATAGCTGACAGGCGAAGGCGTCGCTTGCTATCGCCCCGACGTCCTCGTCTATGAACGGAGTTGGCCCACTCCCGACTTCTGCACCATGGCGGTTTCACAGAAGGAAACATACGCTATTTTTTTTATTAAATTTCTAAAGTTTTCCTAAGTTAAATTAAAAATGTTGGATGCATCGTCGATACGATTTTGATGAGACATTATGCGCATCACTATCGCTAAGTACATAATAAGTATAAAATGCGATTTACTTCTTAGAAAATCTGTATTCCATACATTAAGCTTTGAACAGATTATTGTACGGATCCATTATGTACGAATGGCTTTTGCAGAAATTGGAGGACCCCCATAGTCCTCTATTAGGACCTTACGTCAAAGGACTTCAATTCCTCGGTGTCTTATTATCAGATAATTTACGCGAAAGATACTTCAAACTGTTCCTCAACATCTTGGTCTTCGTTTTCGTCGTCACCGAATACATAGACATTTATATGATTAGACATAACCTAAGTCTAGTCCTGCTGAATTTGCAATTGACAATGTGCTCCACGATATCCGGATTTAAGGTGGTAACATTTTTTATCTGGCAAAAGCGTTGGAAAAGTCTCATCGGCTATGTGACTGAAGGCGACATCGAACAAAGAAACTCCACGGATCCTTTGAACGTCGAAATTGTCCGAAAATGTTTTAAGTACTCCCGGAAGTTGTCGTATGTGTACTGCGGTTTGTTGTTCGCCACCGGTTTACATACAATACTGCAGCCGATTTTGAAGTTCATCATCGCACCAACTTACCGCTACAACGTTATAAATGGATCAATAGATCCTTTGGAAGTTGTGAGGTCATGGGTGCCGTGGAGTAAGAGAACCTTAACGGGTTACATAGCAGCATCGGTTTATCAAAGCTGTTCAGCTATGATGGGGGTAGCTTGGATTGCGACGATCGACGCGTGCGCGATAGTTATATTAGTATTTCTTCGGGTGGAGCTGGAAGTGCTGCGTAACGATTGCAGAAACATATTCGGGTCGGAGGACTCGCCAGTTGACGAGGGAGAGTTCCGGAGACGCATCAAGAATTACCACAAGCGATACATTGATCTAAAGAAGTAAGTCTGTCGCTGGAGACCATCAGAGTGCCAACGCAGCTCCAAGCCCGACCTTAGTTGATAGCACTTATACGGAGATGATAATAACAAATATTTTTTAATATGTTTTTTTTTATGGTTTTAGGAAGCGTCGAGATGGTGGAGATGTTCACCTGATGTTATGTGCTACGCCTGTCTATAAAAAAGCGGCGCTAGTTAGGATGATGTACACAGCACCATGTTGCGCTCGTCGCCTTAAGACATAAGATGTTAAGTCTCTTTACCCCAATAATAATTCTAGCTACAGAGTCTTTGTAAACCGGAACACAGTAATGTTTCTCGGTTGAAATAGGTGCTGCGGTGGTCACCACCTAGTTGGTCTTCGGCAACAGTGACCTACCAGCAGTTAAAATAAACCCTGTTCAAATACCAAAGTTATTAATTCATTTATAACATTAATTCTATCACGGAATATCGTTTAGTATGAAGGTCATAGGGTCCCGCAGAACAATTCACGGGACCCAAGCCAACCTCACTTGCTCGTGGTACAGCCTGCTAACCAACAAACGAAGCTCTGGCTCCCTCCAACTCGTATTGGGCCAGCGTGGTGGTAAATGGTCCAAATCCCTCCATATGAATCCCTACAAACGACGGCCTCTAGAGCCCGGTGATGAGGGCAGCGTAGGACTGATCGATGTAGGGATCTCTAGGAGAGGCTTATATCCAGCCGTAGACATCTTTTGGCTGATGATGATGATATAGTTCAGTTACATCAAAATATCATTATTATATATTTGTTTTAGAACTAAGTGGAAATGAGAAGTTTCATTTAAATAACGTCAATAAAATTTTTTCTTGGAAAGTATATTTATACTTTAAGAGCAACTTGTTTCAGTTTCAGCTTCGACACTGAAAATTAAAATTCTAGGAACGTTTTCGTTGTCGATAATATTTGTTTTTTTATGTTCAAAGGAAGCGACGAGATGAGCGGCACGTTTACCTGATGGAAAGTGATATAGGAGTATAACAGTGTGGCTCTGGTTAGGATGGTTCGATTATAGACATAGGATGTTAAGTCTCGTTACCCCAGTAATTTCACTAGTTACAGCGCCCTTCAAAACGGATATTAATAGTTATACCTCGACGGTCTCCACCAACAGAGACCAACCAGTAAACTCCTGTGTAATCTGCATGTAATCACTGTTCTCACTCAGGTACTCGCGATTATACAACTCCTGCATGTCCCCGGTCATGTTGCTCTACATGTTCGTGTGCACCATCATGCTGTGCTCCATTACTTACCAACTGACGGTAAGTATTACTTTTTAGTAGCAGGATAAGATAAATGCAATGATGATGCATCGAATGGATTGTTTACACAGCATCACATTGCGCTTGTTGACTTAACATGTCCTTTGCGGGGACCTTTGCAGAGGACTCACAGCCAGGAGCAAGCACAGTGGTTTCTGGTAAGATATGCATACAAACTACACCTGAAATCTCTGTGCTTATCTATACTTACCAATTAAGTAATAGCCTAAGCATAGTTGCGTGCACTTTTTGAGTGACTTGAGAGATTATTATTTAGATAGGGTTAGGGAACCAGGTTATGCAGAGTTTATTCGAGCGTGTAGAGGGTAAGCCCCTGCTTACAGTCAATGTGCCGGGGACCTGTTAGATCTCTTAACCGCCTTTAATCACAGTGCGCTTGGAACATAAACGATATCCAATTTTCTTGATTATCGAACGCAGCTGAAAGTAGGAAGTATGTATGTTAAATTCTTTCCAGCAGACACATAGACGTTCATCGTTTGAAATGATGATGATGAAGCACATAGAAATAAAAAAATTACGGCTTTTCGCACAGAAGTAGAGAACACGACTTTTAACGCCGCACCAGATGGCAGACTCATAGGAGATCCTTTAGATCTCATAAAGCACTGAAAGTGTTAAGACATAAGATAGCAAAACTCGTTATTGCAGGTGTATGCAGGTAATGAGGTTAGCAATAAGAAGAAAATAATCCTCTTTTCTGCTCTGAGAAATATAGTGGTACCTGCCTAGAAGGCCTCCGGAACTAAAGATCTACCACCAGTAAATAAAGAATTAGGCGTGAAATTTAAACTTAAAATTTTTCAGAAATATTCCTACCCGGCGTTAATTCCGCTGTGTACGGGCCTTTTCCGTTATTAACACCCCGGAATTGCCTTTGGGGAAGGAATTTTGTAAAATACCATCTTTATAAGAATGAGTATATTAGAGGAAGCCTGAAGGTTGCGCCAGTGACAGAAAAGTTGAGGAGCAAGAGGTTAGCGTGGTACGGGCATGTTGTGCGGAGGGATGAAGGACATATAACAAAGAAAGTAATGAGAATGAACATGGGTTCTATAAGGGTAGAGGAAGACCGAAGAAAGTGTGGCTAGATTGTGTAAAAAACGTCATGTGTAAGAAGAGTGTGAATTTAGATGTGGCGGCTGATACAGAGATGTGGAAGAGAAGTACATACTGTGCCGATGCCACATAGAATGGGTAAAGGGCAGGAGGAAGAAGAAGAAGAAGAAGTTGACCTTTGAATGGCAGAAGCAAAATTCTTACCAAATTTTAAGTGTTTCCGTCTTATCGTTTCGAAGATCTGGTGATGATTCAGTGACCCTTTGGGTACCTACATTCTAAATATATACAAATATTATTTATATATATATATATATATATTTATATATATAATCACTTCTCCCCAATCTCCGCCAAAGATCTCCACATCGATCGTTTTAAAAAAAAAAATATATATATTAGTCCTTACCAGTAGATGTCAAGAGGAAGAAATCGTCAATATAGAAAAGTTAATTTCGTATGGTAATTTTTTTAATGTTCAGGAAGCGACTAGCGTTTTCAAGTGTTTCCTGTTAGCCGACCAGCTGCTGTTCGGTTTAATGCAACTGTTTCTGTTCTGCTGGCACAGCAATGAGGTCACATTTGCGGTGAGTTCAATTGTTGAAAGTTTTAAAGTACGGATTATGTTGAAGAAAAGTTTAAATTTTAAGTTGTATCATCAGACGATAGACGTCCACTGTTGGACATAGGTTTACCCAAAAATCCCCAAATCTATCAGTTCTGCGCTGACCGCATGGCCGGGCACTAGGGAGCCGTTGTCTGTACGACCCATGTGTGGGGGACTTGGGCCGCTTCCCACCACGTTGGCCCAATTCGAGTTGGTGGAAACCAGAGCCTCGTTTGATTAGCAGAATGCACCACGAGCAGGTGAGGCCAGCTTGGCTCCCGTGAGTTGTTGCGCGGGAACCCTTACACCTCTGAATTTGAGTAACTTCGGAAATTACGATGTTTTTTATTCGATGAAGTAAACAGATGAGTGAGACGTTCATCTGATGGTACGTGATATGCTTGCACATACACAAGTACATAAATGATACTAGTTAGGATGATATACACAACACGCGAGTGCTCCTCGCCTTGAGACATAATATTCCTATGAAAGAGGCAACAATATCCAAAAGTATTTACTACAGTAGTTACATAGATTGCATCTCATTTTCAGAGTAAAGACTTAATGCTGGGTCCGTATGAAAGCCGGTGGTGGTGCTGCGGTGTGAGCCGGCAGAGGGAAATCTGCATTTTAATACATAAATTTCAGACCCCAATCGTTTTCACGGCGGGACCCTTTACGGAACTTACGGCGACAACATTCATTAACGTGAGCCAAATGCTGAAGTATGCAACTCAACACGCTTTCAAAAGCATATGATATTTGACTCATAAAAGATATATCAGAAATTATCTTAGGAATCATAAAAAGAATTATATCTTCTCGAGCTTCTTATTACTTCTCTTCTATAGAACGCGACCTCTGGATTACTTCATATAGAAGCTTTAATGAAGAGCTTTGGAGCTGGTTATTATTAATCATTTTCTTACTTTATATCATATCTTTTTCCCCATATCCACTCTTCCATTCCAGTTATATTACTCTCTACACCTACATATTCCTTTTCCTTTATTTGTATACTGCCTATTTCCTGCTTCCATACTTCGCGATCAATAAGAAAGTCCATACTCATTGAGTTTTATCCACATTTATTGAGTTATTACATAGTTATATGTAGTGTTATATAGTTATTTGTGGTAGTACTTATCTACGTTTTTTTTTCTTATTTCTCTACATTTCTCTCGAAACTATTTTATTTTATATCCTTGTCATTAGAATATCGTACTCTACCGTATTTTATTCATCTCTATGGTATCTGATGTTAATGTCCCTCCTTTAATACTACGAACAGAGATAGAACGCAGCAGCCTCTCAACGTTTCCATTTAGGTATGATAAAAGCGAACAGGCTAATACTAAACTGCTACTGACCAACGCAAACATATACCATTAAGTAAGATCATGATCTGACGTTTGCCCTTAAAATAAAAAAAAACATGAAACAATCTACTTTAAAAAACTGACATCATCAGATCTTCTCTTTTCACCTGCCACTGTACATTTGAGGCTGAAATTGAATAGTGTTTATTTATGACCATTTGGTACTACAAATTTATTATTTGTTGGTACTGATTTGATAAGAAACCTAGTATATTATCTACATTTAAATATGAAACATGAATTTTATTTCCAGTACTAAAGTGTTGTTATATTACAGATTATAAAAGCGGCCTACAGCTACGTCACCATCCTGAAGCAATCAAACACTCAATGATAACTTCGTTTTGTCTCAATTATCATACAGTTAATGTTTCGAGTGAACTTCATAGTTTATATATTTTAAAGAAAAGATCCTACTCCTTTCTTCGACGCAGCTACGACTCCTGTGATGTGGTGGATGTTCACAAACGACGGTGATTTCTTACCATCACATTGCTTGCTGGTTACCACATCTTACTAATAAAAATATTTTTTTCTGTTTGGTACAAAATATGCACATTATGTTTAATAAACTACACTTATATAGAAAGTCATCAATACTCTTTTGTGATATTCTCTTTTCCATATACACAGTTCATTTCCTGCTATTAGATTAGAAAAAAAAATATTTTTTGTTTAACAAATGTTGCCGGAAGTGAAAGGGTATTTTAATGTTAATGTACTCCCAGGAGTTATTTGCCATGTCGTATATAAACTACAAACTAAATATTTTGTTAATTTAGAAACTAGTGCTTAGCTATAATACCACTTTATGGTAAATTGATTTGTCATAGGTCATATAAAACAATAGCCTGATAAAAGAAACTTATTCTATATTTCCTTAAAGACCTCACAAATGGGTTTCAATGTTACTTCCGAGTCAGTCATACAAAGTTTCCTTTAATTATTAAACGCATTATATATACTATAACCTTCGAGCTCTAGATCTACCGGTAGAGGTGTTGCTGTAATGTCTCCAGAAGGTGGACCGAGGGTCTGGTGAAGGACGGGAAGTCTCTGGATGCGAGCAGCAAGGAACCGATCGGCATGGAGATACTTGAGGAAAGGCTATGTCTAACTATGGATGTCTATCAGCTGATGATTATTATTCTCTTTTTTTCTAAAGAGTTTTGTCACACAGTGAGCATGCTACACCAATAGTACTTAAATACTTACTCGCAGAGACGAGGGTTTGATCTTCATTAAGCTACAACTTCATTTTTGTTAAGTACAATAGGTTATCGCAGAATCACAGTTTAACAATAAGACGATAATTCCGTTGATGGCGATGAGTGCTCGTTCAGGATATTCCGGCTCTCATAAGGAAGGAGGTGGAACATAGCGATGATGTTAGGGCGGCAGGTTCACAATATAAGAATGACCGCTTATTCCACAGCACGAGCCCCGGAATCGACCCGGAGCCTCTGTGTTACAAGGCGAGTGTTAGCCGCTGCACCGCGGAGGTAATTCGGTGAAGGAATAATAATATATGTACCAAGAACAACAGCTTCCGAGGATGTCTTCGGATGTGAATAAGGATAACGTTATATGTGTAACGTCGCTCATATCCACCAGGATGAATATGATCATGACTGTCTCTTTTTGTGACAAGGCCCAGAATAGCAGCAGACACAAACACAGGAAGGTATCGGTGCGTGTAGTTTTTAATTCAATTACACTACAAGTCGTACATACAAGAAGTTTAACAATAATTAAACATATTTCACAATGTGAACTAGAAGAAATGGGGAACAGGACGTTCACCTGATGGTAAGTGATACCGTCAGTCCACAACACTGGGTACAGTGCGCTTGTCACCTACAGACCAAAGTTCGTATGATTCAGTAGATTAGTTATTAGCTACAGTGCAGTTCGAACAAATATAGTAATGCTTGCTCGCTGCTGGTTGGCGACTGCATCTGCGGTGGAACCTTCCAGATGGTCTTCACCAAAATCCTACCATCAGTGATAAATGTGGTATGTGTAGTGAACGTGATTAGTATCTAAATATTTATTTTACTACTAAAAGTGTTCATTGTCTACTTTTGATACTCTTGCAAAACAATTTGCATTACTGCAATCGTTCATTGATATATTTTTTTTGTTAGATATATGAAGTTAAAATTTTTTTGTTTAAAAAACGCCAACATCTTCCGAACAGCTTATTTAATTATGGTGAAGTAACTGTATGTTGCTTTGATGATCTGAAAGAAAGTTGTATTCAGTTAGATTATATTTACACCGGAATTATAAACTAATGAGTGTAAATGTAAAATACTGGTGACTGCATTTGGTAAAGTCCAGTCCAGCAGTAGTCCATCAGCACTCTTTAACCAAAGAGTGATGAAGGTAATAAGGTAGTGCGGTCTCTAACAGTAATTTCGGAAAGAGTCTATACTTTCACGTATACCTATAGTTTGCAGATATGTCACAGGTAACAAGTTTGGTAAAATTATTACTTAATAACAAATCACTTAGGGGGAACAATATTAAAAATCCAGATGAAGTACAAAACTTAGATGTAAGACACGTTGTCACCCACTTCATCATCGCTGAAGCATATAAAATTGCTAAATTATGCTAATAACTACTTTCTTTTTAATAAAACAATAAAATGTCAGCATTTCACTTAACATCACTTGAACAATATATTTTAATATACCCTGAATGTAGTTACTATTGATGTTGACACTTAAGCAAGATTCTAACACCCATTAATCTTAATCTACGTAAAACATCTGTCTGATGGTATGTCGTACGCCTGTCCGCATGGTCCGGTGTCTACCTGGCCAATCTCTGGTAACGGACCGCTCGATAAATGAAACTACTCACACTAACGAAAGTGGCTACGGTGAGGTCGGTGAACGGGCCCGCGTTGAATGTTACAGTTTTGTCGAATTGGTTTACCAAAATGAACATGTCCCGCAGGTGCTCCTTGCGCTGGCCCCACCACACCGACCTGTATGGACCCAGCATCAGCTTTTGACTCTGTAAAATTAAAGTATATAGTTGTCATACTGCAATGAAATGAACGGCTTTACTATTATCTTACACCGTGGTTTATGTTACAATTTAAAGTTATAAAAATAATAACATTACAATAAGCAGGTATCCACATTACTGCAGTACGCACCCTGCGGGCAGTAGTCTGCAACCAGAACAGGGTTTCCATTTAAAGGACTCTGGACAGCATAATAATGAAGATTTGAAAACGGAACTCGACAGATATAATCTCAAAATCTCTTAAAACTGGAGACGATGTGGAGTTCCGTAAACAGTTTAAGTATTAGCATTGTGTAATAGGCATTTACTTACCATCAGAATATCCTATCAGTTCCGTCGATTCGTTATAGGAAATTATAATAACTGCATAATTACGTGAAATATTAAAAAATTGGGTATTTTGTTTCAGCAATTCTTTTACATTTCAAAAATTAAATTATTACACATACAAATGAGATGCAGATATGCTCCCATCAATAAAACACTTAAAAGCTCCGTTACCGTCCGTGATGGTTTACAGTTATATTAGAGAAACTTTCTTCAAAAAATTCAACAACACCAGATGAATACAAGACGCAGCTTCAGCAAGCAGCTCTCACAGCCGAACTCACCGCAAGTAGAACTTCGTTGCTGTGCCAGCAGAACATGAAGAGCTCAGCGGAGCAGAAGCCCATGTACAGCACTGATATGACGTAACTAATTGTATTCGTTTCATTCTAAAAATAAAATACGATACAGTACACACACCTTGTTTGTATTTGCATTAACTGAAATATTTAGCATATACATATATATATAGAGTTTTGCAATTATTTAGCTAATTAGATAATGCAATCAATAAAATGACAAAATTTAAACAAGGATTATGATGAGAAGGACAAGTAACATGCATAGATTCCGCAGACATTAAGGCTTACAATAACACTTTTACCTTGCAAAAATATGAGACTGTACATGCGTTCCCGCACAAGAACTCACGAGATCCAAGTCTATCAACAAACGAAGCTCTGGCTACCTCCAATCCGCATTGAGCAAAGTCGGTGGGAAATGGTCCAAATCCCCTCAAATGAACCTTACAAACGATAGCCCTTAGTGTCCGGCGATTAGGGCAGCGTAGAACTGATCAAGGTAGGGATCTATGGGGCAGGCCTATGTCCAGCAGTGGACGTCTATTGACAATTCGTAATAGCCTTTACCAAGTGCTGAAACATTTTACTGAGGAGGTATATATAAAAGTAAAGAGATTAGAAAAAGAAAAAACAGAAAAAAAAACCTTAAATATACCACAGCAAAGTAACGAAACTATAAAAGAAGAGTGCTCGACCTCTTCAAAGAATTGATAAACTCAATATCACGCATAAGGTAGTTAGCAAAGAAACCTGGTGGAATAATATGATGGTGACCCTAATAAATTCGGCACAGCAAACTTTTAGCTACATGAACTACAGGTGGAGTAATTTATAGATTACATATGAAATAATCAAACTGTTCGAGAAACGGAAGCAGAAGCAGATGATATCCTGCCATATTAATAATACGAACCTAAACCTAAGATTTGTGAAGCGGGAGAAGAGGATCTCATAAATCAACGTCAAACAGTTGAAATTGTGTAAGCTTCACATCAATCTGGTGAATAGAAAAAGCTTTGTAGAAAACTGCGCGTAAAGCTAACTTCTAACGTTGGCTGATGATAATCGTCATGGAGAGGAAGATGCCCTATTCCGGCGACCTGTAGAGGGCATCATTTTTTATAATTCAAAGATGAGTCCTGTAGGCGAGTTTCTTGGAAAAAAATGATGCGGTAAAGAAGGAAGAAAGTGGTTTTTTGAAGGAAGGATTGGTAATGTTTTACGTACCTCTACAATTAGAAGAAAAATATACCTGATTGGAAAATATTTCTCTGATCCCTCAATTTCAATTTGATGATAAATGATCACCAAAGGATGAATGCATATCAAGAGGTTATAACAACGGTGATGCATTCGTAATGTTTACATACCGTGGATTCGTACGCAGCTGCACAGAGTATCATTGAACACACAATGACGTAGAAGAACATGATGTAGGATAAACAGGAATTAAATAAATCCGTGTACCTGTAACATTCATAGGATGACAATATTTTTGATTTACGAAGAATTGTAAGCATATTTACGTAAATAAAAAAGAAAAAAATATTTTGAAGGGATGCTAAATTGGGCCCTCTAGCAGATGTGTGAATGATAGCTGCACCTGTACAGAAATTCTTGTATTGAGATTCAAGTTCGGTACTCCAGATATCAAGACAGATCAAGATTCGCAATCGACACCTGCAGGACAGTCCAAAGCCCCAATGAGAACATATTAGTGATAGACGAGCGTGCCCTGAACATGTCATGAGAGTGAAGATTATGTAACAAGGTAAGTTTAAGTTAATGTGAATAGGATTGTTCGTACACGTTACTTCTTAATGTTTACTTTAGACCCATAGTTGTATGCATCAAGATTACAGATCATGAATAAATGGAAGAAAAATACTTGACGCTCCAACTTGAGCTAATGTTATAATTAAATAATGAAAATTTAATTGTAAATATTAAGAAACATGATGAAACCAACTTGAGTAATTCCACGTGTCTCCTGTGACACTCTTTGATGTTCCGCTTGAAAGAGCGGTCGTCGATTGGTGATTGAGGCGAATCGAAAATCTTCGAGCTGTCGTTTTCCAGCACCATGAGCTCGGTCTTGAAGAACATCATTATGACGACGGCGTGGCTGTCGTATGATGTGACGATACCACCGAGGTAGTTCACCATACAAGCTTGGAACAATAAAGCGCACAGATAACCAAACAACTTGGTTTTATCGAACGGGACCCAGCATCTTATTATTTCGATGTAGTTGACTGTACCGTTTTTAAGGTTCTGCCTGTACGTCTTCGAGAATAAATACACAATTATTGGTGAAATTCCAGTTACTGCAGCTGTGAAATATATCGAAAACCAATAGACGTACGTCACCCTCCGACAGTACTTTGTGTTATTCGCAATGATTTCTATATTTGTAGGATCCTTGCTGGACCTCATCTTTACATCAGCCCTCGAAACGTAACCTATTATGTCTGTCCACCGCTGCTGCAGGATGTGGAACAATGTCACATTAAATATGTTGAACGGGCTTATTAATGAGTACCTCAAATTGCTAAACACCAACGTCATATCTGACCTGATGAGCCAGAGATCGATGTATTGACAGACTATAAAGATAACGCAGATCAAGTTTATTAAGTAAACAGAAAACCTTCCCAATTTACTTTCTGATATTAATAGACCCCAAAATTTAAGCGCCTTTATATTGGGGCCCAGGAGGGGATGCTTCGGATCCTCCAATCTATTCAACAGCTTTCGAATCATATCGGTGATGGGGCTTGCCAACCTTTAGTGATGGTGAGACAGGCACATCGCATTTTATAACGCAACTTAATTGTTGCAATTATCACGACATGCATTAGTGTTGTTCGTTTACACTGGAATATTCCTGAAATAAAAAAAAAACAATGCTTACAATATTACAATGAATACGAGCCAGTTGTAGTTGTAGTTTACACTCCCGCGGCAGTGTGGCGCTACTTAGGATGACGCACAGTGGAGCCCATTGTGTCCTTCGCCATGAGACTTGAGATATTAAGTTACTTTATCACAGTTATTTCTCTAGTTAGAACACCCAGGACACAGTAATGCTTGCACACTACTGTTTGATGCATAGAAATAGGCGCTGCGGTGAAACATACACGGACTGAAAAACACTACAGCTAGGTTAGTTACTAGGTAAGTAGTAGTAATGGTTTACTGGAGCGGCGAGCAAAGCGTTTCCCGGTCTTTAATACGGTGAAGATGATTCATTTATTTATTGTTGCAAGTACTCCAAAGAAGATTGCGCATCAGTTAATTACTATTAAATTAAAAAATTATTATACGGAACATTGTGCATCGTAAACCTGGCGCAAGCGCACCTCCCTTTATTAAAGGTGCAGTAAACATGTAGATAACAAAAAGTTAAAATGACCCGCAAACTTATTGCGCTCAGTCGTTTAATAAGTTACATGTTAAGAAATTAATAACCTATAAAGTATACACGCAAGTAGTGTATAAGGAAAGAGATATTATTATACTAACCCCAATATAAACACACCACGCATTCTGGTGGTATGAATCTATTGCCAGAGACCGCCTAGGTATCACCGCAGCCCCTATAGCCGTCGACAGGCAGTAGTGTGCAAACATTACTGTGTTCCGGTTTGTGAGGCGGTATAGATAGCGAGATAACAGAGGTAACTAGATTTAAGATCTTATGTCTTAACATGGCGAGCACAATGTGGTGAAGTGTATATTATTTTGACTAGCGCCACGTTGTTACGAGCAGGCGTATCACTTACCATCGGGTGAACATCCCGCACGGTACCTTGTTTCGTAGAATAATAAAAGAAAAATAAATCTTAATATTTTCCCATAGTGTGATGCCTAATTTTCAATACGGAATTGATTGAAGGTATCGGTCGCTGATGAAGCGGCGTGTAGCTCGTTGCACTCGTGCGCTCGCGCACTGTCCCGGCTGTTGGTGTGTGTTTACCGAACATCCATTCATCCGGATGTTCTGCTCGGCGCCAATCCTAGACACCCTGAGTGCGAGAACATCAAAGATATGAGAGACTTAATTACCTAATAACTTACACATTCCATCAGGTGAAAAGTGTGTTTGTTTGGCCGACTTTTTCTATAAAATCTAAAAATCGGATTTTATTTCGTATCCATCACTATTACTAGGCGCATATAGCGTTTGTAAGAAATTAAATATAATGCATAATATGTAATTCTCGCTGACTTCACACGATTTTAATTATATAAAGTAATTTATTATGCATCAAATGCATATAGATAAATAAGGGGTGCGAGCCGCGTGCCAGGGTGTAGTGTGGCCGATTCCCACAAATTAATAATTAATAATCAGTCACTCGCTTTTCTAATGACAAACTTAAATCGACGAATCGACGTCCCTGTGGTGGGGTGGATTCACTTTATAAACAATTGCTCCTTAGAGCCAACCCTTATCTTATTCCTTATAATAAGTTAATCTTCTATAAATATTCGTCAAATCTTAATCTGTTTAATATTTCCGTCTGCTTTATTGGTAACTTGTAAACCATTAAGTTTGGCAAAGCTTACTTTCAGTGTGACTCATAGAGATAAGGATCTGATGTCCATTGTCCTGCAACTTCCTTTTTGTTACCTTCTTATTAGTCGGATAACACCTACCTCTGGGCTTTCCTAAAAGATTGGGAGGTAATTAGGCTTTGGCTCTACCACACTGGCCCATTGCGATTTGGTTGGTAGTCAGAGCCTCGTCTGTTGTTCAGCAGGGTACAGCGCGTGCAAGAGATTAATTGGCGCTTCGTAAGATGTTGGGCGGAACCCCTTACACCCCTATAACTTCCACACCGAGACATTAATAATTTGCAATTTCTGTTAAAGAATTCAGAGTCGTAAAGATGTATGATCGTTAAATCTTTCACTGGTGTACTCCGACGTAAACACTTACCATCTGCGAAGACGCTGGCGCTGGCACAGGCGCTGGTGGGCCGGTAACAAGTAAACTTATTCAGGCGTCTGAAATAAAAGTAATGAAATTTTATGTCTCCGCGCCGTAACCAATTTCATTTATGCGAAAGGTTCATATATGAAAAAAAAACACTTTATTCATATTTTCTAATAAATATGATGTTTTTAAATTGAAACATAGTAATGTTTTTATGTTAATAGTTTGGATGTAAGTATCACTTAAGCTAAGAGCATAATAATATATATAGTTTAATGAGGAAATTTGAAAGTTGCTCCGGTGACAGAGAAATTGAGGAGCAAGAAGTTAGCGTGGTACGAGCGTGTTGTACGGAGGGATGAAGGACATACAACGAAGAAAGTAATGAGAATGAACGTGGATGGTTATAAGGGTAGAAGAAAACCGAAAAAAGTGTGGATGGATTGTGTGAAAGATAACACGTGTAATAATGTGAATTTAGATATGACGGCTGATAGAGGGATATGGAAAAGAAGTACATACTGGGCCGACCCCACATAGCTGGGGAAAGAGCAGAAGGAAGATGTGTCACTTAAGCTGAGGAGATCGCAATAATATTTATTTTACTCATACACTGTGCTTTTATCTCGCCACGCGAGTCTACCTTAACACGTTCAGTGTTGCCCCCAGCCTCACAAGTTGACACCAAATTTACTCCAATGCTGGCAACTCGC
This sequence comes from Ornithoptera alexandrae, assembly GCA_029030555.1. Taxonomy (NCBI): domain Eukaryota; kingdom Metazoa; phylum Arthropoda; class Insecta; order Lepidoptera; family Papilionidae; genus Ornithoptera; species Ornithoptera alexandrae. Next base: position 7,404,035 of record JARDVY010000296.1, on the reverse strand, counting down.
AATAAGTTTGTCATACAATATTTTTTTTATCTCACGAAGTTACGTGACGAGCGGGACGTTCCCCTGACGGTAAGTGATACACCCGCCCATTAAGAACGTGGTGCTAGTTAGGATGTTACGCACAGCATCACATTACGCTTGTCGCCTTGAGACATGTTCATCTCGTTACTCCAGTAATAACTCTAGCTACTGCGCCCTCCAAACCGGAACACAGTAATGTTTGCACGCTACTGTGCCGCGGGAGATATAGGAGCTGTGCTGCATATCTACTCTGTCTCCGGCAACAGATTTTTTTTTTTTACTAAGTGATAAATTTACTAAAAACATACCTTGGGATTTTTATCCCCTAAAACCATCTCGGTGGTACCCTCAATGCTTTGCTGGAAGCCTTATGGTCTACGGAAAACACCGGTGCTAAAGAAAGTGTCAAGAATGGCTGTAGCCCACCTTGGCACGGTCGCTTTGGTACGACAAGCACTAGACCACCTCTTACTTGTCGTTCGTCTCGTGATAGCTAAGTGGGCAATGACGGCCTCCACCCTCAAAGACCACGAACCCGAAAGCCATTTTAGTTGCCATCCCCGACAGGCCGGGTTTATCTTAGTCCTATTCTTAATAGTCCGTGACTTCATGCCAACGGCACCAGAGACCTACCACCAGTAAACTACGAACAATCAAAATCTTTTACGATAAAGTTGTTTTTCATACAGAACAGTTGCTATTGCATCAGCGCTACAGTGTCCGTTATTTATTATTAATAATTAACTATAGCAAAGTAAATTACTATGCAACTGAGCTGATGGTGCGATGACGTTTTAACTGTAATTATTACCACCACTTGATTGCAGGTTTTGAAGTGTGAAGTATTCCTGCTGCGTTATTACTTAGGGTCGGGGATTGCAATAGCGGTACACCAAGAAACTAAATATCGATATTTCGAGGGATGGTGGTAGGTCCTTGTTGCCGGAGACTATAGAGAGGTACCACCTCGGCGCCTATTTCAGCCGCAAACATTACTATGTTCCGGTTTGAAAGGCGTTGTAGGTAGTGAAATTATTGGAGTAATAAAATTAAATATATTTTACAAAAAAAAAATAACTTTATATTCCTTCTGTACAAATCGCCAATTTCATATGTAAGGACCTGACATCTTAATCATCAGCCGATTGACGTCTACTGATGGACATAGGCGTCTTCTAAAAATCTTTACATCGATCAGTCCCGCGCTACAGTCAGCATGGCGTCCGCACCGCCGGGCACTAGAGACCCTCGTTTGTAGGAGAGCATATGGAGGGAATGTGTTCATTTCCCACCACACTGGCTCAATGCGGGTTGTTCGGAGACAGACCCTCGATTGTTGATTAGCAGGGTGCACCACGAGCAGATGGGGTTGGCTTTGGTCCCATGTGATCCCTTACACTATATATATATTTTTGCGATCATCATATTTTTAGTAGTTTTTATTTACTAAGTTAGTAAGTAGTAATCTGTTCCGTTATCGGACGCGAGTTAAACGTTCATTTAAGTGACATCACTATACATAATAATAAATTAAGTTATTTCATAAACTTTCTGTATTTAGTACAGTGAAGATCTAAAATGGTGTTTACAAGGAATTTCTAGAGTGGTGTTCTTTGAACTTTTTTTAGAGTGGTGTTCTCCGGAAAGTTTCAGAACGATGTTCTCTGGAAAGTTTCATTTCATCTCGGAATATTGTTTCATTCGACCAACCAGCCAAAGCGTAGCACGATGTTGCAGCTGCACCCGTCTATAGATTTCTTGCGTGTCTCCTGTCATGTTCTTCTACATGTCCGTATGCACAGTAATGCTCTGTGTCACGGCATACAAGCTCACTGTAGGTTCAAATATTTGGTCATATTACTCAAGACTTTAAATGCAACTTATGCGGATGTTTGAATTAACTTAAGTATTTCTACTCCTAAGTAATAGCGCGCAAACTTTAGCTTGTTAGTTACCATGTGTTACTTTTTATTTTCAGGAACAGACAAGTATGTTCTAATGTTTGATGTTGGCGGAATATCTTCTGTTCGGCGTAGCCTAACTTCTGGTTTACTGTTGGCATAGCAACGAAGTTATTTTTGCGGTAATTATTAACAATTGATAATCGTAAAGTGTAAATATGTGGGTAGTAGCCGGCCAGGCGAGTTTGAGAAAATTGTACCATCATCCGATCACCGCCAAATTTAGAATCGAAGCAGCGACTTCTGTCAGCAGATAGACAGATAGCTGCGGTGCTTTTATACCGTCTCTGATGAAGTCATGAAGTCTAGTGACATAAGTAGATACATTATAATGGACATCGTTTGGGCATCATCCAACCGAATGGGGGTATATTTTGATAATGCTATTATTGTATGGCCTAAAGTATAAATAGACATTAAAGTATTCTCTAATTTTCAGAGTAAACACTTAATGCTGGGTCCGTATGAAAGCCGGTGGCGGTGCTGCGGTGTGAGCCGGCAGAGGGATCTCTGCATTTTAATACATCATTTACAGACTCCAGTCCCTTTCACGGCGGGACCTCTCACCGACCTCACAGTCGCGACCTCCGTTAACGTAAGATATACATTTAAAGGCTAAGTTTATTTATTTCGTACACCGCGCACATATACTAAAAGCAAACTTTGTGGAGACTCACCACGATATCTCTGGGGCCATGAGAACTAGGGATTTGAAATTTGGTAGGAATATTCCTTTTGCCGAGTGTAGGGCAGCCCAGAATAGATTTTACAAAATTCTTCCCCCGAGGAGATGCGGAGATGTTATGGCCACCAAAGCGGGAGAGGAACAACTACTATTATATTAGGTTGGAGAAAAAGTTTGTTCGCATTTTTTAAGAAAATTCGAAACATATTTGAATATAGTTTATTTATATTTAAGTAAAGTACGTAGGTACCATTTTGTTTGATTACCTATTGCCGTCTTGTAGGTGGGGACGGGGAGATGGTCCCGTTGATATAGAGATTTTGGGACTTCTGATCGAAATAGCGCGACTAGTGGGTTTGGCAGTCCTCTCGTGATGTTAACCTGACACGGCCTAAAGAGCTCTGAAGAGACCGAAACAGGTGGAAATCTGAAGGTGCAAGGTCAGGACTATACGGCGGATGCATTAACACCTCCCAGACAAACTCTTAATTATTGCTGAGTGGCTAAAGATGTGTGAGGTGTAGCGTTATCATGATGGGACACCACACCCCTTCTGTTGATTAATTCCGGCCGCTTTCTCTTAACTTCTTGCTTTAATCTCATCAGTTGTTCGCAGTAGAGTTCAGAATCGATGGTCGTGCCTGGTGGTAACAGCTCATAATGAATAATGCCCTTCCAATCCCACCACACACACAGCATCACCTTGTTGCGAGTTAACCCGGGTTTCGCCACAGTCTGTGAAGCCTGACCGGCCTTTGACCAGGACCTTTTTCGCAAGTTCTTGTCGTACGTGAACCACTTTTCATCACCAGTTATCAGCTTCTTCAAAAATGGTTCGGTTTCATTACGTCGCAACAAAGAACCACAAACGAGTACACGGTTCATTATTAGGTTTCTTTATAGGTATAGGTACCTTATACCTGATATATAAAATAGTACTGTATGGTAATTTCTTCACGTTTGAATGACTGTTAAAATTTTTAATTTAATAGTCCTTACTTGTTTATAGTAAATGATTTAATTAGTAAATAGACTACTGGTAAAATACGAAACTAATACTAGTAAATTTTATGAAATCAGCGAAAATATAAATAACAGTATAGTATATACAAATGTTTGTATTGATTGTTTTAATTTATGTGCTGATGGGCTGCTGGGGTGGTATACTGTGAGGAAGTACGGTGAGATTGTATCATCGGCTGGTGTGAAATACCAACTGCTCTCCATCTTGGCCGTTAAGTTGGCGCAAGGCCAGTCACCACGCTGGTCTTGCATAATACGGAAATCGAATTGTTTGTTGCGGTGTATAATGTAAAGCTCAGAAGCTCATAACATTGTAAGCTCATAGTTCGAACAACTGTTAAGTTCAAAGTTTGTGGTCAGCATCAGCCACTGAACTGGTGTAAAGTGGATGTAAAATAAACGATAGCATTGGCAGTTCATTAGGAAACATGTTTACATATTGTAAACATGTTAGTTAATAAATATTCATATGAACATGGCTGGTAGGTCTCTGTTGCTGGTGACCGTCGTAGGTACCACCGCAGCTCCTACTTCCGCCGACAAATATTACTGTGCAAACATTACCGTGTTCGAAACGGGCGTAAGAGGTTCCGGTCAACGTCTTACGGAGGCCAAGTCAACCTTATCCACACGCGGTGCACCCTGCTAAATAACAGACGAGGCTCTGTCCACCCACCACTGGGCCGATGGTGGGTTACGGCCCAATTCCCCTCAATGAACTCCAATAAAACATGACCTTAAGTGCTCGGCGGGACCGGTGGCCAAGCCGATCGATCGAAGTGGAGATCATTGGGAGAGGCCTAAGTCCAGCAGTGGACGTCTATTCCGGTTTGAGTGGCATTGTAGCTAGTTAAAATAACGGGATAACGAGACTTAGAAAGAAGGCAAACAATGTGGTGCTGTGTATCATTCTAACCAGCATCTTTTTTTTTTTCAAAGTGATGGTTAGTGATACGCCTGCACATAATAGCTGGGCGTTAGTTAAGATGATATACACAGCACCACAGCACCACTCGCCTTGAGACATATAATATTGAGCCTTGTTACCGGTGCTACAACGCCCTTCAACCAGGAGCACAGTAAAGTTTGCAGACTACTATTTAGCAGCATCAACAAGGATCTACAACAAGTAACGTCTAATCGATTTCCGGTCACGGGATACGCTTGTCTGTTTATCGTACTATTTGGTTGATATGCATAGCCACTGCGGTCTACTAGCCTCCAACAGATACCTAACGCTTTAATTAGAGCATCTCTGTGAATTGTGAAATATCAAGTATTTTACCTAGTATTTGGGAATGTGCCAACGTACATACTATGTTATCTAAGTAACAAACCAGCACGAAACAACACTGTCAACAATAAGAATTATCGTCTGACTTAGCACAGATGTTGTACTCTTGTACTTGCCTAACTTAAAGCAGAATAAGATTTTAACTGAACAATAGTATTTAAGTTACTGTTTGATAATTTTTATTGATACTAGATAATTTTGTTGTTATACTCATACGTACTAGTGGTAGATCTGTGTTGCCGGAGACTGTCTAAGTACCACCGCAGCAACCCTTGCAGCCGATAAACAGTACTGTGCAAACATTGCCGTGTTCCGGTTCAAACGGCGTTGTAGCTAGTGAAGTTATTAAGGTGACGAGACTTAATATCTCAAGTCTTAGACGAGTACAATGTCGTGTAGTGTATATCATCCTAACTAGCGCCACGTTGTTATGAGCGGGCGTATTATTTACTTATGAATAGAAGAAGTTGTGTATTTTAATATAGGGTGGATTTATTTGAATTCGCCATAACAGTAGAGTTATCAGAAACCGAATAAAGAAAGACCGGATGCAAAGAGTTTTTTTTTTAATACAAGTATTAGAATACTAACATAACATCTTTTTTATACCTCTACACTACTTATAAAGTTATATAGGAATTTGTTTCAATAAAATTTTGACCTTAAGTTAACAAACTAAACAAGCTGTGCTATGTACTTTTAAATTAATCAACCATTGACTACTTAATTAAAGATGGCGAGTTGGGGGTGGTGGTGAAAGGCAACATTCCTGCGGAGCCTTTTCATTAACGGATGAATAGAAACATTCTTGAACATCACATTGACGGTGACCTAATTAAATTAAATATATTTAAAATAACTTAAAATCATAACCACTTAGATATGTATTGTTTATGATAAGTGATATCTTATGCTTAGGATGATATATACTGCACTATATTATGTTCGTAATGGTAATATTAAAATGTGTGCCGAGAGGAACGAGACAAGCATCTGATGGTAAGAGACGTCTGTCCATAAAAACTTGGCGCTAGTTGATATGGTATACACTTTGTGCTTTTGACTTTATACATATTTTAGGTCTTATATTTTAAGACATCACCTCAGTAACTTTCCTACCTATAGCACTCTTCAACGGAACACAGCAAAGTTTGCAAACTACTGTTTGGCGAAAGAAATAGGTGCGGCAGTGGTACCTAGACGGTTTCCGGCGATCTAGGAATAGAATCACAATCCTCATAGATCAGTGGCTTACGCTACTGATCTATGAGGCCTCAATTTCCTCAAGAATTGTTTCAGAAAATTGATAGCATTGCGAAGTATTGGTACTCACTTAACTTAGTCAGGTACAAGCTATACAAAAGCTCTAACAGAAAGCTTTTTACATTAGCTTATATATATTATACAAAAGTTAATACTTTTAGTCTTTGGCTCTTTTTTAGGAACCAGTATTGAAGTAAATCCATAGGATTATTTATAGAATTAGTGTAATTACTGAGGTAATACATAGCTTATCTTAGTAATCAAATAATGAAATGTAAACATTCTATTAGTAAGTCGGCAGTACAAAGACGGGGGTGGTGGTCGAATAGGTTTCTGTTGCCGGATACGGTATGTACCACGCAGCCTGTATTTCTGCCGTCAAACAGTAGTTAGTTAAATATTACAGTGCTCCGGTTTAAATGGCGTTGTAACTAATGAAATTATTAAAGTAATTAAAATATATCTAAAGCGACGAGCACAATGTGGCGCTGTGTATATCATCTTAAATAACGCGACGTTGTTATTGTCAGATGTGAACCATAAGGTTAGTCTTCCTGGTCTCAATGGTGCATCGAATAAAAAAAAAGGATCACTGAAAACACCAAACAAAGTATTTACCAGTTCGTGTACCGGTGGCGGTGTACAAATTCTTTTTAATAACAAAAGCTCACACCGCCGGTGTAAAATATCCGGTCAATTGAACTTCGGCCCGCACGCACGCTTTTCAACGCAATAAAATGTGAACTGAAACCTTTTTTTTGTGCTTTTTATTGTATATGAAAACCTGAAAAAAAGTAGTGCGAAGATTTTTTTTTAGTCTGCACCAGTTTTGTTGCTTACCTGAAAAGTTATGCTAAACACATTTTTCAAAGTGTAAATCCGTGTAAATAATTCGACTGTGTACACCACTGCTGCTCTCCATAAACATCTTAACAGCTAATAATAAACATCTTAACAGCTATCGGTTGGATGAAACGAAGAGATAAGTGTATATATATATATATATATATATATACATATATCTGTGTGTGTTTTATTTATATGTGTATATATTTGTATTATTTTTTTAATACACTTACCTCATTTCTGTATTACCCAAGGTAGATTGGAAGATAATGCCATTGGCATTAAGTTCACCCTCACACGATGTGTATAAAGTTTAAAAAAAAAATAAACGGATTCACGGGATGGGTTGACGCTAATCCACAACAATATAGTGCTTGTTAGGATGATATACACAATGACATTACGCTCGTTGAGATACGACGTTATCTTGTTATTCCAGCCGTTTCACTAGTACAGGCTCCTCCGAACCGGCCCCTTAAACTTTTAGTATTTGGCGGCAAAAATAGTAACTGTGTTGGTACCTAGATGGTCTCCACTAAAAAACCTACCACCAGTGTCATGTTTGTACACTACTGCTTGACCTCCACTGGAAAGCCAAGAGTACAGCCTGATAATATGTTACATTAGTGTTCAAACGTACGATACGAAGGTACTCGCGAGGAGAGTGTCGAGACCACATTCACATGTCCTCGAAAGCTGTTCCGTAAACAGATCGGTTTCATCACGATATCTTCACCGGAAGCTCATACAAATGGGAATCAAACCAGTGACGTTTCGAGACGTACAGCAAACATATAACATATATATTTCATATATGTTGTAGGACAATCGGAACATTTGCGAGTCGGCTCATGAATTTATGAAATGTATAAATTCTGAAAGCATTACAGGACATGAATTTTTATGAGCAGCAATTAAAAAAGGGTGTGTGTTTTGAGGGTGCAGAGGGATGTATAATAATATCACAACAATGAGAGTGATTTAATAGGACTTTCTCCAGAGCCGCATGTGATACGTTTTGTATAGTAAGTTTACATCACATCCTACTTTATTACCATGACCTTTATAAACCTTTGCAGCAGTCATAGTCAAGGAAGGAGTGAGCTGATGGATGTCTTGACCTCATAGAAACCATTGGACACCTGCAGTTCTTTAACTGATATCAGATCTATTCAGAATGATCTCACATGTATTAAACTCTTCTAGTGGTGTGTTTGGTGTTTGATTTAACTTTATTAATAACGGGATCCCAAGTCAGTGATTGTCAACCATCTTGAAATTAGGATGTACAGATGAAACCTAGAATATTTTAACTCCCATAAGTATTAGGTTAGATTAACTGAAATCTGTTTACTCCATCCCGTCGAAAGCATTTAATTTAAGAAATAACTTTATATGAAACATGTTCATACGTTGTACAATATAAAGTGACGTCATTCAAGCTAAATGTAATAAACCACAAGCGGAAGCTGAGCGGCCGGAACCGCTAACGGGTTCCTGCGGTGTTTATTCAATTTTCATGCAGTATAAATTTTCTTAAAGGATTTTCCGCTCGGTTTATACATCGTGGGACATTTTGTTTTTGTTTCACTTGTTATATAAATGTTTCTTTATATAATTCGCTCTGTTGGAGTTCGGACGGAGCTTCCGCTGATAGTATACGCGGCTTCAGGTAAAGCTTCCTTTGACACGTGGCTTTATAAAGTATATTTTCGGTACTTATTTTTTCTAAGCTTTCGTCAAATAAAATTAGTATTAGAAAGGCAAAAGAAAGAATATATTTTTATTGACACTGAACTTGAACTAACTTAGTATATATGTACAAATAAACAAAATGACAAGAAAAAAAATTTATGAAATATTATAACAGTCCTTTGAGGGGTGTGTTCTGCCCGTTGCATGATATGGTGGTGGCTTGACTAGTCAATGGGGCAGAAAGGTCCTCGGATGGCGACCGCGTACCGGAAGACGCTGTGTTGGCAGGCACTCCACTAAGTGGTCTGATGATCTGGTGAAGGTCGCAGGAAGCAGCTAGTTGCGGGCAGCGAGGATCGATCAACGTAGAGATCTTACAAGCAGGCCTATGTTCAGCAGTGGACATCTATCGTCTGATGATGACGATATATATAAATATACATATATAGAAGATATTCAGACATTCATTGATTCATCACGAGATCTTCAAAACTATCTGACGTAAACACTAAAAGAAAATTATATATCCAATTAAGCAACGAGAGGGCGCCACGTTCACCTGATGGTAAGTGATACACTCGCCCATAACAACGTGGAGATAGGATTATATATACAACACCACATTGCTCTCGCCGCCTGACACATAAGATGTTGAATCTCGTTATCCTAGTAATTACAGTAGATAAGAGCACTTCAAACCGGACCACAGTAATGTTTGTATACTACTGTTCGGCTACAGAAACAGGCGCTTCGGTAATACGATCTAAACCTAGACCTACCTAGACGATCTTTGGCAAGTGAACTTCTGCTATTTAGAGGTTAACTAAGAAACGGTTTTATAAAAGTCACCCCAAAATGAGGAACCGGAGTTTAAAAACGGGAAGGGTCCTGAGGGTTCTGGTGAATTTCAAATCTAATTCTATATTACGGTCAGCCAGGCGGATGAGGAACAGCTAGCATATGCATTGGTATAAGTAGTTCCTTATAATGTGGTGTTATGAAATGTTGAGGATGAGAAGGTCTGGGGATGCTTAGATTCCTCATTGCTAAACTATTATATTTATCTCATATATAACAGTGGTTTCCTTTAGTTCGGAACTTGAAACCGTTAAAGTATTATTCTAAGGTTACAACCAGGTCGTAGATAAAGTAAGAGAAGTAAGTTATAGAAGGCAGATAATTATGGATATTGTTCTTAATAATTCCTATCTTAACGACCAAACCGGAAATAGTATGTAGTAATCGAACTTAATAGTGTACGTAGACTTCAGGGATTGTATAGGGGATTGTTTCCGTTCATCATCCTCATTCGAGGTCAACGAACTGAAAATTTATTTAATTACGAGCTTTTCACTTAACCTTGCCATAGAGTGTTTTGTTTTCAATTGAGGTTATTGTTATATTGAAAACATAAAAGATTCCAAATAAAGCGGAAATTTAAATAGTCTTCCGTGTAGGAGACAGGTTAAAATATCCTTACTACAACTCCATAGTTATGGAGGAGGAAGATACAGGAGACAGGTTACAAGAAGAGAGTATTCTCGTTGTATCATAAGAGACGACTGGGAAGATTTTTACAAAGATAAATACCATCACAACGCTTATTTCTGCCGCTAAATAGTACTGTGCATACATTACTGTGTTCCGGTTTGATGGGCGCTGTAGCTAGTGCAATTACTGAGGTAACGAGACTACATCCCATGTCTTAAGCGTCCAGCGCAATGTGGTGCTGTGTATATCATTGTTGTTAGGGGCGGATGTATCACTTGCCATCAGATGAACATCCCGCTCGTCTCGTCTTACAGGCAGCTGAAAACAAATTGTGTTAAAACCGTTGAAAACTATTCTAAACTTCAAGTTTTAATTAAGTTTTAAAAGAACAGTTATGTGTTAAATGAAAATTAATTACTTTGCGTTGTTACAGTTAAACAATTGAAAGCATATTCAACGTAAGATAAATCTGTTTAACCGGTTCTTTAAAAAATATAAGAAAACTGCTTCCGGTCGCTGATCTTTTTAGCTAAAGGTGGTGATCTCTTTACCGCTGGTGGTAGGTCTCTGTTGCTGGAGACTGTCTAGGTAGTTAGTGTGTTATCGTTTAGTACTTGTCTCTTCGTCGAATATACTTAGACTCTAGTCTGATGATGGAAATGATAAAGGTTTTCTATTTCGGTTCCACCAGCTGATTGTAAGAGACTGAAGCAGCTGAGGGGTGTAAGGGGTGGGGGCTTGTACAATAACTTAGGGCACTCTAGTCAACCTTACCTATTCGTGGTGCACCCTTGTAATCAATAAACGGGGTTCTGGCTCCCACCAACGCGGTAAGCTGCTTGATGCGGGCACTGCGGGACCGCTAGATGTGGAGTACTTTGGGTGAGGCCTATCTACGTCCAGAATGGATGTCTATCAGTTGATGACAGGTTTGAAAGGCGCTGTAGCTTTTTTGAATTTTTATTTGTTCCGGCCATGAAAATTGTGTTTTGTTATGTAAACGTTCAACCCCCTGTTCGCTTAGTCAAATAAGGCAATGCGGACCTTTAATTAGTACATAAAACGTGTTAAAATTGTAGCAGACTTCTTTTTTGATGAGTGGTGGGAGGGTAATGAAACAGCGACAAACACTGAAGAGGAAAGCAAAGGAAATGTCGCAAGTCGAAACACTTTGCCGCGTCGCGATAAAACCGCAAATTTATCGTCCAACTTTGGTCGCGGCGGAACATTCTGCAATTTCTAATCTTGACTACGGGAAAACTTTATCGGGGACGAGTTGCGAGCGACCCACCACCACCACCACCACCGCCACCGCCGCCGCCGCCGCCGCCGTCGACAACTGCGAACTTGTTTCGAGATGTTTTTGTCATTAATTCTTCCGGCTCGCCGACAAAGCACGGTCCGAGCGAGATAGCGGCGACCTTCACCTGATTGGACTATTTTGAAAACTTCACAAGACATCTTTTCAGCCGGACGAGATCTTAATCTATAAGACCTAATGATACTTCTAGATCTGCTGTTTCATTATATAAATAACTGTGCGTACCGCTTTTTTACTTTGCAATTAAATTCGATACTAAGATTAGTGATTTTAATTACTACTTGTATTAATACTAATGTTATTCGCACTGGGCCATCGGTTAGATTTGGTATGTTTCTAATATTGGCAGGACTTCCGGTTTGACAAAAATTACAGTTATGTACGGGTAAGTCGGTTTACTTTTTAGCAGTAAAATAAAAAATAACGCGATCCGTTTTATGGCTGAGCAACGCTCGATAGTTTATTTTTACGATCCATGTGCAGGAGGATAAGAAAAAAAGTAAGTTATCACCACCGCCAGCTCGATCCACGGTTTGTGGGTTGGTGTTATTAAATGAATATGGGATTAGGTAATTAACAAGCTTTTAATTATGGGAAAAGGTAAAGTAATGGTATTTGCCGTTTTTGATGTTATTGCAGCGAGGCTGTGTTCCCGTTGTCAACACATGGGAGCCGAAGTATGCGCGAGCTCCTCAACTATTCCTCTTTCCTTCCTTGTGTTTGCGAGTAGATCTTCCTTTTCATATCGCATTAACAATATATATTGACTTAATATAACCGGATTTTATATTATAAAGTTTAAATGAAAAAAAGCCATTTAACAGCTCGATAATTAACGTAAACATATTTACAGTAATTCAGTTTTCATCAGCTGGATAATTTCCAGCTTTTTGTGAATATACAGCGTGCGTTGGAACTTTTCACGCGTACCTTATCGCTGCTCGAAATACATTCGTTAAGTTACTGGAAAATATTACCTGTAATAACTTGAAAGCTGCGTAACGAGGGTAGGTAGAAAGTAGAACAGGTGTAGAGTGATGGGTTAATTCTATAAGAGGTAAGTATAGTTACATTGTAGTGGACTTCTCAGCTTTGTAAAAGTGTAGCAGTTAAACCGTACTACATTAACAGTCAGATAACTCCCATTGCTGTGTACAGGCCTACCTCAAGGATCTCCACTTCGATCGGTCGGTCCTGCTCTGCTCTGGCTCTCGTGAACTCTATCAGATCGTCGGCGTAAGGATCAGCACGGCCTCTGATCGCGCTGGGCACATTAGGCCTTCTTTTCTACGTACGACGTATGTAACAACGAGTGTATAACATATGCTTAAATAGGAACTTAAAGATAAGTTATACACTTTAAAAATATTTGTGAAAGCTCTTGTATAAATATTAATTAACGCCTACTTGAAGAGGCTCAAAATAAATATGAAACAGTCCATCTCCACCTGTTCAAGTGACGCGGTGTGTCTTAAAATTAATCGGCCATTCACTGCTTAATTATGAAACGCTCTGAATAATCACACTCGAGCTTAACGTTTTCATTTGCAGGTGAATGAATGGCACGCTTTAAATGAGCTCTTAACTGGTGACCTGTTTCAGCTGTAAGGAAAACTGCTGTCTGTTTCAGTAATCTCGGCGTTTTAGATGATACTTCTAATCGCTCTTATATCTGCTGAACTTCAGTGTCATTTATTTTATGAATGATTTTCGTGTTTCTCTTATACCGGTATGAGTGTAGCTCGTAAAGATCACAGAAGCTGCTGCTTCATTACTGAAGCTGTTCTTCTTACTTCTTGCTATATGAAGGGTTGAGGGTAAGCACAACGCATGGTTTGCTTACAAATTTATTAACTCTCGGAGCGAGTAGTTATAAATTGTCTGTTTATAGTATGTAATTGTCATCATCATCAGCCGATAGACCTCCACAGCTGGACATAGGCCTCTCCCAAAGATGTCCACATACAGTCAGCGTGGCCCCCGGTATCCTTGGGCACTAAAGACCTGTGGTATGTAGGGGTTCATATAGTGGGATGTGGGTGTAGTTTATATTGATTATACTTCTTTAAGGATAGATAATAGGACGTTTAGCGGCTGATGATAATGATGAAAGGGTTAGCTGTAGCTAGACGGTCTCCGGCAACAGAAACCTACCATCAGTAAAAAATAACTCAGTACATTACTCTCATAAAGAGTTATTTGTTGGGAAAGTTATCTTGGTTGCTGTCATCAATAAAATAGTATTACAACCAAAAAGAATATAATATATTTGTCTATTACCGCGTTTATTTTTCATTTTCGCCTCTCCTTTTACCGCAATGTAATAAGTCAATCAATTTGTAAGCTTTATAAATGAGGGGGCGCATATTCTTCTACCCGCAAAAGAATGATTAAGGACACCTTATTTATTTACAGAAGACTGCGCCGCTCACTTTGTTTTCTTTTAGCAAAAAAAAAAAAAAAACATCGTAAGCCACGATCCAAGATTCAATCATAATCCAGAAAATGAGTTATATTTCACATTATTTATCTTCTTAACGTTTACACTTGGCGTTAAGTCTACTTGCTAGACAATAAAATGGTGGACGGTCCACGGGTGTGTGCACTTCCAGAATACTCCGGCTCTCGTATATTAACAACCTGAACATGATGCTGTTATGGGGCAGATGGACAAAATGAAGGTAACTTCTACTCCTGGTAGGGCTACTTCTACTGACAAACAGTAGTATGCAAACATTACTGTGTTCCAGTTTAAAGGGTGCTGTACCTAAAAGAGACGAGCACAATGATGTGCTGAGTATTAAGCTTAAGCAGCAAATTGTTATGAGCAATTATATCACTTACTATAACGTGAACGTCTTGCTCGTCGTGTCGTTAGTATAATAAAAAAAAATTAATTGGTAAAAAGTGTTAACTAGCCTAACTCCAAATGTAGCCCTGGAATCGAACCAGGGACATATTTCAATTGATTTATTGAAACAAAATTTATGATTATTTATATATAACAGATTTCGATCTATGTCCAGCAGTGGACATCTATTTGGCTGATGATGATGATGACAGACTCATCGCGATATCTCTGGAACAATAAGGCCTGTAGACTTGAAATTGGGTAGAAATAATCATTTGCCGAGTAAAGGTCAGTTAATAGCGGATTTTATGAAATGTCTGTAAAAAGGGTTGCGGGATGTTAATACCTTGAAGGGGTTCAAGGGTGAAAGGTTGCCGTTAGGCAGGAATAGTCCTGACAAATTTCGAATCTAATTCTATATTACAATCAGCAAAGCGAGGAACAGCTAGTACTGAACAAAACTTTATGATTGGATAAGAGAGCAGTCGATTGTGTTGCAATCCGATTCAACAAGCGCATTGGGTCGTTGCATCTCTTTATTTCACGCTTCCGTATTCCAAACGGAAACATTTATTCTGCATTGTCATCCGCTTTTTCTAGCAGACGAGGCAAATGTTCATTTTATGGCAAATGACCTTTACATCGGCTGGCTAACAGACGAACTGAATTACACTTGATAAGCCATCAATCGAAAATTAGGTATTCTCAACTAGAACTACAGCATCCCTAATAATAGAACCGCATTCAGTACAGGAAATCAATTTCCCGTACTGAATGTCTTTGAAATAGTTCAATGTATCCAATTATTCATCATCATCATTATCAGGCGATAGACTTCCACTGCTGAACATAGGAATCCTCCAAAGATCTATATATCGGTCCGGTGCTGCTCTGGTTCCGGCGCTTTGTCAACGTCAGATTTAACAAGTCTTTGGTCAGAGCCTCGTTTGTTGATTAGCACATGAAGTTAGCTTGGGACCCGTGAGAGGCCTATGTATACCAGTAGACGTCTGTCGGCTGATGATGATAATGTATACCACTCGACTTAGGGTCACGTTGTTATGGGCAAGCTTAGCACTTTCTATCAGGTGACCGTACCGCTCGTGCCATCACTTCGTATCTTCTTCTCATGTCGACTTTCACACAATCCATCCACACTTCATTCGGTTTTCTTCTACCCTTATAACCATCCACGTCCATTCTCATCACTTTGTTCGTTTTATGTTCTTCATCCCTCGGCATAACATGCCCATACAACGCTATCCCCTTGCTCCTCAATTTCTCTGTCACTAGAGCAACTTTTAAACTTTCTCTAATATACTCATTCTTAATTATATCCTCCCTCGTCACACCGCACATCCATCTTAACATTCGCATTTCGGCTACATGTTATCTCTCTAGATTCGAACGATGTCAACGCTGCAAGTCATGCGACTTTACAGCTTAGGAGATCGTTGTGCTGGTATCATTGGACATAGAGGAAGCCTTCGACAACGCCTGGTGGCCTGCTATACGGTGCAGACTGGCGGAGACTCGCTGCCCCGTCGGCCTGCGGCGCCTTGTCGACAGCTACTTTAGCGACCGCAAGGTGTCCGTAAGGTACGCGGGGGCGGAGTGCGCCAGAGAGACCACCAAGGGGTGCGTGCAGGGATCCGTGGGCGGCACAACCTTCTGGACCCTCCTCCTCAATCCACTCCTGGAGGAGTTGGCCAAGAGCGGGAACATCACAAGAAAGGCAAATGCGGTACTCGCCGATATTCACGGTTGGGGGGTCCGAAACAAGCTTAGGTTCGCACCACACAAAACTAAGGTGATGGTGCTAACCAATAAGCGGAAGTACGACAACCCAATATTGAGTATGGGTGGAGAGCCCCTTTGTCGAACTCGTGAGGTTCGGATACTAGGCCTCACAGTCGACGATAGGCTCACGTTCAACACGCATGTGAAGAAAGTGAGCAAGAAGGCCCAAGGGCTCTATCGTCAACTGTGCAGAGCCGCAAAAGTATCGTGGGGGTTGAAGTCGGAGGTAATCAGGACGATGTATCTGGCGGTGTTGGAGCCGATCGTTCTGTATGCAGCGAGTGCATGGGCGCCGGCGGCTAAGAAGCTGCTGGTCCGAAGGCAGCTCGATGCGGTTCAGCGTGGCTTCGCGCAGAAAATTGCGCGAACTCACCGAACCGTGTCGTTGCACTCGGCCCTAGTACTTGCCGGGCTGCTTCATCTGGACCTTCGGGTCCAAGAAGCGGCCACTTTATTTGAGGTAAAGCGCGGCCACTCTCGGGAAGTGCTAAGAGACCGGGAGCTGGAGGTTCCAGCCAGCTACCTGAGGCTATCACACCCATCTGAACAGGTTGGTGTGGAGTTCTCCTGCTTGGGGGAAAGTGCGGAGGAGGTCCAACTTGCCACCTCGGCTGCCGACTCGGCCATTTAAACCGACGGCAGCCGCATCGACACCAAGGTGGGTGCGGCGTTCAGCGTTATGCGGAACGCCGCAGAGGTTACTTGGAAGAAACTCGAGTTGGGCAACTTCTGCACCGTATACCAGGTAGAGTTGCTGGCATTAGTGGACGCGACGGGTACGCGGCCAGCGGGTCGGCGCTGTCATGCACCGTACTTAGCGACTCGAGGTCCGCCTTTGAAACAGTCGCAAGATCTGACACCCTCCACCCCCTGGCACTCAGAGTAAAAGAGAATATAATAAAAGCGTGGGCAAAAGGGACGAATGTAAGATTATTTTGGGTGAAGGCACACGTGGGGATGGAGGGTAATGAAAGGGCAGACCAACTGGCCAAGGAAGTGGCCCTGAAGAATAAAAGAAGACCGGTATACGAGGACTGCCCCGTTTCTTTCGTCAAGCGTCAGCTCAGGCTGAAGACGCTTGACGAGTGGAACAGGAGGTACGTGCAAGGTACGACGGCTTCGACAACGAGGATTTTCTTCCCAGACGTCGCGTCAGCATACAGGTTCCTTCGTCGACTGGAGCTCGACACGGTCTTGGTCCAGATGTTCACTGGGCACGGGGGATTCTCCGAGTACCTCTACAGGTTCAAGCTCAAGGAGAGTCCCGCGTGCCTCTGTGACCCAGCGGTGGAACAGACCGTGGTGCACATCCTCACCTCTTGTTCCTTGTACGGGAGACAGAGGACGGATTTGAAGGTGGAGCTGGGGAGACAGCTCGCCAAGGAAGCTATTGCCTCCCTGTTGAGTGAAGACGAAAGTCGCCAAATGTTTCTCAAATTTTCTAAAACAATAATAAAAGATGCAATAAAAAGAAATAAAACATAGAGTATAGATAAATATATAAAAAATTTAGAAATAAATAAAGATAAGCTATACATCAAAGAAAGTAAAAATTGTAAATAATTAAGAATTAAAATAATTAAATAAATAAATAATAAGTAGATAATAAAAATGTAAATATAAAGTAAACAAAAGAAGGAGGAGGAGAACAAAGAAGAAAAGAAACAAATATGCCAAACAAGGATGATTTGTTACAGAACCGACGAGGTGACTGTCTTCACTTACGGGAGGTATGAAAGAAGGAAATGGGATGGAGTATGTAAGGAGATAACAGTATGATGGATAAGTAGAGGATGAAAGAGAAGAAAGGATGAGAAGAGAAAATGAGAAATAAATAATGTATATATATAATTTGATGATAAGTGGAACTGTAATTAAAGGCCCTGACCCACAGTACGCAAGGGGAATGACTAAAAAAAAGAGACTACAGCTTATCTGACACTGGGTACGTGGACCCGGATCCACGGCCTGATTACAAAAAATATGTACCACTTGGTGTAGTTATCCGACGGCGGAGTTTTATAATGTGTCTGGTTATTGGTTTCTCTGGCGAATCTACTCGGTCGTCGAGGGCGGGCGCGGACCCGTTCCCCGACTACCTTCGCCTGTATCGGAATTTCTGGGCGGTGAGAACCGCCCCTGATCGCGGGAGTACTTAGTGTACGCGCTGTGTGAGTACCTGTGGCGCCGCGTTCTGAAGCGAGGGTGGCGTGATGCCGAAATTCGGAGCGTGTTGATAGTGTCCGAGGTGTGTGTGGTGACGTGGGTGTTGTCGGTGACTGTGGGTTCGTGTGTGGTGTGAGGGACCCTCCATCATGCCTCTTTCCAGGCGTCTGGGAAGGAGCAGTCGGCTAGCAGGGCGTTAAAGATAGCCACTGGCAGGCCGATGATCGGGAGGGGGCACATGTGGTCTCCTTTCATCCGAACTTTTTGTGGCCCAACAATCAGCTCCATACAATACGACCGGTCCATCACTTCGTATAATAATACAAAAAAAGGAAATGGTTACAGAAAATGCGTTCACAGAAACGTAAACGGGAAAGCATTGCTTTGTAAATGATTGGTTAAAGGCTATTAAATGCGATTTATACCGGCGGCGCTCGGCGGCCGAGGGAATTATTAAAAAAAAACTGCTCACTTAGTAAGCACAAAGGGTATCAAAGATAACTTTAGGCCAATGAGAATTTATGTTTTATTAATCCACAATAGGCTAAAACTTGACCTCATTTTGATCTGGTGGTGTCACATTACGACGGTCGCTTTGTTTATTCATCTCGTTTTCATCACAGTTATGGGGTTTTTCAGCAGACATAAGTTATAAATGATGTTGAAATTATTATTTTTTTATTTTTCGCTAATTAGCATGATAAACAGTGTATCACATGTTTAACTTCTTAAGACATCATCATCTGCCGACAGACGTCCACTGCAGTCACGTGTGCAGGTGTTCATATGGGAGGATTTGGACCGTTTCTCACCACGCTGACCCAATGGGGGTAGGTGGGAGCCACAGACTTCAATCAGGGACACAGCAATGTTTGCGTACTACTGTTTGGGGGGTGCAATAGGTGCTGTGGTTACCTACTTAGACATTCTCCGGCAACAGAGACCTACTACCAGTTCGTCTTATCGCATATGCCAGCAAAAAAAAAATTATATCCAAACTAGAATGAATGAATGAAACAAATTAAAAAAAAAGTAATAGCCACCTAATTGTTCCCACTACTGGGACTAGGACCTTTCTCCCATAAGTAGAAAGTCAAGGCTGTTTATTTAGCACGCTGACTAAGATTTCTCTGGTTTTTTGTTGTCAAAACAATCCTGAGCAAACATATGTTCCGGTTTGAAAGGCCCTGTAAATAGTTCAATTACCGAGATGACTAGCACAGTGCAGAGATGTGGAAACTATCCTAACATTAAGTTGTTATGGGTAGATGTGTAGCTTACTAATGGCGTAGCTATGCGATATCTCGCAAAGCTTTCATCTCCGGAAGGTTCAGTTCAATAGGATACGAACCTGGACCTCTTCGGTGTGTGCAGCACATGCGACCGTTTCACAATTTGGGCTATCAGTGCTACAGTCATCAATATTTATGAGATGCAAACGTAAACCGCTCCGGGCGTACTTACAGTGGCTTAATTAACGAAGCATACAGTAGTTTGTTTATAATTAATGGACGTGGTCATTAAAGTACCATTCACCAACTGATATAGGCACTAAGACCTAGAATAGTTTCACTGCTGGGCATGGGCATCTTGTCCCAACTCTCTCGCCTCTGTTACGGCTAATTCAAGATGTTCTTCTCCGGAAATCTCAAGCTTAATTCAGAAAGAAACAGCTAAACCTTTAATCTGTTGATATTAAAATCATGTTACTACATTTTAGTATTATTTATCAGTTTGTTATAACATCTGAATTAGACTAATACTTATTCTAGACTTTAGTGTTATATTTTGATGTTAACCAAATAACTAAGTAGCGACAAATTTCATAGACTTTCTCTTGTAATAAGAGATCTAGACAGTTCTGAGTAAAAGGCGAATAAAAATTTGGTTTGTGATGAATATAGATATAAGATATTCAAGTATATAATATTAACTGTTCCCCGCGAACTTTGCTGGGTGTAACAACCCTTAAACTCACTTTAGGGAAGGAACTTGTAAAATCCATTCATAGCTAACATAGCAGAAGCAACATCTCTACCAGATTTTAAGAGTTTACGTCTATAACTTTCAGAGATTTCGTGACGAGTCAATGAACCTGTGGATACTACTACGAGTATATATACTAGCTGTTACCCGCCCGCTTTGCCGGTCGTAATAACCCTTCAACCCTTATTGGGGAAGGAATTATGTAAATTCAGTTCTCAACTGATCTATACTCCGCAAAAGGAATATTCCTACCCAATTTCAAGTCTCCAGGCCTTATGGTTCTGGAGATATCGTGATGAGTCTCCACATACGCGGAAATCTGTTATTTACAGCTATTGATATATAAGGAGCGTAAATTGTTTAAATAGGTTTTTAACTTGAACACTTACTGCGCCTTTACATAAGTACAGTTAGTTGTTACTGAGTTCTAGTAAGAATTCTGTCGCGAACTGTAAGGTGCTACATTGAAACTTTTCTAACTAAAACCTTTTGCTCCTAATCTGGAGAAAGGTCGCTGGTTTCGATGAGGGAGAGTAAAACTAGAACAAACTTCAGATCGGGCGGGTCCATTTTTTTGGTATGAAGATGGCGATGCTTGTTTTGTAGACTGTTTTATACTTACAAGAAGGTTTTACACAACATGTATCCAAATAAAATGTATCCATCATCACCATCAGCCGGTAGACGTTCACCGCTGGACATAGACCTCCCCCAAAAACCTCCACATCGATCGGTGCTACGCTGCAGTCAGCATGGTGTCCGGCAACATCGGGCACTACGGGCTGTCGTTTCTAGAGGTTCATATGGAGGGATTTGAGCCATTTCCCACCAAGCTGGCCCAATGCAGGTTAGCGTGAGCCAGAGCCTCGTTTGTGGATTAGCTGGGTGCCCTACGAGCAGGTGAGGTTGGCTTGGATCCCGTGAGTTGTTGTGCGGAGCTCCTCACACCCCTAATGTATCCAAAGAACTATAAGGTTTTTTTTATTCGAAGAAGCGACGAGAAAACAAGATGTTCATCTCACGTATTTGTCGCCTGTTCATAACAACGCAGTGCCAGTTAAGATCATGTACACTGCATCACGTAGTACTTGTCGCCTGTTCATAACAACGCAGTGCCAGTTAAGATCATGTACACTGCATCACGTAGTACTTGTCGCCTGTTCATAACAACGCAGTGCCAGTTAAGATCATGTACACTGCATCACGTAGTACTTGTCGCCTGTTCATAACAACGCAGTGCCAGTTAAGATCATGTACACTGCATCACGTAGTACTTGTCGCCTGTTCATAACAACGCAGTGCCAGTTAGAATCATGTACACTGCATCACGTAGTACTTGTCGCCTGTTCATAACAACGTAGTGCCAGTTAGGATCATGTACACTGCACCACATAGTTCTTGTCGCCTGTTCATAACAACGCAGTGCCAGTTAGGATGACATACACTGCACCACATAGTTCTCGTCGCCTGTTCATAACAACGCAGTGCCAGTTAGGATGACATACACTGCACCACATAGTTCTCGTCGTCTGTTCATAACAACGCAGTGCCAGTTAGGATGATATACATAACACCACATTGCGTTTGTCGCCTTAAGATATACATTGTTTCATAGCCGCAGTAATTTCATTAGCTACAGAACCCTTCAAATTAGCACACAATAATATTCTATTACTGTGTATACCGCGGTGCGTAATATGTTATTACGGGCTGGTGTATTACTTACCATCAGGTTAACGTCCCGCTCTTCTATGCCTTATTGAACAGGCGCTGCGGCAGTACTCTCATTGTATACAGTTACATTAACCGCTAATGTGATATATGTTAAAATTAAATTAATATATATAAAAGTTACACAATATTTCAATAATAAAATCTTTACACAACATTTCAATAAACATGATAATAACATAATCAATGTTGTGTAATTACTGTGGTGTGTACATTTCAACGTGATAACTGTAAAGCTGGTCTCATATCAAAAATGGCGCATTCAGATTTCCTACTCGGTAAAAGTTTTCCAAAGACAAATTTTATATAATTATATTATTTTTTTTTATTCGACGAAGCGATGAGATGAGTTATAAGTTCACCTGATGGTAAGTGATACGCCTGCCCATAACAACGTGTCGCTAGTTAGGTTGATATAAAACATAACATTGCGCTCGTCCTGTTGAGAAATAAAATATTAAATCTCGTTTTTCCAGTAATTTCACTGGCTACAACGCCCTTCAAACCGTTACGGTTGTAATAAAATCTGTGATATAGCTGCACAACTTCCGCACATACTCATTCCCTCATCACTCATTTTCAACGAAGCGACGGTGTTAGCGAGACGTTTACTTGAATCTATAATTCGTTAAGATGCGATAACACAGCATCAAATTGTCCTAGCATTGAGATTTTAATTCTTATTACCTCGGTAATTTCACTCGTTACAAATAGATAGATAGATAAGCCTAGATACGCCTGCCGTGTACACTGCCAACTACAAAATGGCCGCGGCTCAGTGTAACTGTTGCCACGTGTCAGAAACACACTGATTTTCAGCTACTACGTTATTAAAGAGCGTCTATATTTCAGAGATGCTTGTGCGCGTGCGTGATGTAGCCGGATAAAGATCTAAAGTTAAATTATTGATATCAAATTCAGGAAAAATATAACTTCTGATATCAAATTCAGGAAATTTATAATAAACAATTGTAATTCTCTTAAAGCGGGTGGTACATTATTCCAGCACTTTGTGGCTTGATGACGGAAACTAATTGCAAAAGCCACAGATTTACTTTTATAGAACACAAGGCAAGAGCGAGTGCTTCTAGTGTTGCATCTATACCGAGCTGATGAAAGATTCAGCTTAGCGTATAGATATTTCGGTGTTCTAGATTTTAATAGCCCAAATAAAAAACAAGCAAGATGCATTTGTCTGCGTGATTCCATATTCAACATTGATGATTTGTTTAAGTAGGAGGAGATGTGAGACAACGTAGGAATGTCGAAACAGAACCGGCAGCAGGTACTTTGAACACGCTGTATTAGGCGATTTGTTCTACAAAGCAGCCGCGGACCGGAGATAATATCGTCATAGATAAGTTTAGACAAAATAAGAGCTTCACACCGACCAGATAAAACACAGGTATCATCAGTCAATTTTAGTTTTACAAATTGAGATCGGCCAAATAAGTAACTATGAAACCATACTATTTTGATCACAGCCATAGTAGTTTATTTATGAAAGTAAGAGTGGAATACTTAGACTGTCGAAAGCACATGAAAAATCTAACAGAGCTAATATGGTACCACGTCCTACATCTTGCTCTGTAAGAATATTATCTGTGACATCCAATAACGCTGTGACCGTACCACGGGCGCCTCGAAAAGCAGACTAAAACAACGGTAACAAGTTATTGGTTTCAAAATATTTATTAACTTGAGTTAAAACGGCTCTTTCTAATAATTTTGAGAAAAAAGGCAAAATGCTTATTGATTTTAGGTCTTCGAGTTCAAGAGGATCGTTAGTTTTGGGAATGGGAGTCACCCAATCTATTTTCCATTGGGCAGGAACAGTTCCAGTAATAACAGAGTGATTTATTAAATCACATATAACACTCAGAGTGCGTGGTAAAGTTAAAATTACCATATTCCCGCTGATACCATCACTGCCAAGGGCATCTGTTTTAATAGATTTAATATAAGCTGCTATATCACTTTCCGAAGCTGTAGATGATACTCCAAGTAGGTCATATCGGTAGTGGAAACAGGATTTGCTGAATAAATGTTTAGAAAATGGTTATTTATAATATTTGGATCATTAACACGCTCGGGTAAGTTCTCGCCTTTACTAAGATCAATAAGAATTTTCTTTATAAGATTTTTCCAAAATATTTTGCTGTTTTATTTCTGAATTTATATGAAAAATAAAGTAAGCTTGTTTTTCGTTGCTAATACTCGTCTTGGCCAGTTTTTTCTGATAATATTGTTTATTTGTATCCGACGGAGTTTTACGATGGTTTGATAGGCACTGTTACACAAATTCATGATCAGTCTACTTGTATCAGTAATCCACGGCAAACGATGACTGCCTGATATTTTTATTGTTTTATAGGGAGCGTGAATATTGGAAACCGAAAGTATCAACCAGTTCAATCTTTCAACCGTTAAGTCAATATTTCTTTATTTGGTTACAGATTCCCAATCCAATGGATTTAAGTCGCTGTTAATCTTATCTAAATATATTTTTGAAATGGATCTATTAGTGAAATAACGAGGTGGAAGCTTAATTTTCTTTATCATAAGCTCCAGATTAATCATTGCAAGCCCTAGTATGCCCATGACATTATACAACGAGATGTCTCGAGTTTACAAAGAGAGAAGTTATCACAACAACAAACCGATGTAGAGAAAATAGATATAAGTAATAGATAATATTCCGACATTTAAAAACCATTTCAATCATAAATATAAACTGAATCAAACAAGTATCAAAAAATAGCCTAAAAGGAAAGTTATTTATATTTTTATCGTCATTGACCATCTTCTTCGGAGCCAACACGGATCGCACCAAAAACCCGAAATAAATCATTTTCGGTGCGAATGCGCTGATGCATAGAATCCACTCCTGCAAATCGGCGTATATAAATTCTACCATCTCTGGTCCAGACTTAACGCCAGTTGTGTTGCCGTGCGAGTTCTCGTGCATTTTTAAAGAGATGACGATTATGTCTGGTTAGTCTCTCGTTAATATAAAATCGTCGAGGTGGGCCAGGTAGGCCGGTTCCTTCCGTAGTAGTACTGCGGCGAACTCGAGCTGCATGTATCAGGTTCAGTTGTGGATTAGATCGGTTGGCATCCGCCGCAGTGCCCACTCGTGTACAGCTCACGAGATGCTCTTCTGCAAGCGTAACATCCAACTTAATGCTCAGCATCATTGCAACGTACATTAAATTCTCATTTTTCTCCTCTTAAATATCTCTAGGTCATTCAATAAGCGTTCCTAATCCCGATCGTTGAGCTCTCGTTTTAACTGCTGCAGGGATTCTGCGTGAAATTTGTTATCTGTTTGAACAGAGAACCCTGTGATTTTTTGCTCAATGCTGTCCATTTGGCTATAAATATGATCAATGCAACCCTCACATTCTTCAACTCTGTGTCAAATTAGTGAGGGTATTAGTTAATAGGTTTTGGTTCCTGGTTACGACCATCTCTTCCCTGAAGTTCTCCATCTCATCGATCATTGCTTGAAAGTCGAAGGTTGACATAAATGGCGATGTGTCTACCTCTTTTTCACAGGTTGGTGGTAATGAGATAGTTTCCTTTGGAGGTACCAGTAGACTGATAGGGGTTCCATCACGGCATTGTGCTATACCATCATTGGTTCGTGAAGAAGGATTGTTAGTGGACTTTTTAGATTCGTTGCAAGCACATAGTGGGCACATCCATGACTTATTTGAATCAGAAGTCATTGAGTTAGAGAAACTCTGTTCGGATAGGTTTGTGTGGTCAGGTCAAAATTTTTGTTGCAAAAGTTTGCATACTATTGTTGAGTAGCAGAAGCAGGAGCTGCGGTCTTTGGCAACAAAGTTTTTTTTTTTATTCAACAAAGCTACGTGATTAGTGGGACGTTCTCCTGATGGTAAGGGATACGCTCGCACAAAACAATATAGGGTTAGATAGGATGATGATAGGATGAATTAGACATTGCATCATATTGCGCACGTCGCCTTGATGCATAAGGTGTTGATTCTCGTTACCCCAGTAATTTCACTAGCTCCAACACACTTCTGTTTAGTGGCAGAAGTAGAAACTGAGATGGTATCTAGACGGTCAGCAAGAGACCTAACGCGACCTGAATTGTAACACTTTTAAATAAGTGTAACATCAAATGTAGGAATTACCTCCACGAGCATCCGTCGCACAATCATAACATTTGCAATTTTCATCGGTTCAGCCACTTCATTTGATATTTTCATATTCCCTTAATCTACTTGACCCGGTAGAGCCACAAATGTTTGGTTAGGCGCAATTCGGAAAATATCAAATAAGCCGCAAATTGGACCAACCCCGTGTTAACTTCCTCGGGGGTGCGATTCGGCCAAAATTTTGCCGAACCGATATCCGTTTAATAGGTCCGTTACAAAACGGAAAACATTTTTATCCGGAAATATATATATTTTTTATGTATTATAAATGTTGTTTCCTTTTCGTATCCATCCGACCGGATGGTGTCATTATTCATCATCATCTACTGCTGAATATAGACATCTCAGTACCGACACTAGATCATTTATCCAACGATTTCCAACGACCTTGATGAAGATGAATAAATAAATCATTTGATCATCATCATCAGTCGATAGACGGCCACTGCTGGACATAGACCTCTCCCAAAGATCTCCACGTCAATCAGTTCCGCGTTGTTCGCATCCAGTGCATAAGTAAATCATTTATTGTAGCCAAAATAGAACACAGTCTTACTTCTTTCTTCTTAGCCGGATGACACCCACAGCTGGGCATAGGCGTCCCACAAAGATTTTCATTGAGAAGGATATGAGCCTTACCCCACCACACTGATCCAGTGCAGGTTGGGCGGTCCGAGCCACGTCTGTTGTTTAGCAGTGTGCATCTTATGCAGTTTAAGTTGACTCGGGGTTCGTAAGATGTGCAGTGCAACCCCTTCCACCCCGTCCACACACACATACAAACATTAACAGATATAAGAGCTTTCCTTACATAAGTGCATTAACTACTTTGACACTATAAGTGTGTGTGCTGCAGTCGTACAAAAAGCTATCACTCAGGAGGTCATTCACCTACTAGAGGTAAAACACTGAATTTCAGCACCAATTTCTTCTAACTGATAATCGTTCTTCTTCCACTGGGTTTGCCAATTCATGGTCTCTAGTCAAGGTGCTCTACTCCTCATCTTCTAGCTATGTAGTGAACGATATCAGGAGATATAACACTCATAGTAAAAAGAGCGTTTTGTCTTGAAGACGTATTGTACCTTAGAAATAATACTGACCGTGGTGAGTACTAAGAATATTGAAGTTTATAAGTTTTTTTAAAGTTAAAAACAAAAAAAAAACGGAAATAATACTTGTATATAAAAATATGATTAATTCAATCTCAAACATAAAAACTGCCGTTGTTGTTGTATACAAATGAGCAATAATAAACTTCTGAAATGAGTTTCTCCGTAATTCCGAAGTTTCCCCTTTCTTTATTAATTTCTTCGGAATGTTTTCTCGCAACTTAGTCTTTTATGAAAGGCTCTTAAACTGTAGTAACTTGTTAATGCAGTGAGCAGAAACAGTGAGGAAAAGAATTGGTGCAAATGAACTTGCTGAAGGTATGGCACTGTACAGCAGCTGTGGTAAAGCTGAAGCAGACGAGCTTGTCCGCCGCGTTTGGCAAGTAATAAGGTGGTGCTGATGAACTCATGAATATCACGGAACTCTGAGCTGATTGATGTAGAGATCTTTAAGAGGTCTATGCCCAACAGTGGGTGTTTTTTAAGTGATAATGTAAACTAGAGTAATAATAATAACTGAATTTTCAATGAATAATCGGTTTTAGTGTGTCTAACAAAGGACTACGTCCAGCTCGTCGATACATTTGACGTGAATAATCTGATCATACGTCAGACTGACGCCGGATATCATTCAGTACATTGAGCACCTTCTGACGTATACCAAGAGTTGAAGATCTGTCAATAACGACGTAACCGATGAAAGATTACTTTCGTGTTCAATAACGATACGACGATACAAAGAAGTCTTTTCATCATCAGCCTTTCTTAATCCACTGCTGGATATAAGCCTACCACAATATCTTCCAAGGTGTTTACTTAAGTGTATTAAATTTCAATAATAATACAATTGTTGTTGGTTCCTTAAAACCGGAACTCGGTGGCTTTCCTGCAGAGCAAGTACAAACACTAAAATTTCATTGTAATCCCAATAAATGGATGTCCACTACTGGATATAAGTATCTTAGAATATATTTCAGGGTATAGCCTATGTCGACGTCTATCAGCTGATGATGATGATGATATTCCATATCGCTGGTGGTAGGTTTCTTGTCGGAGACCAACTAGGTACTGTAGTTCCTATTTCCGCCGTTGAGCAGTAGTGTGCAAATAATAATGTGTTCCGGTGTAGGTAGTTAAATTACTGTGGTAATAGTTACTGGACGAACTAATACGATGCTGTGTGTATCATCCCAACAGGAAGTTGCGGTGGAAAGATGTATCGATTGTGATTTATTAGATTTAGTTAAAGTTGAAGTCTGCGTTTGAGGAGGCCTGTGTTCAGCTGTGGACGTCAATAGAGTGTAATGATTAATGATGTATTTTGTGTCGCATCAGTGCTTCCTTTTGTTTCCAAAAAGTGATGAGACTGATACAATAGCACATAGTGCTCATCGCCTAGAGAGACATAAGATGTTAAGTGTCATTACTCCAGTAAATTTACTAGCTTCAGCGCTCATCAAACCGGAATAGAGCAACTTTTGCACACTATCGTTCGGCGGTAGAAATAGGAGCTGCAGTGATACCTACTATTTTATTATTAGGGAGAAATCTTCTAAATAAATATCCTGCTTCTGGGGAGAAGTCGAGGTCATGAAGGATTTTTAGACACAATAACCAACTCAGTGGTCATTCTCAATGCGTTGTGGGAGGCGCCCAGATCTCCTACATAACGCACCGGTGACTTCCGACACTATGCCTAAAGCACGCCCCTGTGAAGGTTGTAGCCCTTCTTGATACCCTCGCTTTTGTATGACAAGCACCAAATCACCTCCTACTTCAACGATAGGCAAGGCTTACCTTAGTCATATTCCTAATAGCCTGAGAGTATACAGCTGCTGTTGTACCTAGACGATCTCCAGAAATAGGAACTTACCACCAATAAACATACATACATATATATCACGCCTCGTTCCCAGTGGGGTAGGCAGAGATCACCTCTCTTCACTTGCTACGATTCTGGCACACCTCTCTCGCTTCCTCCACTTTCATGAGCTTCTTGCGAGCACTCTTGACCCAGCCTTGCTTTAGTACATCTTCGATTTGATCGGAACATGTCCGCCTAGGTGGACCTGCACCGATTTGTCCAATCATTCTTACCTTGTATACCTCTTTCGTTAATCTTCTTTCATCCATTATTTCAACATAAATAAACCTATGAAAAAAAATGGATATGACAAACACTTCACCGGAAATCATAAAATCGAAATGCTTAGAGAGTTTTATAGTTTGTCGAAAAAAGGCATTAGTTTTCATCGCGTCTTTGAAACAGGAAGTAATTAAAAAAACAGCGCCGGTTGTATCCCACGCCTTCCATTACTAAAGCTACTTGTCAAGTAGACAAACGACGTCGAGCCAATGAAGTCGCATTTGTATGTACACTTCCGGAGCGTTAACGAGTCTAAAGACAATTTGGCATTTAATTAAAATAAAAACTAACGTAGCATTTCGTACCGGAAATGTTATTGCTTGATGTGTTTTCATGACCAATACAGCGTTGGCACAGTGTTCAGCGTTCTTCACAAAAATTACGATTTCCTGCAACTCTGTTAATTCTAAAGTTGGCACTATTATCTCTTAGGTTTTACAAATGTACTAAAACACTGAACACGGTAACACACGAGGGAATTGCCATTAATTCAGGACGTCTCCGCGGGCGACCCGCCGCCATGCCAAATTCCACCAGCGTATTTATTTATGAGCCCACTGACAGCTGATATATCAGCGGAGCTCCCTCCTGGGGCCTTTTCATGTATTACAAATATATAAGTAAAATTTTCAAAACGTGAACAAGTTCAAGAGTCAGTTCTGCTTGCTTTCAATGATCTAGTTCCGGAGCCATACAGTCAAATCTGAACAGTTCCACTTCAATTCTTTTTTTTTATTCAATGAAGCAACGGGTCAGACGTTCACCTGATGATAAGTGATACGCCCGCTCATAACAACATGGCGCTAGATAGGATGTTATGCGCCACATCGTGATCGACGCCTTAAGATGTGGTCTCTTTATTCCAGTAATTACCCTAGCTACAGCGCCCTTTAAACCGGAACACAGTAAGGTTTGCATACTTCGATTTAGTGGCAGAAATAGGCACTGCGGTGATCAAGAGACATACGACCAGAAAACTCACAACTATGAAGAGTAAAAAGAGTAAAAAATATTAAAGATAGTCATTTAATCATTTTTAATTCCACCAACCCACAGGTCAGCGTGGATGGAAATATACCCAAATCCTTCCTTATGGGTCCCTACTAGATCAATGTGGATATCTTTGAGGGAGGCCTATTTCCAGCAGTGTGGCGTATATACGCTGATGATGAAGATGATTTTCTATTTTATCTCAATTGCTGAAGTTGTTTACAAAAATTTTTTGGAAGTAAATATATTTTTACTGAAATGTTGTTATAAGCTTTTTGGTTTAATGTGAACTCAACATCATCATCATCATCCTTTTTTTAATTCACTGCTAGATATAAGCTTCTATCAATGTCTTCCACCCGATACGGTCCTCTGATTTTTACATCCACGCACTTCCGACCGTTCTAAAGATGTGGGTCCATCTCGAGGGACGACGGCCTACACCCCTGCGTCCTGTTGGCGGCTTCGATTCCAAGATATTCCTCCCCCATCAGTCGTCATTGAAACTTCAGCTTGAACTTGAACATCTTGAACTGTACGATTTAAATATTTTTAAAATTTTCTAAATTTTTTTTATAAAATTTCACTTCCTGCTTACTATAATATGATAAAGGTTAAGGTACAATAATTAACTCCACCGTACACTTTACTGAAACATCAGTGGATTAAATGTCTGGATAAGTGATGAACTCAAATTAACATCCAATTATTTTGAGCGCATTTATCTCGAATTAATTAAACTTAAACAGGGTGGAGGGAAACTCTGAATATATATGAAATTTCTCAACAATACCAAATAACGTCAGAAACCGCTTAATTTCAAATAATGGTGGTAATAAGTTATGTTGAAATATCTCAAATATTCCATATAGTGTATTTAATGTTAAACTAACCCTATAGACGTGTTTGAAGGGGGCTGTAGTCAGTGAATAGTAATCATTAGGACATCGTAATGTGGATTGATTAGTACCGTTTTCCAATTATGTTTGATGCCTATGAAGAAACATATTTTTAACCAACAAACCAAAAAGAGCATCGTTATACCGGAAGCAAGTAAATACGGGTAGTAGTGTTATCAACGAAGCGATAACACATAGTCAACGTTCGGATATATGCAGAGCATAACATTGTGGCCATCATCTTGAGATGAAATATATTCAAGAGTGAGCAAGAAGAGAATAATCTAGTGTAGAAATTTACTGAAAATCGATCTTGAGATACGAACACTACCATTTCTCCGTCATAGAAGACTTTTTACAGCTTTTTTTCATCATCAGCCGATAGCTATGTCTGTCCTCATCCTCAAAGATTTCCAGGTACGGATTTATATTTCCCCCCACGCTGTCCCAATGCGGGTTGGTGGAATCCAGAGCCTCGTTTGTTGATTAGCAGGGTGCACCACGAGCAGGTGAGGTTGGTTTGAATCCCGTGAGATGTTGTACGGGACCCCTTACACCTCCTACCTCTAGTACTCTACTTGTCGTTATTTATATATCTATTCTACGTAATACAGTCCCTTTAATAATGTTATACTTGTTAAAAAGATAAATAAGCGGTCTCCGATAACAGAGATCTGCTTATCACCTAATTATCTATCGCCGATGAATAGAAGTATAAAAGCTCAAACGTTAATAAACCAAATTTGAAATATAAATCCGAGGACAGACATTTCATGTTTTCATGGAAAACTTTCAGCAAATCCCTCGGCAGCGGAGACCGAACACTTTAATTCCGGGGTAAAGCTCCGATAATCCGAATACACGCTCAAGTTTCGTTAATCCCTATCTGACGTATTCGAAGTGGGATAATACTTTTATAACCGTCAGTAAAACTGTTACTAGTAACTAGATTACTTTATTTCACTGGTAAGCAGCTTTGACCGTTATTACTGTAACCGTAGACATAAAGTTTACCATAGATATAATTATTTTATATAATAATTAAACAATGTGATTTCGTTCAGCTGCTTCGGGTCTTGAGGGTCCTAATCGATCTCATAACTACTCTAAGAAGGACGATGGTTGAACGTAGTCTCCAACATTCGTGACAGTACCTCAAGGGTTGGGGCTGCACAAAGCAGGCTTTGGGATGAATTATCATAATGTCGGATCATTGAGGGCGAGATTATATTCGGAACAGAGATCCCACCACCTCTCCAAATGCTGGAGATGGTTATCGAAGTTTAGTGAGTAAGATTCTCCACATGTCCGACTTCAGATCCTTCTTACCTGTTTAGAGCAGCGATTAACCACTTGCCTTAAACACTAAGGTCCGTAACCTCATTCGGAGGTCACAGCGGAGTAGCTTGGTTAGCTTTCTTAATTTATCAATCTTCTTTATTTTGTTTTATACTGTTGTAAAGCAGTAGTGTGCAAACATTACTGTGTTTATATTACATTAGTAAAAGCCCCGCAGTCAACAGAATTGACTGCTGTTCTAGTTATATTAAAATCTTCTAATTATTATCAATTTTAATTGTTATGGTAATTGAATTTAATAATGATAATTGCATGCTTGGTATAAGTGTATATGGACTATTTGAATCCCGCGTCAATTTCACTCCATTGGCTGGCAATGTTACGCAAGAAACCAATAACCTATCGGCGACAAACTGACACACTTAAGTTGCATATGATTAAATGGCAATGTTACGCAAGAAACCAATAACCTATCGGCGACAAACTGACACACTTAAGCTGCATATGATTAGATGGCAATGTTAAAACCAATAACCTATCGGCGACAAACTGACACACTTAAGCTGCATATGATTAGATGGCAATGTTACGCAAGAAACCAATAAGTTATCGGCGACAAACTGACACACTTAAGCTGCATATGATTAGATGGTAATGTTACGCAAGAAACCAATAAGTTATCGGCGACAAACTGACACACTTAAGCTGCATATGATTAGATGGCAATGTTACGCAAGAAACTAATAAGTTATGCGCGACAAACTGACACACTTAAGCTGCATATGATTAGATGGCAATGTTACGCAAGAAACTAATAAGTTATCGGCGACAAACTGACACACTTAAGCTGCATATAATTAGATGGTAATGTTACGCAAGAAACCAATAACCTACCGGCGACAAACTGATACACTTAAGCTGCATATGATTAGATGGCAATGTTACGCAAGAAACCAATAACCTATCGGCGACAAACTGACACACACTTAAGCTGTATATGAATAAGAGATGAGCCAGTTAGTTACAGATTAAATTATTGAGCCTTTAAGTATTCATCGAAATGATCTATATGTATTTGAATATTGATCGGACGGCATAAGCCCAGTGGCTTTGGAATCTGTCCAAATCGCTCTCCCAGCAGTTAGCAATTCTATGTAGTTAAAAAAAAAAACATTTGATACAGTTTAAGTGTTAGTTAACTTTTTAGGTTTAACTTTGATTACAGAAATAATCCCTATAATAATAATAGTAAATAAACTTAAAAAACCTGGACACTCTTTAGTCGGTCTGTGGGAAGTAGAGAATCTTCAAATTGGTACCTACGAAGCTTCTACTTCTGCTGCCAAATATTACTGTGTATCAGTTCGAAAGGCGCTGTAGCTAGTGAAATTACCTATGATATTCAGACTTATCATCTCTCTAAGCAAAGAGCGTAATGAGATGCAGTGATTATCGTATTAACTAGCGCAAGTGTTATGAGGAAGTCGGTTGAAGAGGAGCGAGACGTTAATCTGAAGGCAAATTATAGGCCTGTTGTAGAAGGCGAATAAAAGTGTCTAGGAGTTTCGCGGACCTTGAGGGTGGGGGCTCTTATCGCTCAACAAGCGAACCTGCGTGGGACAGAGTATTGTTCAACGATGGTGGCTAGGAGGGTTAAGCCCCTCATTAAAGACGTGTAACACAAAGTGTAGGTGGGCACCGAATGCACTGATGAGACCACCGAGGGGTTTCAGTAATACTCAAATAAACCTGACTTCTCCCCCCAGAAGCAGAGTAACTTTTAAAGATTTTCCCCTGAAACAAAAAAAAAAGGATAGCACCATATTGCGCTCGTCGTCTAAGACGTTCAATCTCGTTACCTCAGTAACCATACACTAGTTATATCGCCCTTTAAATCGGAACACAGTACTGTATGTCCGCTGCAATAGGCGCTGCGGTGGGACCTACCTAGATGGTCTCTGGTAATAGAGACCTACCACCAGTAATATATATATTATAAAAGTTACGTTTTTCTACTGAAATATGCCTTTTCGCTGTAAAAGAATACATTGGTAAATTTAGGAGAGAATTCTTTGAAATACATTAGCATATATAATGAAAATATCAAAGAGCCCGAGCGGCGGGTTTCCTTTGAACGCAAATCGCAAATTAAGAGTCCTCGTGCGTTTCATATAAATACAAACATTGCAAAAACATTAAATACGTTTACATAATGTTTATATTTATGTTATTGCTGTTTTTGCGATATAATTTTTTTTGTTGTAACAACAAAATGGATGCCGATGAAAATGTATAGACCGTTTCATACACGAGTACGAATCGTGTACTATTATTGTTGGCAGCATAATATTTATAGATCGGACTATGAACCTGGTTGTGGCGAAGATTAGTATACAAACATTACCGCGTTCCGGTTTGAATGGCGCTGCAGCTAATGTAATTACTGGGGTAAAGAGACTTAACATCTTAAGTCTCAAGGCGACGAATATATTGTCGCGCAGCGCACATCCTAATTAGCGTCATGTTGTTATGGGCAAACGCATCACTTAACATCAGGTGATCCTCCCACTCGTCACGTCGCTTCGTTGAACAATAATATATATATATATATATATATAGCTCTAGTTATTTGTTTTTTACGATGTCGTTATGGGCGGGCCTGTAATTACATACTGTTGTTACTTTCTAGAATAAAATATGCTTAACATCACTTTTAGTGTGAAAGTTACATTAAGATATAATAAGAGAGAATAGATCTTAGGCTTTGAACTATACAGGTTACCTAGGTTGCTTTGAGGTTTTTATTTATCATAGTGTCCAGAAAAGTTATTAAGATTTGTTGTTTCGCTCTCCTTTAAGTATATCGCGCTAGTTCCGATATTTACTCAACAACACATTGATCATTATGTGATATATGTAAAATGATAATTTTAGTAATTTCAGTAATTTCACTAGTAACAGTATCCGTCAAACCAGATAAGTGCTATGTTTATACTAAAGTAGTATATCTCTGTAGCTTTGTATCTACAACCGATAAGTCATGTTATCTGTTTAAAATCGCTAGCTACTCTTTAATAAGGTCGGATACTGAGGACCATGGTCAGAATTAGATTTGGATTTGGAGCGGATGACCAGCCTCAACCGGTTCCTGTATAACATATCTCTTAGGATCGTATGAAATTGGGATGGGGACTAGAGACAGTACTAGTCTTTCACTTGATCTGTTTTGATGTTGAACGACCGTCTGATTTTTAGTTTACAGCTATAAGAGCGCCTTTCAAACCGGAAGTCAGTACTGTTGTCATTGCAGCGTTACTTAAACTTGTATAAAAACTACTTAACTAGGAATAAGAGCACTTAGAACAAAGCAGTTTTAATTACTTAATAATTCCACTCCTGATAGCATTATTAAAAAACTTCCCCCGCAGAGAATAACAGTCGGAGTAAAACCTAGATTAACTTAGCTTCACCTTTGTGTTAGGTTTTAAAAATTATTATTATTTAGTAATTGAGAACTGTAACTTTTTAGGTTTAATTAAAATTTTTACAAATTAATTATTGCTAGTTGAATAGGGGAGATAATTTGCTTCGTGGTTCAGCAGCTAACTTGTCTCATAAAGAAACCACTGGTTCGATTCTGGGAATACATGTGGATGCGATTTTTATAGCCACCAAAAATGAAATGAAAAGTATGTATAGATATATATGTCCACTGCTGGACATAGATCATGATCTATGTCCAGCAGTGGACATATATCAGGTAATGACAATTTTCTATAACTATTGATGCTAGGGAGGACAATTAGACACTGTGATTCTGTAGATAATACAGCAGTATATAATTACTAGTGGTAGGTTGTAGGTGGTAGGTTACCGTCTAGGTACCACCGCAGTTCCTATTTCTGCCACCGAACTGTAGTGTGCAAACATTACTGTGTTCAGATTTGAAAAACGTTGTGGATACTTCTGTGGTAACTTAACATCTTACGTCTCAAGCCGATACAATGCGATGTTTATTCATCATCTTAACTAGCGTCGTATTGTGATGGTGAAATATACAATTCAGCATCAGGTGAACGTCTCGCTTGTCTA
This sequence comes from Ornithoptera alexandrae, assembly GCA_029030555.1. Classification (NCBI taxonomy): domain Eukaryota; kingdom Metazoa; phylum Arthropoda; class Insecta; order Lepidoptera; family Papilionidae; genus Ornithoptera; species Ornithoptera alexandrae. The sequence goes on along the minus strand of JARDVY010000296.1, from coordinate 7,367,176 downwards.
TGGGATTAACACCACAACAGCTTGCCGATTCATCTATGATCAAAGTGTCATACTTGTACCAAACGCGACCAGACCATTAAAGTACTATTGTTCTGGCTAAAAATTTGGCTTAAATCCAAATACATACTCGCTGCGGTAACAAACGCCCCGCGCCAAATGGTAACCTCATTCGAACAAGATAAAAACGAGCGTTGACCCCCAACTTCACTTTATAACAAGTGACACGCTTGCCCATAACAACGTTGCACTAGTTAACATGATATACAGCATCGCATTGTGCTCGTCGCTTGAGACATAAGATGTTGAGTCTTGTTGCCTCAGTAATTACACTAGCTAGAGCGCCCTTCAAACCGGAACACAGAAATGTTTGCACATTAGTTACACAACTATGTAAACGGTCTCTGGCAATAGAAACCCCATCTTTGTCATCAGCCGATAGATGTCTCCTGCTGAACATAGGCCACCCCCTAACAACTCCACATCGATCGGCCCTGCGCCTCATCATAGTCACCATAGCCAAGCCCAATGCGGGTCGGTGGGAGCCAGTCTGGTTTGTTGATTAGGAGGGTGCACCACGAGCAGGTGAGGTTGGCTGGGGTCCCGTGAGTTGTTGTGCGAGACCCCTTACACCCCTACAGAGACCTTAGTTAAATATTTTTTTTTATATCAGCGATCTTTAAAATAATTCGTTACTTTAAAAATGTCTTCAGCTCACATAAATAACTCCAAGGGTGACACTGCGGTCGGTATGTACTCTTGTATCCAGGCGGGGTGAAAACAAAAAAAGGACACACGCATTGTATACAGTCCTTTAACAGACTGTTTATATGGTTACCGGTTGGGGGTGTGCGGTTACTGCGCACACCCCCAACGACACCGCACCCCGGTTTACATTAACACGAAACGGATTCAGAGGAAAGTACATTTATATAATATAAGTTACATAGAGAAGATTATTTTTTTCATTCGATTACGTGACGAGACGAGCGTGACGATCACCTGATGGTAAGTGATACGTCTGCCTATAACACCGTGGCGTTAGGTTGTTATACACAGTACCACATTAAGCTCGACGTCTTAAGACATAAGATGTTAAGTATCGTTACTCCAGTAATTTCATCAGCTACAGCCCCCTTCAAACCGGCTATTTGGCGGCGGAAATAAACAGTGCCGTGGTAGCTACTTAGATGGTCTCCGGCAACAGAGACCTACCACCAGTAAAGAAGTTTAAATGGGGATGTGAATTTTCCAAAAACTGGTAAGGTCAAACACTATTCAAGATAAAAAATCCTCTTCAATAGTTATTATTATATCTAATGCAACTAAACTAGAAACTGAAAAAAAAACTGAACTCCTGGTACTGCGATTGTCTATGGATGTCAGTGATCACTTTCCACCAGGTGAACTGTTCACTCGATTGTCAAACATTTGCATAAAAAAACTACAAGCACAATGCGGTGCAGTATCTTAACTGGCTATACATTGTTATGCAGGCGTATCACTTGCCATCAGATGAATGTTCCCCTCATCTCATCGCTTAGTTAAATAAAAAAAAAAACAAAAATATTCGCACAGTGGTGTTGTATGGAAAGTATAACGCCGCGCCATTTCGCGAGGTGCGAAATCCAAATATTTACTTTGGACGTATTTCCGGTTCCGTAACAAACTACTGCGGGAATCACGTTGATAAATTGACAATAAAAGTAAAAATATACCCGCCATCAGCCCGCCGCCTGAACCCTCGCACTCTTGTACAGCTTCAGCTATTTGGGAAATATCCTACACACCACTATAGCTTTTTTGTAGGGAACTCCTGCATTGAATACCCTTCTGCTGTGGTGGCTACATAAGGGTTATAACGGACTCTTACTGGTTAAAACTCCACGGTGCACCCCTCAACGCTATTAGCAGAAAGCACGGGAACGCTTTCGCAGACAACTGTAGTCCCGACAGCGAGAGGCCTTGAGAAGGCCGCGTCTTGGTCAATTATCAGTAATAGGCAGAAGTACTAAGTAGTAGGGGTGTAAGGGGTCCCGCGCAATAATTCACCGGACCCAAGCCAACCTCACCTGCTAGTGGTGCATCCTGCTTATCAACAGACGACGATCTGGCTCCCATCAACGCGCATTGGGCCAGCGCAGTGGGAAATGTTCCAAATCCCCTCACATAAATCTTTACCCGGTCGAGATGGTCATCTTTAACGTGGTATCTTGGTCGTCTATGTCCAGCAGTGGACCTCTGTCGGCTGATAATGAATGATTATTATACGACGAAAATTATTTAAGGAGACATCCAATCGTGTAATAAGATTAGTGAGATGACGGCATTGATTGGATTGTAATGATAAAGACTAATGGTTCCGCGTCAGAAGCATCAATAAACCATCGATACGGCTGGCTCTCATCAGATATCTCTTATACCATCCAGCTATTGATACATTTATAAGAAAACAATCTAAATACATTTGTCCCTTTCAGTTTTTATAAAAGATGAAGGCAAATAAGCAAACACGTGATGGTGACACGTGAGGGTGTAAGCGGTTCCGTCCAACATCTTACGGAGCCCATGACAATCTCCTGCAATCGGTGTACCCTGCTCAATAACAGAGGAGACTGACAACTCATCAACCCGTACTAGGCAGGCGTGGTGGGCTAAAGCCCAATTCGTTTCAATGCGGGAAGTCGCTGGATACGGATAGCGCAGGACCGATCGGTATGAAGATCCTTGAAGGAGCAGTGTGCACTAGAAATGGCGCTTGCGACAAGTAATTTCAGGTATACCGCCTGAACCAGAATACAGTAATATTTGCTCACTACCGCTTTGCGATAAGAAAACTGTTACCAGTAAAGTTTTACAGGTCATAATCAGCAAGTTTCCTTAAAAGTTAACATAGGTTTCACTGGTAGTAGGTCTTTGTAGCCGGAGGCGGTCTAGATAGTCTAGATACCACGGCAGTTCATATTTCAGCCGGCAAACAGTAGTATGCAAATATTACTGTGTTCCAGTTTAAAAGGAGTTGTAACTAGTGAAATTACTGGAGTAACGAGACTTAACATCTTATGTCTCAGGCGAGGAGCGCAATGTGGTGCAGTGTATACCGTGAGCGTATCAGTTACCATAAGGCGAACGTCCAGATCGTTCCTTCATTGTATATAAAAAAGATCTGCCTAAAATATAGACCCTGATGATATAGTAGTTGTCTCAATGGACATCGCTGTTTGCCAGAAGATAAAGAGCTGCAGTGACAGCTACCGAGATGGTACATGCTAACAGAGACCACCAGTTAAACAAAGACTTACCACCAGTAAACAGAACCAGTTCTTCTGGCAACATATCTGTTGGACCTCGACAAATTTCTGAAGCAAGCAGACAATGATCTCCGCTACACAAATTTCTTTGGCTTCTAAGATCAAACTCGTGATGTCGGGAGCTGAAAGATTGACTTATAATGGAATCGTTCAGAACATCCAAATTGGAAAAGTTGGGCCATCCGCAAAAAACGGAAACAAATACACTCGTTTTTTTTTTTATTTTCGCAATCAAAACGATACACCGGATCCGGTATAAATAATTCAGTTTATTGTTTTTCAGCTGACTGTTACTTGTTCCGTTAAAGTTAGCAGTGTATTTTTTTTATTCATAAATTTAACTTCATCTCTCGCAGTGGTTTTTTTAAACAGCCCATTTACGTCCCCACTGTTGGGACACAAGCCTACCGTCAATACGAGGACGATGGGCCATAGTCACCACGCGGGCCCAACGCGAATTGGTGACTTCACACACACCTTACAATAAATTCTAATTCATGTCCAGGTTTCCTCGCGATGTTCTCCTTCACCGTTTGTATTTTGCTGTTAGTACTAAAGTTCACAAATGTACATAACTTAAATATTAAAGTCATCGGTACATGCTGAGATTCGAACCCGCGACCTTCGGAATGAAGGCCGCACGGTCTAACCATTGGACCAGCGAACTACCCCTTGCAGTGGTTAATTCCTTTAAAGCTTAAACGTCTGGTTCAATTTGAGACATAGTTTGGATTTTTGCAGGGTTAGCGTTAGCTACTACTCTATCAGGCTAGATACTTTTTTCTTAGTTTCAGCGGGAAATCTTCGAAAAGATACTCTGTCTTCTGGGGGAAGTCAAAGTTAAGTGGAGATTTTTACCCATTAAAACCCCCTCGGTGGTCAATTTCGGCGATTGGGGAGGTAACGGGATCTCCGTTTGGAACACAACAGCAGCCTTGCTAACGCGATTCTGGGATAGCCCGTCCTGGGGTTTGTTTTGTGCAGACCCAACGAGCCTCGTGAGTACTTCAATGACCGGAGACTACGTTCAGCCATCATTCTCCTCAGGGTCGTTTAGAAGGTGATGAGAACGTCCACCCTAACCGCCAACGACCCCAAGGACTCTATTAACGGTGCGGCGTGACGTCGCGCGTTAGCGCCACGGCGGCTTCGTCTCCAAGCGGGATCTATCCTCTCTCGATCCGCTCAGCAGCCTCCTTCTGTACCATAACAATTTCACAAAAAGAGGCTATCAGGCTAGCTACTACACCAACTGCCTAGTTACTCTTATTCGTAAATCTGCCGTCATAATAGCATCGCTGTTTTCTGGTTGTAGACATATGATAGCTACAATGTTATGGGAGAACACTATCTTCTTCCTCTTTATCCGGCTACTTTTTCGGTTAGTACATTGCAGATAAACGAATATCCGTGTCTGTGTGTCTGTCTGTATCATCGTATCTGTTAAATGTCTGAACCAATTCAAGTTTCCTGTTTGTTCAAAAACACGAGCGATAGTGTTCTTAGACACAAAACAAATATCTTGTAAGGTGCGGTCGCTTTTCCTTTATTTGTTGTTGATGTATTAACACCTTATTTACTAGAATACTAGATTTTTTTTATATTAAAGTCATTAGTAATACGTATTCCTACATATGATCTATAACATTCTACATATAGATCCTAAAAAGAGAAAATAATTTTCAGCAGAGCAGTGGAACAACTTGACTGCAACAGTGTTTCCGTACAAATTCTGTGAATAGGCTGTTCCTATGTCGGTGAGCTTTACCACCACATCATCACCTAACACCAGGTAAACTTTTAGTTAGCTATTTCTTCCGCTCTGTAGTGGTCTGACCAAGAAGTCGGTTGTAGCGTAACGCGATGTAAATATCTTAATTACCGCAATATTTTTATTGTGCTGATGTATAAGTGCCGTTCCAACTCTGCAGTCATGGTCTAGTAAGAATAGTATGGTGAGTCTTGCCTGTCGTGGAAGTCGACTAATGAGGCCTAAAGGATTCGCAATATCGTACAGCAAATCCGGCGTGGTTCCGTACTTTCCGTAGCTCATTGACGGTGTTGAAAGTTCGGATCTTCCTTGAGACATACTAAGCCAAAGTGTAGAGAGGCACCGGTGTGTTCTGTAGGAGATTCCAAGGTTCCTTCGAATGCGCTGAGGAAGACCACCGAGGAGCTTTAAAATAACCCCTCGGCAAACAGAAAATGTTAACTATTTATTTACTTCAAAGTAAAGCAATGCTCTTATATTTACCGATGTGTGTTACCACAGATTAACGATTCGAGTGGAGGGGTGTACTGTTCACACATCGGGCGAGTGCGACCCAGCCGTTAAAATATGGAAAAAGGGGTGGGGATCAGTTTGGATAAAATCCAAAAGTACAAAAACAAGCCAATCCTGCTTAATAAATAACGTGAAACGCACAAATGGAATAAGAAGAATTACGTTTCCGGTTATAAATATTAGCATCGTTGATGATGATGATGAGCAATCATTGGAATATAACAACTTTATTAGAGGAATAATTTAGAAGTAAATAAATAAAATGTGTTATAAATTTTAATGGGGTGTAACGGGCACAAAAACTTACGGGATCCAAACTAGCCGCACTTGCTCGTGGTGCATCCTGCTAATCAACAAGCGAGGCTCTGGCTTCCACCGACTCGTATTGGGCCAGTGTGGTGGGATATGTTCCACATCGCCTCAAATGAACCCCTACAAACTATTGCCTCTGGTGTCCGATCAAAGTAGGAGTCTTTGGTGGAGGCCTATATCTAGTAGTGGTTTATCAGCTGATGATAAAATAACAATAACTTTTAACTAAAACAATGCATATGATATGACAACTTGGTGTTAGTTAGGATGATGTACACTGCACCACAGTAAGGTCGTCACCTGGACACAAGATGTTAAGTCTCGTTACCGTAATTTCTTAGCTACAGCGTTTTCAAACCGGAACACACCATTTTTATATACTACTGGTGATCAGAGCTTGGCAGAGACCGTCTGGAGTATCATCTAAGAGTTTATTTCTGCCGCCAAACAGTACTGTGCAAATATTACTGTGTTCCGGTCTAAAAGGCGCTGTAGCTAGTGAAATTAGTGGGGTAACGAGAATCAATATTCTATGTCTCTTATACTAACTAGCGCCGCGTTGTTATGGGCAGGCGTATCACTTACCATCAGCTGAACGTGTCGCTCTTCTCTTCACTGTCATTTGTCCTTAACAGCTGTTGTTTTGATAACATAGCGGTGTCTTTCAGCGGCACCTTAAGCCGCTCACCAGTACCCCCTCTTTATAGACATTTATATATTATCATTTCAACCCCACCGTCGTCATCTGTTGGTTGAATATTTATAAACTGGACACTTATTACATATCAATTATCGGTTAAAAAATTGGTTAAACGATGTAGAGGTTATAACCAAATGGACACCGCAAATATATTATTCCTTTACAATTAAGGGTTGAAAGTTAATAAACTTCTTCCACGAAGAAATATATACGGGGAATTTCATAAGGTCCAATGGCTTCATAGACATCAACGCTATAGCCATTTCAGTGTTCCCACAGCTGGGCTTCGGGCACTGCTCCCATATGGAGAGCCTCAAGGCTATTTATTCACCACACTGGCTTTGTGTGAGTTGGCGGATACAAAAGGCTTCATCCTACGAAATATATTATCCTCTACTAAAAAACATAATAAACTCAAGGATTGTTTTTGTTTTATGTTACAGTCACAGAGAATCACCAATTTCATGATATTCATCAGCCTATAAATATTTACTGCTGGACATAGGTCTCTCCTAAAGATCTCCACATCGATCGGTCCCGCGTTGCTCGCATCCAGTGGATTCTCGCAATTCCCACCAGGTCGTCGGTACACCTGGGGACCTCCTATAGGAGGCCTCTCAACACTACGTCTTCCGGTACACGGGCGTCACTCGAGGAACTTACTGCTCCATCGGCTTTCGGTGCTTCGTTCATTGTGCCCTGTTCACTGCCACTTAAATCTAGTCAATCAAGTCGAATCATTTCATCATCACATACACATAAATTACCGAAGTTCCATTCATGAGTATCTTAACTGTTAACTCTTGTTTTGATCTGATAAGAATGTTGGGATTAACCCTTTTTTTATTACCCTAACAATGCTTTGGTAACTTTAAATACATGATCTCTTAACAAATTGCTTCGTAGTTCCAGTTGCTTTTGTAGATAAATCATTTGGATGCTTAATTGAAGTAATTAACTTAAGTGTAATGGTAAGTTATATACTTATACAACGTTTAATTGTATTTAGATTTTTCATATGAATATAAAATAAATTATTAGTAATTAAAACAATGACGTCGAAGCAACATTAACGTTGTTAGTGGCACAATTAAGTCGTTAACGAAGTAAGTAACGTTAAATGCACCGAACACTATAAATGCACTTACCGATAGTGATGCGCTTCCTGTTATTTGGATACTTCCGTTTCGACCAATTTTTTTTATCTCATAAAGTGTTGAGAATCCCTCAAGTGATCACATTCTAAGGAACAAACCTCGAGCATTGGTTGTTTTAACATATATGTATTAATCCGTTTTGATTTACTATTGAGAGAAGAGATGAATCCTCAAAGGATACTATATCTAGGATAAAATCAAGGTTATGCGGGATTTTTAGATAGTATAACTCCTTCCGTGATCATCTTTAGTACGACCATAGGCTTCGACATCTTCTATGGAACTTTGTTACGACAAACAAAGACACCTGTCAGCGTATTTTTCTTCTTCATTTGACATGTTTGTATTTGCATTGAATCCTTTGCATCCTCTAGTCCATTACCCTAATGTGGTATACACATGTTAAATTAATAAAAGTGGAGATGGAGATTCATTGCTGGTGTTTGAGAAAAGATGTTAAATTCACCACCATTTGTTAATTACAAAATGGTTATAGTATATATAATAATATTACTGGTGGTGTGACTGCCGTAGACCGTCTAGGTACGTATGACCGATGCGCGATAAACAGCAGTGTGCAAACATTACTGCATTGTAGCTAGTGAAATTACTGAGGTAACGAGACTTAAGATCTTATGTCCCAAGGCGGCTAGCACAATGTGGTGCTGTGAATACTATTATATATGTATCTAGCAAGCCGTTACAGGCGAGGGTGTCATTTACCATTAGGTGAACATCCCGCCCCGCTGGTCGCGATTTTTAATAAAAAAAAATTAAAACCTCCTCCGTGGAAAATAGATACGTAATTTTGGGTTAAAACTTTCGAGGATCAGCGCTCTCAAACGTTTTCCTATAAATATATATTGGACATCACTATATTCAAAGTAACATTACAAATTGGATAATTAGAGCTGTGGACGTATAAATGATCGCGTAGCTTCAATTTCTAATAAAATTTACCAGCTGTCACCAGCGCCATGCTCCGAAAGGTATCGAGTAAATTGGAGGACCCAAAGAACCCTTTATTAGGTCCAAATTTAAAATCCCTCAGATGGTGGGGCCTGCTATTACCGAGCGGCTGGAGAGCGAAGTGCGTTGTGTACTTCTTCAATCTATTAATGCTGTTGTTCACCATAACTGAATACATAGATATATGGCTGGTGAGATCTGATATAGAGACGGTGCTGACCAACGTGAAGATGTCAATGGTCAGCCCGGTGACCATGTTCAAGGCTTCGATGTTCTTCGCATCGCAGCGGCGTTGGAAGGAAATATTCGATTACGTATCAAGAGCAGATCTGAAACAGAGAACGAGCGAGGATGCTGAAAACCTGAAGATGTTGGAGAAGAATACGAAGTATTGTCGCGTCGTTACATACCTCTACTGGTTTTTAACATATTTCACTGCTTTTTTGTTAATAATTAAGCCTCTAGTTATATATTTAGTCTCGAAGACGTACAGGAGCAATATTAAAAGTGGGGCGGTTAATTATGTGGAGATCGTGAGGTCGTGGGTGCCGTTCGACAAAACTGATCTTCTTGGTTATTACATCGTGTCCTTGTACCAAGCGTATGCCACCGTCTTCGTCAGTGGGTACATATCTTCGTTCGATTCTACTGCTATTGCGATAATGATTTTCTTCGAAACCGAGCTCATGACGCTCGCGAACGTTAGCGCGAAGATTTTTGGTTCAACTCAGTCTCCTATAGACGATGAAGAAGTTAAGAGGAGAATAGAGGAGTGCCATAGAAGGCATACAGAACTCATTAAGTAAGTATAATGAAGTAGTTATTAGAGATGGAACTCCATAGATTAAGGTTATCTAAGGAGAATCACTGCAGCGCGTTTTTTTTTAAAGAAGTATGACGAGCGCGATGTTTACCTGATGGTAAATGATGTAGTTCATAACAAGGCGCTAGTTAAGATGATATACACAGCACCCCATTGTAGTAGTCGTCTGAGACATAAGGTATTCAGTCTCGTCATCCTAGTAATTCCACTAGCTAAAGCGCCTTTTAATCTGAAACACAGTAATGTTTGCTTGGTCCTGTTTATCGGCTGCGGTGGTACGTACCTAAAGGATCTCCGACTAAAGAGACCTACCACCAGTAATATATCTACCGCGTTGCAGTATTCAATTTTCAGACACTCTGAGAAGCTTTAATTAGACACATCATACATCAAATGATTGTATTGTTCCGATTCTTCTGCAGGTTGATCACAAAATTCCAAAAGATATGTTACTTGACACATTCAATACCATTTTCAAAATTCTTCATCTTCTTAAAGTGCTTCTCCAACTAGGGAAGGTCGGCGATCGGCGTGGTACAGTTCTTTCTGTCTTTGGAACAATTCGGATGCCTCAGATATGCCAATGCATTCGCTGATATTCCTCAACCATGATTTTTTCCTTCTCCTCCTCTTTTTAAAATTGAGTGTAGTCAAAGGACACACGTACGATCCATTCAGGCCGGCAGCGTGCTATCGCATGCACATTGTACGTCAGGAGAACACGTCGCCATGGAACCGGCAACTCTTGGTGCCGTGGTTCTGACGCTACCTTTTTTATATTGTATAGACTAGCGCTTGACTACAATCCCATCTGATGGTAAGCAGCGATGTAGTCTTTATTGGTTAAGCGTAGGTAGAAGCGTGCGTAGAAGTAGCCTATTCACTCTTCTCTTAAAGATCCCCACGTCATACCTAGACGGAAACACTGATGCCTGCAGACTGTTCCAATCTTTCGCTGTTCGCATTAAAAGGGGAGGGGAAACGCTTCGTCCTGATGCGTGGGATTTCGACGACGTAGAGCCTTCATCCACGGCGCCGTGTACCAACTCTAAATTAATTAAACAAAAAATAAATCCTTTGAAGATGCAAAGGAAGGAAAAGGAGACGGATAGCTGAGACTAAATGCGATCAGAAGTAAAGAGTAGCTGAAGACCTGAACAATTTTAACACCTCAACAAACGGAAGCTCCTACTGCCCGGCGATTCGGGCAGCGCAGGACCAATCGATGTGGGGATCTATGCGGAGGCTTATGTCCAGCAGTGGGCGTTTATCCGTTGATGATGATGAGCATGTCTAACGATGAGAACGCTTGTTTGTTCTACTTATAATAATTATTGATTACAGATACAGTCGGTTATTCAACTCCTGTTTGTCATCGGTTATGTTTCTGTATGTGTTTGTATGTTCGGTGATGCTCTGCGCCACCGCATATGAATCAACGGTGGTAAGTATGTTCTGGTAACCCAGGATGCTGATAGTCAAGTGTTCTACCATCATCATAGACGCTTACCCTATTATTATACTTTAATCTATGAAGAAACCTCTATGATAAAAAATTTAGCGATAGCTTAAGTTAAACAAAATTATGTTACAAATTTAAAAACAAATAAGCGAAATAGACAAAGGAAGTTCCGGTTTGCAGGGGGTTATAGCGAGTTGAAATTACTGATGAAATAAATTTTAAAAAAGTTCTTAACGACAGTCTATATGAGCTTTATAAATAATTTTAATTATATTAGTAAATTTTTGTTTATAAACTTATGATAGATCAATCGCTTCCAGATCGAGTCCAGCATGATGAACCGGATTATAACCATGGAGTACCTTTCCTTTGGTGTCGCGCAGTTGTTCATGTACTGCTGGCACAGTAATGTAGTTATGATCGCGGTAAGTTTTGACCTTCCCTTGGTCGACATCAAAATGTACTCGCAATACAAGATTAAAAGATGTAGTGTCAAATACTACCAAGTAACTGATGATGAGAGTAAAGTGGAAGAGTAAAATTACAGAAAGCTGACCCCAACACCATGTGGGATAAAAGAATAACTGTGTCAGTGATAATCCTTAACTCATTGTAAGAATCTCCGGGATCCCTTATGATAAGCATCAAATATGTAAGGAGCCCGCGCAACTACTCACAGGATCCAAGCCAGCCTCACCTGCTCGTGGTGTACCCTGGTAATCAACAAACGAGGCTCTAGCTGCCACCAACCCGCATTGAGTCAGCTTGATGATAACTCTTACAAACGACGGTCAGTGTGGTGGGAAATATCCTAAATCCTAAATCTCCCCATACGCATTCCTAACTGATCGATGTGGGAATTTTATGGGAAGGCATATGTCCAGCAGTGGACCCTTACCGGTTGATGATGAAGCATCAAAGCGATCAGAACCATACATAAGCATCGCTCTCTTTGTAACCATATTTACGACAAAATCTAGATTAGTGGATCACCTTAGACTTAACAGCCAAGGTAACATTATTTTTTAATTAATATTAGTTGTAATTACTCCAGAGTCAAGAGCTAATGATGGGACCATACAAATCGTTGTGGTGGTGCCAGAGTAAGGACCGGATGAAGTACATGCTGATACTGGTACATCAGTATAGGAAGACCGTAATCTTCACCGCTGGACCTTTCACCGATCTAACCGTTGCTACCTTTATAAATGTTAGTAGTTTTTCTCATGTTTTATTTACTAGTATATCTAAGTATGGTTGAGATCTCTGGGATCAATTCAGGTATTAGCGAAATTCTTTCCCAAAGACCTACAGTATAAGATCCTTCAAGAAGACCGTGATAAGATTTCTCCAGGGTCGGCTACGCGTTTGTAATAGCTCTGGTGGTATAGCCGTCTATAGACTACGGACTTACCATCAGACAGGCCGAATGCTTGTATCCCACCTTAGAGGTATAAAAAAAAAATCATAAAAAATTTTGCTTACCACTGCAGCTTCTACATCCGCCGCCAAATCAGTTGCAAACATTATTGTATTCCGGTTTGAAGGGCGCTATAGGTACTGAAATTACTGAACTAATAAAGACAAGATATTGTCTTAAGAAAATTTGTTTATATATACGGCGCAGTTTCTTCGATCTCGTCAGGATGTTTGCCATTTTTATGTTGTAAATCTACCATCATACCACCATCGCCGTGTCCCGGAGCCGGAGTATATTGTGCATTGTCAAGTTCACCATCCATTTTAGTATTAGGCTATTGTTGATAACAAACACGATATTTTTCTTTTTCAGATCCTCAAAGGAGCGTACAGTTACTATACACTCATTAATTAAACTGTTCACACAAATTATTCCGCATATCTTTTTTAAATTTAATCATCATCATCAGCCGATAGACGTCCACTGCTGGACATAGGTGAAACAGAAAGATTTGAGGGGATTTAGGCCATTTCCCACCACGCTAGCCCAAAGCGGGTTGGTGGGCGCCGAAGCCTCGTCTGTTGATTAGCAGGGTGCACCATGTTTAAATTTAAATTCAACATTAATTAGATTTAAATATAAATTCACTACAAAGTTGTATTGTAGTTAAAATTCATTATTAGCTTTAGTAGCTTAAAATGCTTAATGTAGTTAAATATGGTACGGTACGGTTTTACGGGTCATGGCACGATTCCGGCCCCGTTAGTTCCTCATACAGTAAATCTGCTGCCGCAACAGCATTACCAAGTTCCAGCTATCAAAAGATGGAAGTCATAGCGTTCAGGATGAAGCTACAACATCTTCAGCCTTATTATTATACAACAATATATGAAATCCAGGACATAAAACATGATACTACTGATAGTACTTAATAGTCCTTTCAATGCTTAAAGTCAGTATAGATTATATTTAATTCATTTAAAATTTACGGTTTTTTTTTGTTTATATTAAGCGACGATACGAGCAGGATGTACACCTGATGGTAAGTGATAGGCCCGTCGATAAAAACGTGGCGCTAGTTAGGATGTTATACACAGCACTACGTTGCACTCGTCGCCTGAAACATCAGATGTTGAGTCTCTCTACTGTAGTAATTGCACCAGTTACAGCGCCCTTCGAACCGGAACATAATAACGTCTACACAGTACTGTTTGTCAGCTGCAATAGGCGCTGCGGTGGTATCAACGAAGACAGTTTCCGGGAACAGAGACCTACCACCAATATTTTATGATCGTAGTTCATTGCCAAGGCCACACACTATTATGTAATATACCTTTTATACAAGTTTTATTAATAATAACTTAAAACTTAGTAAGTTAGTATTATATATCTGTCAACCATTTTAATAAATTTTAGCACAGCAGTAATAATTTGGTCTTTTTTATCAACTTATTCCTAGACTCTCACCAAATCCTCGAACCTTGTGGGAGGCCTCCCAACACCACTTCTACTGCCCCATGCGTCGTCAGTCGACAATGTGCCCTGCCCATTGCCACTTAAGTCTAGCAATCGTTTGGGCTATGTCGGTGACCTTAGTTCTTCTGCAGATCTCCACATTTCTGATTCGACCGCGCAGAGAAACCCCGAGCACAGCCCTCTCCATCTGTGGAGGTACTCGGAGAATCCCCCGTGCCCCGTGAACGTTTGGACCAGAACCGTGTCCAGCTCCAGCCGGCGTAGTATCCGATGGGAGGCCTATGTTCAACAATGGAAGTCTATCGGCTGTTGATGATGAAGATAGTTCCTAAACATTAGAAACAGTTTGTACAGGACGGAATGTGTGCTGAAATGACTTCTTTGCCAATGAACACTTTATGAATAGAAATTGGGGGTAGGTGGAAGAAAAACATTAATACATGGAATATGTATGTAGTATAAAAATAATAATATTACTATATTATATATAAATAACAAAAAAAAATATTTATATATAAAAAATCCTCAAGATTACTGCTGGTAGGTCTTTGTTGCCGGGAGCGATATAGTTAGGTACCAACGCAGCTCCTATTGAGTCCGATAAAACAATACTGCGCAAATATCACCGTGATCCGGTTTAAAGGACGCTGTAGTTAGTGTAATTACTGGGGTAACGAGACTCAATATCTTATGTCTATCTAAAGGCGACGTAAATGATAAATGACGGTGGTATAAAAAAAGGCGACGAGCGCAATGTGGTGCAGTATGCAATATCCTAAACAGCGCCATATTGTTATATGCAAGCGTATCACTTACCATCAAGTACACTTTTCGCACGTCTCGTAACTTCGTAATATAAAAAAAAAGATTAATAACTTAAACTTTAAAAATTAAGCAATGGATTATTGATATCTTTGCTAGAAAAAAAAAACTGATTTTGTCTAAAAAGCTACAGATATTATATAAATTCTCCTTTTTCAACTGCTATAGTCAAACTGATCACAATTTCACGTGATTTGGAGTGATGGTGAGGCTGTAGAGGGTGAAACGCATTATTCCAGAATTCTCTGGCTCTCATATATTGACTATTGGAACACAGTATATCTCATATGTTGTTAAGTATGCAGATTTATCTTAATAATGGTAAAATCACTAACCACACTGTAAAATACATCATCATCATCATCATTATCATCAGCCGATAGTCGTTCAATGCTGGACATAGGCCTATCCTCAAGATCCCGACATCGATCTGACCTGCACCTGCGCTTTGCGGAGCACCAAGGGCTGTTTGTACTGGTTCATATGGGAAGACTTGGGCCTTTTTCCACCACGCCGGTCTAATACGGGTTGGTGGGAGCCAGAGCCTCGTTTGTTGATTAGCGGGGTGCACCACGAGCAGGTGAGGTTGGCTGGAGTTGTTGTGCGGGAGCCCTTACACTTCTTTGTAAAATACATGACCCAGGAATCAAACCTTAGAGTTACAAGACAAGCGGATAGCTAGTGCACTACTAAGGATGATAAGATTCCACGTGGATAGAGTCGAAGGTGTCGAAAAACGAAGTCGAGGACGAAGACTAGATTACCTAGGATATATTTTGATTTTTAAATCTGCGGTTAAGAACATAAATATTATTTATAAGGTAAAATAATATAAGATATCAAGTTTATTCCTACCTCCTTTTACTCCGCAGATCCTACTAATTATCCAAGTCTCATAGCAGTTCCGCCTGTGTTTTCAGGTGCCGGTAATTAGCACCCGGCTTCCGGTAACTTTAAGCGTAAGAAACTGGAAAGAAGAAGAATAATACCAGAATACACTTCTTGCTATATTCATATAAAAAAGCAAATATCTTTTATTTACTATAACCTACTTTTACTGGTGGTAGGTCTCTGTTCCCAGAGACCCTCTAGGTAGCTACCACCGTAGCGCCTATTCATCATCATCGTTATCAGCCGACAGACATCCACTATTGGACATAGGCCTCTCTCAAAAATCTCCATATTGATCGATCCTGCGTTGATCGCATCCAGCTGCTTCCTTCAACCTTCACTAGACCGTCGGATCGCCTTGTGGGAGACCTTCCAGCACTACGTCTACTGTCCCATCGGCTGTTAGTCCTTCGAGCGATGTGTCCTGCTCATTACCACTTGAGGCTAGAAATCTTTTGGACTATGATCACGCAGGGAAACCCCAGCATAGCCCTTTCCATTGCTCTCTGTGCGACTGGAAGCTCTTTACCAGGTCCATTGCAAGCGGCCACGTCTCGGTGCCGTAAGTCGTCACCGTAGCACCCATTGCAGCTGACAAAGAGTAGTGTGCAAACATTACTGTGTTCCAGTTCAAAGGGCTCTGCATATAGTGAAATAATCGGAATAACGGGACATAACATTTTGTCTCCAGGCGAAGAGGGCATTGTGGTGCAGTGTATATCATTCCAGTTAGCGCCACGTTGTTATGGGCAGGCGTGTCGCTGAACATCATGTGAACGTCTCAGGGTTTGCAAAAACAAAAAATATCAGCAACGTGGCGCTATAAGGACATAGGATGGTATACATACCACCACATTGTGCTCGTCGCCTTGAGACTAAAAGTGGTAAGACTCTTTATCCCAGTGATTTCACTCATTACAACAGATGTCGCGGGAGGCTGCTGGATGGCATCGCAAGACCAATCTATGTGGAGATCTTTTGAGGAGGCCTATGTCCAGCAGCGGCCTTCTATATGCTGATGATGAAGATGATAAGACATCTCAAACTGGAACAGTAATATCTGCACATTACTGTTTGGAGGCTGCAATAAGAGCTGTGGTGGTATCTACTCCATCTTCACCATCAGAGAGCTACCGCCAGTAATATATGTTTAAATATAAAATATATCTACAAACATATAATCGCTTAACTTTAATATTATTATATGAAGATTGATTGCAAAAAGTTGTAGATCAATCAGTGTGTAGATTCTTATAATAGACTTATGCCCAGCAGTGGGCATGTGATGGTTGGTGATGAATGTATCAGCCGATATTCGCATTTACTATTGTATTGGACATATAACAAAGAAAGTAATGAGAATGGACGTGGATGGTTATAAGGGTAGAGGAAGACCGAGGAAAGTGTGGATGGATTGGTGTGATAGACGACATGTGTAAGAGTGTGAATTCAGATATGGTGGCTGATAGAGGGATGTGGAAGAGAAGTACATACTGTGCCGACTCCACATAGCTGGGATAAGTGCAGGAGGAAGATTCGCAATTACTACTGTAAAGATGCTAGCTAACATTCGACTCTGTCTCTGTCATCTCACCTTGCTTACAAGCGATACTCCAGGATTAATAAAACCCTGAACTACGTCCCTCACTAACGCCGTGTACGGACTAATGCAAACGCTTAAACTTAATTAAGTTGTACCTTAAGTTGAGCTCAAGTTGGCCATGCCAAAGTTTGCCTGCAGCGCCGAAGTACAAACTACAGAATGTTTCGTGGCAGTCGTAAACTTTGGGCGTTAATTTATCGTTTCTCTAGCGAGTTACAGGTTGCAATTTGTCATCACTGCTGGTAACCCTGTGTTACAGTTACCACCAGTACTTCTGCGAAGAGGCAAGTCGGACGTTCATCTGATGGTGAGTGATACGCCCGCCTATAACGTGGCGTTAGAATGGTATATATCGCGCCACATGGCGTTCGTCGCCCGAGACAAGTTGTTAAGTCTCGATACCCTAGTTATTACACTAGCCACAGCGCCCTTCAAACCGGATCACAGTAATGTTCGCACAGTACTGTCGGCTGCAATAGGCGCTGCGGTGGTACTGCGGCAACAGAGACCTACTAGCATACAGCATCAGCACACTGTAAACAAACTTGTTTACAATAATTAACTAAATAATTTGAAACAATTAAAAGTAAACGTTTAGGTTGAAGTTAGAAGGTGCGAAGTATTATTAAGTGATTAAATAGGGGCGAGTGGGGGGTGCTTGTTATATAAACTGCAGCTAATAGTGCAGTGTTTGTGGAATCTCTTATTTTCTACACACGAAATTATATCATATACCATTTACTGGTGGTAAGTCTCTGTTGCTGGAGATCGTTTAGGTAGGTACCACTGCACCTATTGCAGCCGACAGACAGTAGTGTGCAAACATTACTGTGTTCTGGTTTGAAGGGCGCTGTAGCTAGTGAAATTTCTCGGATTAGGATACTCAACATCTCATGTCTCAAGTAAGGAGCGCGACGCAGTGCTATCAATGTATTTAATCCTAACTAGCGCCACGTTATTATGGGCAGGCGTATAATTTACCATCAGGTGAATGTCCCGCTCGTCTCGTCGGTTAAGTTTACTTCAGCAGCTACAGCGCTATTCTGTTTGGAATTTGGTCATCACTACAAAATATCTTTCCATGCGCGTGCTTCAGCATAATTCTGAAAGGTCTGTGTGTTCCGAAGGATCCTGAGCTCCTATGTAATTCGACCATCAAGAGAGTTTTAGTAGGCATGAATTCATAATTATTGTGACCTCGGATGAAGGAAGATGTAATGAGAAGATTTATCTGATAACCAAAAAATGGTTTTTGACGCATACGCTGGTAACTCTTAATAAATAGTTTCAATCGTGAATCATCAGCCGATAGAAGTCTACTGCTGGACATATGCTTCCTCCAAAGATCTCCTTGCTAGTGTTCATTGAGGGGAATTGAATCTAAGCCAAGTGCGGGTTGGCGGGTGGTCGGAGCCTCGTCTGTTATTCAGAAGGGTGCAGGTGAGGTTGGCTTGGACTATGTAAGATGTTAGGCAGAACCCCTTATATAGCAGTGTGCAAATATTACTACGTTGGGGTGTTGTAGCTACTGGAATAACGAGACTTGTGCGTCGACGCGCCACACTACTGTCGGCGAGTAAACTACAACTGGGTAGTATTAATTGTTATGTTGCAAGCGGTGGTGATGTGAACAAACAACACTAATACATCGATCGATTAATTGCAACAATTAAGTTGCGTTATAAAATGCGATGTGCCTGTCTCACCATCACTAAATGTTGGCAAGCCCCATCACCGACATGATTCGAAAGCTGTTGAATAGATTGGAGGATCCGGTGAATCCTCTCCTCGGTCCCAATTTGAAGGCGCTTAAATTTTGGGGTCTATTAATTCGGAAAAGTAAATCAGGATGGTTTACTGTCTATTCAATAAACCTACTCTGTATAGTTTTCATAATCTTCGAATACATTGATGTCTGGCTCGTCAGATCAGATTTGAAATTGGTTTTCAACAATTTAAGGATATCAATGATAAGTCCGTTCAACGTTCTTAAGGTGACATTGTTTTATGTAATGCAGCAGCGGTGGACAGACATAATAGGTTACGTTTCGAGGGCTGATGTAAAGATGAGGTCCAGCAAGGATCCTACAAATATAGAAATCATTGCGAATAACACAAAGTACTGTCGGAGGGTGACGTACGTCTATTCGATTTTGACCTTTTTCACAGCTGTAACAATTATATCTTCACCGTTGACTGTATATTTATTCTCGAAGACATACAGGTCCAGCCTTAACGACGAGTCAACCAACTATATTGAAATAATAAGGTGCTGGGTGCCATTCGACAAAACCAAGTTATTTGGTTATTTGTTTGCTTCTTCGTTTCAAATATTTGTACTGGGCTACATCGCCGGCGTGATATCTTCATACGACACCAGCGTCGTCGTCATAATGATGTTCTTCAAGACCGAGCTCATGGTGCTGGAAAACGACAGCTCGAAGATTTTCGATTCGCCTCAATCACCAATCGACGACCGCTCTTTCAAGCGGAACATCAAAGAGTGTCACAGGAGACACGTGGAATTACTCAAGTTGGTATCTTCGTGTTTTTTAGTATTTACAGTAGTTTTTAATTCTTTTCATATATAATATTTCTAATACAATCAAGATTTGAGTACCGTGTCTAATTAGCGGCAGACGGCGCGTCATGTAGTTTTCTTCCATTCATCTCTATAATTAGTAACGTCAATACTCATAACTATGAGTCTAAAGTAAACACATTAAGAAGTGTGAAGTAAACGTGTACTTAAGTATGAACAGTTCTATTCACGTTAACTTAAACTTACCTTGTTACATAGTCTTCACTCTCATAACATGTTCAGGTCACGCTCGTCTATTACTTATTAATATTTTTCTCGTTAGGGCTAGAAACAGACTATCTTGTATGCACTGATTCCGAAAATATTTGTTTTGGTATCTGGAGTATCGAAATTCTATCTCGATACAATCATTTCTGTACACAACCATCGCTTACTCTTAAAGCTGCTAAAAAACTTTTCTCATTATATTTTTATGTGTAGTTTAAATTTCGTAAATCAAAATTATTATTATCCTATGAATGTTACAGGTACACGGATTTATTTAATTCCTGTTTATCCTACATCATGTTCTTCTACGTCATTGTGTGTTCATTGATGCTTTGTGCAGCTGCGTACGAATCCACGGTAAGTAAACAGTACATCATCATTATTGTCTATTGATATGTACCAGTGTAAAAGTAGTTAGGGAAGCTTATGTCCAGCTGTGGACGTCTATCGGTAATGATAGTGATGATTACATCTTTGGCTACCCGACAGAAGATATTTGTCGTATTCGCAGGGCATGCGGATAAGCACTCGCAGTATGTTGTTCATATATGACGTGAACACTATTTCAATTTACCCGGATTTAATTCCTTTCTTTATAGTAATAAAATTATACTTTTTATAACACGCGTTTATGGGTGAGATTATGTAGGAAAAAAACAATAAATTAACAGTCCACAACTTTCAATACGAAACGTTGTCGCTAAAGTACTGGTTACCGCGACAGCACCGGACGTGTTGCGGAGCTCTACGAAGCTTTCTACAAGGCGATACTGTTGTCTACAGGATTTACTTTTTTTTTAATGTAGCCACAAAACGAGCGGCACGTTTGTCTGATGGTAAATGATACACCAGCTCATAACAACGTGGCGCTAGTTAGAATGCTTTACAGTGGAATACATTGCGCTCATCGCCTTGAGACATAAGATGTTGAGCCTCGTTACCCCAATTATTTCACTAGATATAGCGCCCTTTAAACCGGAACACAGTAATATTTGCACAGTACTGTTTGTGGGCTGCAATATCGGCTGCGATGGTACCTACTAGCACCGTCTCCGGCGACAGACACCCACCACCAGTACGTGACTGAAACAGTTAGATTAAGCAAAATTTTAAATTAGAAACAGGATGTTAATATTGCGTCGTGGTTTACTTTTAGATTGAAACAAACAAATTAAGTTATATCTTATCAGTGCAGTACCTTGTCTTCGGCGTAGCGCAGCTTTTCATGTTCTGCTGGCACAGCAACGAAGTTTTGTTTGCGGTGAGTTCGTCTGTGAGAGCTGCTTGCAAAGCTGCACACTATACGCATCTCCTGTAAAGATATTCAACAGTTTTTAAATTTTCTTAACAGTGATGATTACGTGATAGTAGGTGATCACGATCACGATCACGATCAACATTCAGAAATTCTGCTATATCATTAATCTCACAATTATTTTTGAACATGCCCACCTTTAAGGATTAACAGGGAACTGTAGGAGACTTTCGCTGTCTAAAACATCATCCCTTCCAGACGCAGTCGGTGTGATAATAAAACGTCTTATTTCTCCTTATCGTCGTCGTCTAAGTCAGCAGGCGTTATACTGAAACCATATCTGCAGATATACTGAAACCTACGTTTTTAATATTTTACATAACGAATCTAGGAAACTAATAGGACAGTCTGATAGTAAGTGCTCATAGGAATATGATAGCAGTTAGGATGATTGCAGATCAACACATCGACCTTAAGTTTTGTGATATTATATTTGTAGTGTCCTGTCTTAAAAATTTTATTACTATGCTCTGCAGAATGCTTTAAGTCGAAACAGTAATACTTGCACACCGCTATTAGTAGTGTGGGTAGTGCACAAATACAAAGACCTACATACTAAAATTATATTTACGTAGCTTTCCTTTTGATTTTTAAAGCTGTTTATATCATTGTCGTGTATATTTGTGAAATACAATAACTATTAAATTTTCGTTTCACAGAGCCAAAATCTAATGACGGGGCCATACAGGTCGGTGTGGTGGGGCTAGCGCAAGGGGCACCAAAGGGACATGTTCATTTTGGTAAACCAATTCGACAAAACTGTAACATTCAACGCGGGCCCGTTCACCGACCTCACCGTAGCCACTTTTGTTAATGTAAGTAGTTTTAATTGCCAAGTGGTCTGTTGCCAGAAACCCTCCACGTAGATACCACTACAGATAAGCGTATGTAATATCATAACATAAAATCTACGTAGCTTGAACATTAATAACTGTTGGTATCCAGGTTACGTACTAAGACATTTTTTTTAAATCCAAACCAGTTTTCTAAAGTTCCATTTCTCATACAAACGAACGCCTAAATATTTAATAGTAGATGACTTTGTGAGTTCTATACAGGAACAGTTTATAGTACCAGGGTATCTACTCGCATGATCTTGAAGATTAAACTCCTCCAGTTTAGTTTTGCTCAATAAAGACTGTAAATAAGTGCTCTCAGGAAGGTCAATGACAAATTAATTTATGCCCTATTCTAGTGTCATATTAAAGCTCGTACCAAGAATTCTTATTAAAATTACATCTGTGTCATTAACATAGAGATGTATTTTTCCTTGTTTATCAAAAAGGAGCGGCACCAATATACTTCCTTTGGGAATGCCGTAAATAAACAACACACAACACAAGTAAAATGTTGCAATATCCAGATTTTTTACGCCGTATAAATTGCCAATACATTTTAGCGTGCATTTGTAAGATATTATGGGAAGTTGACTTACTGCATCTGATAGTAGGACCAAAATTTGTTATTTTGTAAGTATATATCCGTCGTAGACCTGTTCCTAAATTGATGTTAGATGAACATTAAACTTCACCGTCATCAACATTATCAGCCTCCATTTATGTACTTCTCGATAGAAGCCTTCAACAATATCTTTCACCAAATGCGGTCTTCAGCTTTTAACAGTTACGATCAGTAGTTCGTACTTACTGTATTTATGTATACTAACTGAACTATTTTCTTTCAGATCCTCAAAGGAGCGTATAGTTACTTCACTTTAATTAAATAACTTGCTCGGAAGCCGTTGTAATATTTTAGAGCTTAATTTATTAACTTCAATAAATTCACAAAAAAGTAGTGAACATAATGCAACAACACGAAAACTTAGATTATTTATGAAGAAACGAGGAGATATATTATGTACTATACTTATCACATATATCACTGATAATAGGAATTTGTCGGCGAAGACCATCCGGATCTGTAGTGCCAGATGCAATTGCCAAACAGCATCGTGAAAGCATTACGAAATTTGAAGTGCACTGTAGCTAATAACTGTTTATAGGTGACAATTGCAATGTACTTATTGTTCTGGACTATCTCTTATAGACACATCTTTATCCTCTTTTTATTTCGTAGCTTGTAAGGTCTCAAAATATTGTAACACTGTTTCTATGTATAACTTGAAGTATATATATAATTTAATTAAAAATTTACGCACTGATACTTTCCCCTGTTTATTTTAAATGTATGGTAATAATAAAAAATCTCCTTACTTGTTATTGCTGGTGGAGTTCGCGGCCTCGTCGCACAAGGAGACAGTGATGCCCATTTATCCATCGCGACTAAAATCTGCAATGAAGGTCGACACATACTTCCCGAAAGCCGTTGTTCTTGCCACTTGTGGGTTTGCTGACGATGGTAATGATGACCCTGAAAAAAGACGAAAAAATAGTGCTTTATTAAAAAAAAACGCGGTTCATGGAGTGGAAATAGGTACGCCACTTCGGTAAATAAAATGGCAACAAATAGAGAAAACTAGCAACTGAATCAATACCTAGAGAGGAGTGCATGGAAGACAGAAGAACAGTTGAAGAGATGTATTCATGGAAAGATCCGAGTGGAAGAAGAAGACGAGAGACCGCGAACAATGTAGAGAGTTAGAGGAGGCCGAAGCCGTAAAAGCGACGTCGATATTAAGACTTTTTATGGAATAAGTTATAAACTTTTATTGATTAAGTTACAGTTGAGCAAAGGCTTATTTATTCTTAATAACCTGAGAATGCAGGTCTGATAAAATAGACTTGTCACCAGTAACCGACATGTGTTTGATAAATAATTAATTGATTGGACGCAATTAAAAGGAAGTTGAAGTTACAAGGTGTGAAGAATAAATTAATGATTAAGTAAAGAAGGGTGCTTGTTATGGAAAGTGCGGCGATAGATAGTGCAGGCTTTGTGGAATTCTAAATAAAATATTCTATATATGCCTTTTCATTGTTCATATTCTATATAAAAGCTGTAGTTTACAAAAAAAATTCAATGGATTGTGATACTAATAGTCCTGATGTAACGACTGTGAGATTATAAAGATAAATAACGAGCAGAAAAATAGTTTAGAGATGAGCAGGACGTCCAACTAATGGTTAATGCAGTGTAGTGTTAGTTATGGCCTTATCGCTGCACCGCATCGTGCTCATTCTTTTGTGGCTCCGTCCTTTGTAACTTTAAGGTAGTTTATTTTAGTAGTTACATCCAGAGGTTAGCAATATCTTCTGGTGTCAGGGGTACCATTTAAATCTACCATTAAAGGAGTACAAATGAGTATTAATATTTAGTTACTGTTATCGCCAAGAAAATATGAAATCTTATAGAAATGTAATGAAAGTACGCGGCGCGACAGCGTGGCTGATATGTACTTTGCGAAAGCTCCACAAACACCCCACCTAGCCTCTCATGTAGCACGTAGCTACTAATACAGCAGATAACCAATTATCCAGCACTTGGCAACTTTTCTAGCACGTAACCACTTACGCGTCGCGTAGTAACTTATGCAGCATGTAGCCAACTACTCAGCACGCGACCATTTACGCACTACGTAGTGTAAACTATGCACCAGGTAGCCAACTACCCAGCACAAAGTCACCTACCCAGCACGTAGCCACTTATGCGTAACGCAGTAAATTATGTAGCAATTAGCTAACTACTCAGCACGTAACCATTTAGACGCCACGTAGTAAATTATGCAGTACGTAGCCACCTACACGTCGCGTAGTAACATAGGCAGCACGTAGCCACTCACGCGTCACGTAGTTACTTATGCAGCACGTAATAACCTACCCAGCACGTAGCCACTTACGCGACACGTAGTAAATTATGCAGCACGTGGCCACCTACACGTCGCGTAGTAACATAGGCAGCACGTAGCCACTCACGCGTCACGTAGTTACTTATGCAGCATGTAATCACCTACCCAGCACGTAGCCACTTACGCGACACGTAGTAAATTATGCAGCACGTAGCCTCTTACGCGTCGCGTAACACTTACGCGGAATGCATAGGTAATAGCTCTGCTTATTTATATGTTATAAATTTTTTTAAAACAATATATGTTATTTTGGTAATATACCCATTTAGAATGTTTTTCATATTGATGTTCAAGACAACCTTTTTTACAAACATATTCACGTAAATCTTCACAATCGCTGCTCAACGTTGCGCCTGCTTAAATTAACTTTTTTATTTTTTAATTACTCTGTTTTTTAATTATATCTTCGTTTTTTTACGAATTAATAATAGTCTTTTTTGTAATGTTAAAGGTACACAATCTTGCATCATGTCTTATTACATCATTGCGTGTTCAATGATGCTTTGTGCCGCGGCCTATGAATTGAGGGTAAGTACATAATCATCATTATTGTCCGTTATAATCTGCTGCAGTATACGCGATCGACGTGGACATCTTCTTTTCCTTTCCTTTATGTCCCGCAGTCGTTTTTCTATTTTGCTGATCATATCTATAGCATCCTAATAGGTGACATATCGGGAGGCATACTTAACAGAAAGTAGGTCTGTGTTCCCGAAACCGTCTAGATAGGTAACATTGCAAGGTCCTATTTCTGCCGCCAAGTAGTTGTGTGCAAACATTACTGTTTTACGGTTTGCAGGACTGTATAGCTTGTGAACTACTGTAGTAGCATGATAAAGTAAATTATATATTATGCTAACTAGCCTCACGTTTTGGGAAGGCGCGCCGCTTACCACATTAGGTGAACTCCTCACTGGCCTTGTCACTTAGTCTTCCTATGACTTATTATAAATATTGATTGCTTATACAAAAATCAAAAAATGACCATCCACATCTCAAAAGTCGATTACAAACTCAACAAATTCGATTCGTAACCGCTTTGTGCGAGTGCCACGGAACGATAATATATTCACTGTTCACAGAGTTTCGTACTGAATCATTTTACGCCGTTTAATGATCACATGTACACGATTACAGAAATAAAATGTTACACGTTTGTATATAGTGTTACTGTTTACTTCCAGATTATAACAGATACATTAAACTTCATCGTATCAGGGATATACATCACCTTCGGCATGACTCAGCTTCTCATTTTCTGCTGGCACAGCAACGAAGTTATGGTAGCGGTGAGTTCGTCTGTGAGAATTTCTTTGAGCGTTCAGTTTGCAACGTTAACCAGAAATGTACAGTGTGATAATACAATAGTAAAGCCGTTCATTTCATTGTAATACAACAAATGTTACATTTCCATTTTATAGAGTCAAAAGCTGATGCTGGGTCCATACAGGTCGGTGTGGTGGGGCCAGCGCAAGGAGCACCTGCGGGACATGTTCATTTTGGTAAACCAATTCGACAAAACTGTAACATTCAACGCGGGCCCGTTCACCGACCTCACCGTAGCCACTTTGTAGTGGTTCGTTACCAGATAGATGGCACTATGGGCAAGCGTACGACATACTATCATTTTGAATCTTTACGTAGCTTAAATATTAATCGATGTTGCAATCTTGATTAGGCGTCAAGGTCAATGGTTGCGACTGCCAGGGTATGCCAACTATAGTCAGTCGAGTGATTTTTGATTGTTGATATTTTTTCGTTAAGTTAAAACACAAAGTTAGTCACATAAATAAGTCGATTTTCGTGCTATCGACATCAATAAAATATTTCTCTTAAAGGTCGATATTTACTAAATGTTGGTTCATACTAAATGTATGTGTCAAAATATGTATGCACCACAGACCTGGATGACCTGTATGAATTTTATGAATATTACACTTTTTCTTTATCACCGGTTGATGAGGTAGTGAAGTAAAGTAGTAAAATAAATATTTAGATACTAATCACGTTCACTACACATACCACATTTATCACTGATGGTAGGATTTTGGTGAAGACCATCTGGAAGGTTCCACCGCAGATGCAGTCGCCAACCAGCAGCGAGCAAGCATTACTATATTTGTTCGAACTGCACTGTAGCTAATAACTAATCTACTGAATCATACGAACTTTGGTCTGTAGGTGACAAGCGCACTGTACCCAGTGTTGTGGACTGACGGTATCACTTACCATCAGGTGAACGTCCTGTTCCCCATTTCTTCTAGTTCACATTGTGAAATATGTTTAATTATTGTTAAACTTCTTGTATGTACGACTTGTAGTGTAATTGAATTAAAAACTACACGCACCGATACCTTCCTGTGTTTGTGTTTAACAATTAATGGCCTTTTTAACTGCTCCCACGGCTGGGATTAATATAGTATAATTTATGGTTTTTTCCCAGAAGATACAAAAATACATAGTAAAAAAATTTAAATAAAAAAATATTACCCTTCGATTGGACGAAGCATTACTTTGGGCTGCCGATGCTACATAGCTCAAGATGAGCCACGATTGAACATCGATCAGAAAAAAGTATTTACTACATTACTATCATCAATTCATAACAATGAGGGAAAAATATTTTTCCTTGATTCCTCAGGAGGTACAGGAAAACCTTTTTTAACCAATTTGCTTTTGACAAAAGTGAGATTTACCGGAAAAATTGCATTAGCTGTCGTGTCATGCGGCATATCCGCTACGCTTTCAGGAGGAGGTGGTACCGCACACTGTACATTCAAGCTCCCGCTGAAAACTGTCACCGATGATAATAACAGCTCATGTGGCGTTTCTAAACAGGGTAATACAGGAAAATTATGCGTGATTGCTCATAAATATTCTGGAACGAAGCCACCATGTCAAACAAGACGTCTGTGGA
Organism: Ornithoptera alexandrae; assembly: GCA_029030555.1. Lineage (NCBI taxonomy): Eukaryota > Metazoa > Arthropoda > Insecta > Lepidoptera > Papilionidae > Ornithoptera > Ornithoptera alexandrae. The sequence continues at coordinate 7,339,103 of JARDVY010000296.1, read as the reverse complement.
AGCACTGGATAGGAGAATGCACAATTTGTGCAGCAAAGGTGAGACTTTCGTCAAATCCTACCAATTGTAACTGGAGGAAAATATGCTGACAAAATAAAAACTTTCTTAAAAAGATCCAACCTTTGGACACAATTCAATAAGTTACAGCTTATAACTAACATGAGGGTTTCATTGTCTTCGCATAAGGACAGGCTTTTTTCAAAGCAGTTGCTAAAAGTTGACAATGGAGAGTTAACACAGAGTGATGGAAGGACAAGAGTTGGTGAACAATGTCTATGCCGACATTGATAACATAAGTTCGTAAGACTACTTCTTGGCTTAAAGAAACAGCGATTCTGTCACTTATTAACGAACAAGTAGATAAGGTAAATAACTTGATTCTTTCAAAGATTAATGCGCCGACGCAAATATACTACTCGGTCCATACTGTTCTCGGCTTGGAAGAAGCTGTTCATTTTCCTACAGAATTTCTTAATTCTTTGAACCGGTCTGGACTCCCTCCACATAAAACGGTGTTGAAAGTAGGTGGTCCTGTTATTTTATTAAGAAATCTGAATCCACTTCTGCGATGGCACGCGTTTCCTGGTAAAATCCGGTGAAGTACCGGAGAAGATATTTTGATTCCCTGAATTTCTCTGATACCATCGGATTTACCATTCCAATTTAAACGCCTACAATTTCCGGTAAATATGTCTTTTGTAATGACCATTAGCGGGTATATGTGGTTTTTTTTTCATATCTTAAAAACGATATACATATACGTTACCTAGACAGATTTCTGAGTGTGCCATGGAATTGCTCGATATAATTTCCTTAACCCTTTTCCACCACCAGACGACCAGAGACGCACGACGGGTCACTTTCCTGATATTGTAAATATCCCCTGTTTCCGAACAAAGAGGTCTTGCTCCTCGTCCTTGATAACAACAGATAAGTAGTGGAACAACTTGCCGTCGTCGGTGTGCTCGTTAATGCGACGCGGGCGTGGTCATCAGAGAATCAGCTGTTTATAGGTAAGCGCGCTTTACCACCGCAGACAATATCACCCCTCAACACCAGGTGGGAATATAGTGAAGTACTAATTTTATTAACTAAAAAAATATATTACGCAATTTTTAATCTCAGGTTTAAGAGGTTCCGTCCAACATCTTACGGAGTTCAAGTTAACCTTACCTGCACGCGGTGCACTTGAGAAACCTATGTCCAGCAGTGGACGTCTGTCGGCTGATAATGATGATAATGAAATCTCTAATAATAAATATTACAAGTACTTTGAAAACCTTACCGTATCCTGGTTTGAAAGGTCCCGTAGCTCTTGTACAACAATTCGTTACCATAAAACTTTTAGTAGAATAAGTTATAAACATGTATGGAAACAGCGGTAGTTGGGGTAATGGTGTATATTACAAATATCAATACAGTACACGGTATACCACTCAACAACTTAGTTACATGCACAGGACGTTATACAAAGACTTAACGGAACAGCGGTAGTCCGTGTCGTGTTAATCCGTCGCACGCGCCGACGCGAATCACTCAGCGCGCCGGGCTCACGCCATTGGTCGGCGGCCATTGCGCGGGCGGCCATTGCGCGGGCGGCCATTGCGCGGGCGGCGAGCGGTTTGCGCGCGAAAGTTTGAACTCGCGCGCTGCTACACATTTAATACCTAAGTTATAGTTGAATAAAGACTTATTTATTTATTCTTAATAACTCGAGAGCTTTGGTTTAATAAAATATACCTGACACCATTAGCCAACATGTGTTTGATAAATAATTAATTGATTGGAAGTAATTAATAGGAAAGTTGAAGTTGCAAGGTGCGAAAAACAAATTAATGATTAAATAAATAAGGACGCTTGTTAATTACTCGTACACTGCGGCGAGTGATAGTGCAGGGCTTGTGGGATTCAATGCTGAATTTTCATTGTGATACTTGGTACTAGTCCTGATGTGACGACCAGGGCAATATAAAGGCAAACAGCGAGCACAAGAATAGTTTAGAGATGAGCAGGACATCCAACTGATGGTTAATGCAGTGCAGTGTTAGTTATGACCTTATCGCTGCACCACATCGTGAACATTCTTTTGTGGCTCCGTCCTTTGTAACTTTAAGGTACTCGTACTTTATTTCAGTAGCTACATCCAGATGTTAGCAATATCTTCTGGAGTCAGGAGTCCATATAATTCGACTATCACAGGAGTGCAAATGAGTAGTAATCCTCCGTTACTATTATTCCCAAGAAAGGAAGGTGTCATGCGAAGATTTATCTGATAAACAAAAAAGATTTTCAGTACATTAGGTAGCGACTATACTGTAATGAGTGATAACAACTAGTTTCAGTCCTGAAGTTATCTTGTTAGTATATCTCTATTCCAAAGACCTGGCTAAGTAGATGCCATCACAGCTCTTATTTCTACTGCCGGACAGTAGAATGCAAACATTGCTGTGCTTTGAGTGTTGCAGCTAGATATTTTTTTAGGATAATAAACCTTTTTAAGCCTAAGTCTTAAGGCGAATGCCACAGAGTCCTCCAGTGTATAGTCGGGTCGTGCTAACTGGCGCCACTTTGTTAAATGCACGTGTATTGCTTACCATCAGCAGAATCTCACTCATATCGTCGCGTTGTCTTATCTTCTTCTTCTTTGTCGTAATCTGATGACTGAGGGACGTGACTATGTTGCGGTGCCCTGGCCACCATTTCTTTCCAGACATTTCTGTCTTGCGTCATTTGAATGATGATTGTCTAATCAGAAAAAGGTATATTTTGATTTTGGTAAAACTGTATATAGATACATTATCATCACTAGCCGGAAGATGCCCACTGCTGGATATCAGCTTCTACGATGAGTTCCCAATACGATTAGGTAGAGATTCATACGGAGGATTTTGGGCCACTTCCCACCACGCTGGCCCCAATAGGGGTTGGTGAAGGCCAGCGCCTCGTTTGTTGATTACCAGAGTGTACCATTAGCAGGTGTGGTTGGTTTGGATCCTGTGAGGTGTTGTGCGGTAACCTTTACATCTCTTATAGATAGGTCAAACTATGCTAATGTAAACTACAACTGACTCGTATTAATTGTAATATTGTTAGCAATGTTTTTTTTTTAATTCCAGTGTAAACGAACAACACTAATGCATGTCGCGATAATTGCAACAATTAAGTTGCGTTATAAAATGCGATGTGCCTGTCTCACCATCACTAAAGGTTGGCAAGCCCCATCACCGACATGATTCGAAAGCTGTTGAATAGATTGGAGGATCCGAAGCATCCCCTCCTGGGCCCCAATATAAAGGCGCTTAAATTTTGGGGTCTATTAATACCAGAAAGTAAATTGGGAATGTTTTCTGTTTACTTATTAATCTTAATCTGCGTTATCTTTATAGTCTGTCAATACATCGATCTCTGGCTCATCAGGTCAGATATGACGTTGGTGTTTAGCAATTTGAGGTACTCATTAATAAGCCCGTTCGACATATTTAATGTGACATTGTTCCACATCCTGCAGCAGCGGTGGACAGACATAATAGGTTACGTTACGAGGGCTGATGTAAAGATGAGGTCCAGCAAGGATCCTACAAATATAGAAATCATTGCGAATAACACAAAGTACTGTCGGAGGGTGACGTACGTCTATTGGTTCCTGATATACGTAACAGCCATTACCAATGTGACGGCTCCAATAATTGTGTATTTATTCTCGAAGACGTACAGGCAGAACCTTAAAAACGGTACAGTCAACTACATCGAAATAATAAGATGCTGGGTCCCGTTCGATAAAACAGAATTGTTTGGTTATCTGTTTGCTTTTTCGATCCAAGCTTTTATGGGGAGCTACTTCTGTGTCACAGTATCTTCATACGACACCAGCGTCGTCGTCATAATGATGTTCTTCAAGACCGAGCTCATGGTGCTGGAAAACGACAGCTCGAAGATTTTCGATTCGCCTCAATCACCAATCGACGACCGCTCTTTCAAGCGGAACATCAAAGAGTGTCACAGGAGACACGTGGAATTACTCAAGTTGGTATCTTCGTGTTTTTTAGTATTTACAGTAGTTTTTAATTCTTTTCATATATAATATTTCTAATACAATCAAGATTTGAGTACCGTGTCTAATTAGCGGCAGACGGCGCGTCATGTAGTTTTCTTCCATTCATCTCTATAATTAGTAACGTCAATACTCATAACTATGAGTCTAAAGTAAATACATTAAGAAGTGTGAAGTAAACGTGTACTTAAGTATGAACAGTTCTATTCACGTTAACTTAAACTTACCTTGTTACATAATTTTCAATCTCATAACATGTCCAGGCCACGCTCGTGTATTATTAATATTTTTCTCATTGGGGCTAGGAACAGACTATTCTGCATGTCCTGATTCCGAAACTTATCTGTTTTGATATCTGGTGTACCAAACTCCTGGCTCAATAGCGTTTCTGTACACGTGAGATGGTTATTCAGATATGTATGAACTAGACAGCTCAATTTTAAATCGGTTAAAAATAACTTTTTCATTTCTATTTTACTAACAGTTTTTTTTTTTGATTAACGTGAAGGAAATGCCTGCGCATATCCTTTCTCACGGGGGCAAGGACAGGTGGCGTCGGATTTGCACCGACTAAAACCCCGACGATGTTCCTCCTCATTGCCTGATGGCGGGGTTACGGGAACGCTTTCGCACCATCCGCGACCCCACCAGCGCTAGCCGATTACGCAGCTCCACCTCGGAAGGGACGATTGAATCCTCTCTTTCCACCTCTGCAGGGGCACACCGGAATATACAGCGCGCCTCCTCCTCGCTTTCCTGCGGTCGCGCGGGGGACGGATTCGGGAGAATCCGTTGCCCAGAGGCCATGGGAGCCAAGAGAGAAAACTCTCCCGGACCCTTGTGGTAGATCCGATGATGGCCCGCCGCCACTCGTTATACGGCCGCGGAGGATAGGGAGAGCGGCTCATCGCAATACCGACACTCCTCTTCTCCCGCGGCCCTACCGCCGCCGCATCGCTAGTGCGACACCAGTTAGTCCCTCCGCGACTCCACCTCGGCTGCACGGGCAGCATAAAGCCGCCCCTGCAACCTGGCCGCAAAGGGTAGCATAAAGCCGCCCCAGCCGCCGGCCGCATCCGTGGTGAACTTAGTGCTCTAACTTGGAGCAGCCGCATCGGGCCGGCCCTTCGCCGTGGGCCGACCGAGTAGCTTCCTCTCCGCTTCACCGTGGCCGACACAGCCACGGTCACTAAGCTCCTCCGCCACGACACGGCGAAAACCTGTTGGGGAGATTTTACTAACAGTTTAATATTTGTTTATTTTATAATAATATAATTTTCGTAATGTTACAGGTACACGGATTTATTTAATTCCTGTTTATCTTACATGATGTTCTTCTACGTCATTGTGTGTTCATTGATGCTTTGTGCAGCTGCGTACGAAGCGACGGTAAGTAAACATCACGAGTACATCACCGTTGTTATAACCTCTTGATATACACTGATCTGTATGGTGATCGTTTATCATCAATAAGTGCCATCGTCAAATCAAAATTGAGCGATCAGAGAAATTATTTCCAATCGCGTACTATTCTTTTAAATGAGGGATAATAAAACGTGTCCACTCCTCCCCATCATCAAATCATTTCTTTCGTTGTGTTCTGAACTCCTGCTTTACATGGACCTTAGCTACGAGAGTCAGCTTTGAATAAAAAAAATACGCACCCACCGCAGACCACATAAACTCGTAATACCAGGTGGGATCGACGAAAAAAAAATTACTGCTTATTCAATGTATCTGCAGCTAACCTCCAGACCTGAGGACTGTTAGCTAACCGCAACCCGCGATGCGTGTGGCTGCAATGGGGTTTGTCTCCGGGAAGAGGTCCTCCGATCCACAATAAGTGTTACAAGTGTTAACAGTAAAGATTAATTACATGATCTAGATTATTATTTTTAGGTTGTAACGAATCAATTAAGTTTCATCGTATCATTGATATACATGATCTTCTGCGTCGCAGAGCTTTTCTTATTCTGCTGGCACGGCAACGAAGTTCTACTTGCGGTGAGTTCGGCTGTGAGAGCGGCTTGCTGAAGCTGCGTCTTGTATTCATCTTGTGCTGTAAGGATTTCCAATAGTTCTTTTGAAGGAAATTTATGTTACCGTAAGCAATCACCGACGTTAATGGATAGCTGCAGCATCCGAAGATTCTTTTCTATTTTTGATCTACTAAATTTTTGAAACAGCGTTTCTTTTACAAAGGAATGTGGGTTTAATAGGATTTTCATACAACCCTTCCAGACATCCTGGGTATAATGATAACTTAATCTTCTGGGATATTGTGATTGAGGTAATACTTGCTTATATGCGAGTATATCTTTTTTATTGATATAATTTTTGAAGTGTAACAGAATTGTTGAAAGAATTTAACCTACTTTTCTCCTATAACGAATCGACGGAACTGATAGGATATTCTGATGGTAAGTAAATGCCTATTACACAATGCTAATACTTAAACTGTTTACGGAACTCCACATCGTCTCCAGTTTTAAGAGATTTTGAGATTATATCTGTCGAGTTCCATTTTCAAATCTTCATTATTATGCTGTCCAGAGTCCTTTAAATGGAAACCCTGTTCTGGTTGCAGACTACTGCCCGCAGGGTGCGTACTGCAGTAATGTGGATACCTGCTTATTGTAATGTTATTATTTTTATAACTTTAAATTGTAACATAAACCACGGTGTAAGATAATAGTAAAGCCGTTCATTTCATTGCAGTATGACAACTATATACTTTAATTTTACAGAGTCAAAAGCTGATGCTGGGTCCATACAGGTCGGTGTGGTGGGGCCAGCGCAAGGAGCACCTGCGGGACATGTTCATTTTGGTAAACCAATTCGACAAAACTGTAACATTCAACGCGGGCCCGTTCACCGACCTCACCGTAGCCACTTTCGTTAGTGTGAGTAGTTTCATTTATCGAGCGGTCCGTTACCAGAGATTGGCCAGGTAGACACCGGACCATGCGGACAGGCGTACGACATACCATCAGACAGATGTTTTACGTAGATTAAGATTAATGGGTGTTAGAATCTTGCTTAAGTGTCAACATCAATAGTAACTACATTCAGGGTATATTAAAATATATTGTTCAAGTGATGTTAAGTGGAATGTTGACATTTTGTTGTTATATTAAAAAGTAAGTATATTCACATAAGTTAGATGATTCGCGTTATATCGACAATGTTATCAAGTAAGTACAAATATTTAAAGATCAAGCTTTTGTTATTTGAGATGACAATAAGCTCATACATAATTATAATAACAAAATTGATAAGTAATAGGCCTGCAGTGTTACACACTCATAAAGTAGTGACGAAACTGTTTATGAAAATAAACTGTTAGTTAGTTAGTGCTACGGAAATAACGATGATCGATTTCAATAGTTAAAACACATAGTATAGATCTCTATTTTTATGTAAGTATGTCACTTTTTTATGATTGGGCGATCACTTACGATCAGGTGAACGTTCCTCCTCGTCTCCTTGCTTAATTGATTAAAAATAGACCTGATCATAATAAAAAAATATATCCATTGTATATATAATCTAACTGAACAATATTCTTTCAGATCCTCAAAGGAACATACAGTTACTTAGCTTTAATCAAATAAGCTGTCCGGAAGCTGTTATTCAAATTGTTTTACAAATGTATCACAAGTAGACAATAAACACTAAGCAGTAAAATAAATATTTAGATACTGATCACATTTATCTCTGATGGTAGTCCGTTGGCGAAGATCCGATAGTTATGTATCATGTGAACGTCCTGATCTTCTTTAAACTTCGCACATTGAAATATCTTAAAATATTGTTAAACTTCTTGGATGTACACTTTGTAGTATAATTGAATAAAAAAAAAATTATGCACACATTCCTTCTCGTTGTATCTGCTGTGTTAATATATAGTAATAGCACGAGAGAATATGGTAGACCAACATCGCATCTAGAAACTAAGGAACGAGGCCCCGGCAGACAGCTGACTACTTGGTCGACGATGATCAGTAAAGATCTAAAGAATAACAAATTGGTAGAAGCTGTTACACAATATAGAGATATATTTAGATGAATGGCCAGAACGGCCGAATCCAAGTAAAGATGGCAGAAAGTGTAGCAAGAAGAAGAATAAGAATAGTAAACAATCTTCTTAACTGTGCGCAGCTAGTAGTCGGGGTTTCCTCACAAAAAAAGATTCATGGTCATTTATCCATCCCGGTGGATATGAGGGACGTTACATATCTCCGGAAGCCGTCGCTTAAGGAACTTGTAGTTTCGCTAACGAATCTCACCCCTTATTTAACTACATTTGTTGCATAATAAATTACTTTATTTAATTAAAAATGTATGAAGTGAGCGAGAATTACATATTCTGCATTATACTTAAGTCTATGTAAAAGTTTTTTTTTTATTTGTGTCTTCCAAAGAAATTTCTTCTTATAATTGTCTCGTTATTAAGCAAAGGTTTTGGGGGAGCGAGATTGATGCATAGTCATAGCCTTGTCATGAAGATCTTCAGGCACTAATCATCAGAAGCATTAACAGTGCAATGAACATTGCAAAAAGCTAAATCAAGTATTCTATTGTTGGAGTTAATTTGATTGTTAAATTGGTATAAAGATGTAAGATTCATAAAATCAGACGTGATTGAAGACAAGGAGTCATTATTGTATCTTATAACCTTATTGTTTATCTCCTCTTCATAATACCATGATGGTAATATTAAAGTCACCCAATACAAGAAAAGTCTGTCGTAGAAAGAAGATATTAATGATTTATGATCAGTGCCGTGGGGTATGTATGTATATGTAGTTGTAACTCATTGCTGCTTGAAACAACTAGGACAGATGCAGGGGTAAGAGAATTTATTGGTATACTCACGCACACCTCATCTGCTGGGATTGGTGCAGACCAGTCACATCGCACGGCAAGGCATAGTTCGCGGCGGACACCTATTATAATTCCGCCACCCCTGTCTAGGCCCGTCGAGGATACATCTTGGTCACAGCAGAACGCTTCATAACGGTTGTCAAAATATTCAGAACTATAGAATGGGTCATTGACCCAGCTTTCTGTGATGCATATAACGTCATAATCATTATTTAGAACATTGGTAAAAAGGTTATTTGATTTCGTCCGTAAACAGTCATTTTGGTTGTAAAAAGACATAATAATATTGTTAGCCATTACCACGGCGGTGTATTAAGTATAAAATTATAATAAGAAAAAAAAATACATGTGAATTTAGAATCTAGGATCGAAAGTCTAAATAAAAATAATATTAACTCCTTGAATGTTCCCAGTCCAATTATGTCGGCCAATAAGAATTCCGAAACATATTGCATGCAAAGTAAAAGGGTTGTAAACTTGTAAGTTAATGTTGATGCGATGCACCACATAATGAGACAGTTATCTTATTTTGGCCAGGTCCTTGTTACTAGCGACGAGAATCACTCCTGAAGTGTAATTTTTCCGTAAGAATATCTTGCAGTCATTTATCCATACGTATTTGTAGGCATGCTGAGCGGCGAGCTTGCGCGCGCGCCGGTGCAGCACCTTGTCGTGTAAGGTGAGATGGTCGCTGACAAAGATTTGGCTCGCGGCGCCGTCCATGCCCAGGTTGGCCGTAGAGAGGCTGCGGCGCACGCGCACCGCCGCCAGCAGTTCATTCTTACGCGCTGTACAAATCTGACAATTGTATTCGGATGCAATATCCGTTTGTCCTTCTCTTGAGAATGGTATCGCTTGACTCGGTACATATAATCGATATCTTAGGGAGATAAATCGAAACCGACTTTAATACTAAGTTGTTGAATGATATGATGCAGATCCTCGTTCTCAACGAATGTCACCCCGGTTATTTCAAGGTTGTTTCTTCTACCACCCTGGTCTCGCATACGTAATTCGTCCGATAGTTGGTAAACCTCCGAGTTCATGCTTAATAAGTGATTATCATCCACCCGAGTAATAGTTGCGAGGGTATCCTCGTTTTCCTTCTTTAATTTAAAATTTTCAAATTTGATAAGATTTATCTCGTCATGCAAGTGTTGAATGTTTTCACTGTATTTATTTTAATGTTCCAGTTAAAGGTTAGTTTTAACCGTCTCATTGTCCTCTTATCTCCGTGTGGGAACCGTCTTTCGATTCCACTCAGGACCTTCTTCAATAACGAATTTTTGTATATGTGCTGTGTAAATAAATGTTTACGAAATGTAAATTAAGTTAAAAAATAAAACACCCCCTGTCTCTTCGTTTAACATTTAAAACAACAACATTTCTATCCGCCGCCGCGAATATTCCGGATTCCTCTCCGTTTCAACCCAGAATATTTTTGTTCTGAAAAACATGCTCCGTAAATGATTGCGGTTGCGGGTGCGTGTCGCAAATGTCCTGTAAAAGAAATTTGTCCTTTACTTCCTCGTGTATCGCTTCCAACCCTGACTCCTAAACGAAGGCCTTATATATTTAACTCAAGTATCAACGAATCCATCTAAGCGTTGTTGGTACCAAGCCGTTGAAGATATTTAGATTTTTTCTTTGCTTTCCAAACGGAAATAGAAGAATTGTAGTCAATTTTGATTGGATTGAATCTCATCAGCTGTCATATAATCTAGAATATTTTATATATATAGGATATATATAGGAATCTGTGATTGCTTGTTCTATTGCTGCTAAGACCTCTAGATAACAAGCAGACAATTTTGTCAATTATATAGAGGCGAAGAAGTGAACTGTGTAGTACCTTACCAAAGAAAGAAAAAAGGAAGGTCAACACATCATGCCCTGAACTGAAGCTACATGTTATGGCCATCGCTGACAGGGTTAGTGGAAGCGAAGATGATGGACCACCGTTTTTGTGAGCGCAAGTCCTACATAACTAATGTACAATAAAGCTAGGCATTAATCATTGTTTTTATTACTTCTAGATACGCGTCACATATGTTAGAAAATCCATAGATTTATTAAAAGCCATTAAGAACTTAAATTCTAGGATTTATACTGCTGGAACAAAAGTTTATATAAAGATATGAACTTTTGATCCCAGTAAGTAAAAAGTTTTTGTAAGTTGGATTGTTTTAAGGATCACCTAAAATCTATAAAAGCCTCCTTAAACTAACTACATTCTGCTCCGTTACAAGTCTCCTTAAGAGATTACCAGGTCCTGAAGTGATTCTTGAATATATGAATCGATACAAATAAAGATCACATCTGTCTAACTTATCTGCCTCTACGGCGCAGTAGCTAAACGATTACTATACTCGGAGATCCCTAGTTCGATTTCGGGACCACATATTGTACAGTATATTTCTTCCTCTGGGTGGTCCAAGAGGTGTAAGAGATCACGCACAACAACTCACAGGACCCAAGCCAATCTCGCCTGCTAGTGGTACATCCTGCTAATCAACAAACGAGGCTCTGGCTTGCACCAACCTGTATTGGGCCAGCATGTTAGGAAATGGCCCCCATCCCCTATATATCATACCCCTACATGCTTGGAAATCTTTGAGGGAGGTCTATGTCCAGCAGTGGATCGGCTGATGATGAGTTCTTCCTCTTTCTCGTTAAACCCTTGGCAAAGTAGCAAGCTTTACAACCAGTCGTAATTCTTCTCGCGCTATATCTCTTGCGAATTCGTGCAGTGGACCATTTAATCCAATTTTATCTTAAATGGTCCTGCTCATTGATGTTCTGCTGCTAGATATTACGCCATCAACCTTTCCCTACACCAACACTCGTTCTTCGGATGTGTCTTTTTGCGTTCAATGTATCTGAAGTATGTGAGAATAGACGACGGAGGAGAGCCGTTCTTTAATACCTAGCTCTTGCAGCAACATAGCGACGACACGAGCAGGACGTTCACCTGATAGTAAGTGATACCCCTCAGTACCCCAGTAGTAGCAGCAGGAGATGAGATTTAGATATTCAGTCGAACCTTAACTTCATTGTTTTAATGTTCTCCGGTGGTAGGTCTCTGCTGCAGCGCCTATTGGACCCGACAAACAGTACTATGCAAACATTACTGTGTTTCGGTTTCAAGGGCGCTATAAGCAGTTATAATATTGGGGCATCATCCAATGTCTCAAGATGACGAGCGCAATAAAGTGCCTCGTTGTTATAGGCAGGTGTATCGCTTATCATCAGTTTCAACTCTTGCAATGCTCTGCATAATTCGCAAGTTATGCAGAGCATTCTCCTCCAGCATCACATACCTAGAAGATTTATTTTGGAGTTTGTTTAGTACTAGGGAATTTGAGGATCTCTCGGTTATCTAACTCGTTTAGTAAAACAACCGCCACTGCTGTCTTCCGGCTGTCAACATGTAAGAGCTGGAAAAATCTAAAAGATCTCTGCTAGGCGGCTTCACTATCCACAGCGTGAACATGTGAAATTAGGATCAGGTGTAAATCTGTTGTAGATGAAAAAATATGTATTTCAGGTATAAGCCAAAATCTCGAAATTGAATCAGAGCGAGGATTAATTTGACATCCGAAGTCAAGTCTGCCTGTAGCGTGGAACTGTAGCTAAAACGTCGTAATATGATTTTCGCGTATTCACATATTACATTATCACGTTTCCTTTCATACGGGAATCAGGAGTGACGAGTTGACAGATAACGAACGTAAGGATTCCGTTCATTTCCTTCATCAAAGCGAAAGATTGGCGCCGATCGAATCACCTTCCGGTTGAGCTGTTTTCTAGCGCACGTAGTTGATTACGAGAGAATATCCCGTACGTGAGTCTCTATTGTTATATTCTACGAGATAAACAAGACGTTCACCTGATGGTTAGCGATGCGCCTGCCCATAACGACGTGGCGCTGCTTAACACGATATACACTGCGCCGCGTTCTGCTTGTTTCCTTAAAACCGTAAGATGTTAAGTCTCGTTACTCCAGTAATTTCACTAGCTACAGCGCCTTTAAGCCGGAACACAACAAAATTTGCACACTACTCTTTGTCGGCTATAATGAACGCTACCAAGACGGTCTTCGGCAAGATAGACTTACCAGACGGCTGGAAAAGGAAGCTATTGCATCTGTGATAAGAGAAGACGAAAATCTCAATATCCTTCTGAAATTCTGCAGGATAGCAATAACAGAAATAATTTAAAGAATCAAAACTAGATTATAAAATCGTGATATTAGTAAATATATATATATATATATATACATATATATATATATATATACATATATATATATACATATATATATATATACATATATATATATATATACATATATATATATATATACATATATATATATATAGCTATGCTAAAATAAATAAACTGTAATTAAAAAAATTAAAAATGTAAATGTACTGAAAATAGAAAATAGTAAGAAAATAGAAGAGAGTAAAAAGCATTGAAATGCTGCAGAGGATAAACTTTATGCTTTTTAGGTCTTTTTCAGTAAATGTAACGGAAGGCGACGGTCTTCATTTACGAGAAGTATGGAAGAAGGAAATGGAATGCAGTATGTAAGAAGAAAAGGAGTGTGATAGAAAAATAGAGTACGATAGATAAGAGAGCAAGAAAGAAGATACATAAAGGCCCTTTGTTCCCACATGTTACATACTGGACAAATTATGCATGGACCGGAAACGTTATCTCGTACCGTAAGTCTCATATGACGCTTAAAGTTTCTTAAAGAGCTATGGTGAGGAAAGCTGTTCCTCTGCATACTCGAATCAAGAATGAGGAGATAAACAGAACAAAGGTCACTGACTTATGGAAGTGGATTAGTTATTTGGAGTGGAAATCGGCGAGCTAAATAACGCAAAGATCTAACGACTGATGAGCAGAAAGATCCTTGAAAGAAGACCACAGATTGTCATATACAGCGTGGGTTGACTGGTAGATTGAAGAGCTGAGGATCTCATGGAATTGTTTAATGAGGGTACAATCGAACTGGTGCGTTGGTAATCGATTAAAGCGGCCTAATTTCAGTGGATAGCTGTGTGGAAGGAGTACGATAATGATGAAGTGATGTTAACTGAAGGGTTCCTAACACTGAAACGTGGGAACAGTTTACATGAACCAGATGAGAAGGTCATCAAAGCATCAGGACCCTCACCTATAACAATGTAGCTAGTTGTACTAGGACATTGAGACATTAATTGTTTAGTCTCGTTACTCTGGCAATTTCAGCTACAGAACCTATCAAGCTGGAATATTTGCAATGAGGTATGATTAAGTTTAAGTAAGTAACTTAGACGGAGAGTGCTTATGGGCATGATTTCTATACAATTATACGTCATCATCAATCATTGTTCAGCCATAAGGGTCTACTATATAAACACTCCCACGCCGTTATATAAAATGAGGGTGTAATTAATCAAGTAAAAGGGATAATGCTAAGTTAGATTTCTTCTCTTTTTATTACCCAGAATATAGTGATGAGATTAAGTGGTGGTAGCTTTTAAAGACCAAAGACTTATGTAAGTTTTGTTGTTAAACAATAATGTAGAAATATTTCTTAAACAGCGCTGTACGTAGAGTACGCTGCAGCAAAATTGATGTTGTGTAAACATCTCCTATAGCAGACTATTGTCACACGCAGATATAATTAAATGGTAAGCGTTTTTTTTTGTATGATTAAGTGACGCGACGAACGGCACGTTCACGTGATGGTAAGTGATACGCTCGCCGATAACAACGTGGCGTTAGTTAAGATGGTATACACTGCACCACATTGCGCTCGTCGCCTGAGACGTAAGATATTGAGTATCGTTAGCCCAGTAATTACACTAGCTACAGCGCCCTTCAAACCGGAACAGTGTAATGTTTCCACACTACTGTTTGGTTACTACTGTGTAGTTAGTGAATTTAGTGAAATAGTAAATATTACTTAAGTTTATAAACCTGTAGCCAAGTCTAGATATGAGGAATAGAGTTGTCTATAGCTTTATATAATTAGATTGGTTTGTATTAAAATTGTAAATATGATTAGACTAGAAAGAGAGACTAGATTTACAAGTACTGTTAATCATTGCTGTGTTCCGGTTTGAAGGGTGCTGTAGCTAGTGAAATTACTGCGGTACCGAGACCATTACTATTTGATCGCAGAAATAGGCGCTGCAGTGGTAACTACTTAGACGGTCTCCGGCAAAAAAGCTACCACCAGTAATTACTAATTTAAGTTTAAGAATATTATAATTACTTAAGTATTTGACTGTACAAGTGACTTACTGATATAATACTAGTGCTAGGTTTCTGTTGCTGGAGACTGTCTAGGTACAGGCTTCTATTGCAGCCGACAAACAGTACTGTGCAAACATTACCGTGTTCCGGTTTGAAGGGAGTTGAAGCTAGCGATTTTACACGAGAACATTGTACTGCAGTATATATCAGCCTAACTAGCGTCACGTTGTTATGAGCAGATGTATCGTTAATCATCAGACGAACGACTCGCTCGTTTCATCCCTTAATTGAAAAAAAAATAATCGCTGCAAACAAAGCAATGTTGGAACATCGTTGATGTTGCAATCGGTACTGATCTATACGAAAGCACTTCCTCATAAAAATGGTATCATCACTGAATTCATTTCTACCTGAAGCTGAAGCTGAAGCATATAAACGTATAGTTCAAAATAATGAAGAATCCTATGTGTGTCGTCATCATCAGCCAAGAGACGTGCTCTACTGGACATAGGCCTCCCCCAATTCCTTCATCGATCAGTCCTGCGCTGCATGCACCGCCGGGAGGATCTGGGCCATTTCCCACCACGCTGGACCAATACGGGTTGGTGGGAGCCAGAGCCTCATTTGTTGAGTAGCAGAGTGCACCACGAGCAGGCGAGGTAAGCTTGGGTCTCGTGAGTTGTGCGGAACCCTTTACACCCCTATATGTGTACTGAATGGAAACCATCAGTACGCACTGTGATCTCTTCCATCATCACACTACATTGCTCATTGCCAACATCAACTGATCTTGACAAAACGAGTATTAGCATTGTCGAATGAATATACTAAGTATTACAAATATCGATAACTTAATATTTTCACTACATTTTTAAAATTTTAAGTATCTTTAGGTATCTCTTCATTGAATAAATAAAGCATCTTATACATCTTATATATTCGCCTCAGTTGGTATTCTCTTCATGAAATAGTTCTAGTGTCTCAGCGGGACCTGACGCAGCGTCCTCTTTTGGAATCGGGACCGTGATAAGTTAGCACATTCAAAAAGTGCTGTGTGACTTTTAGAAACTGAAACCCCTAACCTAGATCTTGCGTAAACCGTGAAATATTCAGCGAGCTTTAGCGCCTTTACTAATCAAAACTATTTCTCTTAAAGTAACTCGTTTCCTTTTATGTGACGTACATGGATGTAACTTTAACTAAAACAATATCAAAGAAAAATATTAATAATCTTGCGATGTCTTTAATCAAGGAGACGAGCAACACGTTCACCTGATGGTGAGTGATACGACTGACCACAACAACGTGGTGACAGGATGATATATACAGCATCACATTGCGCTCGCCGTGAGACGTAAGATGTTCAATCACGTTACCTCTTCACTAGCTACAGCGCCTCTCAAACCGGAACACGGTAACGTTTGCATACTGTTCGACAGAAGTAGGAGTTGCGGTGGTACCTAGACGGTC
This sequence comes from Ornithoptera alexandrae, assembly GCA_029030555.1. Lineage (NCBI taxonomy): Eukaryota > Metazoa > Arthropoda > Insecta > Lepidoptera > Papilionidae > Ornithoptera > Ornithoptera alexandrae. The sequence goes on along the minus strand of JARDVY010000296.1, from coordinate 7,322,440 downwards.
ATCGACAACGGCCACTTACCATCAGTGTTTTTTATTCATATTGTGTATTGTTTTTATAAGAGTCGAGATATCTCCTTTATGTGTATTTGTTATAAATAAAATCAGAGGAAAAGTTTCTCGTGTTTCCGGTTTGAAGGATTACTGGCTATTGGATCTACAAATACCAATTATTGGGATGTTTGTGTACGGAACACGATTAGGCGTAACACAATACTATTGTTTTCATTCATTTCAAGATAATCTGTTTATTTGATACCGGGGGTGAACTGGACACAGGGGGTTTAATGGCTAAACCGATTAGAGTGTTATTTATTTATAACTCTATATACATAGTAAAACTATACAAGAATACAGTTAACAATCACGGCTAGTTACCTTCATTGCTGGTAGGTCTCTGTTATTGGAGATCGTCTAGGTGGGTACCACTGCCGCTGAACAGTAGTGCGCAAACATTACTTTGTTCCGGCTTGAAGGGTGTTGTAGCTAGTGTAATTACTGGGGTTATGAGACTCAAAGTTTTACATCTCCAGGCGCAAAAAAAACTCTAGTCATTTTCTTTCCGACAACCTTTATATAAATAAAACAGAAAAAAATCTAATTAAGTACAAAATAACTGGAAACGGATATCAAACAACGATAGATAACAACAAGCCTATTTTTATTAAATTAAGCGACAAAACGAGCGGAACTTTCACTTGATTATAAGTGATACACGTGTCCATAACAACGCGGATCTAGTTAGGTTTGTATATGATGCACCTCATTGCGCTTGTCGCATGAGAGATAAGATGTCGAGTCTCAATACTCCAGTTATTACACTAGCTACAAACCCCTTTAAACCGGAACTCAGTAAAGTTTGCATACTATTGTTTGTAGGCTGCAGTAAGCGCTGTGGTGGTACCTACCTAGACGGTTTCCGGCAACAGATCTACCACCAGCAAAACTTTAGTATAGTATCACAATCATATTCAATAAAACGCTTCTCAATCTCCGTTTACTCTACTGTATGAACCGCTCTCCGAAACACCACCGACATTTTAAATATCATGAAATATTCTGTGTGATAGGACCTAGAGCAGTCGTGGGGGATGTAACTGAATGAAACCTCAAAAATGTTCTGTCATCTCCGATCTATGACGGTGCTACGGAAACTCTTTCACCTTCCTTCCAGATGTCCCTACAATAATAATATATCTCTGTACCTTTGTAAGGTGGACTAAAACAGACTTTTTCGATCTTAAATTTAGACTTTATCAATTTCCCATTGTTAAAGTCTAGATTTGAGTTCAAATAGGTAACATTTTTGTGGTTAAATCTGTATTAACTTTTCCAACGTAAGGCTAGTAACAACATGTAACTGATCAGCACAAACAAATCTGGGCTACATGGAGTAATTTACACTACACACCGCCTTCCATGACCTCATTTGGAACAATACCAAACCTCGCTGAATGAGGTTCCACCGAAAGGGTCGGAAGTTACCGAAAACATGTTCGGTTTGTTTGCTACCCCCTACGTCATTGTCTTATTTTTTCCCTTAGCGTTTTTCCTCTTGGGGTGATCCCCGTCTGTCTGTTACAACCACGATTTATAATCCCCGCGAGCTTAACAAGCGGCGAGTAATGTTTTACTGGAATAAAAACAAAACACTTGGACTAAAGTGAAATGAATACTTTATTAATGGAATGAGGGCTACATTAAACAGGTCCGCCGATGGACACGCCTACAGCATCACTGGCTGGACCAAGCTTAAATTCTTCAATACATTTCACTGAACGCGATCATCGGCTTTTCGCAGTTATTGTCTGCAGTTTATACTTCCTGTGTTTACGTAATCTAACTGAACCATATTCTTTCAGATTCTTAAAGGAGCTTACAGTTACTTCACTAAGTAAATAATCTGTTAGAAAGCTGTTCATGATTCTTTTATCTAAGTATATCAACTTCATTTATCTAACGCAGTAAAAACTTAAATAAGTAGTGAAAATAATGCAAAGAACACAGTTATTTAAAATACTTTGAGAAAGTATTAAAAATAGACAATGAACACTTTAAGTAGTAAAATAAATATTTAGATACTAATCACGTTCACTACACATACCACATTTATCACTGATGGTAGGATTTTGGTGAAGACCATCTGGAAGGTTCCACCGCAGATGCAGTCGCCAACCAGCAGCGAGCAAGCATTACTATATTTGTTCGAACTGCACTGTAGCTAATAACTAATCTACTGAATCATACGAACTTTGGTCTGTAGGTGACAAGCGCACTGTACCCAGTGTTGTGGACTGACGGTATCACTTACCATCAGGTGAACGTCCTGTTCCCCATTTCTTCTAGTTCACATTGTGAAATATGTTTAATTATTGTTAAACTTCTTGTATGTACGACTTGTAGTGTAAATGAATTAAAAACTACACGCACCGATACCTTCCTGTGTTTGTGTTTAACAATTAATGGCCTTTTTAACTGCTCCCACGGCTGGGATTCGGGGCCTTATGTTACAAGGAGACCGTAATGTCGTGAGGAAGGTTGTCACATATTCTCGGAAAGTTTGCTGACGATCTCGATGCCGGTGCCATATGCTGTGGAGTTTATTTGCTGGTAGCGTTTGCTCGAGCTCAGCGGCAAGCTACCACTCTCATATTGTAAATCTGTCGCCGCAGCAGCATCGCTGTCGTGCAATAAAATGTGGTACACTGTTATGGGCAGGCGTATTATCTGGAATCAATAACATTTTTCATTACATGACTTATCTAATGAAGTTACGCAATGATCACAACAAAAATAGACAGAGTAAGAAATTTATTGCAGCAAAAAAAATCTATACAGAAGTTAAGTAAGTCCATAGGTAATAAAATATTAAGGAGATCATACCGAAAGTAGGAAAAAATTGTTTTGTTATTTGATAGGTCTGCTCGGTTACAAATCCGGTTCGATCCGGTTGTACGCTATGGGCAGCAGTGACGTCACTAGCTGGTGCACGTTATTTTATATAATTTTTTTGACATCTGAAAAAAATTCTCAACGATATACATACATATATACGGTGGCTCCTCAGTGTTGCCATCTACCGTAAAAAAAACGTAACAATATTTTATAATCTTTTTTTTTTTACCTCGATTTGTAACATGAAATATAAAGGATTCGCAATCGACAGTTCCGTTATGTTATTTCCGTTAAAAATCAACACGATTAAGGACTAAATTAATTACTTAAGATTTTTAGTTTAATTAGTTCGTAATTTTATATTGTTATTGTAATTACAAAGTGTCAAAAATATTTATATTTATATATATATTAAAAGTAGTCATGTTGTCGATCGATAATACAACTAAGGTGTAAAAATGGCGGACTGTCACTGGGGGGGGGGGGGGGAGGCACCGTTAATCTGCCTCTTGCTCTGTGCAGTACTTACTCTGTAGTAAACAAATTATTCCGGTCCTTCAAGTATGATTTTAATATGAATTTTCAGGATAATTCCTCTCATCCGCCGACGTACACATTACCTAGACCCATTACGGAGAGCGTTCGATGGAATTACACGGTATAATTTCTCCAACTCCATTCCACCACCTGACGACCAGATGCACGGCGAGTCACTTTCCATATGTTGTAAATATGCTCAGTATCAGAACAAAGACGTCCAGCTTCTGGATTCTGGGATTGAGTTATCGTAGGATTTCATTGGTGAATGGGGAATGTTGAACCGTCACGCTACGATTTAAGCTGAATGAAGTTTTAATGTGTCCTGAGATCCTTATCTCTATGAGTCGCACTGAAAGTAAGCTTTGCCAAACTTAATGATGTATAAGTTACCAATAAAGCAGACGGAAATGTTAAACAGACAAGATTTGACGAATATTTATAGCAGATTAACTTATTATAAGGTAAGATAACTTACGTAATAAGGGTTGGCTTGAAGGAGCAATTGTTTATAAAGTAAATCCACCTCACCACAGGCCTGGAACTCGGCGATTTGAAGTCATTTTAAATAAAATTGACTACTTGTTAACTATTCATTAATGAGAATCGCACACTGACAATTCTCACCCCCTTATTTACCTATATGCATTTAATGCATAACAAATTACTTTATATAATTAAATAAAATTGATTACTTATTAACTATTTATTTGTGAGAATTGCACACATTACACACACTGATACAATTCCCACCCCTTATTTATTTATATGCATTTAATGCATAATAAATTACTTTATATAATTAAAATGGTACATAATGAGACAGAATTATACTTTACGTTATATTTAATTGGTTACAATCAACATTAGCGCAGAGTGCGTTTAGTAATAGTGTTGGAAGAAAAGCAAAAAATTCGTAAGTTTTTTTTATATGAGAAGGGTAGGCAGACAAGCGAACATTTCACCTGATAGGAAGTGATTACTGATACACATAGACTTCCGCAACGACAGGTCGCGGTTACACTGCCGACTTTCAAGGAGATGGTATGCTCTTTTCTTGAAGGCACCCAGGTCGTAAAGGTTCGGAAATGCCGCTGGCGACAACTCATCGGAGATGGAGATTTGTAACAAACAATGTGTAAGTTATTAAGTAATCAGGTCTCTCATATCTTTGATGTTCTCGCACTCAGGATGTCTAGGATTGGTGCCGAGCAAAACATCCGGATGAATGGATGTTCGGTAAACATATACCGACAGGCGGGACAGTGCGCGAGCGCACGAGTGCAACGAGCTGCACGCCGCTTCATCAGCGACCGATACCTTCAATCAATTCCGTATTGAAAATTAGGCATCACACTATGGGAAAATATTAAGACAACAATATTACGCGTGTTCATGTTTGAAAATGGTTTTGTCTATTTCATTATATACTACTTGCTTGTATACTTTATAAGTTTTTAAGTTCTTGACATGTAACCTATTAAAGGACTGAGTACAATAAGTTTGCGGGGCTACTTTAACTTTTTGGTTATCGAGATATTCATCGCACCTTAAGTAACGTGATTGCGTCTGCACCAGACGTGCGTTGCCCAATATACCCTATAACTGATGTGCTACTTACTGTGCTGAGTACTTGCAACAATAAATAAATGAATCATCTTCACCGTATTAAAGACCGGGAAACGCTTTGCTCGCCGCTCCAGTAAACCATTACTACTACTTACCTAGTAACTAACCTAGCTGTAGTGTTTTTCAGTCCGTGTATGTTTCACCGCAGCGCCTATTTCTATGCATCAAACAGTAGTGTGCAAGCATTACTGTGTCCTGGGTGTTCTAACTAGAGAAATAACTGTGATAAAGTAACTTAATGTCTCAAGTCTCATGGCGAAGGACACGATGGGCTCCACTGTGCGTCATCCTAAGTAGCGCCACACTGCCGCGGGAGTGTAAACTACAACTACAACTGGCTCGTATTCATTGTAATATAGTAACAATATTTTTTTTTTATTTCAGTGCAAACGAACAACACTAATGCAATGCATGTCGCAATAATTGCAACAATTAAGTTGCGTTATAAAATGCGATGTGCCTGTCTCACCATCACCAATTGTTTGCAAGTCTCATCAGCGACATGATTCGAAAGCAGTTGAATAGATTGGAGGATCCGAAAAATCCACTCCTGGGCCCCAGTGTGAAGGCACTCAAACTTTGGGGTGTATTAGTTCCGAAAAACAAACTAGGAAAGTTTATTGTTTATTTATTCAACTTTTTCGGTATATTGTTTATAATATTTGAATACATAGATCTGTGGCTCACGAGGTCAGACATAAAATTGTTTTTCAATAATTTGAGGATCTCGGTGATAAGCCCTTACGAAATATTAAAGTTGACGTTGTTTTATATATTGCAAGGGCGGTGGATAGACATAATGAATTATATTACGAGATCTGACATTAAGATGAGGTTGAGCAAGGACCCCGAAAATATTGAAATCATTGCGAATAACACGAGATATTGTCGGAGAGTGACGTACGTTTATTGGATTTTGACTTTTTTTACAGGCATTATAGCAATAATTTCACCCTTGATTGTGTATTTATTCTCGAAGTCGTACAGGCAGAACCTTAAAAACGGTACAGCTAACTATGTAGAAATGTTGAGATGCTGGATGCCGTTCGACAAAACTAAGTTGGTTGGTTACCTGTTTGCTTCTTTGTTCCAAGCGTTTATAGCGTTCTACATTGGCGGCGCGTCATCTTTTTACGACACCAATGCCTTCGTTATAATGATGTTCTTCAAGACCGAGCTCATGGTGCTGGAAAACGACAGCTCGAAGATTTTCGATTCGCCTCAATCACCAATCGACGACCGCTCTTTCAAGCGGAACATCAAAGAGTGTCACAGGAGACACGTGGAATTACTGAAGTTTGTATTTTGTATATTTTAATTTTGACCCGTTTCCGTTTAAAATATATTTAGTACACATATGAAATATATTCTTAATAAATTCTTTTCGTTTATTACACATAACTCGTTAGGGGTAGTCGGAGAGATATGTATGTACTTTTATCTATTCATCTCCATCATTTGTAATCTCGATAGTTTTGGTTTAGTTTCATGTAAAGTAAACGTTTAGTAAATGTTGATTGATAATGAATGATGAAATTAAATATTGGTTAGCGAAAGAATAAATCAAGTTGGATAATAAAAAAATATATTTTTTTAAGTTCAAATGAAAGAATCCAAAATAAAAGAAAATTAATTATAGAGGAGGAATGAGAGAAAGCACTTAAGAAATGTAATTAAAGTATGCGTTGCGGGAGCACGGCTTACATGCACTCTGCGCGGATGTGGTTTTTTGAACTGTCGGATGCAGCTTGCAAGTGAAACCCCAGATATGTTCGTCACGGACGACGCGCTTAGTACGCGGCACATAGCCAAGTACACGGCATGAAGCATATTGAGCAGCATGAAGCATCTTTCGCAACACGTAGCCACGTATGCGGCATGTAATATATCACGCGACACGTAGCCACATACGCGACATGAAGCATCTTACGCGACACGTAGCCATGTACGCGACATGAAGCATCTTATGCGACAGGTAGGCATGTACGCGACATGAAGCATCTTATGCGACACGTAGCTATGTACGCGACATGAAGCATCTTATGCGACACGTAGCTATGTACGCGACATGAAGCATCTTATGCGACACGTAGCTATGTACGCGACATGAAGCATCTTATGCGACACGTAGCTATGTACGCGACATGAAGCATCTTATGCGACACGTAGCTATGTACGCGACATGAAGATCTTATGCGACACGTAACCATGTACGCGACATGAAGCATCTTATGCGACAGGTAGGCATGTACGCGACATGAAGCATCTTATGCGACACGTAGCTATGTACGCGACATGAAGCATCTTATGCGACACGTAGCTATGTACGCGACATGAAGCATCTTATGCGACACGTAGCTATGTACGCGACATGCAGCATCTTATGCGACACGTAACCATGTACGCGGCATGAAGCATCTTATGCGACACGTAGCCATGTACGCGGCATGAAGCATCTTATGCGACACGTAGCCATGTACGCGGCATGAAGCATCTTATGCGACACGTAGCCATGTACGCGGCTTGAAGCATCTTATGCGACACGTAGCCATGTACGCGGCATGAAGCATCTTATGCGACACGTAGCTATGTTCGCGGCATGAAGCATCTTACACGGCACGTAGACACGTATACGGCATGAAACATCTTACGCGGCATATAACGAAGTAAGCAGCATGTAGCATTTTACACGGCATCAAGCATCTTACGCGACACGCCGAAAAGAACGGCCCGGCGTAGTTTAGTATTACAAAAACGTGTCAATCTCTTACTCTGTTTTATACAATATATTCTAAATTATTTTATAATGTAGATGAATTCATGTAATACTTCGTTATCTGTTAATATTATATATTACCATAAACTGTTTCATCGTTAAAAGAGATCAACGTATCTATTTACCCATAGTGTGATAAACCAAGGTCTCCGTGCAATAATATTATGTTAATATTGAAACTTTGAAACTTGTCCATCTTGATACGCAAGGCTTCGGTCTCATTACAAACATTTCTGCAGACACGTTCACGTATTTTTGCGTGACATGTAGTACGTATATATGCTCAATGATGTGCATGTGAAAAATTACTTGTTTTAGTTTTTTTACAAGTTAACAGTATTATAATTACGTGATGTTACAGGTACACGGATTTGTTCAGTTCCTGTTTAACTTCAATCATGTTTTTGTACGTCATCTTGTGTTCAATGATGCTTTGTGCAGCGGCGTATGACTTGACGGTATGCACACATTGCATTATTATCATTAATGCGTGTTGTTATTTTCTGCGGTAGGAGCGATGATAATGATATCTATGGCTCATAATGGGAAACATTTATAAAAGCACACCGTCAGAGACTAAGTAGGAACGTTATTGTCTACTACCGCTGAATAGTGCAAACATTACCGTGTTCCGGTTTGAAGGGCCGTATAGGTAGTTAAATTACTGGTGTAACGAGGCTTGACATCTTACATTAAGCGACGAGCACACTGTGGTGTTCTATATACCATTCTAATTAACGTTGTTATGGGCAAGTGTATCACTTATCACCAAGTGGACGTCCCGCTCGTCTCGTCGCTTCGTTGAATAAAAAAAAAGAGTGCTACAGAACGATAGGATTTTACACTACGAAACACTGTAAACTTTCAGTTTTTACAGTGTTTCGTACTGAATCATTTTACACCGTTTAATAATCACATGTACACGATTACAGAAATAAAATGTTACACGCTGGAATATAATGTTACGGTTTACTTCCAGATTATAACAGATACATTAAACTTCATCGTATCAGGGATATACATCACCTTCGGCATGACTCAGCTTCTCATTTTCTGCTGGCACAGCAACGAAGTTATGGTAGCGGTGAGTTCGTCTGTGAGAATTTCTTTGAGCGTTCAGTTTGCAACGTTAACCAGAAATGTACAGTGTGATAATACAATAGTAAAGCCGTTCATTTCATTGTAATACAACAAATGTTACATTTCCATTTTATAGAGTCAAAAGCTGATGCTGGGTCCATACAGGTCGGTGTGGTGGGGCCAGCGCAAGGAGCACCTGCGGGACATGTTCATTTTGATAAACCAATTCGACAAAACTGTAACATTCAACGCGGGCCCGTTCACCGACCTCACCGTAGCCACTTTTATTAGTGTAAGAAGTTTTATTTATCAAATGGTCCATTGCCGGAGACTGGCCAGACAGACACCACTATGGGCAGGCGCACGACATACCACGAGGCGGACGTCAACATTAGTTGGTCAGGTTTTGAATGTTGATAAATTTTCGTAAAGTTAAAAACAAAGTTAGTCACATATATAAGGTGATTTTGGTGCTATCGACAGTAAGAAAATATTTCTCTTAAAGATCGAACTTTTACTATACATTTGCCATCTCAAACTAAAACAATTTTTTTTTACTCAACGAAACGACGAGGCTAACGGGACGTTCACCTGATTGTAAGTGCCGGCCTGCCCGTGACAATGTGGTGCTCGTTGGGATAGTACACACTGCACCACATTATACTCGTCGCTTTGAGACATAAGATGGTGAGATTCATTACCCCAGTAATTACACTAATTACAACTCCTTTCAATCGGGAACACAGTAATGTTTGAACACTAGTGTTTGTCGGCTGCAAAAGGAACTGCGGTGGTTACCTGTGGTACCTACCTAGGCGGTCTCAGACCACGAAGACCTGCCACAGGTGTAAGTGTACTGTGTCAAAAAATGTATTAACCGTAGATCAGAATGTATGAATTTTATGAAGACTACACTTCCTCGTTATCATGAGATAATGAGGTAGTGTAATAAAGTAGTAAAACAAATATTTAGAAGACTGATGCTTATATTCATCTACTGCTGGATATCTTCAATATATTTCACTGAACGCGGTCTTCAGCTTTTCGCAGTTATTGTCTTTAGTTTATACTTCCTGTGTTTATGTAATCTAACTGAATCATATTCTTTCAGATCATCAAAGGAGCATACAGTTACTTCACTCTAATTAAATAAGCTGATAGAATGCTGTTCATGATTTTTCTATCTAAGTATATTATCTTCATTTATCTAATACAGGAATAACCTAAAGAAGTGGTGAAAATAATGCAAAGAACACAGTTGCTTAAAATACTTTGTGAGAGTATCAAAAGTAGACAATGAACACTTTTAGTAGTAAAATAAATATTTAGATACTAATCACGTTCACTACGCATACCACATTTATCACTGATGGTAGGATTTTGGTGAAGACCATCTGGAAGGTTCCACCGCAGATGCAGTCGCCAACCAGCAGCGAGCAAGCATTACTATATTTGTTCGAACTGCACTGTAGCTAATAACTAATCTACTGAATCATACGAACTTTGGTCTGTAGGTGACAAGCGCACTGTACCCAGTGTTGTGGACTGACGGTATCACTTACCATCAGGTGAACGTCCTGTTCCCCATTTCTTCTAGTTCACATTGTGAAATATGTTTAATTATTGTTAAACTTCTTGTATGTACGACTTGTAGTGTAATTGAATTAAAAACTACACGCACCGATACCTTCCTGTGTTTGTGTTTAACAAGTTATAACAATAAACAGTCTTCTTAACTGACTTACCGACATTCTTGGGAAGGTAAGATATTTATCACAGTAAAAATATCTATAGAGAAATATAATAATATAAAAAACTATAATAAAATTAGGAATAAATCTTTTTACTATTGGTTGGATGTGCTCGGCCACAAATCCGGTTGCAGCCTGTTAAATCCGGTTGTGCGCTAAGGGTAGTAGTGACGCCATTAGCGGGCACATACGTTTTATATTATTTTTGACGTATGTAACAAATTCTCAACGATGTGTATATATATTACCTAGACACATTTCTAAGAGTGTGCCGTCGATATAATTTCCTTAACCCTTTTCCACCACCGGACGACCAGAGACGCACGACGGGCCACTTTCCTGATATTGTAAATATCCCCAGTTTCCAAACTAAGAGGTCTAGCTCCTCGTCCTTGATAACAACAGATAAGTAGTGGAACAACTTGCCGTCGTCGGTGTGCTCGTTAATGCGACGCGGGCGTGGTCATCAGAGAATCGGCTGTTATAGGTAAGCGCGCTTTACCACCGCAGACAATATCACCCCTCAACACCAGGTGGGAATATGGTGAAGTACTAATTTTATTAACTAAAAAAATTTATTACGCAATTTTAAATCTCGGGTGTAAGCGCTTCCGCCCAACATCTTACTGAATCTAAGTCTACTTCACCTGCACGCGGTGCACCCTGCTGAATAACAGACGAGGTTCTGACCACCCACCAACCTCGTTGGTATTTGCTGTATTAATATATAGTAATAGCAAGAGAGAGTAGCTCTCTGGTCTAATGGTTCCGAAGGTCTTGGGATCGAATCTCAGCATGTATAACATATATGAACTTTAGTAACAACAGCGAATTACAAACTGATTATCTTCGACCGTGACTTTTTCCTTCTCCCCACCTTTCGTTATCCAGAAACTTTACTAATTATAATCAGCTGCAGAAGATCATATCGCTGATGACGGAGTAAATGACCGAGGTTGGAGATTTTACGTTTCTTAAACTTAAGCAGGAGGTTACGCTTTTAGTCAAGTCGTTGAAAAACACTGGCATTGGCATTTTACTTGAGGTCGGTCCTCCTGGTCATTCTTCTAAATCTTTCTCTATTTTGTGTAGTACGAATGACGATGACTAACAAGTGTTGTTTTAAAAAAAACCTTTGCACCAAGCTAAAGACTCAGTGGAACACGAAGACCTGCAAAATTAGCGTTTAAGCGTCGAGCAATGCAGTAACATGAAGGAAGATGCTTTGAATAGAGATGAAGTTTTTGAAAGATGAGATTTAATAAATTTAAAGTATATTAAGGTACAGCAAACATTTTCAATTTACTACATTACACGGAGTCGGAAGCTGCTAATGGATCCATACAGATCCGTACGGCGGGGACAGCGGAAGCAGCTACAAACAGACTTGGTAATTTTGGTATTCCAATACGACAAACGGATAACATTCAGCGCTGGACCATTTACGGATATCACTGTGGCTAATTTCATTAATGGGAGTTTACTGGTGATAATCCTTGATTCTGTATAAAATTAAGGATCACCAGTAATTTAGCGTTTGCCCTGTGGACAAGGAAAGTTCGGGCAATGGTAAGATTTTTCATAAGTCCTCTAGCTACCTACTTTCGTGTTATAAATCTGATGCTACGACAGCATCGCTGTGATCCGATGTTAACATATGAACACACCCACACGAATCTATATATGTGAGGTTTCTACTTACGAAGAGATTCATCACGATATCAGTGGAGTCATAAGGAAGACTTGAAATTTGGTAGGAATAGTCCTTTAGCCAAGTATAGTTCAGCTAAGAATGAACTTTACGAAATGTTACCCTAGAAGGACATACGGGGTGTGTATTACGAGAGGAGCCTAGGAGAGCAGCGGGTTGCTGCAGAGTAGGAATATTTCTAACGAATATCAAGTCTAATCTGATTCTAGCTAAGCGGGCGGGGAACAGCTGGTTGTCATTATATACTTATTCAGATAGCTAAAGGCGCTAATAATAGTTACTACCTTTCATAAACGAAGCTGTTTAAATGTTTTGAAATAATTTTTATGTCGTCTTCAAAGATAACTTAAACACTTAAATCTAAGCCTTCCTACCAAAACTATAATAATATGTATAAGAAGACATTTAGATCTCATGTCGAAGAATCTCATAGACCAGCTTTCTGTTACTTATCAGTCTTGATATACTTCGAAGCCTGTACAAGCACCTAGTTTTGAGGATTACTGTGTTCAATGAAGAGGCTATAGATATTCTGATACCTTGAGATATAAGACACCTTATTAACACCATTGAAAACCAGAAAATGCACTGGTTTTCCTCGACTTCGATTTTCGTTAACATAGACTATAAATATCCATATTTTATATCTTGACATGTTATTTATTTAAACAACATACTTTTAATTTTAGTGTTAAGTATATACGAGGGGTGTAAGGGTCCCGCAGAACAGCTATGCCCACGTCAATCTACTGATCAACAAACTCTGGCCAGAGACTCTGGCTCCTACCAACCCGTATTGGGTTAATGTGGTGGGAAATGGCCCAAACTTTCCCATATAAATTCCTAAACGGAGGTCGCAGGAAACTGCTAGATGCGAGCCGCGTAGGGCCGATCGATATGGAGATCTTTGGAGGAGGCTTATATCCGGTAGTGAACATCTATCAGATGATGCTCTAAAACGTATGAGTAGCCATTCGTTTTATAACTTTAGTAATTTAAGTTACAAGATAGGAGTAAAGATAAAGCAATGTAAAAAATAGAAGGGTAGATTGATAAAGAGTAACCTGTAACTTTGCAGCAGCAGCACCAGGAATTTAAGTGAAAAGTTTTCTGCTGCTTGCCGCCTCGGCTTCCATAGGAGCTTTACCGCAGCATAACTTGAAAGCGAAACTTGAATTACGTTTAAACCTTTCATTAAGTAGATGGAGATAAAGATACAGATTTTCAAATAAATATTGTGGATTCTAAGTTTACTGGCGGTAGGTCTCTTTTCAAACAATCTAGATATCACCGCAACTCCTATTTCTTTCGCCAAACAGTGTGCAAATATTACTGTGTACCGGTTTGAAGGATGCTGTAGATAGCAAAATCACTGATGTATCGAGACTTAACATCTTATATCTCAAAGTAATAAGCAGAACGCGATGCTGTGTATATCATCATGCATAGCGCATCCTTCCATTATAGCTAGTTTACGTCCTCACTGTTGGGACACACATCTGCCCTCAATATGCGGGCGATGGGCCATAGTCACCACGCGGGCCCAATGCGGATTGGTGACTTCACACACACCTTACAATAAATTCTAATTCATGTGCAGGTTTCCTCGCGATGTTCTCCTTCACCGTTTGTATTCCGCTGTTGTTACTAAAGTTCACAAATGTACATAACTTAAATATTAAAGTCATCGGCACATGCCGAGATTCGAACCCGGGAGATGAATGGTCTGTGATAGTAAACGTACTAACGTCAGTTTATCACGACTGTCTCGCCTTACCGTTTATTATTATAAAAAATAATAATAGTGGTCTGCTTCCCCAGTTCAAAGTAATAGATTATCATCAGTGGAACTGCCTTCACCTATTACCCCCCCTATCTTTTACAATATCAACAATAATAAAGTTACGCGAGGAGATAAATTGAAGTTGAACATAACGTTGAAAGGAATAAGACGTAAAGTTCACATAATGCCGGAAGCCAATAACAATATTTCTAACGCAATAATGGCGTCCCAAATCCGCTTCCTCTCAAAACAATTTATTTAGTCCCTGCAGCGACGCGCTACTTTGTCGTTTCCGGTCAATATTTCACGCCCGCTAGTTTATTTCGTCTGATAAAATATAATACAGTTTGTCTATTTCAGAGGCCGCCTAGTTCTTTAATGTCCTTGTCCTTATGTCGTCCACAGAAGGAACTGCTCCAGTTTCATCGCAGCACGTTTCTGATCCGACCTTATCATGATAGTGTCGCGGGTTAACACTTTTCTCGCCTTTATCTTATTCTTAATTAGACGAATTTGATCTGAAATGTTCCATGAGAGAAAAAACAGCCGCAAATGGCTTTGTACAGCGACCGTTACTATAGCAACCGTTTAAATAATACGAAATGAACATTTTCATAAAAGTGTATTACAAATCAAATGATGAAGGATATCATCATCTTCAGCCGATTGACGTCCACTGCTGGACATAGGTCTCCCCCAATGATCTCCACATACAATCAGTATGGCCTCCGGTACCGCTGAGCACTATGGGGGTTTGGTATGTATGGGTTCATGTGGCAGGATATGGGCCATTTTCCACTTTGCTGGCCCAATGCGAGTTGGTGGAAGCCAGAGCCTTGTTTGTTGATTAACGTTGAGCGTGTACCACGAGCAGGTGAGGTTGGCTTGGGTCCCATGAGTTGTTGTGCGGAACCCCTTATACCCCATGACGGATATATCTTCTTCTTCCTGCCCTTTTCCCAGCTATGTGGAGTCGGCACAGTATGTACTTCTCTTCCACATCTCTATCAGCTGTCATATCTGCAATCACACTCTTCTTACACATGTCGTCTTTCACACAATCTATCCACACTTTCGTCGGTCTTCCTCTACCCTTGTAACCATCCACATTCATTCTCATTACTTTCTTTCTTATATGTCCTTCATCCCTCCGCATAACATGCCCGTATCACTCTAACCTCTTGCTCCTCAACTTCTCTGTCACTGGCGCAATTTTCAGACTTCATATAATATACTCCTTCTTAATTTTATCCATCCTCGTCATACCACACATCCATCTTAGCATTCGTATCTCGATCACATGTGATCTCCTTTCATCCGAACCCTTGGTGGCCCAACACTCGGATCCATACAACACGACAGGTCTAACGACCGACTTGTAGATCTGTCCCTTAAGTTTGAGGGGCATTCGTGGATCACAAGTCGTTCCAGTGATCTGTCGCCATTTCATCCATGAAATAACGCCATGAAGGATATATCAAATTCGAAAAATAAATATCCTACACCCATCTTCAAATTATTCCGTGTCGAATGATCACGTCCCCACGTCGATAAGTTCACTAGCTTTCACGTGTTTGGCGAACAAACAAAACCCATTTTCGTTATATACGTGATTTATGAGATTTCCACCTATGTAGAGACTGATGACGATACCTCGGGAACCGTGAGGCCGGAAGACCTAAAATTTGGTATGAATATTCCTTTTGTCAAGTATAAGTCAGCTATAGAGGTATAAAGGAGGGCTAATAGATAAGGTCAGCAGATTTGATTTTACAAAAACCTGTCCCCAAAGAGAGATGGGGGTGCGTTACCGTGGTAGCCTAAAAGAAAGTACTCTTAGCAAGAAGACCAGATTCCCACCGACAATATATTTGTTATAGTTTGTCAGTTACCCTCAGCACTACCTTCTTTTATTCTGATATTAAAAATCTATCGATTAATAAACATTGTTTATGTTAGAGGGTTGTTAGAGGGTGCTTGGAAACAAGTTCCGTCATCATTACATTTAGTACCGCAGAATGTTTTTATGATATAATGTATTATTTTAACATATAAATATAAGAGAATAGTTAACGCTAGGATATATATGTATCTATATATATGTATGCTAACTTAGAGTTCATAAATAACATTTTGCTTAAAATTATCTCATATCGCAACAAACATGTAAAAACACTGTAACTGAAAATAATTTCCAACGTTATCCTCTTCAGAATCCATTAATAATGTATGTACTTTGAAAAATACTCTATTTAAAGCTTTTAACAGAGCTTTCGTATTTAAGTTGCATTATTTACAATACGCTAGTGGTGTAACTTACGTTCCTTTCTAACTTTAAGTTATCACGAAAGCACTGATAATGACTTAAAGTCTAAGCATGAGAAAGGGCATTTCCAGCACACAACTGTTTGATCATTAGTAAGCTTATGTCATCGCAATAATAACTTAGGGACGCCAAGTTTAATAGCTTTTGAAGTCACCAGTCACGGGCCATTTACTTGAAGCTCACGACATAATAATTTGCTACCTAACGATCTATTTTCAGTATGATAGAACCTCGTGAAACCCATTCGGTGGTGATGTCATTGTATCGCGAGAAGGAACAGCTCGAATATTTTTATTATAACATATACTTCATCATCATCATTATCATCGTTATAGAGGTCTATGTCCAGCAGTAGATAGAACTCTACCGCTGGACATAGGCCTTCTCCGAAGGTCTACACATCGATCGGTCCTGCATTGCGCGGAGCGTCGGGCATTGGGGGGTCATCGTTTGTAGTGGTTCTTATGGATAAATTCAGGTTATTTCTCATCACACTGGTGCAGTGCTGGTTGGTGGGGGCCAGAGCCTCGTTTGTGGATTGGTGCACCATGAGTAAGGGAGGTTGGCTTAATTCCCGTTAATTGTTGTGTGGGACCCTCACATAATAATGACCTTGAAATATAACGTAATTGAACGTAATGGCTAACTTGACTGTGCTTTAACTTTATTAATATTGTAAATGTTAAAAAAGGGGTATTTTTTTAACATTTATTAAAAAAGCAAAAACATTATTAAAAAAGGGGTAGTTCCCGAATAAACCCGACGAATACTATATAATTCAGTTATGTTAATTTAGGATATTGTTGATCATTTTTCGTCCTTTACCGTTTCGGTAGATGCTCAGAACAATTGGATTAATTTCAACAGGATTGTCAGTCTCCAGTAGCTGAATACATAAGGCATGATATAAACTAGATTATAATTCTAGATCTTGCATGGATTATAAGTTTTGTTCAGGAGAAACTCTTCAGGTTTATTTTACACTTAGAATATATATATATAAAAAATAAAGTATCATTTGTTCGCCAATCACGTGAAAACTAGTGAAGGTATCGACGCGGGAACATGAGCATTCGACGCGGAATTATCTGTAGATGGTTACAGGATATTTATTTTTGAATTTCAAAGATCCTTCATCATTTTATTTCTAATTAACTTTTATAAACATTTTCATTTGGTATTATTTATGCGGTTGCTATAGTAACGGTTACTATAGAAAGCCATTTGCGGCTGCGGTTGCTCTTCAAGTCTAATTCTCTCAAAGCGGGCGGGGCACAGTTAGTATTATTATAAAAAAAAAATGATTGAGGCAGCTTTATAGATGTATCACTCGATAGGCGTCCACTGCTGGACATAGGCCTCCCCCAAAGATCTCCACATCTTAGAGTTCATTGAGGGGAATTATGCAGTAACCACCACGCTGGCCCAGGGCGGGTTGGTGGGTGGTTAATATACACGGCACCATTTTCTTCTCATCGGCTTCAGACAAAATGCTAAAAGTTGTTACCTTAGTAATTTCACTAGGTACAAAAGCGGAACACAGTTATGTTTGCTCACTACTCTTTGACAGGTTCCACCTGGAATTAAATGGTCATATGGTCGGCGACGGTATGCCATACCTGTCTGATCAATATTCTCTTGGTGGGATCCTCGTCGTATAGATGAAAACGTCGAACCTGTCAAGCGGTTCCTCTTTGTGGCTTAATGTGATATTCCACTTTCTTTCATCTCAATTTTACCGGAAGTACGCAATCACCTGGTGGCTCACAACGCTGCCGTGCTAATTGCACGGTACACGGAAAAGAACGTGACAACTGAACTATCGGAAGGGTTAGGAATTGTATCGCATGAAGCGGAGCTGTGACGTTACTTTACAAACAAGTTATTATCCCGCTGACAACAGAGCTTTAAGCTTTCAAAAGCTCGTGTTTTTTTTATAATTCCCAACGAGAAATTTGTATGATGAACACAGTATTGTTTCTGTGCTTGAAAGATTTTTTTTTGTATCGGAATATATATTCTTTTTAAACATATAAGAAATATTTTTTATGTACTAGTTTCCCCAGTTTTGGGGAGTGAGGCCTTATTGTACCATTTCTTATGTTTTGTTTTACTTTTTTTATTAAATTAAGCGATGAAACAAGCGGCACGCTCACCTGATGGTAAGTGATACGCTAGCCCATAACAAAGTGGCGCTAGTTAGGATGGTATGTACTGCACCACATTACGCTCATCGCATTGAGACTTAAGATGTTGAGTCTTGTTACCACAGTAATTTCGCTAGCTACAGCGCCCTTCAAACCAGGACACAATAATGTTCGCATACTACTGTTTGTCGGCTTCTTACTTTAATATACAATTATTCATCTCATGTATATATTTTCTACAGCTGATTATAATGGGTAAAGTTTCTGGAATACGAGAGGAAGTGAGAAGGAAAAAGTCATGGTTGAGGAATATCGGGGAATAGACTGGCATATCTGGGGCGTCCGAACTGTTCCGCCGAACCGGAGACAGAAAGGACTGTACCACGCTGATCGCCAACCTTCGCTAGTTGGAGATGCACTTTAAGAAGATTTTTCATTCTTTCTTCATCATATTGTACTATTTTTCATATATTTCCATCTCTTAATTTTTTATTTTAATAATTTTTAATGTTTATTTTTTCTATGCTATCCTTGATCACTTTTCTGCTGTATTTAGAAAAAAAATGCAGCGATTTCCATCTTCTCTGATCAGACACGTAAGAGGGTTTTTAAAGAGCATAGTCTACAAGGATAACTTATTAAAAGATTTTTAAAATAACTGGCATCATCTAATCTGATCTGGCTAAGGATCCTGGACGAATAGAACTTTAGAATTCTGTTAAGTGCTGATCAGGATGAAAACTTTGAAGCGTATCCGTATATAACGCTCTCTTATGAAGAGATGACAGACAATGAAGATGGTAAATAAGAGATCTTGTTCAGATATGCCTTAGCGTCATCCTTAAATCAACTTGTGGCAGGTCTCTGTTGCTGGAGACCGTCTAAGTTGGTACCACCGCAGCCTCTATTTCTACCGCTCAACAATAGTGTGCAAACTTTACTGTGTTCCGGTTTGAAAGGCGCTGGAGTATTTAGTGGAGTAACGGTACATAACATTTTATGTATCAAGGCGAGGAGCACAATGTGATGCTGTGCGTATCATACTAACTGTCGCCATGTTGCTGTGAGCAGGCGAGTGACTTACCATCAGGTGAACGTCCGGTTGGTCTCTTCGCTAAATTGAAAAGAAAAAAACTTAAGTCACAGGAACAGGAACTATTCAGAAATGCAAGAGTTAGTATTTGGGAATAATTTGTTTACTTACATACTCTTAAAGCTTAAAATGGGTCCAGCAATATTCCGCAGGGTAAACCGAAGCGTGTTGGTAAAATTAAGGATTTTTAGTATTCATGCGAGCCTCCTTCACAGCTGTTGCCCGGATAGGAGAGGGGGCGGAAACAATTTTACACAAACAACGTATTTAGCATACACATAATGTATGTGTTAAATAAAAACTTTGGAAACGCTACGAAATGTTACGAACATCCGAAATATTTGGGGTGTTTAAAAGGTCGTTGCATTCATTAGAACCTACTTCCGACAAACAGTAGTGTGTAAAAATTAATATGATCTGGTTCGGAGGACGTTATAGCTAGTGAGGTTTCTGGTGAAGGCAACGAGCACGATGTGCAGTGCATATCATTCTAACTAACGTCACGCCTTTATGAGCAACGTCTCTCTCGTCTCGTCCAGCACCAGCAAATTCAGGTACCACCGCAGCTCCTATAGTAGCCGATAAACAGTATGCGAACATAACTGTGTTCCGGTTTAAAGGGCGCTGTAGCTAATAAAATTAACGCGACTTAATATATATGTTTCAAAGAAACTATCGTAACATTGTTACGAGTAGGAGTTACGACTGATGAAATCTCTGATCTTTTTTACTAATTACAGTTTATTATATAGTGCATGTCATCCTTTACATCTTCAGCTGTCTACCAGTAAAGATCTTGGCAGAAACAGTGCAGATATTTCGGAGATTAGCCCGAAAAAACAGACAGATAAATATGTTTAGTTTCTCACAGTATGAGTACAGTATAAACGTTTACATGGATTAAATAACAAGTGCAGTGTTAATGAAATGTCTTAAGAAAGTAACCAGCACTGCAGTTGCAGTTTAAAGAAATGCTTTTTTTTTAATAAAAGTTTTCATTTTCTTAAGTACACGCGAAATTGTTATCTCGCTTAGTACAAGTATAGCAAAGTTACGCGAAGTTAAAAAATATATATAATCTTGAAACATGAGGGGATCGCGTCGGCTATCCAGGAATTTATTTCACCCCCGCAGATAAAACCAACTGATAACTTAATACAAACCGTCTTAATGTTTACAATGAATGCTACTGTTTACCTAAAATTAATGTATACATACTTACGAATGTATATATTTACATATTTCATTATTTATGTATGCATTTATATGTTTATTTACTTAGTAATGCAGCGGTTAGATGCTTGCTATGTAATCAGTTCTACTGGAGCTTTAATTATTATTATTATTTTAATTCTACGAAGCGACGAGACGAGTGAGACGTTCACCTGATGGTAAGTGATACGCTCGCCCATAACAATGTGACGCTGGTTAGTATCATATACACAGCACCGCATTGCGCTCATCGCATTGAGACATAAGATGTAGTCTCGCTGCCCCAGTAATTACATTAACTATAAGGCCCTTCAAACCGGAACTCAGTAATGTTTGTGCACTACTATCTGGTGGCACAAATAAGAGCTGCGGTGATACCTACCTAGAAGGTCTTTGGTAAGAGACCTACCACCAGTAAATTTCACAAACATGGTATATATTAATACTAGCTGTTCCCCGCCTGCTTTACTGGCTGTAACATCCCCTCAACCCTTTTGGGGGTAACATTTTGTACAAAATTCTTTGCTAACCTATACTCGGCATAAGGAATATTCTTACCAAATTTGACGTCTCCAGTCCTCAGGGTTCTAGAGATGTGATGAGTCTCTACATAGGCGGAAATCTCTTATGTATAAATCATTATTCATCATTATCAGCTGATAGACGACCACTGCTGGACATAGGCCTTCTCTAAAGATCTCCACAGAGTTCATTGGAGGGAATTGGGCCTTAGCTCACCACGCTGGCCGAGTGCGTGTTGGTGGGTGGTCAGTGGCTCGCCTGTTATTCAGCAGGACTTGGCCTCAGTAAGTTGTTGGGCAGAACCCCTTACACCCTTATAGTTTTAGTCATGAAAGTAAAAATATAATCTTCATAAATTAAGTTCAGACCACCCTTACAAGACCTCGACTATTGAGCGATAAATTAACACTTAGGGGTGAAACAAACAAGTATGTTGACTAATATGTAAACAAAGTAAACATTTAAACTCTTATATGTACAGAGACTATTTATTTTAAACAAGGCACACGGAAAGGAAGATAACGGAAACGGAAATAAAGAATAGGTGACTCTTGCTAAAATTGCCGAGACTTTTATTGCTGGATATAAGCATCCCTCCAAAGACTTCATCTTCCTGCGGCCTTACAGACAACATGTCCTCCAGTATCGCCCAGTATTATAGGCCGTCGTTTTTAGGGTTTAATATGAGAGGGATTTAGGTCATTTCCCACCACGCTGGCTTAATGCGGGTTGGTGGGATCTGGAGCTTCGTTTTTTGATTAGCAGAAAGCACCACGAACAGATGAGGATAGCTTGGGTCTCGAGAGATATTGTGCGGAACCCCTTACACCCCTTCCGTTGCGAATATACACAATTTTACAGATAGTGGTAAGTTGTTTCCGGTGCTGTCTTACTTATTATGTTTATATTGTAAGTCTAGCGCTATAACAACAGAGCTGTTTTACTTAAGCGCACTCACTGTGACAGTCACGTAATATCAAGTGTTCTATTCTATATTAAAACAGTTTCTTCAAGTGTTATATTTAATCAGTTCACTGTGCAGGTCTGAGCAGTGTGTAGTAGCTGTAAGCGCCTTTTAATATCTGCAAATGAAACACATCACACAACACATTAAGTTATCTCAACATAGCTAACTTAACATAATTAGAATAGTCAAAATAAACTAACATTAATAAACGTAGCAACAGTTAAGCGTGCGAACGGTCCCGCTGAGAAGACAATGGTCCTGCTGAACTGGCCGATCAGCATTTGAATATACTTTTGTTGCTGTTTACTTCTGTCCCACCACCGGCTGTTGTACGGGCCCTGCATTACCTCGACGCTCTAGAAGGAGTAACACTCACCATCAGAATTAGTGTACACCACTAAATGTTATTTTCAACAGCTTTGTAGTCGATTAAGAATAGGACTATGGTAAGCCCTGCCTGGAAGAAGGCTAGTAAAACTGGTACTCGGCTTTCAGGGCTTTAAAGATGAAGGCCCTCACTGTCAGTCCGTAGTAAACCTCAAATACTTTTGGTCTCGTACTTTTCGTCTGAGGGTTATGAGGAAGATTACATAGATCTTAAACGCTACTCAGCACCCAAGGAGGGCCGTGAGACGTGCTAAGGCGTAATGTAAGGAAGCGCCAGTGCCTTCCGTAAGAGATCGCATTGCCTCCTGCGACGCAGGATGACCACCAGGTTTTTATGGGTACAAATCCCACATAGCCTAGTCTTCTACTCAGAAGGATATCTTTAGAAGCCTTTGTCTTCGATAATAAAAAGACTAATAAGATACTAACAATAAATTCACTGTGTGTTTGTTCTTTTAAAGCTTAATGTATGATTTGTCTTTATTCCAGTAAGAGGCTTTGATAGTTGCTAATGTTTATTAATGGATTACAATAATGTAACTAGCTACAGCATCCATTTAAATAACTACACCTAAAAAGACTATGTAGTTTTTCAAACAGCCTAAATCAAAATTGGTTCAATCATTTAAGATCTAATAGGCGATATACAGAGTTACAGATACTACAATAGTTTAAATTAAACCAAATCATATATTTTACTATTTAAAGATGGTTTTTTTTTCTTATTTGTGCATGAAGTAATCATCATCATCATCAGGTTTTATTTATCCACTGTTGGATATAGGCCTTCGCCAACGTCTTCCACCAAATGCGATCGTTAGCGTTCCAACTGCTATAATGATATCGGCCGTCCATCTGGAGGGAGGGCGTTCTACACATCTGCGACCAGTACGCGGCTTCCACCCCAAGACTTTCCTCCTCCATCGGCCGTCACTGACACGACAGACATGGCCGGCCCGCTTCCACTTCGTAGATTTTGAGAGCTACGTCGATAACTTTAGTTCTCCGTCGGATTTCTTCGTTCCGGATTACGTCCCTTAGAGAAATGCCAAGCATAGCTCTCTCCATCGCTCGCTGTGCTACTTTCAATCGGTAGACCAGCCCGATGGTCAGGTGCCATGTGTCTGCGCCGTAAATAAGGGCTATGAAGTAAACAGTTATTGATGTACGAACTATGAGGGTGCAATGCAAACGGAAATGCGAAAGTTTCCTCGAAGCAGAATTGGAGTGTATGATTAGAGAGGAGGCACAGTACAGCAAAACTTTACGTAATGATACTGTAAATATTATGATTTTCAACCATTCCACCCTCAAGTGTTTCAAAGCAAGATAATTTTATACCTGCAGTGTAACTACGTGAAAGCGAGTGTTAACTAACCGCGTAGAAGACGTCATTACTGTGCCAACAGTAAATAAATAACTGAGCAACGCCGAAGATCAAATATTCCGTCGTCAGGAAGCGCTGCATGGCGCTCGTCTCTACCTGGAGAAAAGGTCATTTCTTTTGACGCGATCAAAGGAGAATTTTTGAAATACGTACATTCCAATGTAGAGGGTAGTTGCGATATTTGAATTTCAGCAGCAATTTTTATGGAACAAAACTACATATATAATTTTTCATCCACCGTATATATATATTATTAATAGCTGTCTAATAATATATATATGCGGTGGATGCTGTCCCCCGCCCGCTTTGCTGGCCGTATCTTCGGCATCTTCTTCTTCATCAGTCGACAGACGTCCACTCCAGCAGTGGTCTTCTACATAGGCCTCCCCCAAAGACTCCCACATCGATCGGGTAGGGATTCATATGGGGGGATTTGGTCTATTTCACACCACGCTGGCCCAATGTGGGTTGGTGGGAGGTAGAGCCATGTTTAATGATTAACAGCGTGCATCACGAGCAGCTGAGGTCGGCTAGGGCCCCTGAGATGTTGTGCCAAACCTCATACACCACTATATCTATATATATAATGAAAATGGGTTTTCTTTGTCCGCTGATCACGTGAAAATTAGTGAACGTATAAATGGGAACATAATCATATGACGCCGAATGATTTATATATTGTTATAAACTATTTATTTTTGAATTTCATAAATCCTTCATCCTTCATCGTTTTATTTCTAATTAACTCTCATAAACATTTTCATTTCATATTATGGGGTTGCTATAGTAACGGTTGGTATAGAAACTCATATGCGGTTGCTCTTAAGAAATATTTTTGACATATTTCAAGTCTAAATTCCAAATCTAATTCTATATTACGGCCAGCAAAACGGACGGGAGACAGCTAGTTGTATATAGAAGATATCCAGAGATCTATTGACTCATCAGAAGATTTTCGAAACACGTAAACTCTCAAAATTTGGTAAAGATGTAGCTTTTATTTTAGAGGTCAGCAATGAATGGTATTTCGCATAATTGCTTCTTCAAAGGAAGTTGCGGATGTCTTAATAACGGAAAGAGGGCCGGGGGCGGTGTTAGTTGTTAGCGATTAATAAACGTTTCCATCTCTGAATATCGTTTCATTTCCACCAAATCATAGTGAACACGGAAATAATAATTTTCCCATTTCCGGAACTCGTGTACTTATTAAAGGTCAAGCCCGTAATCTTCTTACTGTTATTTGATATGCCGTGGCGCATAACATTATGGAGCATACAATCATGTACAGAAGCATTATCGGAGAGAGGCACGAATCAAACAGGCGGGTATATCTAAAAAAAAAATTGTATAAACTGAAAATTAACCCTTAATTTATTTATTTTTGATAGTTGTTTATCTCTCGATATTGCATTTTAATAGATAATCATAAAAATAAATTGCTTCAACAAATACTCACTTTATCAACTCCAAGTGTCGCTTGCGATGCTTTCGTAATCGATTCGTAGCGACATCGTCGGTCACTGGATTGCATTCAGTACCGAATATATCAGCACAGTCAAGCTTCAGCAGCTCCAGTTCGCCTTTGAAGAACACCATGGTTACCATAGCGTTGGTATCGAACGACGTTATCCAGCCGCCACCGTATATCGCGGCGTAACTCTGAATAATCGAAGCCGCGAGATGACCAGGCACTGTGTTCTTGTCGAACGGAACCCACGAGCTTACGACTTGCATATAGGATTCGGTGCCATTTTCAACGAGCTTCCTGTAAACTGGTGATGTCGCGAATTTGAAGATTGGCTGTAACATCACTATCACGACAGTCGTATACATCAATGTCCAGTACATGTACGTTATCTTCCGGCAGTATCCTGTGTATTTATCGATGATTGAAGCTCTGATTTGGCAGCCTCCCACGCGTTGCTCCAAATCCGCTTCAGTTACATACTCTATGATGCTCCTCCACTGTTTTTGCCATAACAGAAACGTGGACACTTTAATCACGCTGACTGAAGCCAGCATTGTGATCTTCAAGTTGTTGAGCAGCAGGTTTATGTCGGATTTTATGAACCAGATATCGACATACTCCGTCGCCGTGAAGATCATAACGGACAAATGCAGAAGTAAATATACATATCTCATAGTTAAATTGTCTGGCAATAGCAGACCCCAGAACTTTAGAGCTTTAACATTTGGACCCAGGAGAGGTCTCTCCTTCGATTCCAAGTTATGGAGGAAATGTTTGAACATGTTGATAGAATGAAGTCGGTGGTAGTGAAACAGAAGTTTATATACCTTGGACTGGCGGAGGGCTAATTTTCTAGGGCAAATGTAATCGTAGTAGTGTTGGGACCACGAAATAATATATTTTTTTTTTAGTTGTTTAGACAAAACAATATTTAAGTATGTCAGTCCAGGCCTTTATCATGTTATCGGTGGTGATATCTTTAGATGATTTTCAGTTGGAAGAAGACAGGGTTGTAAGGGATTTCTATTTACTATAACTATCTCAGTTGTTATCCTCAGTGCGTTTCGTGTAGCCTTTAGATCTCCAGCCGAAAGTACTTAACACTATGGTGATGTAAACCTTGGTAATTTAGGGTTGGTAAGACTATCAAGGGCTGTAAGGGGTCCCGCACAACAACTCACGGGACCCAAACCCCCAAGCAATGGGCCTGTGTTGGCCTAAATCTCCCCTTATGAACCCCTGCGTACGACATCCTCTAGTGCCCTGCGGTATCGGAGGTTATGCTGACTATATGAGGAGATATTTGGGGGAGGCATATGTCCAGCAGTGGACGTGTATAGCCTGATGATGATGTAGCTTGTGCAATCAGAGGCAATTTAATATATTTTTTTATATTTATTATCAATAATTTTTGGTTCAATTTATGATTTCTGAAGACATATTGAAATGAGACATTGTGAGGTTTATATAAAGGCTCGGAGTAACCCAAAGAGCGATGGACAACACTAGGTTCAGGCCTTTTCTGTGCGATCGAAACGGAAATGAGGGTACACGTAGAGAACTAAAGTCATCGACATAGCTCCAGAGATTACTAAATTTCAGTGGCAAGAGGCAGAGCATATTGCTCGAAGGACGGACGTCCGGTGAAGCCGCGGATAAGTTAGATCGACGATTTGGGGAAGGTCGTGGGAAACCGCTGGATACAACCATCGCAGAGTAGAATGTAGCAAAGATTTTTGGAGTAATCTCGTGTGTTATCGGAGTCTATCGGCTGATAATGATGATGACATTTCTCATCTATAACACATGTGTAAAGGCTTTGTTGTAATTTTTTTTTTTAAAAAAAACTGTAATATATGTTTTTATTCGGTATGTATAAAAATGATTTGCAGTATAAAATAATAGTTCTTTCTCTTCTTTAGTTATTTCTTTAATCACAGATAATTTGATACTCGGTCGCACATCCCCCCAGGGTACAGCCGGGGCAGGTGGTAAACTCTCATACCGCAAAATCAATATTGCATAAACGAATTCTACAGTATATTTACACTACACTTCACACCAGGGATGCTTTCGCTTAGTTACATTTACATTGAAGATTATAATAGGTAATCCTGATGGGACTTCCTACAAGAAGTCAAGCCCTCACAAAGGTTCACAGCGTCGGTCAAGTGAGGGTGGTTCGTCGAACTTTATTTGAGGTCCCTGAAAGTTGTTCTTGGAGCATATCAATGATCTCACAATGATTAACGATATAACTTTAAGTATCCAAAGATAATTTATAAACATAACATATTTGAAAAAACTATTGTTTTTTTAGCATTCTCGATACGTTGTACCTGTCCAGGACTGTCACTACCCTCGAGGATTTGAGGGAAAGAATCTTCGCTATGACGTCACTATACAAATGTTCTAATATAATTATTCTTATATATCGCTTGAGACTCAAATTTGATAAATTTTAACTGCTTTATATAAAACGTAGAAATAAGATTTTTTTTATTATAATAAGCAACAAGACAAGCGGGTCGTTTCACTTGATGTTAAGTGATACGCCCGCCCATAACAACATGGCGCTAGATATCAACAGCACCACATTACGCTCGTCGCCTTGAGATATAAGATGTTGTCTCGTTACACCAGTAATTATAATAGCTACAGTGCCCTTCAAACCGGAACACATTAATGTTTGCATTGAGGTGGTGCCTAGATGGTCTCCGGAAACAGTGAAATATCCTTCCGAACCATCTACGGTAAGAATTGGTCTTTTGAAGTTCTTGTGTTGTATCAAATGTGACGATTTAATGGTAACAATACTGATGGTGATGGCGGTGGACGTCTATCAGTTGATGATGATGATTATACTGATAGTTGGGATCTATATGGGGACAACGGTTGTGGTGCTGTGTATATCATCCAATATAGCGCCACGTTATTATAAGCAGGCGTATTAATTACCATGAGATGAACGTTTCACTCATCTCCTCTGTTTTAATGATTAAGCTGATCTAGTATACAGAAGTTTTGAAAAATCATCATTTTTATTATCAGGCTTTGTTTATCCATTGCTAGATATAGGCCTTATCTAATGTCTTCCGACAAATGCGATCTTCAGCTCGTATCCTCCCACCTCCGACCGCTGTGATGTCGTCGGTCCATCTGGAGGTAGAGCGTCCTACACTTCTGCAATCTGTACGCAGCCTCCACTCCAAGACTTTCCTCCCCATCGGCCGTCACTGACACTACAGACATGGCCGGCCCACTGCCACTTCAGCTTGCAGATTTTGAGAGCTACGACAACTTTAGTTCTCCGATTTCTTCATTCCGGATATTGTCCCTTACAGAAATGCCAAACCTATCCCTCTTCAGTTGTAGTATCCGCGTTAAATAATTTCGAGTGTTTGTACGATGACATTAATTGTAATAATATTATCTTAAAATTACTTGAAACGAGCTGAACGTCACTAAAAGGAAAACAAAGTTAAGTCCCGCGGACTCATTATAGAATCAAAACACTTGTCATGTTATGTTTCAATTACAGAGCAGTAAGGACGAAGCTTTTTACATCTTCATTGTTATATCTTCTAGCATTCATAACAAGTTACTGTATAATATTAATACGAATTTGTGATGATAGAGTTGTTTAATATTTCGTTCAGATCAACATCAAAGCAAGAGCCGTGGGATAGAACGGCTTAGAACTCCACCTCCACTTTTTTTCGTGCGGATGTCGTAAGAGGCGACAGAGGGATACACGATTATGCTTAACGGTTAATAGTGGGATAACCGTCCTACGTTATGTCGGTCATAAATACCGAGGTGCCGTCACCAGCGACACCTGCGAAAGATGACCGATTGTGTGATCGCCAACCCGTTTGCCAAGCAAGGCGGTTATAAGCAAAACCCCCCCATAGAACACTAAATGTAAGACATCCTCAGTTCTGAGTCGCCTCTAAAGTAATGAATGTGTACAGTCGAAGGTTGGGAAAAGTGGCGTTATTTAGGAGAGGCCTTTGTCCAGCAGTGGGTACACACAGGCTGTTGATTGATTTTGATTGGACATCAAGGGGCAAGGGAGCCAGGATAATGAGACTAAATGTGTCTGCGGCGACAGCAGGTGTGAAGTATGTATCACTTACCTGGTGATTGATCCGCCAGTCTCGTGGCTTAATTGATTAAAAAAAAAACATTGTCATTAATGTGAAATGAGGAAGTACTTGCTCTTCTCTTGCATCCTGTTTATATTATAACGAAGCTTTCCAAGGTTTATTAACGTTCTACCAAAAGGACAATTATGAGGTGCTCAGTTCGAAGCTCACCTCCATTTTGTTCCTATTTATATCAAAAATCACATCTCTGTAAAAAGCTCGTATAGCTTTTGATGATTAATTTTTTGTTGGATAAAGTTCTCTGTGTATTTCTTTATTAAAAAAAAAACATCGCTCTTTCCTGTACTCATCAGCACAACGTCTTAGACTTCATCGAAAAAATAAACGCTTCGAAATCCGGAAGTAAGACAGGTAAGAGAAAGGTAATATTTTAATTTGACTGGTGGTAGGTTTCTGTTGCCGAAGACCGTCTACCACCGCAGCGCCCATTGCAGCTGACAAACAGTACTGTGTAGACATTACTTTGTTCCGGTTTGAAGGGCGTTGTAGCTAGTGAAATTATTTGGGTAGAGAGACAACATATATCTGAAAACGATGAGCATAATGTGATTCTATGTATAACATCTTAACTAGCACCATATTGTTATAAGAAAGCGTGTCACTTAACATCAAGTGACCTTCCCGCTCGTGTTGTCGCTTAGTTGAATAAAATAAAAAAAAAAATCTTTCATACTTTATAACGATACAGTATAAAGTTGCCTCTGTTTTCATTTGTTAAATATTCTCTGTGTTTTTTAAGTAGAATAACTTATTGACGTCGTCAAGAATAACAAATGAATGGTGTTTCTTTCGAGGCGTGAAATTATTGAAATAACATAATTATAACTTAATTATAACGTTGACGGAGTTCGATTCCGACGAACGTACATTTTGAAGGTGACCAAAAACTTCCAAAATCAGCGCGGATTTCCGTTTCTTTTATTACTTAATTATTTGTTTCTTTGTTATTTATCTGGCAAAGGCGTGAATTGATATCATCATTATTAGCAGATAGACGTCCACTGCTGGACATAGGCTTCTCCCAAAGATCTCCACAGAGTTATTCAAGGTGGGCCTTATCCGCCTAGTGCGAGTTGGTGGGTGGTTAGAGCCTCGTCGTTGACTTGGGCTCCATAAGATGTTGGTCGGAACCCCTTACACCCAAAATTGATATCAATGTCACGTAATTTTAAGTGAAATTTAGACCGTGTATAGTTAAGCGTGCTCATGCTTAATCTTATACGTTGACAGCTGGAGCATAGCGACGATATCAGTAGATTTACAATATGACAGTGTTAGCTAGTTCATCCTAACTTCTCTTCGTGTGTTCCCGGAATCGAACTAGGGCTTCCTGTTTCTGTTACAAAGCAATTAACGACTGAGTCGCTAACTCAGTTTTTTTTTATTCTATCAAACCTGACGAGCGGAACTGCCACTTGATAGTAAGTGATTTTTAACACAAGATCGTGGCACTAGTTAGGATTATATATAGTGCACCACATAACGCTTGTTTGAGGTGTAAGATATCAAGTCTCGTTGCCTCAGTAATTACACTAACTACAACGCCTTTCAAACCGGAACACAGTAATCATTGCACACTATTGTTTGGCAGCAGAAAGAACAGCTGTGGTGGTATTTACCTAGACGGTAACAGATACCAGGTAGCTGGTAGGCAGCAGGGATGTCAATCATAAGTAATTCTGTTATTGATGAATTTATAGTATATGTTCTGTATAACTTGATTTAGCTTTTACAAGTATATTTTTTTTATTTCCTTTAGCTGGTGAGTAGCTTATCATCATCAGCTGATAGACGTCCACTGTTGGACATAGGCCTCCCCAAAGATCTCCCCATTGATAGTTCCCGCGTTGCTCGCATCCTGTGGGTTCCCGCGACTCTCACCAGATCGTCGGTCCATCTTGTGGGAGGTCTCCCAACACTACGCGGGCGCCACTCGAGGACATCACTGCCCCGTCGAACGGCTACCCTTCGGGCAATGAAAAAAAATCAATACTGGTATATAAGTGACGTGCATTAAATTAGATTGGAAAATATTTTTTTTTTAAATATTGCTAACAATAGATCACTGTTGATTTTGTAAAAATCTTGATGAAAAAAATAAAATTCAGTTTAAATGAAGTAAACTAACGAATTCGTGATAGAAGTGTCTGTCAGTCTGAAGCGTAGTTAATTGCATATTTGTCAAGTGACGTAAACCGGAAGAGGTGTGGGAGAAGGGGAAGTGAACTCGGCGAGAATCAGACAGCCGATTTATAGACAGCAAACGTTGCTAAGCTGGAGCATGATTTTTTTTATATAACAAAACTTTAAATCAGTTCAAAAATTTCCTTTAATCTGAAAACTCTCCAAAGAAAGGACCGACGATGTATGGAAGAAGGAAATCAAATGCAGTAAATAAGAAGAAAAGAAGTGTGATAGAAGAACAGAGTATGATAGATAAGAGAGCAAAAAAGAAGAGTATGAGTAAATGATGGAAAGTAAAATGCTCTGACCCACCACACGCAGGTGGAATGCTAAAAAAAACATAGACACCGTCGAAAACTTGTAAGAATTTTGGGGTAAGTCATTAGCGCTTCGCAACACGAGGTGACACTCGATAATAAGTGCAATCGCAGTGGTGCATACTAAGAAGTTTATACAACGACAAATTGCGCTCGGCGCCCTAAACATTAAGTCTCGTAAACCTAAACGGTTTCTAGATTGCAGAAAGCATTACATTATATTTAATATATCAAAATCCTAAAAAAAAAATACTTGTTAATTAATATTATTAATAAGCTATATATTTTGTTAATTAAATAAGTTACAAAGTAATATATAAATACTAATTAATAAACTTACCATCGGAAAAGTTCTTATATGTATTGTTAACAAGACGCACGTGTCGCTGATAGCTGAGCACTTGCTTTATACGGGCACAAAGATCTCTGGTTTGACTCCAGAGCCTATCCTGGAGTTTTAACTATGGTAGAGTGTAAAACCATCAGGTACCATAGCAGTGATGTGGTGTTCACGACGTTGGTATACGAGTACAGTAGTCGGAGAATCTCATACGAGAACCATTCATCATCCACAGCATCGTACTAAATACCATTTTAAATGGAGGACTATTGATAGCTTTTTTTAGACAGTTCTCAATAAAGCTGACTTGACTCTTACCAAGTAGAAGTTATGATGCAGGGTCATATAAGGCATGCTTAGTGATCTGCCAATTATATCTTGTATGATATATACTTCATTACTAGGTTCCAGATGGACTAACGATCCAGGTGTGCTGGGATTGCTTTGCCTCTGTGAGTTCCGCAGTACGATTCCGTAATAGAATCATATCTGCTTAGACATAGACCTACAACTCGTTATATATTGAGAACCGGAAGTGAATTTACTTAATGTTTTAAAAAAAAATTGTTATGTTATGTTGTTACATATTGCACAAATTATGCATGGACCGGAAACGTTATCTCGTACCGTAAGTCTCAAATGACGCTTAAAGTTTCTTAAAGAGCTACGGTGAGGAATGCTGTTCCTCTGCATACTCGAATCAAGAATGAGGAGATAAACAGAACAAAGGTCACTGACTTATGGAAGTGGATTAGTTAATTGGAGTGGAAATCGGCGAGCTAGATAACGCCAAGATTTAACGGCTGATGAGCAGAAAGATCTTTCAAAGAAGACCACAGATTGTCATATACAGCGCGGGTTGACTGGTAGATCGAAGAGCTGAGGATCTCATGGAATTGTTTAATGAGGGTACAATCGAACTGGTGCGTTGGTAATCGATTAGAGCGGCCTAATTTCAGTGGATAGCTGTGTGGAAGGAGTACGATAATGATGAAGTGATGTTAACTGAAGGGTTCCTAACACTGAAACGTGGGAACAGTTTACATGAACCAGTTGAGAAGGTCATCAAAACATCAGGACCCTCACCTATACCTATACTATGGAACCATTGCTCATTATAAGGGGAGGCGGACGGGCCGTGTTCTCTGCTTTGAGATTGCGTGCCAGACGACAAAAGGTGGTGTCCGAAGGCTCCAAGTCGCCTAGCAGGTTGTCCCATCTGTCGGACCTGATTTAGAATGTGCGCTCTTTTACTTGCCTTTGAAGGCGGCGCAGTTTTATCCTGCTTTCCTCAGATCTATATGGAGAGTAGTCTCAATGCGACGTTCTTGGCTCTAATTAGCCGTCGAAAGTTAGCCGGGAGGGTCCCCAGAAGGCAGCCCGATTCGGGAACCGTCCTCGACGATTCCTCGACGGCTGTGGCAATGATTTGGGTCAACGAGTCCATCGCTCGGTTTGCAGTATCGAGCGAGTCGATCGTGCTAGGGATTCCGTCTAGGTGCTGGGATTCCGCGGCCTTGAGCTTGACCTCGAGGCTGCGCCAGTTGACGATGATTTTGGTCAGAGGGACCTCATCAGCGGGCCGGCCGAGCTTATAAGAACCGGGCAGTGATCGGATCTGAGATCGTCAATGGTCTCGATCGAATGCAGTGGGATGGTGACGTTGTTGAACAACGCAATGTCCAGGGTGGATGGATTGTGAGATGCGTTAGAGGGGAATCTCGTCGGGGTTGGTGGGGCTACAATGTTAAACTTGAGCTTACCCGCGAGTTTATACAGAATTAGACCATTTGGGTTTGAATTGTTTGCTTCCCAGGTGTTATGCCTGCTGTTGAGATCGCCAGCGAGGATAACAGACTGGCCTAGGTCGAGGAGGGTTCTTATGTCTGTTCCCCGCACCGCTTTGGAGGGGGATGGACAGACGGATGCGATGACGATCGGTTGATGACCGACCGGTGAGGGAGATTTTGCACGCCGAGGCTTCTATGTTGGCAAGGGGTGGACTATCTAGCGGTATGCAGTGCAGGGACCGTTTAAAATAGATGAGAGTGCCGCCTTTTGGGGCGGTCAACCTATCGTGACTGATAATGTGGTAGTTGGCGATTTTTGAGTCGCGATTAAAAGATTTGAGGAACGTTTCCTGAATGAGCATGACGTCAACGTCGTGGTTCCTGAGAAATAAGCTTATTTCTTCCTTTTGAGAGTGGACACCGTCCGCGTTGAAGTATGTGACAGTCAAAGAGAGGGGTTGGATTCTGCCCAGGATTTTGGTAGTTTTTTTTTGTGATTAAAAACGAGAACCAAAGGTTACGGACAGAGTTCTAGGAGAGATAGGGGTAGTCGTCCAACAGCGTAGCGAGAGTGTCGCCGTGCTCGAGGAAGGCCCTGAGCCTATCCTGCGAGTTTTTCGTGACTCGCAGCTTTTCTCGGTAAACGAGAACGTCCTTAATGTTCACCTTTTTAGTGTACGTGATTAGGTCCTAGATTTTTGAGAGCGAGGGAATATGGCTGGGAGCAGCTTAGGGTTTGTGCGGCCCCGACTGGAGGACGGCCTTGAGAACCTAGGTGGGTTTCGGACGGGGGAGCGGTTTGCTCCACGCTGAGATTGCCAACGAAGGGGCCGGTTTCGCGGGTGGTGGACCAGAGGAGGCGGAGGCGGAAGGCTGTCGTGTAGCCTTTGTGGGAGCTGTGGTTGGGGGCCCCCCGGGGTGCCTCCGCAGGGCTTTAGAGCACCCGCTATAGTTCGCGGGGTGCCCCCTCGGCTTTGAAGCAAGCAAACACCACTATTACATTGATTAGTTTTTTTTTCACACAAGTAATTTTGTGTTGTATTTTTAAACCTATGGAGCTGAAAAATCCCTAAGGGATTAAAGCTCCTCGCCCAAAAAAAAAAGATTAAAAGAACAATTAGGTTAACGTCCTACTCGTGACGATGCTTATTTAAATAAAAAAAAAGAATTTATAAAGCTTTATTTTCTTATTAATTCAAAAGGTTAGTGCTTGAACGGTCAGTTAGAACACCGGGGTGTTAAGTGGTGATTTGGTCTATGGTGGCAAAAAAACCTAGCAACAGCCTGTTTACTCTTCTTTCGTAGATACCCGCGTTGTTGCTATGTTATCCAGTGCTTGAAGAGGACCAGCGAAATGTTTCTGTGTTTATTTTACCTGTCGCTTCAACGCTGTGTCCAGTGGGATAGCCCGAACATAAAGTTTACATTCAGCTTTGACGTATGTTAATAAAAAAGTTTAAAAAATGTATCATACTCCTCAAAAGCGGCTGCAACAGAAACATCTGTACCAAAAGCACCAGTTCCTATTTACCTTTGGAACCCTTTTATTTACCTTACTTTCAATTTCCACCGTATAGGTAAAAAATAGAGATCAAAAATACACAGGCGATACGGTTCCTGTGTGGTGGTACGATTGACCTATGTGGTGGATAACTCTGGTGGGAAACAAGATAAGTTATCACCTCAATATATAGAAAAGGAAAGTAAGAAGGAGCAACTGCAAGATATTCTTCTGTATCATTTTCTATACGAAAATACTACGATTGGCAACCTAGATACAAAACGAATCAGTTCCATGGAAACCCATAACCAGAAGTAGTGATTAATAGCCCAAAACAATGAAGGTGATGATGTAGATATATAAGTCGATCCCCAGGCTATATTTGTATACTTATAAAGAGAGTGAATCATGGCTGCGTAACATCAGCGATTGGACCGGAATCGAAACTGTCGCCCAGCTGTTCCGCGCAAGAGACCGAGCGTAATAAGGTGAACTGACCGCCAACCTCCGCCAGTCGGAGAGGCACCTTAAGAAGAAAGAGAGCGTCTTGTTTATTTCTAATGCGTTTGAAATTTGTACAAGTAGAGCTGTACCTGTGCGTATTGTTACTGTTGAGGAGCGAGGGATGGGGTAAAGTTGAGCAAAATCTACTATCGAAATTACTACTACGAAATGTAATGAGTAATTTTCTAAATCTGCCTGTTGGTAAGTAAGAAGAGCTTTAATAGCGATTTCTTGTCCAGATCGAAAATCTCGCGACCTTTCCGAAACCGTCACGTCACAAGAGCTTTTACCGTCTAGAAGGGTAGTTTTTTTAAGCGTACCTAACCACCGATTCATACAAACCAAAGGTACGCCCTAATGCCGATCGAAATTAATATTAAGTCTAAATTGCTCTTCCAAGTTGTACAAGTTAAAAATAAATAAATAAGCAACTCAAATCTTAAACAAGCAGTTTAAAAATTTGCAACGTCTGCGAGACTGCAACAAACTTATCCCGTAAGCTGCAGCTTGCAACTGTTAGATAAAGCTTCGCTTCTGATGCGGTTAGTTTGCAATGCACGCGGTCCGACTGTCGGCGGAGTTTATTTTCACATTAATTTGTTTTAAGAGAAATCTCTTACGGAAATGGAAAATAATAAACTATATATATAGTTATAGAATGAGATGAAGGATTTCTATATAGTTTTCCTTTCCTCCGTCTCGCAGCGCGCCTATGAATCTACCACTGTATACAAATACGCAAACGAAACCTACATACCATGGAGACTAGTCTCCATGCTGTATATTACACCTCTGAATATACTGAAAATATAAAAAAGAGAGAAAGAGGAACATTGAAATCTTTAATATATTTACTCTTAAAAAAATTTCAATCAATAGTTCTCTTTATCTATTTACCTACTCTATGGTTTATTCATCTCATTCTCTTACAAGAATAGAAAGTTTCACTGGTGACAGGTCTCTGTTACCGGAGACCGTCTATGTACCACCGCAGCGCCTATTTTTGCTGCCAAACATTACTGTGTTCCGGTTTGAAGGGTGTTGTAGCTAATATAATTACTGGGGTAACGAGACTTGTCTCAGGCGACGAGCGTAACCTGGTGCAGTTCATACCATCCTGGCCGGTACCACGTTGTTATGGGCATGCGTATTACTTTCCACCAGGTGAACGTCCCGCTTGTCTCGCCGCTTCATTGAATTGAAAAAAAAAAAAAATACATCTACTTGGGTATACAAACTAGACAGGTGGGGTCTAAATACATCTACCACAAACTAAAATCCATAACAAGTAGCTCTGGAAACGAACCATAAACGTTCATGTTAGAATGAAGATATAAATTTATTCTAGAAATTAGTCAGAAATCATCCCGCCAGACGAAATACACCCCCGCAACTCCCTTTAGTAAAGGAATATGGTAACATCATTCTTAGCTGACCTCTAAATGACAGGAATAATCTATCAAATTTTGAATGTCTAATAGTTTCGGAGATCTCGTGATAAAGAATCTTATCTTCTGTATATATACATCTTCAGCCGATAGACGTCCACAGCTGGACATAGGCCTCCCCAAAGATCTCTACATCGATCGGTCTCGCGTTGTCCGCATCCAGTGGCTTTCTCCAACTATGACCAGTTCGTCGGTCCACCTTGTGGCAGGCCTCCTAACACTACGACTACCTGTATGCGGGCGCCACTCGAGGACTAATAAGTGAT
This sequence comes from Ornithoptera alexandrae, assembly GCA_029030555.1. Classification (NCBI taxonomy): domain Eukaryota; kingdom Metazoa; phylum Arthropoda; class Insecta; order Lepidoptera; family Papilionidae; genus Ornithoptera; species Ornithoptera alexandrae. Next base: position 7,284,253 of record JARDVY010000296.1, on the reverse strand, counting down.
ACGCCTGCCCATAACAACGTGACGCTAGCTAGGATGATATACACAGCATCACATTGCGCTCGTCGCCTGAGGCATAAAATGTTGAGTTTCGTTACCCCAGTAATTATACTAGTTATAACGCAATTCAAACCGGAACACAATAATGTTTGTAGTACTGTTTACGTATCTAGACGATCTTTGGCAACAGAGACTTACCACTAGTAGAGTCCTAGATTAGATTCTAGACCACAGATGCATCAGTTCTTTTCGAACTCTTCTTACTTACCATTCATATGTTATAACTCTATGACTGTTTATAATCTAACTTAAGGGTTTAAAGATGACCTATGTACGAAGAATGACCAGTGGATAATGGCTGGAGGTGGTCACCTGCTATTGAAGTAGTACTCGCGAGGTTGGTAGGGTCTGCAGAAAACAGACCCCCGGGACGGGTCATCCCAGCGCAGCGTTAGCGAGGTCGCGGTTGTGTTCCAGACAGAGATTCCTCTCCAAACGCCGAAGGTCACCACCGAGGAGGTTTTAGTGGAATAAAATAAAAAAAAGATAAATCGCCAGTTAAATGATACGTGACAGGAGTGAAACCGCTAACACAGCGACTGCAGCCTAATAAAGTAGCACTAACCAACATGCACGAGGGATAAGATCTGAGACGTTTTGCATGTTGCAGTGTTACATATCTTGTGAATAATTTCCATGTCACTTAAATGGCTATCGCCATCCACTGCTGGAGGTAGACCTGTCTTCATACAACGACTCCGTTAAATGTTCAACATAGTCAGTCCAACTTGCAGGTTCAAAGGTCTTTCATCTCCTCGGTCCTCCGTTACGAGGCCCGTCCATAGCAACTTTAGCATTTTCAGCGGCAACTTTTATATCAAAAAAACTTAAAGTTATTTACCAATTAATTTTTAGATAAATCGAGATTATGGTCTTCAGTGTTCATAATGATGCAGCTCTAGTTAGGATGATATACACTGCACTTCACTGTACTAGTCGCTTTCAGATATGTGTCTTTACCTCGGTTATTTTAGTAGCTACAACGCCTTTCAAACCGGAATACAAGAAGTTCTCACAGTACTGTTTGTCAGCTGCAATAGGCGCCTCGGTGGTAACTGGATGGTCTCCGGCAATGAAGACCTACCATCATTGATAGGTCTCTATCGCCTGATATAAGAAACAGACGGCAAAGATTTTTATTTGATATTCTTCTATTTTAGGTTGTGTATATTTATCAAGCTTCCAACGTTTGTTAACTTAATGCTTCCGGTAAAGGTTTACTCCACTAAGCCTAAAGGAGCTTTTATAATCAACTTCAGTCCCTTTCATCGCAATCTTATTAAATGGCATGACTTCTTTGACCTCTCCGTCTCTGTTCATTCATTGGACTAAGTATTAGTAAATAAGTTTGGGGTGTGAAGGGTCCTTCACAACAGCCAACGGGACCCAAGCCAGCCTCACCTGCCCGTGGTGCAGCCTGGTAATCAACAAACGAGGCTCTGGCCCACCAACCCGCATTGGGTCAGCTTGATGACAACTTTTACAAACGACGGCAGCACAAGACCGATTAATGTGGGACTATTTGGAGGAGACCTATGCCCAGCAGTGGACGTCTATCAGCTGATGATGATGATAGTAAATAAGTTTACTTTTTGAGTTTTAAAAAATTATAAAAAAAGGTTTATGTATACGAAAAGAAACGAATGTTTTACCTTTCGTTTGCATGGAGCAACTTTACAAGGGAACGTATCGAATTAATATTTATGTACCATACTAAAGCAACTAAAGCGGCGTATTTGTATTCATCAAACAAAACATTTTCTTGTAATATTTCTGAGGGCCACTCGTCGGTTTCTCCTATTCCAGCACCAACTCAATTACCGCCGCAGGAGATGACGGGGAGGTCTTCTTGTGTATTTCGATGTCACGTCTCGTATTACGATCGTGTATTCATTTCAACCTTATAATTTATGAAAAACAATCTGATCGCTAACGTGATGATAAAAAAAAAAAACACATTTTTTGAGCTTAACATATTTCACGCTTAACAAATTACCAAATTAGGGCTGTCACGTCAAAAAAGGGGTGGGGAGTGGAGTGATTTAAAAGTGAAATGGTATTCATAATTGTAGAGAGGAGGAAGTAAAGTCATTTAAAAATGTTAAGAATGTGGTATATAGTGAAATCGGTTTAACAGTTTTAACCCTATGTGCACAGTTTTGAAGTTCGAAAGATATCATCATCACCAGCCGATAGACTTCCACAGGTCTATAAAGATTCCCAAATCGATCGGGTGGGGATTCATGTGGGAGGCTATCCCACTACGCTGACCCAATGCAGGATGGTGGGAGCTAGCGCCTCGTCTGTTGATTAGCAGAGTGCACCACCAGCAGGTTAAATTGGCTTGGGTCCCGTTAGTTGTAGTACAGCACCCCTTAAACCTATCCACAAATTATTTATTTACCCCCATATAAATTACTTTGTAATATTAAAAAAGATAAAATAATAAAGAATGTAAACAAATAGTTCTAACATATATATATATATATATATATGTGTGTGTATATACTGGATACGAACAGCGGAGGTTTGGAGATCTTTAAATGCAGTCCATGTCCAGCTATGAGGGTCTAGTAGCTGATGATGATGATATCACAAGGTTGTTTAATAAAGCTTCGAAAAGTACTAGTTATGATTCAATAGTGTTTCTTGCGACTAACTTATAACACGGATGTTCTTGGTTTGATTCCGGGGACGATTATGGTAAAGTTTCGAGTTAGGTTTTGTTTTAGTATTTAGATATTTCAATACTTAAAAATACTTTACTTTTTTTTTAATTGGCAGGGTTTACTATATTTTTGATTATTAAGAACTTTACCTCTTATTCATTACATTCCTTTGAAACCCATCTGTATTTAGACTATCATGTACCGTTAGCAGAATAGTAGCAGTCTTTCATCCGTTGCTGGTATAAGGCTGGTTATCGTCGACATTACCACCAGGTATTTATATATGTATTTATTAATCCAAGTTTTAGTACTGCACCAGTTCGTAGAAGACGAAACGTACAGGTGCCCGCCTTTTATAACAAAACTATCTGTTGTCCATCTGCTTAGCTGGCCGCAACCCCCTGCAACTGCCTTTGGGGAAGGAATTTTGTAAAATCCATTTTTAACTGACCTCTAAATGGCAAGTTAAAATTTTAAATAGACTTAATGCTAAGTAAAGATTACTTCATAAATTCTACGTAGTGTGGAATAGAAATATTTTTCACTATAGTTATTTCACTGTAATACCTAACATCTTAGATCTCTATAGATTATCTACATACGCATCATCGTCATCAGCCGATAGGCGTCCACTGCTGGACATAAGCCTCCCTCAAAGATCTCCACATCGATCGGTCCTCGAATGGCATCCGCGCACCGGTAGATGTAGTTTTGGGAGGCCTCCCACAAGATGGACCGGCGATCTGGTGAGAATCGCAGAAGCCCACTGGATGCAAGCAACGTCGGATATATATGTGGTATGTAATATTGTATATATTTATAATCTGCCTTTAATTAATGTTTTTATCTCCTTTACTTGCATAGATTATTTCGCCCCCGGGTTGATTGTCACAAAATGCCTCTATAGTATTATTTCTACCCTCTGTATCTTAGCTAAAGATGTTACATACAAATTAAGTAATATCTGGTATATATTATTTCAGCGTCTTATTTCATGTATTTACAACTCCAGCTCTTTGCCACTAAACAATTGAAGATGTGAAGGGTGATATTTATGAAATAAACAAAGACAACCAGTTCCCGATTCCTCGAGCGGGAGCTGTGGTTACTCGAATACCAAGCCACCCTTACCGAAATGTAAACAACCAAAGTATTGTAGCAAATGTTAGCATTGCCTATTCGCATGAAAGAGTATTTACTTATAATATTTAATAATAAACAAGTTTGTAAACATATACAATGATTTTTTTAATGCATATATATACAGGAGATACCAAGAGATACATTGACTCATCACAAGATCTCCGAAACTATTAACATAGACTCAAAATTTAGTAGAGATAATGCTTCTGCCGTTTAAAGGTCAGCTAAGACTGGATTTTACTAAATTCCTTCCCCAAACCGAGTTGAAGGGGTGTTAAGTTGTCCGGGTTGTATAACATTTCGGTTATAAAGTGCTTTACCTCTTATCCATTACATTCCTTTGAAACCAAACTGTAATTAGACTAATATGTACCGTTAGCAGCTGAATAGCAGCGGTCTTTCATCCATTGCTGGTTTAAGGCTGGTTATCATCGACATTACCACCAGGTCTTCTCTGTATATATGCGAACTATCTTTAAGAGTATACTTGGTAACTTTTCATTTTCTCAAATGTTTACGGCGTCTTTCTTTGATGTAAATATGTAAATACCACGAAAGTAAGCCGCACAAGTATTTACTTGATGGTAAACATTAATAAACGCTCACCACCCCGAGGGTGTGCCGTATCAAACGACAATTATTATCCGGACATTTGATAAGGGGAGTACATTATTATTAAATGCTTTAACGCTTGCCCCGCATCCGTAACCGTTATAGCCTAAGTTAACGGTTACATCGTTACTGGTTATAACGGTTAATGTGGCCTGTTACTGGATCAAGTTATCTTACTACATACTAGTCTTTTTGGAGATAAGTTGACTTGATACTTAGCTTTATAAAACTGTCATCATCATCATCGGCAGATAGACTAACACTGCTGGACATAGGCCTCGCCTAAATATCTCCACATCGATTAATGTTGCGCTGGCGTCGTTTGTAGGGGTTTATATGGGGGGGACTTAGCCCAATGCGGGTTGATGAACGTCGACGAACTTGTTCAAGTAACGGATCGAACTTTGACTTGTTAACCGTGTAAATACTTGAAACGGAAACAATAGCGAGTACGGCAAGGACATATAAATACGTCCTTGAAATATACGTTGCGTCCTGGAACGAGTGGAACGTATAGTTCCGTACGTTCTCCGGGCGCGACGTGCTGACACGTCCTTGTGCAGGAGCTCGCGTCCGTTATGTCTCGCGCTATTAAAAGGACAACTCCCCGGTTAACACATACTATACAACTCCATTACTCTTTTTAACCGAGTCTAAGAAACTAAAAGATTTTTTTTTTATTTAATTAAGTATTGAGACAAAGATCTTTAATTCGTGCGTGTTGCCAGTGATGAGTTATGGCACCGAGACCTGGCTGTTGCAGAAGGCCTGGTGACGACGCTTCAAGTCGCACAGACAGCAATGGAAAGAGCTATTTTCGGGGTTTCCGTGCCTGATCGAAAGAAATGAGATATAAGGTCACCGATAGTCCAAAAGATTACTAGCCTCAAGTGGCAATGGGTGGCAATCGCTCGAAGGACTGACAGCCGATAGGGCAGTAAAGTCTTCGAATGACGACCGCCTGCGTAGTGTTGACAGGCCTCCCACCAGGTGGTCCGACGATCTGGAGAAGGTTGCAGGAAGCAGCTGGATGCGGGCGGCGCACCATCGATCAATCTGGAGTTCTTTGGGGGAGGCCTATGTCCATCAGTGGACGTCTATCAGCTGATAACGAAGCAATGAGATGAGCGGAACTGAACATTATGGTTAGTGATACGCCTGCCCATAAAAACTAGGCGATGGTATGATATACACTGCACCACATAGCGCTCGTCACCTGAATCGTAAGATGTTGAGTATCGTTAACCCCAGTAATTACACTAGCTACAGCGCCCTACAAACCAGACCACGATAATGTTTGCGCAGTACTATTTGTCGACTGCAATAGGCTTTTCGGTAGTACCTACCTAGACGGTCTCCGGGATCGGAGACCTTCCGCCAATATTCTTCAGCTCCAGCTTCACGTACCGTCGAGAAATGCCTTCTAATACGTGCACTAGTAAGAGCAAGGATGTGTTAACATCATTGCTTTATTTGCAGCACTTGATCTTCTTCTTGAAGTGCCTCTCCATCTAGTGAAGACCAACGATCAGCGTGAGACTGTCCTTTCTGTACCACGCAGTTAATGAAAGAGTTTTAATCGGGAAGGAGCATTTTGAACATTTCTATTACCAACTGCTTCGAGATGGACCCATGAGGATAGATGAAGCGGACCATTCAAAGTAAATTGTCCAAGGTAGCGTCAGACGGAATATTTAATAGTTAATCTGAACTCGGGCAGCAATATAATATTTCGAGCGCTGAAACAATTCAACGAGCAAAATCTTCCGCTCATTCCGACGCGAGCGATCGCTCAAAACAATGGCCTCTGAACTTCAGCCAGCTGAAATGCTGACTCCTAAACTGTTTGAAATTATGTGACGCGCTTTGTTTACTGATCCGCTGGAGCGCGGCGGCTGCAGCGCGCCCGATTCAACTGATCAACGAGCATCGATTGCAACGGGAGAAACGAGGGAAACCGCTGACAGTTCTGATCCGACCGATGTTCCATGATTACCGTTATTACGCTCATCATTGTCTTCTTTAGTACCTGTTCTGCAGCCGGCAACAGCGAAAAGTTCCCCTGATGTTGAGCGATACACCCACTCATAACATAGCGGAAGTTAAGATGAAATACACAGTACAATCTTGTTAGATAGGTATCTGTTGCTGAAGACTGTCTTGGTAACCAGGAGGCTAAACAGTAGTGCGCAAACATTACTGTGTTCCGGTTTGAAGCGCGTTGTAGCTAATGAAATTACTAGGGTAACGAGACTTTACATATAAGTCTCAAGGCGGCACCGCACCACATTGCGCTACGTGATGTAGTGTATATCATCCTAAATAGCGCCGTGTGGTTATGGGCAGGCGTCTCAGATACCATCAGGTTAAGCGATGGCTATTCTCATCGGTTCGTCGTATAAAAAAAAATGACGGCATCCAGCAGAGACTTAGATCGGCAGTCATTTAAGAACCCTTCCATCATACCAAGTTTATTATTAACTTGGCTAGCAGTAGGTCTCTGGTAATGTAATCAAGGACTCAAATGTAACAAACAGAAGCGATTTTTTTTTCTGTTTATTTAAGGACCTCAAATGAAGGATCATCATCATCATAAGCCGATTGACGTCGACTGCTGGACATAGGACTCCTCCAACGAAGGATACACGACATATAACAAAAACCATAGCTTAACATTTTCATAGAGTATATAAGGACGTGTTCTTCATTTACAGGAGACCAGATCGTGCCAATTGAAATGTTTACATGACAAAACGAATTAATTATCTTTTGAGATTTTAGTAATTAACATGAATCTTGAATAAACTAATGAAATACAGTCACCAATGTGGACAAACGGGAAATGGGTAAACCAAGTAAACGGAACATTGTGTAATTATGGTGAATTATGAACTATCAGGATAACAATTGCAGGACTTGCTTTCTATATTTTGAGGTAACGTAGACCAGACAAGGACTTAATATAGAGAAATAAGTATTTCATCACCAGCCGATACACGTCCACTGGTGGAGATAGGCCTCTCCCAAAGATCCTTACATATATCGGTCTTGGGTTACGTGCCGAGCAATGGGGCCGTAGTTTGTAAGGATTCATATGGGGGGGTATGAGGCTCTAGTTCCGAACAACCCGCATTGGGCCAGCATTGTAGGACATGATCCAAATCCACTCATATGTCCCATACGCCACAACTTTATTAAATCTGAACAAAAGCTCACATCTAGTGGGTTCCCTCGATTCTCACCAGATCGTCGGTCCACCTTGTGGGAGGCCTTCCAACACTTCGTCTGCCGGTACGCGGGTACCAGTTGAGGACCTTACTATTCCATCGGCCGTCGGTCCTTCGAGCAATGTGCCCAGCCTACATACAGTTAATATATATAATACCTATGTCCAGAAGCAGATGTTCGCCTGATGGTAAGTGCCTACCCATAATAAAGTGGCGCTAGTTCTAATACACAGCAGCTCATTATGCCTAATACACCATTAAATTCACTAGCTACAACGCACTTCAAACAGGAACACGGTAATGTGTACACACTGTATTTCAGCAGGAATAGGAGCTGCTCCGATATCACCGCAAACAGTCTCCAGCTACAGAGACTTTTCACCAATCCGAAATGAATTGATGTCCATCGCTTGAGATGATGTTGGTGAATGCCAATGGTTTGCTTTCCGCTAAGCGTTCACCTGCCTTCTAACTTGACGGTTCCTGGTTCGGTTCCATCACATGTGAAGATAGGTTGGTGGTATAGTCTATATATAGTATTGTATATACGCTGTAATAATAGTACTACTGTATTGTAAGTCCACATATGATAACTGGAAAATTCTGGACGAGCATGCTTCACCATCCACGGCATCATAGTGATCACCATGTGAAGCTGATTCGTGATAGCGCATCTAGATGAAAAAAGTAAATACTATAGGAACTTATAAAGAAATGACAACTCTGATAACTGCATCTCCAAATATCACTTCGCGCATGCGCGGCACCGTCGCCGTTGAAGCTTGAGGGTGGGGGTCAGAGGATCTTTTGACGCGGTGGGGGATGCACGGCTCCCGTCCCTCACATTGCGCGATAGTGGTGAAAAGATAATGCGGTGAAGTGTTAAAGAAAAACTGACGCGAAACTGTGAAGTGATACTCCGGACCGGCGCGGTGAGGGTCGGGGGATAACCGGATCCTTGCCACTTTGCGAACTATTTTTTTTTTTTTTTACTTTACTGTGCGATGTGTATTTATCGAAACTGAAAGGGTAAGTTTTTCGTTTGTTTCCTTTTAACCGCTTCACCGTACAACTTTTACGTAACCTTTAAATATGATCACTGAATAGTTGAACATTAAGTAATACATTAAATATTTAAAGTTCAGGAGTAGGGAGAGGGGGGTCCTTGTTCCAACATTGGGAACATGAAAAGAGCTGTTTATTTATTTATTAACAGTTTATGTACATTTAGTAAAAATTAATTATTTCTATAACATTGTTATTGATCAATTTCATCATCTATTAGTATCTAAAAAACAAATTTTTTCCCTTAAAAAAAACTATAATTTCGTAAGATCAATTTAATTTTGTAATCATATAACTTAAGCCTTTTTTTTATTACGCGACGGGATGGTCACCGGAGAATAAGTGATACCCCTGCCCGTAATAATATTGCGCTAGTTAGGATGATATATATCATATATACTGCTCCACATTGCGCTTGTCGCTTGAGACGTAAGATGTCGAATCTCATTACTCCAGTAATTAAACTAGTTACAGCACCCTTCAAACCGGAACACGATAATGTTTTCACATAACTATTTGGCGGCGGAAACATACGCTGTGGCATACCTAGCAGATGGTATCCATTTACATTAAGCTACTGACAATATAAGTGTAGAATAATTGGCATATCACTAGTATTTGAGTGTCGTTATTCGTTGGAGGAAATTTACACAGCAACGTATTTGAACCTGTTATACTCGCCTTGATACACTGCAGCATAGCCGTTAATTTGACTTACGCATGCGTTTCCATATAATTCTGACTGCGGATAGCTGCATAGATCTGGAAGACAGCATAGTATATCGCCGAGCTGACGTCATTTAGTAATGTTACTAAAAGACATCTAGACTATATACGACCCTGTGTACTTATGGTACTGTCGATCTACTACAACCCTTATGTACCCCACCAACACATTACTGTGTTCCGATATGAAAGGCATCGTAGCTAGTAGTGTAATGTCTCAAGGCGACGAGTACAATGTGGTGCTGTGTATGTTATTCTTATATTTGGAATCGAGAAGAAAATTTTCTAAAGATGATTCTAGGGTGGAGAGGGGGTGAAATAATTGAGATTTACACTTACTAAAACATTTCGCATATCAATCATAATGAGTTGTGAGGGCTTCGGGAATGTACTACGGAAGGCACCAGTGCCTCCCTCCACTACACCTAAATACATCCCCCGGAAACTTATAACTATTCCAGCACCCTCCCTTTTCTACAACAAACATGAGACTACGTGGTATTTATCGTCCACATTGAGTTTTCCCTCATGAACCTGAAGACCCTTTTAATCCGCCTTCTACGACAGTCAGGGCTTACATTATTCCTAGTCTCACTGATCCGAAACTAAAGAGCAGACTATCAGAATATTCTTTAGATCTTTTCTTTTTTTGAAGAATAGGACTAAGGTAAGGTCTTTCGTAGAAGGCTACTAAAGGAATCTTTAAGTTTGTAAGTTTTATACGTGTGGGATCTCATTGTTTAATAAGCGTGCCGTGGTCAAGAACAAATACGAGCTGATGATATATTTGTCATAGCAGAGTACAACGAGGTACTGGTACGTTCCGTGGGAGATCCCAAGCACCATGTAAAAGATCAACAATGACTGCTGAGGGGCTTCCAGGGGGCACAAATGCTACATGCTACATCTTTCTTTAACAAGTCGGGTATATATAGATTTCCCTACTGATAACAAAAGGAAGTGGTTTCGCCCAAATCACGGGAGCCAAGCCAACCTCATCTGCTTGTGATGCACCCTACTAATCAAAAAACAAGGCTCTGGATCCCACTAACCCGCATTGGGCCAGCGTAGTGGGAAACGTCCCATATCCTCCATATACGACCCCCTACATACGACAGCGTCTAGTGCCCAGCGGTACTGGAGGCCATGCCGACTGTATGTGGCGATCTTTGAGGGAGGCCTATGTCCAGCTGTGGACTCCATAGGTTGATGATGATGATGATGATGAACAAGAGTATAGAGTCTTTTCATTTAGTGACCGAAAGGAAGAACCATTTCATATCTCGTACGATATACCGTCAAAATAAATATGTTTTATCGTCATCAGCCGATAGAAGTCCACTGCTGGACATAAGCCACCTCCAGAGATCTTGACAACGACTTATTTATTATCCCAAAATCTTATTTTCCAAAAAACATGGAAATTTTCAGAAAATTATTTCGTTTTTAATGAGAACTGAATTATGCATACACTTCTTAGTAGAAACAAATTATTTCCGTTTCTTTTGAGCTTAAATTTTTATTATCTAGATCTAGGCAAACATCGCAAATTAGATAATAAATTATTTATATAAAACAAACCATTAAATATTCAGACGTATGAAAGTTGGACTGTAGTACTTATACAGTAATGTTTGCACACTCCCGTCGGCAAACATTACTGTAGTCCAGTTAGGTGAGGCTGATGAACCGTGCGATTATTGGAGTGACGGGATTTACCAATTTCTGCTTGAATAATTGCTGCAGAAGTCGGCGGACTGAGGGCTACAGCCTGCTGAATCTTCTCCATGCAAAACCTGTTCGATCTATATGATCAATAAATAAGGTCGTAAATATTACCCTAAATTGGTAAACTATCGTGCGTCATTTAGCTGTGAAGGTAACTTCTCGATTAAGAAGCAGTGAGCGCGACTCGCTGAGTGATAGGCCCGGGTAATTAGGTCCAACCCTGGAGTCCGTACATTCTTGCAGGCCAGGGCGACAGTTTGGCAAACCTTGCGAATGGCTCGTTAATTATTTTCTGCTCGTCCTTTTGGTTCATCATCATCAGTCGATAGACGGCCACTGCTGTACGTAGGCCTCCCCCAAAGATCTCCACACACAGTCAGCATGGCCCCCGGTATCGCTGGGCACTAGGGGTTCACATTGGGGGACATGAGTCATTCCCCATCACGCTAGCCTAATGCGGGTTGTTGGAAGCCAGAGTCTGCTGTATTGATTATTAGGGTACACCACGAGCAGGTGAGGTTGGCTTGGATCCCGTGAGTTGTGTGGGACCCCTTACACCCCATATGCATTTATTATTAAACTTTTATACTTAAATTTTTTTATGTTTTAGTTTTATGTTATTTTGCTTACTTTAATAGTAACATAATGTTCTTATGTGAAGCCGAAGATTATATTTGTTGACACACACCTACTTTTGTACTAAATGTAGACTGTTTTTATCTAACACTAGATTATTAGAAACAGAAATATATATATATTTTTTTTAATTGACGTACTGGCTTAGGATCCTCCAATTTTCATACATAAAACAATAGCTGGTCTGACGGCTGTGAAAATTTAGTTCATCTATTTCTGATCAGCGAGTCCGTGGTCCAAAGAATCTATTAAATGTCTCAATAATACTAAGACTATGGTCTTCACCCTAAAACTGGTAATCGGATATCTCCTTAACATCATATCACGTCTTTGTTCTGTTCAATTTGATTAGGTTAGTAATAAATTAGCTACAGCACCCTTCAAATTGTAACAGATCTTACGGTTGCAATTTCTACAAGTGTTTAATATCTGGTGAGAAGATTTCAATAGAATTTAAGCTTGGTCCAGCCAGTGATGCTGTAGGCGTGTCCATCGGCGGACCTGTTTAATGTAGCCCTCATTCCATTAATAAAGTATTCATTTCACTTTAGTCCAAGTGTTTTGTTTTTATTCCAGTAAAACATTACTCGCCGCTTGTTAAGCTCGCGGGGATTATAAATCGTGGTTGTAACAGACAGACGGGGATCACCCCAAGAGGAAAAACGCTAAGGGAAAAAATAAGACAATGACGTAGGGGATAGCAAACAAACCGAACATGTTTTCGGTAACTTCCGACCCTTTCGGTGGAACCTCATTCAGCGAGGTTTGGTATTGTTCCAAATGAGGTCATGGAAGGCGGTGTGTAGTGTAAATTACTCCATGTAGCCCAGATTTGTTTGTGCTGATCAGTTACATGTTGTTACTAGCCTTACGTTGGAAAAGTTAATACAGATTTAACCACAAAAATGTTACCTATTTGAACTCAAATCTAGACTTTAACAATGGGAAATTGATAAAGTCTAAATTTAAGATCGAAAAAGTCTGTTTTAGTCCACCTTACAAAGGTACAGAGATATATTATTATTGTAGGGACATCTGGAAGGAAGGTGAAAGAGTTTCCGTAGCACCGTCATAGATCGGAGATGACAGAACATTTTTGAGGTTTCATTCAGTTACATCCCCCACGACTGCTCTAGGTCCTATCACACAGAATATTTCATGATATTTAAAATGTCGGTGGTGTTTCGGAGAGCGGTTCATACAGTAGAGTAAACGGAGATTGAGAAGCGTTTTATTGAATATGATTGTGATACTATACTAAAGTTTTGCTGGTGGTAGATCTGTTGCCGGAAACCGTCTAGGTAGGTACCACCACAGCGCTTACTGCAGCCTACAAACAATAGTATGCAAACTTTATTGAGTTCCGGTTTAAAGGGGTTTGTAGCTAGTGTAATAACTGGAGTATTGAGACTCGACATCTTATCTCTCATGCGACAAGCGCAATGAGGTGCATCATATACAAACCTAACTAGATCCGCGTTGTTATGGACACGTGTATCACTTATAATCAGGTGAAAGTTCCGCTCGTTTTGTCGCTTAATTTAATAAAAATAGGCTTGTTGTTATCTATCGTTGTTTGATATCCGTTTCCAGTTATTTTGTACTTAATTAGATTTTTTTCTGTTTTATTTATATAAAGGTTGTCGGAAAGAAAATGACTAGAGTTTTTTTTGCGCCTGGAGATGTAAAACTTTGAGTCTCATAACCCCAGTAATTACACTAGCTACAACACCCTTCAAGCCGGAACAAAGTAATGTTTGCACACTACTGTTCAGCGGCAGTGGTACCCACCTAGACGATCTCCGATAACAGAGACCTACCAGCAATGAAGGTAACTAGCCGTGATTGTTAACTGTATTCTTGTATAGTTTTACTATGTATATAGAGTTATAAATAAATAACACTCTAATCGGTTTAGCCATTAAACCCCCTGTGTCCAGTTCACCCCCGGTATCAAATAAACAGATTATCGTGAAATGAATGAAAACAATAGTATTGTGTTACGCCTAATCGTGTTCCGTACACAAACATCCCAATAATTGGTATTTGTAGATCCAATAGCCAGTAATCCTTCAAACCGGAAACACGAGAAACTTTTCCTCTGATTTTATTTATAACAAATACACATAAAGGAGATATCTCGACTCTTATAAAAACAATACACAATATGAATAAAAAACACTGATGGTAAGTGGCCGTTGTCGATGACCGTCTAGGTACCACCGCAACTCCTACTTCTGTCGAACAGTATGCAAACGTTACCGTGTTCCGGTTTGAGAGGCGCTGTAGCTAGTGAAGAGGTAACGTGATTGAACATCTTACGTCTCACGGCGAGCGCAATGTGATGCTGTATATATCATCCTGTCACCACGTTGTTGTGGTCAGTCGTATCACTCACCATCAGGTGAACGTGTTGCTCGTCTCCTTGATTAAAGACATCGCAAGATTATTAATATTTTTCTTTGATATTGTTTTAGTTAAAGTTACATCCATGTACGTCACATAAAAGGAAACGAGTTACTTTAAGAGAAATAGTTTTGATTAGTAAAGGCGCTAAAGCTCGCTGAATATTTCACGGTTTACGCAAGATCTAGGTTAGGGGTTTCAGTTTCTAAAATCACACAGCACTTTTTGAATGTGCTAACTTATCACGGTCCCGATTCCAAAAGAGGACGCTGCGTCAGGTCCCGCTGAGACACTAGAACTATTTCATGAAGAGAATACCAACTGAGGCGAATATATAAGATGTATAAGATGCTTTATTTATCAATGAAAATACTTAAAATTTTAGAAATGTAGTGAAAACATATTAAGTTATCGATAGTTTTAATTCTTAGTATATTCATTCGACAAGGCTAATAGTCCTTTTATCGAGATCAGTTGATGTTGGCAATGGGCAATGTAGTGTGATGATGTAAGAGATGACAGTGCGTACTGACGGTTTTCATTCAGTACACATATAGGGGTGTAAGGGGTCCCTCACAACTCACGAGATCCAGGCCAACCTCGCCTGCTAGTGGTGCACCCTCCTAATCAACAAACGAGGCTGGCTCCCACCAACCCGCATTAGGCGAGCGTGGTGGCAAATTGCCCAAATCCTACCGGCGGTGCATGCAGCGCAGGACTAATCGATGGAAGGATTGGGGAGGCCTATGTCCAGTAGAGCACGTCTCTTGGCTGATGATGACGACACACATAGGATTCTTCATTATTTTGAACTATACGTTTATATGCTTCAGCTTCAGCTTCAGGTAGAAATGAATTCAGTGATGATACCATTTTTATGAGGAAGTGCTTTCGTATAGATCAGTACCGATTGCAACATCAACGATGTTCCAACATTGCTTTGTTTGCAGCGATTATTTTTTTTTCAATTAAGGGATGAAACGAGCGAGTCGTTCGTCTGATGATTAACGATACATCTGCTCATAACAACGTGGCGCTAGTTAGGCTGATATATACTGCAGTACAATGTTCTCGTATAAAATCGCTAGCTTCAACTCCCTTCAAACCGGAACTCGGTAATGTTTGCACTATACTGTTTGTCGGCTGCAATAGCAGCTGAGGTTGTACCTAGACAGTCTTCATCACCAGAGAACTACTATCAGCAAATCTTTTACGATATAATATAACAGTATCGAATACTATGCGAACCTTTTTCAGGGCAAAAAGCGAACCGATAAAAAAAATCCGGAAGCCGAGCTGACCTTACCGGAAGTGATAAATTGTATTCGACGTTTCGCTGATACGAGACTTGTGTTACTTATCAGGCAGTACAGTGAAGATGTTGGAGGGGTTCACACAATTGATTTATCACCCTCTTTTCTTTTGTACTCCTTGTTGATTTAACTATATATAAGTATAAAAAGGGGGGTGTTAGGGATCCCGCACAATATCTCACGGGATCCAAGCCTGTTTCACCTGCTCGTGGTGCTGCACCCTGCTAATCAACAAACGAGGCTCTGGCTCCCATCATCCTGCATTGGGCCTCAGGGAATCGGCGCAAATCACCCCATATGAATCCATACCCGACCCATGTGGGAATCTTTAGAGGAGACTTATGTCCAGCAGTGCAAGTCTACCGTCGTGATGATGATGATGAAGTATAAAAAATTTAAGTGTCTGTATGTGACATCAGTTCACACTGAGCTTGAACTTCCGGTGAAAGTAAAGCCCTTGAAAATACTTCCATGTGTGTTATTATTTATTATAAGCCGTTGTAGAAATTAACTTCTAATCGTGGGATTGTATATTTTGAGAAGGGTGCGTATTGATATTGTATGATATGATATTAGTATGAGCAGAGATATCACTTAAAAAGGAGTGAACGTTCTCCTCCTATCGCTTCCTTAAAAACGGTTTAATAGACCAGTACATCTGCTGGCATTATAAATATAATGAATATATTCAGAGCATGACATTAGTTATAATGGGGTTCCTTGAGTAATAGTCGGAGTACACGTTGGCTACGTGGCCCTTGTTATTGGGCGACTATATTGAATATTTTTGTTCAACAGTGGGAAAAGATACACTTTAACTTGCCCAGAAAGTTTTTTTTTAAATTACTCTGATAGTAGAATCTCTGGCTCCTCTTACGCTGTATTGCAGATGGAAATGTCTTCTCTACGTTAATCATGTTTATCGAGACTTATAACTATAAAGAACTTGGCAATTTTTTTTTATATTCGATACCACTAGATAAACGATTAAACCTGATGGTATGTGATACATCTATCTGCAAAGACGCAGTAGTTTGTAAACATTACTGTGTTCCACGTAGAAGGGCACTGGTGGAATTACAGGACCCAAAGAGACTCAACATCTTTTGTCTCAAAGCGACAAGTATAATGTGGTTCTGTGTATATCGTCCTAACTAGCGCCACGATGTTACGGCCAGCTTACTTACCATCAGGTGAACATCTCAATCATCCAGTTGCTTCATAGAATAATAAAAAAGTTACAGCGCCTTTCATACCGGAACACGGTTATGTTTGCACAGTACTGTTCGCCGGTTGCACTAGCAGCTACGATGGTGCCTACCTAAACGATCTCCGACAACAGCGGCTTACCACCAGTGGAAAGCATGAGATCAAGATAGTTATACATATGTACATATGTATATATATATTTATTATCACTATGAAGATAAACTATACTGTTTAGGAGGAAGTCACGTTACATAGTTAAAGAGCAATACACTTACTAAATTGATCACTTCCAATTTTCTACGTGTTCCAGCCGCACCGTCTGTCCTTAATGAGTCTGTGGACCTCTTCCGGGCATATGGGCACGGCCTCACAGCCGATTGTCGGGACTCTCGCCTTTGATACCTGCATCCGGCGCTCGCAGTAAATCAGCGTTTTAAAATTTCAATCAACGGTTCCTTTGATGCCGATACTGGACGGCGAAATCGATTATCTCCCGCCTGTAGCGAAACTCATTGCTATCTCTTGGACACCGTTTTTTTTGTCGAAGCGGAAATCTTCAAAAGATACCCTGCTTTTGGAGGAGAAGACAGGATTATGTGATCACCCTCGGTGATCGTCTTTATAGCTTTGTGGGAGGTCTCGGGATCTCCGACGAAGCACTGATGGCTCCTTGTACTGTGGCTTAGCAGGTTTCCGGAGAGTGTTATAATCTTCCCCAGCATCATCTCTTTACTACGACAAACACAAGATCACATCGTACTTGTTGTCCACTCCAGCTGGATACTTTCCTTCAAAGCCCTCGAACCTGAAACCCCTTTAAGTCCGACTGGCAGGGCTTAATAGCCCGAGCCTATAGGGTTCTCTTGGATATCTTTAAAATGATTTTTTTTTTATACTTCAATAAGAAGGATGCAGACATGGTGATCAAGGAGACATCTAAATCAATGAAGAATTGGTTAAGATATTTAGATTGCATCACATTCATCCATTCACCGTCGTGAGATGTTAAGACTCTTCAATAATACTACCTGCACTCGTCAGAAGTGAAGACAGTAATGTTTGCACACTTACTTATTAAAACTAGATGCTGCGGTGGTACCTATCTAGATGTCCAAAGACCTAGCTCAATAAGTACAAGTTTACTCATACACGTATCCGTCGTACACATTAATTACATGAAACAGCTTTTTAACTACCCTTCATGGAGATATATGAGCAATAAAAAACTAAACTTTCTCCCAGATAGAAAAACAAAATTCAACCAACCCCGGGGGTAGATTAGATTTTAATTTACTCAGTGCGAATATAGATATTCTATTGTAATATCATTGTGGAAGGTCATACATCCTCTTAACTCTCATCAAATCAAACTCTAAAGAACTCATATCTAAGATGATGAAGCGTGCTCACCCAGAATACTATGCTTAAAAACAGAAGTAATTAATATTGTTGTCTTCTAACATCACATTAATTAAAGATCTAACTAAGATTATGTCATTTGTACGGCTAACGATGATTTTAAGCTGATGGTAGATTGAAAACACCATGTTCTCTTCGAAAGTCTGCTGAAGCTGTTGAAGTGAAGTTATGTTGTAAGTGAAGTCAAATGTACAATAGATTAGCCATTACGACACAGTGGCAATTATCGAAAAAGATCCTGGAGCCGTTCTTGACACACTGAAGAGGTTTTCACGGAAGGAAATACCACATAACCCTGACTTCTCCGCAGGAGCAGAAAAATATGTAAGTAGCCTTGTCAACGAACTCAACGTGCTGGTGCGGAATGAAAGCCGCTTCATCTCATAATTGGTAACTGTAAATAGTACCTTATAATTAAAACAGTAACCTTACTGATAACCAGTAAGTTAGCAGTAAAAATGGGTGTTATAATAACTGCACATGTATAGAGCCTCCGATACCTTTATCTAGTAATCATCAACGATAGAGTTGTATGTCATCATGCTCATCAGCCTTTGTTTACCCACTGCTGGATATAGGCCGTCCACAATGTCTTCCACCAAATGCGATCCTCAGCTTCTCTCATCCATTTCGGACCGCTCTGATGATGTGGTCGCTCCACCTGGAGTTATATGTATCTGAATAATATTTATGTTTTTTATTCAACGAGGCAACAAGACGAGAGGATTGATCACCTGTTGTTAAGTGATACGCCCATAACAATGTGGCGCTAGTTAGGATGATATACACTGCATCACGTTGTGCTTATCGCTCCTGGATATAACGCGTGGAGTATCGTCATCTTCGTAATTACATTCAACACAGGTTCAACAGAGGTCTACCACCAGCAAAGTTGACTTTGACATATCGTTTTGTTACAAATACATAGATCATAACGATAGTGATTTATACATGAAATAAAAAAAAAACATCTAATTGAAGTAGAAATCCCATTAAAGAATTTGAATGTTCTCAAGATGTAATTATATGAATGCCTTCAAAGTTTGAAAGTTTTTGAAGATGTCTTGAAAGTAATTATGGTTTCTACGGTCAGAATTTGTTTGAAGCCACTTTGTATTTTTTCTTCTAAATATAATTACCAGCGTAATAGTCATTTAATAAAAATTAATATTACAAGACTGAGGTGTAACGGGACCTAAGCCAACCTCACCTGGTCATGGTGTGACCTGCTAATCAACGAGGCTCTGGCTCCAACTAATACAAGAACAAATTCAGATTATTCTAACCTGTAAAAGGCATTCATTAGGAGATAATATATGTATAGAATATTAACAGAGCATCCATCATCATCCCACAAACGTCCACAGCTGGACATGGGCCTCTCTCAAAGATCTCCACATCGATCGGTCCAGCGTTGCTCGCATCCAGTGGATTCCTGCGATTCTCACCAGATCGTCGGCCTACCTTGTAGGAGGTCTCCATACTCTACAAAGCGTGACCAGCTATTAATGATTAAGGACATGTCCTAAGGAAACCTTCGAGAAAGTTTTTTTGGATATATTAAGATGTAATTCTTCTGGCCGCCTGAGAGAAGGTAGATGTATCTGTAATAGTAACAATGAGATGATTTACCAATGAAAGAGAGAGAAAGAGAGTTCCGTATTAAGCATTACATTAAACGTGTTATGATAGAGTTTATTATTAAAGTAACAAACATAAAACTTTATTTGAAACAGTTTAAGCGCGCTTTTCAGGGTGGTAAAGAGCAAAGTTGCGAGGTAAGGGAAGAAAAGCACCCCTAACGTCTCGTTACTATTACTTATTACGGACCATTTGTTGCGGGAATTCATAAAGTTCGTTTATTATGGGTGGGCGGGAATTTTATCGCGTATCAAATTTTTTTTTTTATTCAACTAAGCAACGAGACTAGTGAGACGTTCACCTGATGGTAAGTGATACGCCTGCTGATAACTGGCGCTAGTTAAGATGTTAAACAATTGCATCACGTCGTGCTCGTCGCCTGATACATATGTTCAATCTCATTACCCCAGTAATAACACTAGTTACAGCACCTTTCAAACCGGAACACAGTAATGTTTGAACTCTGCTGTTTGTCTGCTGCGGCACTGCGGTGGTAACTACTAAGATGGTCTCCGGTTACAATAAAATATATCCCCGACTCAAATATAACTTTATATTGACTAAGTCAGAGATGTTCCCTTGTTTTAAAAGTACTATCATCATCAGCCGACAGACGTCCACTGCTGGACATAGGCCTTCCCAGAGATCTCAACATACAGTCAACATGGCCCCCAGTACCGCTGGGCACTAGGGGCTGTCGTATGTAAGGGTTCATATGGAGAGATACATAATACGTACATACATATATATGACGCCTCGTTCCAAGTGGGGTAGACAGAGACCACCTCTCTCCCCTTGCTACGATCCTGGCACACCTCTCTCGCTTCCTCCACTTCCATGAGCGTCTTCATGCATGCTCGTCGGCTGCGACTACTCCTGACCCGGCCTTTCTTTAGGACATCTTCGATTTGATCGGAACATAGCCGCCTAGGGCGACCTGCACCGATTTCAGATACATAATATTATACTTAAATCTAGATAATCCAGACATATAATGATATTTATACAATCTAGTGTTTAGAAGTTTACCGGTGGTAGGTCTCTGTTGCTGGAGACCATCTAAGTACCACCGCAGCGCCTGTTGCAGCCAACGAACAGTACTGTGTTCCAGCTTGAAGGACGCTGTAGCTGGTGTAACTACTGGGGTAAAGAGACTGAACATCTTACGCGTCAGGTTATGAGCATAATATGATGTAGTCTATAACATCTTAACTAGCGCCACGTTGTTATCAGCAGGCTTATCACTTACCATCAGGTGAACATCTCACTTGTCTCGCCTCTTAATTGTACTGGAATACTAGAAAAAAATCTGCTAACCAGTACTACGCCGGAGTAAAGAATAAATAGTTGTGACTCTCTTCTTATAAGAGATAGCTATCGGTCCCAACAGTGGGAATATTAAGGGGATGTCTATATTATATTTATTGGTAATATAAGCATAATTTCGCGAGTTTTTTTTATGGATTTCTAATTATTAAAAAATAATGAAAATAGCTTTATATATTTTTATTACGTTAATATATATATAGCGGAGGCTAGTGTAAAGCGTACAGTATGAAACCGGAAGTGAGACATCCCATCGCATACAATGTTTTGAGTGTGATAAATGAGATGAATCAAGCATTTGACGTTTTCGTTGTGTTATTTCTTTACCGTATATCAAAGTATATATATGATAGTACGAGTATATGTCATAGTATACAACTTTAATACACTTTATTCTGTACTTAATCGTATGTGCTCAAACGTTAGCTTTAAGTTAATAGAAATAATATCAGCCGTGGTTATATTTTTTTTTATTCAATTGGGTGATGAGACGAGCGTGACCATCACGTGGTAAATGACACGCCTGCCCATAACAACGTAACGTCAGTTAAGATGATATACTGGGTGTTAGGAGACCGCTTCCGAAAGCGAAGACAGATGATAGTACTAATGACACCACCACCACCACCACATCACGCTCGTCATATTGAGACATTGGATGTCGAGTCCCGTTACCCTGTAATTACTCTAACAACAGCGCCCTTCAAACCGGAACACAGTAATATCTGCACATAACTGTTGTACAATGTATAAAAAAAAGGATATAGTTATTAAAGAAGACGGTGATTATTTTTAATGGCCCAACTTGCTAGGTTAATAAAAAGGTTTATGTATATAAGGTATTTAGAAATACCTGTGCTGGTTAATCCACATTGTGGAGAAGGTGACTAAGCAGTTCTAAGGACTTATAACTTTCCATGCATCCATCAGCAGTTACAGAGACCTACCACCAGTTAGCCACCATCCAGCGATGACTAGCGGTTATACTTGTACGAACATTAGACAATAAGATATTCTCCCGTCGAATAAGGTCACCAGACCAGCACCACTTCGTATGAAATTATAATTTTCCTATCTCATATCAAGATATTAAATTCTTGTTCCCATATTAATATTAAACGGCAATATTAAACAAAAGTCTACTACATATATACATATACATATACATATATATATATATAAGTCGACTTACAAGCGACAAGACTGCCAGATCATATATCTGATGCAGATCATTGTTGCTGAAAACCGTCTAGATGCCACCGCAGCTCCTAATACAGTCGATAAACAGTATTGTACAAACATTACCGACTTCCGGTTTGACGGGCGTTGTAGCTAGTGAAATGATAATGATACTGAAGTAATAAAGTCTTAATTTGTTAAGTATCCTAATTAGCAATAGTATGGAGAGTCGTATCGTATCGTGCAGCTATGAATTAGGAAGGACCTTGTATACATCGTTATTTAGAAGGAACCATTACTATAAATACATCATTGGGTAATAAAAAAATACGTTAAATTCCCCAGACAGTCATCTATATATGTATAATAAAAATGGATTTTGTATGTTCACTTATCACGTGAAAACTAGTGAACATATACATGGGAACACAACCATTAAACGCTGATTGATTTGTAAATGTTTATAGGCTATTTCATAGATGCTTCATAATTTTATCTCTAATTAACTTTTATAAATAATTTCATGTAGTATTACTTATGCGGTTGCCATAGTAACGGTTGTGATAGAAAGCCTCATAATACGGCTAGTTAATAATATAAGAAACCTAGTTCAAGATGATGTATGTGCTACTTATTTCCGAGAAGAAACGGTTAATGATAATCATATATATAGTGCGTGCTAATTATATACCGCTTTCAAAAGAGAAGTATATATATATGTATATAATATAATTGGAAGCGACTTAATGGTACATTTCTTGTTGGCCGAATGGTCAGTGGTCACAGTGATGGATCGATTGACCTCCACACAAACTACTAAGCAAGTCAATTCGTTCCCGAAAGTTTTACGCATTAATAAAGCAGGACGCTCTCACTATACATCTGCGGCCTGGGCAGTTTTATCCGGATGTGGCATGATGATGAAACTAATCGTTTAACTGCTTCCGTAGCTGTCCGGTTTATATATAATGGATTTTGAATGCTGGTAAGTTTTTTAGTATTCGCTACTGAACGCATCAGTAATCTTACGACCATGACAGCATCGTTAGTGTTTTGTGTGGACTCTCTTCGCCACCTCGGGGCTCATAATTACTGAACATCAATTAAAATAAAGGTCAATCGTTTAAATAAGTAAAACAGCAGTTTGTTATTTCTACGAGAAAGTTTTATTTCTATTTATTCATCTTTTGTAAACGATCAAGTAAGAACAATAGCAATCATACAAATTTACCATTACACTTAATAAGTACATTTCGTAACTGTAATGATGGATCATGCCACATATTATCTAGATCAGACTTCCAACCTGTGGTACCTATGAGAGTAAGCGAGGTCCCTGTTTGTGTATATGTGTAAATTGTGTTAGTAATAACAGAAATAATGAGAAGTTAAAATATAAACATTATTATAATGTACTAGCTGTTCCCCGTCCGCTTTGCAGGGTGTAATATAGAAGTAGATTTGAAATTAAGACTTGAATTTCGTTAGAAATATTACCAATCACTTTTCAGGCTCCTTATCGCAATTCCGTTAGAGTAAGGAATTTCGTCCAATCCATTCTTAACTGACCTCTAAATGGCAGAAGCAATATTACGATAAAAGTTTAAGCGTTTATGTCTAATAATTTCGGAATATCTCATAGATATATATATATGTATATATATATCTATGAGATATTATATTCATGATTTATATATATATATATATATATATAAAACGTAAACAGAAACATATGTATGTATATAAATTATGTCTGCAAAATATATTGTAAAATTAACCTTATAACAGGGGAGTAAGGGATCCCACACATCAACTGAATGAACCTGAGCCAACCTCGCCTGCTCGTGGTGCCCCCTGTTAATCAACAAACGAGGCTTTGACTCCCACCAATCCACATTGGGCCAGCGTGGCGGTCAATGGACCAAAATTCCCTGTATTAACCCCTACAAACGACAGCCACTAATGTCCGGCGAAGCGAGCAGCACAGAACCGATCGGTGTGGGGATCTTTGGGAAAGGCCGGTGTCCAGCTGTGGTCATCTCTCATTACTGATATCTTATTAAGGTGCTAGAGACTAAAGAGGGAGACGGATAGTATATTTGAAGGTTAAGATTTCCAATAGATAGAGCTTAAGAGAAACGAGAGCCGTCGTTCAGGAGTAGGTGTGGTGAAGCTCTTACATGAAAAGTTAACAAGTAGGAGCGTAAGGTCGGGAAGCAACGATCTTAATCATGTATACTTCTTCATCACTGTTGTTTTTATCATCATTCGCAAAACGTTTATTACGTTAACCGACATATTCGTCTGCGCAGTCGCTTATTGGATCTGCGAAGGAAACAACAACTTATTACTTGGGAACACAAACAAACTTCACTCTCACGTCCCAACTGATTTGCAAGTGTAATCAAAGGTCCGCCCTAACTTTGGCATTTGCCAAATAAGGTTTTTCTAAAAGCCGAACAACCGGAGGGTGGGAGAGAAAAAGTTTTTATTGTCCACTGGCCGCAAGTTCTGTTTTATTGGCGTGCCCACTGGCAATACCAATGAATTATTAAATTCCGATAGCGGATGCTTTAAATGATCAACTTTGCAACTTGCTATTTGACTTAACTGCAGATATAACTTAGAAAAATATCAGACGTTTATTATCAAATCCAATTAACATAAACATACTATAATATTATATATCTTTATTACAAAGGGTGTAAAGGGTCACGCACAACAACTCACGGAGCCCAAGCAAACCTCATCTCGTGGTGTACCCTGCTAATCAACAGACGAGGCTCCGGCACCCACCAACCCGCAATGGACGAGCGTGGTGAGAAATGGTCCAAATCTCCCATATGTACCCTTACAAAACGGACCCTGGTGCCCGGCGGTACCGGAAACTGGAAACAATTTGGAGATGCTTGGATAAGTTTCATCTCCAGCAGTAGACGTCTATCAGCAGATAATAATTATTAGACGAGGAAATTCACCTCATCAAGTGACACGTCCACCCATAACAGTATAGAGCTAGTAGTTAAAATGATATACACTGCGTATATCATTCTAACTACTAATGTTATTTGTCTTCTTAGGACACAGGGTGTGATTTATTTTTATTGCCGTACATGGTTCAGAGGGCGAATTTAATAAGTAAATGATATTCTTTGCCAGTCAACCCTGGGAGACATGGACATTTTGAAGGCGAAGTGTAAGCAGCAATAGTAGATAATAACATATAATATAAATAATATATGAACAAACAATAGTAATATAAACATACGAACTATGACTGTCAAATACGTCTGACTGATCGGCTTTTCTAGGAATGGAGACCAGGCAGCCCCTTAAATGAGTTTTAATCTAGTTTAATTTATTAATTGTTATTACCCCAGTAATTTCGCTATCTACAACGCTTTTACAACCTGAAGTTCGTAAAGTTTGCACACTACTGTTCCGTGGTGGGAATAGGAGCTGCGGTGTTACACAAGACGTTACCACAGGGTACATTACTCGAAGGACCGATTGCAGATGGGGCAGTAAGGTCCTCGAGATGCGCCCGTGTGTTGGTAGGCCCCCCACAAGGAGGACTGACGATCGGATGAGAATCGCGGGAACCCACTGGATGCGAGCAACGCGGGTCCGATCCTATTTGGAGATCTTTGAGGGACGCCTATGTCCAGCAGTGGACGTCTATCGGCTGATGATGACGATGATGAAAGACTTTACCTAGATTTACTTTGTTATATACACAATGTTTTATTTAACGTTATTTAAGAAACATTTTCAAAGGTTTTTAAACTGGTGGTAGGTCTCTGTTGGTGGAGACCGTCTAGGAAGGTGCCACCGCAGCTCCTGTAATATATGTGTGTACTGATTTCAAGGTCGTTGTAGCTAGTGAAATTACTGGGGTAACGGGAGAACCTCTTATTGATATGGACAGTGGTATGACTTACCATGAGGTGAACGTCTCGCTCTTTCGACAAATTTAAAAAAAGATCTTTTAAGTGTTACATTTTAAGCTATTGTTACCAACCGCTGAACGTAGGCCACCCCAATAGGTTAGCGCGAAAATCTGAATGTAAGATTGATCACTTAGATATATCCCTTTTAACTTGGAAGACCTTTACTCAGTAGATCATTAATCACACCGGAGTTGCGAGGAAGTTATCGACAAAATTTATCGCATGACCTTAGCTTTACGATTATTTGTCATTCTACTAACTGAAAGCTAATGTAGAAAGAGTACTAGTTGTTTTTTAGGTATTCTACAAAATTGTCTAAGAAACGTACAATTTTTTTATCAAAACAAAACTCTGTGCTTTTTTTTATTCTACGGAACGATGAGATTAGCGCTACGTTCACCTGATGGTACATGGCGCTAGTTAGGATGATATACGACATTGTGCTCGTCGCCTTGAGATGTAAACTTTCGTTATCCCAGTAATTTCACTAACAACATCACCCTTCAAACCGGAACACAATAATGTTTGCACAGTACTCTCTGTATTTAAACGATCTCCTGCAACAGAGACATACCACCATATAGTTATAAGAGAAAGTAAAGTACAGCGATGAAAAATAATGAAGTTTTTGATTGATCTTAATTCTATTTGGGACTAATTAGATTTAAAAAAAAGTACTTTACCATGAATGCTAATCTTTCTTCTTTTATGAACTTAAACTAAATTTTGTAATTCTAAGTGAATACTTATTAAGGCAGATATACCAGGAGTAGTTTCTTTGTTACTGTTACCAACAAAGAGATAAACTGGAGATTTATTCGAAGGTTTAAACATTTGTTACAATTATAATAACAGCTATCTCATTATTCCCACTGTTGGGAATTGAGAGAATTTGTCATTAAGAGAATGTCGGGTTTATCAGTAACGCTCTCTGAATGCCGATATTCTTCGAACAAATCGGATTCCGGAAGCTCAAGCTGAGTAAAAATCAGGTTTGTTTCTCTTTAACACCGATACAGCTATACAAATTGAGCTTCACCGGTGGTAAGTCCACCGCAGCTCCAACTTGTGGCGCTAAATGTCTTCTTTTTCTTATCCCCTCCAATTATTGAAGATTGGACTTGAGTTCTGCAAATCTCATTTTGTTGTGCGCTAGGTGGAACAGCTGCGCCGTCTCTTTCTGCTACCGGTCTTTCTCTTTTTGACTGCTAACTCCATTATTCCTATCTGCGGAAGACTGTTTGCTGTTTTCCGCTTTTCGATGGTTAGGAAAAGCTTCCGTTTCGGTATCACTCGCTGCAGAACCTTTTATTAGTCACCTTCAGTATCCAGCTGATTGTGGACTTACGGCTATATGGCCACATTTCGAGAGCCTCAACCCGCTTCCGAAGGTTTTCTTTGACTGTCCACGCCGTCAAACAGTAGTGTGCAAACATGACTGTGTTCCGTTTTACTGTAGCTAGAGATATTACTGGGGTAATGAGATTTAACATCTTTTATCTCCAGGCGACGAGTGTGATGTAGTGTTGTGTATTTTATCCCAACTAGCGTATCTCTTAGCACCAGATGAATGTTTTGCTTATATTGACGATTCGTCAAATAAAAAAAGCCTATCATAATATTATTAAGTTTATATATACAAATTCATCGTCATCTTCATCAGCCGACAGACGTCCACGGTTGGGCATAGGCCTGTCCCAAAGATCTTCACATCGGACTATCCCGCGGTGCTCGCATCCAGCTGCTTCCCGCAACCTTCACAAGATCGTCAGACCACCTGGCAGAGGGCCTGCCAACACTACGCCTTCCGGTACGCAGTCACCATTCGAAGACCTTAGTGCCCCATTGACTACCAATCCTTCGAGCGATGTGATAGTTAGTCAGTGTTAATGCGAAGTGTTTAATCCTATTGCATACTAATGCATTAGATAAAACGACCGACAATTATAGATAATACTCCCATAAATGATGCTGTATATCAGCACGATAATGCCTGCAGCAAAGTATAAAGTTAAATGTAGAACACAGTTTACTGGCACCGCTTGGCAACCAGGCGTCCCCAGCGGTCATTAGAACACAATGTCCTGATAATAAACACATTAGTAATTACAACCACATTATTCCCCTCTGTTGCTAATGAAATATTTTAAACTGTATGAGATAAGAGGAGATAGATAAAAACCTGTGCATATCAACGATCACTCATTTTTTGTTAATATGTTACAGCAAGCAAAGCTCCGAACCATCTGAACCGTGGCCAGAAATCTCACGTATGATAAGCATACCGCAAAAGTCTGTACTTATCTATACTTAAAAACAAACTTATCAATATAACATCAGCACAGTAACATATCTTATCACCGATTTGAGAGGTTATTATATAAATAGATATAGGTAACTAGATTATTATTATATACAGGGGTGTGAAGGGTACAACAACTCACGAGACACAAGTTGTTACCCTCGGTAAAAAGGCTACTATGATATATTAGTAAACATATATACTTAACATCGATCAGATCCCAGTAATTTTACTAGCTCCAGTTGTCTTCATATTGTAAGCAATTTATCATGACTGGTTAGCAGTAAATATAACCGCGGCATATCTAGCCTGACTTTGGGTATCTTTATTTTATCTCATGTTTACGATTATTTGTATTATTAGTAGTAGGCGTGTAAGGGGTGCTCGACATCTCACGGGATCCAAGCCAACCTCACCTGCTAAACAACAAACGAGGCTCTTGCACCAACCGACCCGCATTGCGTCGTGATGAAAAATGGCCTAAATCCCCCCATTAAACCTGTAAAAATAGCTCTTGGTGCTCGGCGATGCTGAGAGCCGTGGTGACTGGACGAATCGAAGTCGAGATCTTTGGGGGAGGACTATGTCCAGCAGTGGACGCCTTTCCGCTAATGATGATGATGAACTAAATTATTCATTGCTTATTTACTTATATAAAAACGCCTCAGCATATCACGAGTCGATTAAGCGGCGCCGTGTTAAACAGTCCATTTTTTTTGTACAATGAAGCGACTAGACGATCAAGACGTTCACCTGATGGTAAGTTATACGCCAGCTCATAGCAACGTGGCGCTAGATAGGATGTTATACACTGCACCAGATTACTTTGAGACATAAGATTTTATTTCTTTAATTAATTTCACTGGTAACAACACCAATCCATCACAAACAGCTGATAGACATCCACTGCTGGACTAACGGTTGTAGGGATTTCCGACCACGCTGGCATGGGGGATTTGGACCATTTCCCACCACGCTGGCTCAGTGAGGGTTGGTAGGAGCTAGAGCCTCGTGAGTTGGTGTGCGGCGACTCCTTACACAAAAAAAAACTCACAAATAATATTGTATTCCAAATTGAAGAGTACAGTAGTCAAAAAAATTATGAAAATGCCACCAAACATCTGATGTATCAATGCGACGTGCATTTTTTTTTATTCATTTTAGCGACGAGACGAGCCGGATGTTTACCTGATGGTAAGCGGCAGATCCATAACAACGTTGTGCCTGTTAGTAAGGGTATACACAGCATATTGCGCTTGTCGCCTGAGACGTAAGATGTTGAGTCTCGTTACCCCAATAATTACACTAGCTACAGCAACCTTTTAACCGGATCGCAGTAATGTTTGCACACTACTGTTTTTCGGCTGAAATAAGCACTGTGGCGGTCTCCGCCAACAGAGACCTACCACTAGTAATGTCCACCATAATGTCATGCAATATAAACGTCCTGACAATCTGTACGTTGTTATATGACAGCGTGACATTTAAAATTAGTCGCTTAATCCTACAAAATGTTGAAGTTTCACGGCGCAGTTCCCAACAAGTATTCGAGCTGGAAAAACACGAACAAACAATCAGCTGTTAAGTTGTTTTTCCATTCGCGAGTGGAGTGGCAAACAGGAAATCCGGCGGCGTGTGGACTTCCCGTTAACTTAAATGGAGTGGTTAATACGTACAACATTTTTGTACTACACTACGTATGCTTCAACATCGAAGTGCACACCTGGGCGTAGGGGCGCCGCAAAGTATCTCCACTCGGATGTGATCTTCATTAGATCGTCGGTCAATCTTCACTCAGCTCTTAGTGTTCTATTTACTACCTACACATCCAAGACCTAACTGTGCTATCAGATCAGATTAGTTTCTATCTGATACGATTCTGGGAATGTTTATCAGCTTTATCCTAGAATCGTAAGTTGTTATCCTCAGTAAAAAGGTTACTATGATATATTAGTAAACATATATTATACGCGAAAAATATATATCTTACATCCATCAGATCCCCGTAATTTTACTAGCACCAGCTGTCTTCAAATTGTAAGCAATTTATCATGACTGTTTAGCAGTAAATATGATCACGGCATATTTAGCCTGACCTTGGGTATTTTATTTTATGTTGTCACTAGTAGTAGTAGAGGTGTAAGGGGTGCTCAACAACTCACGACAAGGGCAGGTTATGTCGGACTTGCACCGACTAAAACACCCGCGATGTTCCACCTCGTCGCTTCATGGCAGGGTCACGGGAACGCTCTCGCACACATCCGCGGCCCCGTCAGCGCCGGCTGTACAATGCAGCCCCACCTCGACAGGGAGGGAAGAACCCTCCTTTCCACACACCCAGCGCGCCCCATCCTCGGCTTCTTACAGTCACCTGGGCAACGGATTCCCTCGAATCCGTCACCTAGAGGCCATGGAAGAGAAAACTCTCCGGACTCCCCGCGGCGTATCCGATCTTGAGCCCGCCGCCACCCGTCATACGGCAGCGGAGGATAAGGAGAGCGGCGAATCGCAATACTTACACTCCTCTCCCTCCGCGACTTCACCTCGGCAGCAAAGGGCAGTGTAAACCCGCCCCTGCAGCCCATCGGCGCACACCCGAGGTCAGCTCACGGTGCTCATCTTGGATCACCTGGAGCTGCAGGCTCAGGCTGGCCCCACGCATCGGGCCGGTCGGGTAGGTTCCTCTTCGCTTCACCATGGGTGACCAAGCCACGGCTACTGAGCCCCACCGCCGCGATAAGGCGGGAACCTGTTCAGGGGGAACTCACGGGACCCAAGCCAACCTCGCGTGCTCGCGGTGTATCCTGCTAATCAACACACAAAGCTCTGGCTCTAACCAACGCACATTGGGCCAGCGTAGTGGGAAATGGCCCAAATTCCCCTCTGATGAATCCCTACAAACGAAGATCGCGGAAAGCTGCTGAACCGCCGCAGCGCTGGACCAATCGATATAAAGAACTTTGGGGGAGGCCTGTGTCCAGCAGAGGACATTTTCCGACTCGGATGATGATGTCGGTAGTAATATTGATTCCTATACATGAGTAAAAACCACAGAAATAACCAAAGTGTTTTGTATGGGAATTAATATTCATTTCCGGTACTGTTTTCTCTATTCGAAAAATTCGTAGAGCCGATTTTAACGTTATAATTTATAATAATAAAAAAACATTTCCTTTTCCGCTTCCTGTTCGGATATGTTCGTAAATGCAGCGATATATATTTAAGGATATGAATAATAAGGAAATTTTGTTACATTTCTCTTTATAAAAGTAACTTACGAAGAATATGTCTTTTCTTTTATTATTCACGACAGGGCAAGGTCCTCAATTTGTCGCTTTTATAATTTTTTTTTTGTTCCTCTGAGGTCCGATTTTCGTGTACCTTTTCATTTTGATGGGAATGTAAATAAGATGATAGACTTCCACTGCTGGACATATGCTTTCCCCAAAGATCTATACATCGACTTCCGCGGCCTTGAGTCTTTTGTAAGGGTTCATATGGGGGGATTTGGGCCAGTTACCACCAAGCTGCCTCAATGCGGGTTGGTGGGAACCAGATCATCGTTTGTTGGTTAGCAGGGTGCACCACGAGCAGGTGAGATTAGCTTGAGTCCCCTGATTTGTACGCGAACCCTTAACCACGTGCATGTTAAATATTGATCTGTAATTAAAAAATTGTTTTAGTCGTACATTAGTAATTTTAGTTTCTAATCTTAGAAATAACTAAAATATTAGTTATTCATCACCGTTTTTTCAGGTTTTCGTTGTCCACAGCAGGGCATAGGTCTTACCAACTGATTTACAATGCAACTGTTCCGTTGACATTTACACCCATTGATATTACAATTACATATTTTCATAAGAACGTCGTAGTCATCCATTTTTCATTACCACACCAATATTACATACATTACTACTACTTTTCTTATTCGACATAAGATGTTGAGTCTCGTTACCCCAGTAATTTCACTAGCTACAGCGCCTTTCAAAGCAGAACAGCGATGTTTGCACAATACTTGTATCTTCTTAGACGGTCTTTAGCAATAGTTACCTACTACTCGATCTTCTAGTGTACCTTACACATCCCTGGGCGCTAGCCCTTGAGAGTCGAGGAGAGGCTTTAGCAGTGAGTTTGGATATAGCCAAGGCATTCGATCAGGTCTGACATCGCGGTCTTCTTATGAAGTTACCATCGTACGGATTCCCAGAGTGACTATGTCAGTAGATTACAAGCTGTCTATCTTGCAGAAGCATAAGAGCAGTCGTTGACGGCAGCAGCTCTATTAAAATGGACATAAATACAGGTGTCTCACAAGGCTCTGTGCTGTCGCCGACGCTGTTTTTACTTTGTATAAATGGCCTGCGGTCAAATACGACTATGCGGATGACAGCACCGGCGACGCCTGATCCACGACCCGTAAACACGTCCCTCAGACTACTGTATAGGAAAGTCAAAAGAAACTTGTGTCAGAAATTGAGATAACACTTGCCCGTGTGTCGGAATCGGGTCGCCTCAATTTAGTTCATTTTAATCCATCCAAGACATAAGTTTGCGCGTTTACCGCTAAGAAAACTCTATTTATTGAGGCTCCTCAGTTCCAAAATACATCTCTGACCATCTCAAGAAGCATTGGGATTCTAGGCCTCGAAATCTCTTGTGACGAGGGCACTTGGAAGACAAGGAAAAGCTAGCATCTGAAAAGCTCGGTGTAATTAACAGGGCGAAGCAGTACTTCACTGCGGGGCAAAGCTTGTTGCTATATAAAGCGCAAGTCCGGCCTCACATGGAGTATTGCTCTTATCTTTGGGCGGATGCACCTTGATGTCAGCTAGGATCTTTAAACTCGGTGCAAAACAGAGCTGTCATAATTATCGACGACCGTTTGCTAACGGTCGGTATTGAACCTCTCGGTTTTAGGAGAGATTTAGCCTCCTTATGTTTGTTCTACCGCCTCTATAACGGGATGTGTTCTGATGAGCTGTTTGATATGATGCCGACGGCCACATTTCATCATCGCACCGCAAGCCATCGGCAGGGAATTCATCCTCATACCCTTGAACCGCAGTGGTCACGTACGTTCCGGTTCCAGAAATGTTTTCTCTAGAGAACATTCATAATGTGGAACGAGTTACCTTTCGAGGTTTTCCCTAGGTGCTACAATATGAAGTTCTTCAAAAACGGATTGGAAAGGTTTCTGTAGGGTCGGCAACACGCCCAGTGATACCTTTGGTGTTACTGGCGGTCATAAGCTGCGGTTACCGCTCAACATCAAGCAGGCCGCATGGTATGAAAAAAAAACTACCAATCTGAATGATCAGTAGTATCGAATGACGTGGAGACGATAAACACAATAGATAAGGAATTAGGCGGCATCAGCAGTATTCAATGTTGCCGGCGGTGGAAACTTTAAGGACAATCGTAATTTGTGTCCAATCGATACTGACGCTCGTTTCGCTCCGCCGATGGATTTGTGCGTTTGCATTATTCAAGGCGTAAGCTTATTGGATCCGCTGTTCATTTTCTGTTGTACATATGTGACTAAACTTTTTCATATAATTTTTTTTTTATCCTACGAACGGACCGGACGAGTGGGAGGTTCACCTGATGGTAAGGAATAGACGCCTGTGCGTAACAACGTATGTCTATTTACGATGTTATACACAGGACAAAATTGCGCTCGTCGCATGAGATGTTGAGTAGCATTACCCCAGTAATCATGCTAACAAGAGCACCTTTCAAACCAGAACACGGTAATGTTTCTACACTTTTCTATGTTCGAAGACGATTTATGACCTGCGGTGGTAATGAGACGGTTTGACAACAGCGATCTTCCAATCAAGCCTGATTTTTTCTTCTCTTTCCAAAGACCAGTTGTTCATATTTACACTATTATTATACGGAGGTAGATTTACAAAATTCTTCTAGATATCTTGTAGTTGACAACCTAAACTGGTGAACAACCTGCAAGTTATCTTCTAATTGGCTTAGATGTAAATTCTATAAATTGAAGCTAAGAGGTTTCTTGCTGTATATCTCATTTTCTTTTATATGATTATATCATTTTCCTACTCTCTCATATAAATATCACGTTTTATCATACACATGCAGGTTTATTTTAAAAAGATGCAATAGGCGCTGCGGTGGTACCTACCTAGGCGGTTTCCGGCAACAGAGACCTATTAGCAGTATGCCTATCTCTCAGATTGAACGAAAGCTCACCTTGGCAGCAATCGTGTTGGCGATGTAGTGAGGAGATATTAAATGGAGAGCCGTAACGTCCTTTTCTGAAAAGGTCATAGTATAGAAGAAGGCTGCTGAGCGGTATTGAGAGAGGATAGATCCCGCTCGGAGACGTAGCCGCCATGGCGCACCGGTGAATTATGTTCTACTTCTTTAATGAGACCTTTGGGGTCGTTGGCGGTCTGGATGTTTTGGGAGTTCTAATCTTCTAAACGACCCTGAGAAGGACGACGGCTGCACGTGGTCTCCGGTAATTGAAGTACTCACGAAGCCGATAGGGTCTGCATAAAGTAGAGTCAGTATAGCGTTAGCGCGGTCACGGTTGTATTCTAGAGGGATTCCCGCGACCTTTCCAACCGCCGAAGTTGACCACCGAGGGGTTTTCGTGGGTAAAATCTCTAAATAACTTTGACTTCTCGCCAGAAGACAGATTATCTTTTCGAAGATTCCCTCCTCTTCCCCGCCCGACCCCCCGAAACCAAAAAAAAGCCTAACTCTTATATTGGAGGTCAAAATTTAATTTGGGTCGCAGATCCGTAAGAGTACGTTAAATAATTGCAAAATATGAATAGAATGAACGTAAACATATATGTTCTGAGGGTCATTGACCATGGTAAACAAACTATTGCTGGTAGATCTCTGTCGCTATCGTTGGGATTAGTTCTATTTAAGTTTGTGGTTAAGTATTGTTTCTCCATTACAAATAAAAGAGATTGTTCAGCATAACCTTTGCTAAAACAATTCCTTACTATTTCAACAAAAACCGCTATATCTCGTAAAAAGCCGGGACTGACTGTATTCACTGATGAATAGCAGCAATTGTTTCCGGGCGCATCGCTTTAGTTTTGATGGATGCTGCTGTAGCTGACCTTGAACGCTATTAGAATATAATGGACGGATCATCAATCTTTCATTCTCGTTTTTATATATTTTTATTCATTGTGCGTTAACACTGATTCTGAGCGATAACGGCTGCTTGTTTTTTTTTTTTTTTTTAGTACCGGATGGAGAGCAATCAAGTGTAATTTTACTCATTTTCCTGATGTACCGAAACCTTCATGAGATAGAACTGTTACCAAGTGCAACAAACGTATTAATTTTAACAGTTCTAAAGTAATTTACTGGTGGTAGATCTCTGTTGCCGGAGATTGTCTAGGCAGATACCACCGCAGCTCCTTTTGTAGTTGGCAAACAGTACTGTGTGGTCCGGTTTGAAGGGGGTAGGGAGTAAAATTACTGGTGTAATAAGATTTAATATCTTATGTGTGAAAGCAACGAGCGCAATGTGGTGATGTGTGTACGATCCCAACTAGCGCCACGTTGCGCCACGTCGTTATAGCCAGGCGTATCACTTATCATCGAGTGAATGTCTCGTTCATCTCGTCGCTTCCTTGAATAAAAAAAAGACATCAGGTTTTATTATTTCAATAATTTTATAATATACATTTAAGATGAGTCAAAAGTAATGTGTGTGTAGACTATTTGCCGATGGGGTGGATTTGTATACTCGTTCTCATCTAGATCGGTCTACGTAAAAAAGGTGTTACATCAGTAAATTAGTTTAATGAAATATTGTTCATTATAAATATAAATAACAGGTTCACAAGGACGTTTAATATTTTAAATTAAAATAAAGGGATTGCGACAATACCTTTATAAAAACGTTGAGCGGGGTTAATGGGTGGATACGCCCGGAACGACTTGCTCGGGACGATTTTTACGATGTATTTTCCTTATAATATCTTCATAACCCAGGGGTAGGCTTGTGAAATATTGTTAGATTATTATATTGTATGTCCCGGGGCAGGTTTTTTTTTTCCGCGCGGCCATTTTTCACGCGCAACTCTTGAATTTCAAATTACTTGCCGTGACATATACGACGCTGCTGAAATGGGGAAAAGAGTTTCCCGGATAAATTAGGAACGAATTATCCACTTGCTTTTTAGATAATGTTACATTTCACTTAACTTAATGGAATTTAGCTCGTTTTACTTTAAAAAAAAATTATATATTATAGTGAGAATAGCAGGTAATGAAGGTTTCTTTAAATGTGTCATTACTTTCTTGCGAAGGTGCTAGTGATAGGTCTCTTTTGCTGGAGATCGTTTAAGTACCACCTCATCACCTATTCCTGCTGAAACATAAGTGATCTAGTGTACCTAGTGTTATTACTGTGGTAATAGAGCTTAGCATCTGATGTGATGTTGTATATCAGCTGTACCTCTCGCTCATCTCATCACTTCGTTTATTAGATAAAAAGAGTATTTTATTGTTTAACAGATGTTAATATTGCCTCATAGGAGAACCACCTTTAACGCCTTACCCGAGCTGAACAATGCGGATCCGCCGGAAGGAATGAGCAAATAATTTCGCATAACAGTTAATAGAGCGTAAAACTCTACGTCTATGAATGTAATTCCGTACCAATCGATCGGTACTCGACGGTATTATGGAACATTCCGGGCGACGTCGTACCCGTCACGGCCGTACCCATTATTGTGCGAAGCCTTGTGCTGCTTGTCGTGTTTCACATGAAGAAAAAAAAAACAAGTAATTTCTTTCAATAGCTCCTGTAAATGTACAGGAGGTTAATGAATATTAGTTCCTTATCGAAATTTTCACTTTTGATGTGTAATTTTCAAATTTCATGAAAACATACTGAAAACGCTAAATTTATTTATAATACTTTAAATTTGCTGTAGTTAAATGAGCAATGGGCAAGGAGTAAAGGTTCCCGCACAACTCACGAGATCCAAGCCAAACTCACCTGCTCGTGGTGTACCCTCATCATCATCATCAGCCGATAGACGTCCACTGCTGAACATAGGCCTACTCTAAAAATCTTCACAACGATCGGTCCGGCGTTGCTCGCATCCAGTGGGTTCCCGCGATTCTCACCAGATCGTCAGTCCACCTTGTGAGAGGCCTTCCAACACCACGTCTACCAGTACGCGGGCGCCACTAGAGGACCTCACTGCCCCATCGGCCGTCGGTCCTTCAAGCAATGTGCTTTGCCCACTTCCACATGAACTGATATGCTGCAGTCATATCTTCATCCTTACACTCTTGCCAGAGTGGTCGACGTCGTTGGAGGTACTACGTTGGTATAAAAGCCAAGAAAAGCCTTCCAGTAATCATCCCTACATTTACTAAACGATTCGATTAATTATATACTCATAGTTAAAACTATTACCGTGGTATAGTTAACTTCTTCTTCTTAGCATTTGGCCCGTCTTATGAAAGGGTCTACTTTCTTACTTCTTTCACTCCATTTCCCTTGAGACCGCAGCTCATCATATTCTTTGTCACTACCTTCAACCATGGTAACTTCGGTGTTCTCCTCCGCCGTTAGCCGGGTATGTTGAGGCTGAGTGTTTTGTTGTCAATGTATTCAGGTGGTATCCATTCGACATGCTCATATCATCGCAACCGGTTATCCTGCAGTATGTCGGTGATACCAAGTACTCCGAGGCAACCACACGCGTACTCAATGCGGATCTTGACGAGTCCCGTAACTGCGCACATCCACCTCAACATTTTCATCTCGGCCACGTGAATGGAATGAACATGCCTTTTTGTCATGGCCCATGTCTCGCTTCCTGAAATGAGAACTGGTCGCATGACAAATTTATAAATTAGCTCCTTAAGCTTGATGGGCAACCTAGTATCGCAGGTAGCTTCAATGAGCTCGTGCTATTTAAGCCAGGCGGAGACTATACGGCGTTGAAGGTGGTAAAGTCAATTATAAACCTTTAAGTTGTATTTTAATGTACAACTAGGCTTCTTTCGAAATATATAAAATGGAAGTAGACGGGTTTGCGACAACTTCCTTCCGCCCCCGAAATCAGATCCTTCTTAGAATCGATTTCGTCCCCTCGGCTTTATTGTTATCGCGGACGGGGTATCGATATAAATCTACAGCGAGTTAAACCTGCACCCCCATTTAGCCCTTCTTGTACGTCAAGCATTTTTTGTACGAAAAGATATTCCGATGAGATGATAGAAGTATATCCAGGTTATATAACCACCTGATTCATCATCAGCCGACAGACTTCCACTGCTGGACATAGGCTTCCCCCAAAGATCTCCACATCGTAGAGTTATTTGTGGGGAATTGGGCCGTAACCCACCACACTGGCCCAATGCGAGTTGGTGAGTGGGCAGAGCCTCGTTTGTTATTCTGCAGGTTGTACCACGTGCAAGTGAGATTAACTTAGGCTCCGTAAGATGTTGAGAGGAATATCTTACACCCCTAAACACTTAAAATATTTACGTAGTTATTAGAGTTTGGCTTCTTGCAAAAAAGAATGCTTTATTCATTAGAGAGAGCCCATTATTCCCACTATTGGGTCTTAGCCTTATCTCACAAAGAGAGAGCTAAGACACTTTATTCTCCACACTAGCTAACGCAAGTTTCGATAGCTGTTGTTCTTGGAATATGTTGGTTTTCTTTTGTTGTTTACTTTAACCGGAAGTTCGAGTTCAGTGAGGATTGAACCCGTAAAAACTATAAGGCTTTAGTTATATTTATCTATATATGTTTCTATATATTGATACAGTAAATTTTTATAGTTTGATAAGATTTTTACGAAGCCGTAGATTAAGCATACTCCTCAGAGAGACAGCTACATTATGAAGAATTCAGATTTACAAAACGATGATGGTACATACCCAAGTTAGATTCAATTTCCTCTTTTAGCAATTAACATCATCATCCGATAGACATCCACTGCTCGACATAGGCCTCCCATAAAGATCTCCACATATAATCAGCATGGCCTGCGGTACCGCTGGGCAGTAGGGACTACCGTATGAAGGGGTTCATATGGGAGGATTTGGGCTATTTCCCACCACGCTGGCACAATGTGGGTGGCAAGTGAGGTTGCCTTGGGTCCGTAAGATGTTGTGTGAGACCTCTTACACCCCACCCTCCAACTATGGTTTATGTATATATGAATTAAGATATATATGAATTCCTTGCTTTGTATTATAGTATATGAAACTAAGATTAGCTTTAACTTTGAATACCTTTGCGTCGCAGGGCGAGGTAAACAATGTACAAAAAGTTCCCGGAGATTGCCCCTAATGACCTATCAGGGGTCTAATGAACTGCGAAACGAGTGAAACGCTCAAAAAGCAGATTTGGATACATCCGGGGGGCCCATCATTAAGCCGTAACGTTGCCTACATTATATCCCAATTTGAGCGAAGATCTCTATTAGAAGTGGGCTTTATGGGCTGTCATCCCAACAATGGTTTAATTAGTTTCGTCTTACGTAGCGTCCTTGTGACATTGGGGTGACCTCTTACTCTTGGCACGACGCTGGATCGCATTTCGCGATGGCTTAACTAAAGGTAATGAACATTACACCGACCCCTGGCCTTCAGCTGTGAGCAATAACTATAAAGCTTTGTTTCGATGGCGTTTGCTTAAATAAATTTGAATAGATATAAAATAGAGGATTCCTTCAGATCTTTTCATAAACTGAATTCCAAGTGTAGAATATGCTTGTCTATATCTTTGTGTAGTATTTTCATCAGTCCATCGTGAAGTATATCCATTATTAGCCGACACACGTGCTGGATATAGACCTCCCCCAAAGATTTCCATATCGATCGATCCCGCGCTGTCTGCATCCTTCACCAGAACTTCGGACCACCTGGTGGGTCTTCCGGAACGGGGTCGCCATTCGAGGCTAACAATCTTTTGGACTATGTCGGTGACCGTCGTTCTCCTTACGGATGAAGTGTGTCCATCATCTAAAAAAATACTTTAATGTTAGTAAAGTTGACAATCGAGTAGCTTTTCTGCTGAAAGACATCTTTAATTCAGAAAAATAAATTCTCAAATCTTCCTGTCAGCTGTGAATGTAATTTGACAATCTCGTGTGATCCCAACGCGTCATTTGTTCAGATCTGGCGTTTCGCCATTTTTACTCCGTCGCCGTCAGGTCTTGACGCCAGTGATTTCTCAGAGCCGGATAATGGATGAAGTGGATCCGGCCCCCTCAAAGTTTTGAAATATTAAGACGCGTTATATAAACCGCCTAAGTACAATTGACTCGGGGGGTGAACGGGTGGTGAGATTTATTACGTTACATTTGTTAGGGGTTCGACGGATGGCTTCGATAACGTTCTTAGTAAGAGTAAAGGCAGGCAATCGGATGTGTATAACTGATCGAGTTAAGTAACCTTGCTTGGAAGACATTTATGATCAGCGAACTCCAGGCTTATGATGATTTTTTTTCTAAGCGACGAAACCAGAAAGAAGTTCACCTGATCGTAAGTGATACGTCTGCCCATATCTTGTTAGAATGGTATACACCTTATTGCACTCGTCGCCTTGAGACACAAAATGTTGTCTCGTTACCCCAGTAATTTCACTAGCTGCGTGTGCCCCTCCAATTAATGAAGAATGGACACCAGTTCTACGAATTCATTCCTGTCGCGCGCTAGGGTTGGATCCATTGGTTGGTCCACTCCTTGATGTCGTCCAGTCATGCCTTGTTTCTGCGACCGATTTTTCTCTTTCCGGCTACTAGCTACAACTCCGTTCAAACCGGAAGTCAGTAATGTTTGCACATTACTGTTCGGCAGTAGAAAGA
This sequence comes from Ornithoptera alexandrae, assembly GCA_029030555.1. Taxonomy (NCBI): domain Eukaryota; kingdom Metazoa; phylum Arthropoda; class Insecta; order Lepidoptera; family Papilionidae; genus Ornithoptera; species Ornithoptera alexandrae. Next base: position 7,242,800 of record JARDVY010000296.1, on the reverse strand, counting down.
GACGCTGCGGTGGTACCTACCTAGACGGTCTCTGGACGCCAACAAACACTTCAACGTTTTTACTCGTATGTCAGCACTGACTGGGAATCCATCCTCGTACTTTGGGATTGGTAAGGTTTCAGACTGGACTAACACCTAGTGATATTATCTTACTCTCTATGTTATCTTAAAGTATCTGTAGAGTTCAATGAAGTTCTCAAATAGATATAACTGGTAACCATATCCAGATGACAATTAAACGATATATCGTCTATGGATAAATATTTAAACATACTGAAATTTTATTGGGGAGTATTGCCCTTAAGTAACCACCCTGGGCATGCGGGTTGGCGACTGTATTGGAATAGAAAGGGAGATGTGGGAGGAATGCAACTATCGGGAAGAATGATGCAAAATACACAGGAATAACGGGTAATGTAGGATGTTACTATTTGGAGTATTGTTGGAGGAAGAATTGTAAGAGCTGTGGTCTTCGCGGGAGCGAATCTGTATTGGTCAGACAGATGAACTCACTGACAGGGTATGCTAGTAATGCTCACAGAAATATTATACTGACCTTTCTTAGTCGCCTTTTACAATACGCCAAAAGGTAATATAGCGGTGGAGATATTCTAACCCGTGTCTCACGGGCAAGTGCGTGGAACGAGCTGATGATCGCATTTGTTGGAAGACGTTGGGGAAGGTCTGTATCTAGCAGTGGATAAATAAAAGCTGATCCACAATTCAGTAAAATGTACTATTAACATTTGGGGGGAGGGTCGATTTTTTGTTTCGCACAAACTGACCCTTTGGCGGACCTCCGTCGGCGACTCAGCATATGGCGGTGAACTCGTAAAAGCTACTTGAAGACATTCCAAATTTTACAGCAAGGGACGACCATTGTGACCCCCACAAAGCGCACTTTAAATTACTTAGATACCGGTCAAGTTCTTAAAGTATTCTCGGAGCGTTAACTTAATAAAGAACAAGCCGTTCTCAATTAAAGTTAAAGAATTTCACTGACAATCTTCTGTTAATTAACTTGCACAGAATAAGGTTAAAGTGAAGATGGACCCCAACTTAATAGGTGAAACTGTCAAATAAAGATTCTCATGAAGAGAAACAAGTTTACAAAATGAGGATGAATATTTGACTAGGTTGATCTGGAAAAAATCTACTACCTACCAGTGGTTTTCAGGAGTCTTCTGGGTGACATGGCTATCGTTACATCCAATATGATGTTTTGGAAGACATGTGTAATTACTCCTCTGGCGCAGCGACCCAAAGTGCGTCTTGGGCTCCAACAGAAGAGAGCCAGCGTTGTCTGTCTCTTACTGCCTCTTGCCAGTCCACTGCTTGAAGCTCGCCTAGCTCCTGCTCTACAGCATCCGTCCAACGATATCTGGACCGGCCGATAAGTCGGCGGCCAATTGCAAAGTAGCCCATTCAGCGAAGTGTTTGAGCCTTGGCTTTGCCTATGATGTTCGGTTCGCCAACCAACTTCTCTCTGGGTCGGGCCGAAGATTCAAAGCATGATTTTCTTATAAAGACATGTATGATTGGAGTAAAATAACTCCAGAGGAATATAATCGTAAAAATGGACCAATTTGCTGATTAACAGAAATTTCTTTAGTAGTCTACTAGAGAAAAAAATACTATTACTATTCCAAATATTTTCTTAACGAAATACTTATATCAGGCATATATATAAATAGACCTCCTGAAGGTCACGCTACAACATTAATACACAAACAAACAGAGAGAAATATTCGTCCCTTTGTAAAGCAGCAATGGGAGCCGTTACTTACAAATAAGTAAATAAGTGTGACTTAGTCTCAACATTCAAAATGAAATTGAATCTCACACAAACAACATAAAGAGGTCTCTGTTCGCAAACGACTATTGCTTCTTAATCTAAATTAACTTAACGATTTACTTATTTAAGTTGGTATTATTCACTTAAACGTCACCACATTTATTATATGAAGAAATTCTGTTCTGTTCCAAGCTTGATGGACTGCCGCAGTTTTGTTACGCGACTGTCCTGGGGGAAGGTGGTTTTCTGGTGGTAGGTCTCTGTTGAGACTGGCTTAGGACCACCTGAACGCCTATATCTGCTATCGAATAGTATTGATCAAATATTACTGTGTTCCGGATTAAAAGGCGCTGTAGCTAGTGTAATTACTGGGGTAACGAGTGTAGGTAATGAGAGAAGGGGAGATGTTATATTTCTAGATTAAGAGCGCAATGTGGTGCTGTGTCATCGTAACCAGAGTCGCATTGCTTGCTCGTTTCATCCCTTAGTCATATTAAAAAAAAAGCCGTTATATTTACTTCTGTTTCGTGAAGCAAAAAATACAAGCTTCGGTTGAATGTAGTCGTAACCCGAAAATTTCCTCCCCTCATGCAACAATGAGGGTATATTAAACGTTCGCATAATTATTCAAGCTCACGGAAGCCGTGTGTCAGTCGGTTGATGGCACCGTGTATTAGAGGGATCAAAATATTAAAAGGGGGTGCGGTGTGAATAATTACGCTTAAGCTACAGCTTCGACACAAAGTAACCAGTACTTTTCTTTTAGCGAAATGTTCACAGTGCGAGTGGACGATATACACTGCACCACATTCTGCTCGTCGCATTTACAGATACTGCTGGTAGGTCTCTAATAACGGAAACCGTCTAGGTACCACCACCGCAGCTCCTATTGCAGCCGACAAACGGTACTGTGCAAATGTTACTATATTCCGGTTTGAAGGGTGTTGCAGCTAGTGAAATTTCTGGGGTAACGAGAGTTGACATCTTATGTTTCAAGATTACGAGCACAATGTAGCGTTGTGTATATCATCTTAACTAGCGCCACATTATTATAGGAAGATACTTATTATAAAGTGAATATATATTAAATTAGTTTAACAGTGTTTTAGGTTATATATATATTATAGTTAAAAACTTATTATAGTTATCTCTTTGGTTAACTGCAGATAAGCCATATAGACAGTTAAATAAATGAGATGTTTCAATAGGTTAATGTTAAATCAAATAGGGGTGTAATGGCTGACTGTGTAACACTTGAGATTGTGAAAAATTATCACTTTCCTCTCCGCGGTCTTTTCGGACGTCCACCATACTGAATTTCACGCAATAATCCGTGTAAATTCCTCCCTCGCGGCGTCTCCCGCAAAACAAATCCACAGTAATAGAAACGGGACACTTTCCCCTGATTGATTTTATTCCGCCGGAAGACCCATGTTTATTTACTTTTTCCTCTCTTAATTGGTGCAAATATTTACACTTTAGTGGCGTAACAGAATAAAAGCTCTATAAATATTATTAAAATCTAAAATACAGCATCACTTCTAGATGTATCTCGTAGAGATTTTATGTTTGCTTTATCATCATCACAAATATCACCCATCGCAGTCTAGTGTAATAGTTAAATTCATCATCAGGTGATAGATCTCTAATGTTCATGTCCGGAAGCACCTCGCGACCTTTAGCAAACCATAGGTCGAACTTGTGGGGTGGTTTTTACAATATAAAGGTCTAGATAAAACTTACGATTAAGTTAAAGAAACACTTAATTCATTAAGAAGTGTGCACTTGAACAAGTCTATGTTCGATGATAAGCTGATGCGGTCTTATCATTGCTATTGTCATCTCCTGCCGGAGATTAACAGAACTGTATGTACTCACAAGCTACACCATAGTGTAGCTTAAATCTACCTTCAAACAGTAGTGTGCAAACATTACTATGTATAAGAGATTATGTTGTAACTGAAGATGATAAAATCATTTTGATGCTGTACGTGTCCCTTATAGTGGTACATTGTTTCACTTATCAGTTATTGTGTTATATGTAATAATTTTTTTTTTTAAAATAGGGTATTTTACATTCAGCTACCCTTTATTGACTATTTATTTTTTAAAGACGACTGTAAGGAAACTATATCACAAAATCGGTGAGAGCTCATTGACTTTTATACGTCTGTCTGCCAACTCGCAGAACAAGCGTAGTTGGCTCCAATCGAAGGTATGTCTTCAACAAGTGACTTCATTAGGATATAATGATGAAACGACTTAATAAGTTAAAGATTGTGAAAACTAATTGTGTCTCCTTTGAAATAATCGGATTGTTTTCTACTGAGACACGTTACCGTCGACTTCTGATCATTTGACGCAACTCGCGTAACTTCAAAGCAGCAATTACCTTGATGAGGATTTCACATTGTTTTTCCTGTAAAGCTATTTCGTACATTAATTTAAGAGGCAATCTACTTAATTGTTATTACCGTAAACGAAATTTAATGTAGTAGGGTGTATACCCTAGCTTCTGCAAAAATTACTTTTTGACTTCTCTTCAGCGGGAAACAAATCATTGTCAACAAGTTAACTTAGTATAAAAACTAGATGGCGCTAGTTGTATTTTAGGTATTGCTTTAATCATTTACAGTTTAATTTCAATTCTGAAATAAATTAAGGTTCTAATCTTAATACTAAACTTCTCAAAAACAACAAGATATATTCACAGGCAAGCTTTACTACAAGTATGGGAGTATACTAAAGTGTATAGCTTGGTATACCCCTCGCAATTCGACTATCTAGTTGTTATTTTGATAAATGTATAACGAGACGGGTAAAAAAGACCTTATTCTAGTAGGAAATATACCTCTTGCCTTATCACCGAGACATTAATTAGGATGATTACACAACATATGGCGATTAAGCATAACATTATCTTCTTACTTCAATAATTTATATTGCTACTGTCTTTATAACTCCGCGATGGGCTCTTGACGGTTTTCAGTTATCTGCCACAGATTATAACAATAATAATATATCGTTTATACCCACAAGAAAAAAATATAAATAGTAAAAAAAGAATTATAAAAAAAAGGATATATTACACTTGGATCATATGGAAAAGGACTCACTCAGGTAATGTTGTAGCTTATAAAGAACGGAACCTTAATTTTCAGTGGAGCCTAAAAAATCTTAAAATGTTAATGAAAAAAAAAAAAACAAAAAGGGCTATAACCCGAACCAGTTACAAATGTATACAAATATTTATGGAGAATAAAAAATTTATTAAAAACATTTTTTTTTTAATATTTTTTTTTTAAATTTCACCCACAAATATCCGTTGATACTTTCCCATGTAGTAACGCGTGTCAGTGGATCAGGACGAGCAATAAAACTGGCTTATTACGTAAAATGTAATTTTCCATCATGAAAATAATAACGGCAACCATTTCGCAAACATCCACCGCGATTTAGAAGATTACCGAGAGATTTGGCTGGTGAGTGGTTCTCGCTTGTGTTATTGGTTTTACGGTACGAGAAAGTTTACTTAAGCAAATGCTTATCTACGATCGAAGGTGTGTGGGTTCGATCCTCACTGAGCGAAGATTTCGGTGAAAGTCATAGTAGTTCAGAAGTTAAGGTGGTAAACAACACCACATTGAACTCATCGGCTTGAGATCATTATCATCATCAATTGATGGAGGTTCACTGCTGGAGATAGGCATCCTCCATAGATCGATCAGTCCTACTCAGCCGCATACCCAGAAAGTAAAGGCCGTCGTGTAGGTATTCATATAGAGGGATGTGGGCCATTTCCCACCACGCTGGCCCACCGCGAGTTGATGGGAGACAGAGCCTCGTTTGTTGATTAGTAGGTGAGGCTTGGATTCCGTGAGTTATGCAGTATCCCTTATACCCCATCGGCTTGAAATGTAAGATGTCAATCCTCGTTCCGCTAGTAATTTCACTAGCTACAACATTCGTCAAACCAGAACACAGTAATGTTTGGTTACTACTCTTTCTCGACAGATATAGTAGCTACGGTGGTACCTTGGCGGTCTCCGGCAATAGAGATCTAGCACCGGTCAAGGTATTTTTTTTATTTACTTCTTAGAAGCGAACTATTCATACTTCTAATGATATTCTACAGTTGTAGCTTCATATAACTGATTTAAGAAAATGCATCTCGTAGATGGTAACTTGGACTGGTAAACAACCTTCTGGTTGGATGTGGACGTGTTAACATGTAGCTGTGTATATCTTCTCCTTTATCATATCTATGGACGAATTACATGAGTATTATATACCATATGAATATGTTTTCCTACTCTCTATATATAAATTACTCACGTACCTTCGATTCCTATTGAGCCTGAAATTCTGGTAAAGGAAAAAGTTACGCGGAAACCGATATGCTTTAAGTACAACTTTAAACGACATGCGATATCCGCCAATAACGAGCCAATTGATTATGACCTTCATATCCTCAAAATACTCAAACCCTCACATAAAAAGTGCGTGTGTTTGCTTAATAATTCAACAAAATTAAAACAAAATTTTTATATGCATATTTTCCGGTTTGAAAGTCGCCGCAGCTAGTTAAATTACCGGGGTAACGAGATTCAACATCCTATGTCTCAGTCGACGAGTACATCACGGTGCTGTGTATAATATCCTAAGTATCGCCACGTTGTTAAGGGCGGGCTGTAATACGAACTTGGCATGAAGCAGATTCTTGCCTCAGCCCGAAATAAACATAAATGATAATAGAGTAGTGTAGTAACAGTAAATGGGGTGGATGCTCCACTTTTATATTTTTATTTAGTGGTCTGACGTCAGAGCTGACGCTTCATACACGCCATGTAATATTAGTCGGCGAGAGCTCGTAAAACTTTACGACCGCGTCCATGCCTTCGAATAGTGCATTTACTACGGAGATAAATCATTTGGCACGGAATGAAAGACGGCTCAAGATCTAGGAAACGCGAACAATTCAGCCTTTACCACATACACTATGTTTTCTAGTTTTATAAACTCCGTTCACGACAATATTCTCCATACATAAAGAAATTACGTTAATACAAGAAGTACTAACAGCATGGTAAGTGATAACAATGTGGTACTGGTTAGAATGGTATAAACAGCACGATATTGCGCTCGTCGCCTTAAGACCTAAGAAGTTAAGTCTCGTTACCCCAGTAACTACACTAGCGCCCTTCAAATCGGAACACAGAAATGTTGGCATATTGCTGATTGTTCGCTGCAAAAGGCGCTGCCTAAATAAATAGTGTCCGGCAACAAAGACCTACCACCAGTTAATATCATATATATTGAATTATTACCACATAATTCACGGGACCCAAGCCAACCCCACCTGCTTGTGGTGCACCCTGCTAATCAACAAACGAGGCTCTAGCTCCCACTAACCCGTACTGGGCTAGCGTGGTGGGAAATGGCCTTAATCCCCCCACATGAACCCCTAAAAACGTGGAGATTTTTGGAGGAGACCTATTTTCGGCAGTGTACATCTATCGGCTGATGATGATAAACATAAAAGATAATATAATAAAATAAGGCTCTTCAAGACAATATCTTGATTATGAGTCTTCCATTTCATCCTCTTCTGCAGTTCCGATACGTATTCTTTTGCCCATCTATGCCAAAAGTGTTGCCGAATCTGTTCTACTCTGTCATAGCGTAAAGTCGATGTGAAGGCAGCGATGTTAGATCTTCGCTAGCAGGAGACGTCAGCAGCCGGCCGATGAGAAAATGAGGAGTTAAAGGCGTGAAATTGACGTACAGTTTTTTTTTTTGCTACACTTCTACCAGCCAGTGGCCACCAACACCCGCGGACAGTAGCCAGCAGTAGCTGCGGTCCTGCGTGGATCAGTCGCTCATGTTCACGAGTAAACAACAACTCAGTAAATCTATTTACTACGTAATAAAATAGGATACTTTTTATCGTACACTTAATTTTTGCAATGATGAATAATTATCGAAGTAAATTATTAGGCTCTATGCACACCACAATAACTGTTTGACGTTCCAGTTCAGATAATTCGCTGATCTAAATGGTAGCAGAGTCATTGTGCCAATTCGAATTCTGTTCTTGTAAAAATGATGAACCATCCCACCAGAATTAACACTTAGTAAGCGCGTCGAGATAAAGACCCCTTGACACTAGGTCAGCGGGATTATTAGCACTACTCACGGGATTTCGGCAGTGAGTTGCTTTATCTCCATTACTCTGTTTTGGACAAAGGTTTTTAATAAATGAGATGATTTTCTAAGCCAACCTATAACAATAGTCGAGTCGGTCCAAAAATAAACATCGGTAGACTTGAGTTGTAGATATTCGATAACGTGTTTCTACAGTTTAGCATCCATCAGCGCTCCACATAATTGTGGCCATGGAACACTGATGGTTTTGAATGGTGCGACTCTGCTCTTTGCGCATAGCAGTTTAACTATAATCATAGAATTATCGTCATAAGTGTGTACGTATGCGCAAGCGCCGTATGCACTTCGAGACGCGTCTATAAGCACGTGTAGTTCTGTGTATTGAGTATAACCACTCCTTACGAAACGCGGAAAACCTAATTCATACAAGTTTTGTGGTGAATTAATAAATTTAATGAAACGGTTGACGTGTTCCTGTGGAACTCGATCGTACCAACCGATTTTAATGAGCCACAATTTCTGTAATAATATTTTAGTAATAATTATTACTGGTGCGAGTGCACCCAGAGGATCATAAATCTGCGAAATAACATACAACATGATTGGTTTTGTTATATTTAACGTATCAATGTTATCTAATTTAGTGGTATAGTGAAGTATGTCGCTCTCACTCCGCCAACCCAGACCGTGGATTTTACTGTGTGTATACGCCTTTAGATAAATCTATCGACGTACCTACCTTTGAGTTGTTATTAAAAGTCCACTTTCGCAAAGTACGGCAAGCTAACGCTAATGTTTTTGATACCTTTTCACAAATATCTACTAATGTTTCAGGGTGTTCGTCGTCAGTGATTAGATCGTTAACATAGAAATCCTGACTGATTGTGCGAGATATGACATCATCGTTGCATCCCTTCGCCAGTTGGAACAAACAACGTATACTGAGATAAGGAGTGGAGGCAATGCCGTACGTCTCGGTGTTGAATTGATAGGTATTCAAAGGTTCGAACGGACTTCTACGCCAGAGAATAATTTGTAAACTTCTTTGACCAGGCTGTATGAGTATTTGGCGATAAATTTTTTCTATGTCCGCGCATGCGACGTATTTGTACTGGCGGAAAGGTAGTAAAATACTAAAAGTATCATTTTGAAGTTTGGGTCTGATATATTGTATATCGTTTAAAGATTTATTCGAAGTTGTAAGTTCGCTGGCGTTAAATACCGTCCGTAATTTGGTGGTACTACTAATCTCACGAATGACACTGATGTGGCAGGAAATAAGTCGACCGAAGTTATTTACTCTCTCCATTACATACTCGATATACTCGCGAATATAGGCACAATACATGCGTTTATCATCTGGAAACTTTTCTACTTTACGATCTAGTGACATAAATCGTTTTTTAGCAATCGAAAGTGCTAAGTATCTCAAGGGACTCTTCCAAAGGCAAAATTACCGAAAACCGTCCGTCGGGTTCGCGTCTAGTCCTATTAACGAATATATCCTCACACTTTGATTCGTCTAGTGTGTACTCGATTTCCTCAAGTGGCATTTTTTCCAATTTCCAAAATTGTCTTAACTGTAAATCTAATGTTTGGGTAAAATGGCAATGTACGTTATGTTCAAGTAATGATTTTTGAGCGCAAATGGGATCTGAAATCAACCAACCTAGCTTTGGATTTTGTACGTATGGTCCGTTTTGTAATCGAATTCTATTATGGCATAATAATTCTCAAAACATATTCGCACCTAATAACAATTCGATATCAGATGGTTCCATAAAGGTTGGATCGGATAGTTGAATATTTTTGGGTAATCGAATGGAATCGAAATCAATGCCACTGTGAAACGAATTGGAGGTGATATTTGGTAATACCAGGCGTTGGATCTTCGCATCTTTGATCGTATATCTACATTGCATATTTGGTTCGAGCGTGAGACCGATTGTCCGACGCCTGATATTCGAGTTGTGGACTGTATGATGGAAATATCTTTTCAGATATAAAACAGTGTTACCTTCCTCTATCTGCGCGCGCACTTTATGATAGACATTATTCTTATCCGCTATTTCTATCCAAGCTATGGACAATAGAACTGCAACCAGTTCTTGCTTAAAAGCGTAATCTGACCGCGAGCTGTTAGTATCTGAATCCGAATGTAATGAAGTCGAATTAGTATTAGCGTTCCTTTTATCGTTTTCAACATGAATTAAACTATTCTGTGTACGTTGGCACTGTTTACACGGGCCGAAGTAACACTGATTTACGGTATGACCGGAACGTAAGCAGTTTCGACACAACTTATGTTCATTGACTAATTTAATTCTATCTAAAACAGGCAAGTTAATAAAAACTGAACAAGTAAATAACGCGTGATCGTCTTTGCACGCAACACAAGTAGAACGAACCCGTGGAGTAGACGATTTAATTTCGAGGTCAGTGCGATTATGTATCGTTGTTACATAGGAATTTCTAAACTCGAACCATTTAACGTATAGACCGTCAAAGGCGAGCAATTTAACTTCAGGTAATTTGATTTTGGCTTCAGTATGGTTACACCTAGGTTTGTCGTTATCGTGCCTTACTAAACACTCCTCAGTAGCAATATAAGAATAATCCTGTTCTTTGACTAATTTTTGATACTCCAAATGCTCTGGAAATTCTTGTCGCTTATGAGTAAGGCTCTTTTGTCCTGAACGCTAGTAAAGGACTGAAAAATGTCTTTAGCTGATAGGATACGTAAATCGAGCTCAGTGTTTTGAGTTTCTGTGATAGTGGTGCCATTGGGTTTTAAAACAGATTTATTCGAATAAAGTGAGTAACGCTTAAGTGTGCCTCATTGGCGGTTAAGGTCATTAAGACTCTTCTCGTGTTCACTCAATTCGGAAGCACAATGGGAAACAAGGTACTCACAAGGTTACTTTGACGCCAGGCCTACCCGTAGGTAGAATCCGAACTGATGTAATGTTGTACGGTGACCAACCTAAGACAAAATCGCAATACGGCATTAGCTCGGGGAGACTAGTGGAGAAGAAATTATGATGGAGATGATCCGACCGCGACAGACTGGAAGCCCTGCTTTGTTCCTTCTTGAAATCCGGCTCGAAGGACCAGATGTTGGATTTCGGATCTTGAATAAATCATTTAATCGTCATTTAAAGTAAAAAAAGAAATTTTTGATCGTGTATTTTCGAGTAGAATAATAGTAATGTCAAAAAATTACAATTACAATTGTCAACACAAAAAAGGTAAAAGTTAACAGCGAACATCCTTGATAGAGCTGTGACAGTGGACCTATCAAGGAACTAAAAATTATTAATCATAATGTTTGTCAATTAACAACGAGTATCACACCATCACAAACATCGTCCGGGAAAAATGGCGCTGTTAATTTAAACGAGGTCAAATCTTCTCGTCGCGTCGGTGTCGCCGAATTGAAGCGAGCTTGATGACCCGGTAATGTGCAGACATTAAGCAATATTAGGTGCGTAATGCGCAACTCCTCGGCTCCGGCTGACGCAGCATCAAATCGTTGGTATAATGGAGCAGTTGCAATGTACTGCAAAACATTTGCATAATTGTCTAATTCGTTTTGCATCCGAACAAATTTTACATAATCGGCCGGTGTTTGTACTTTCAAGCTTTGATACATTACTTTATATACTCCATCATTTTACATAGTACTTTATATACACCATCTTTTACATAATATATTATATATACCATGTTTTATATAATACTTTATATACATCATCGATATCTTAAATATACTAATACTAATATATATATATATATATAGCCAATTGAATTAAGAAGAAAAACGTTAATAATCATTATCAGGCGATAAACGTCCACTGCTGGACATAAACTCCCCCAAAGATTCCCAAATCGATTGGATAGGGAATCCTATTAAGGGATTTGAGCCATTTCCCACCACGCTGGCCCAATGCGGGTTGGTGGGAGCCAGAGCCTCGTTCTTTGACTAGCAGGGTGCACCACAAGTAGGTGAGGTTGGCTTGGATGTCCGTGTGTTGTTATGCATAACTCTTTATAGCCCTTAAAGATAAATAATGTAGAAGGCCATCTATTTAGAAGACCATCCAAGACCATCATGAAATATGGAATGATATTATTGCTAAGTGACTATAAAATATTTTTCTAGCTCATTTCATCAATTCAACCAATGGACGTGGAATAGATATACATATATATACATATATGTATATATATATAAATATATATATATATACATATATATATATATAAATATATATATATATATAAAATAAATATATTTATATATATATACATCTATTTATATATAAATATATAAGACATTTTCACCTAGTTAAAGATTCATCACTTTATTTCTGAAACTATAAGTTCTGCAGACTTCAAATCTGTTAGGAATATTTCTTTTGACGAGTGTGGATCAGCTAAGAACTCATTAATCGGATTTATCATCACCAGGGTATGAGTCCTGTTAGTTTTTAATCCATCGACTAAGTGTTACATCAAGATAACTGTAAAAGGAAGAACTCAACAAAATCTGAATACTTTGTAAAAAGTTTCGCCTAATATAAGAACAGCAGAGTAGAATAGGCCCTGAAAGTGAACTCCTCATTTCTTTAGCTGGTTCATTTTCATCAGCCGATAGACGTCCACTTCTGGACATCCCTGCTCCCCCAAAGGTCTCTACATACAGTCAGCATGGCCTCAGGTACCGCCGGGCTCTAGGTGCCGACGTTTGTAGAGGTTCATATTTACCTGGTTAACACGAAGATATCAAAACGGAGCTGAAGATAATCCACAGAGGACATTTGTCTCTCAGTAAACGCTCTCTAAATTAAATAGGACGTAACTGATCATAAATTTCACGTATCATATTAAATTTCAGGCTCCGACAAAGTTCCCGCTCATCTTCAGCGCTCGTTAAGTTAACATCGATATTATTTCAGTCATTATAATACTGTAATATGGATTCAATTTTAATCGGAGCTTGGTGAAGAGCTCAATATTCATCTGATGGAAAGCGGTACGTCAGCTCATACCAATGCAGTGTTAGGGTGACAAACCTAACACCACAATGTGCTTGTTGTCTTGTCTCATTACTCCAGTAATTTCAATAGCTACAGAATCCTTCAAACTAGAACACAATAATGCTAGCAGATTACTTTTTATCAGCTGCAAAGGGGGCTGCGGTTGTACTTAGACGGTCTCCAGAAACAGAGCTTTTTTTCTTGATATATATGGTAAGTTATACACCGACTCATAACGACTTGGCGCCAGATAGAATGTTATACACTACACCACATTGCGCTAGTCGCCTTGAGACAAGATGTTGTGTCTCGTTACCCCAGTAAATTCAATACGTATGGAACTCTTCAAAATTGAACACAGTAGTCTCCAGCAACAGCGACTACCAGGAAATATAACAATTTATATTATTCCAAAGCATTATATCTATTTTATATATACACTACTATTGTACATATATTTCTATACTATATTGTCAATATATTTAACATTATTGTTTTTATCAAATTTAAGTACTAATAAAATTAATAAATACTAAAATTTTTATACTGAACTAATTATTTCTTTAAATAAAACTACCCCCTGTCAATACATACTTTCATCTATGCATCGGTATAATCCTATTAAGGTCAGTCCAGTGGTTTCAGAGATTACTTTAAACAGACAGAAATTTAAATATATATATATATTGGTTTTTACATATATTTTATATACAGTGGTCTAATACTTGACTTGACTTCTATTGAATACTTGATACACTTCAATAATTTTTCTTACCTTGAAGTTTCCAATATTCCGAAGAGTAAAAGTCAAAGGGGTCGCAACTTCTAGAGAGGTTAAATAGGTATTTAACAACAAAAACATAAGCAAAAAAATAGTAACAGATTTTCATGCTGAAATAGCATACTTAATTGTTCAATAGAAAAAGAGATTTTTCAATATTATTCAACTAAAACATTGTTAAAGAGAATTCCTGATACAAAATAACAAAGGGCCGTATTTCTATAAAATATTTTTTTTTAAAAAAAAAAGAAAAGAGGCTTTTAAGTGATAGGGATCAAACAATAAAACGGACCGTAATAATTGTTAGAGCCTCCATTATGCTCTTTCCCTTTGAGATCAAATTTTGAATTGACAATCATTTACTTAGCCTTTCACTCGCTCGCTCTTACAATTAAGTGAAACTCAATAGATCTTTTTTTCATCAATCAAATATTTGTAAAGCGGTAAGCTGTGAACTTTTCTTTTTTGTTAATTAATATAAATTATTAATTGATAAGAATTTGAATAAACTTGAAGAAATAACAAAGTAGCAGACTTTTCTATACAAAGATATCGATGTGATGCTGTATAAACATTTTGACTAGCGCTAACTGCTATAAGCGAAGGCGGAAATTGATTATGGAAAAGGACCTACAAATGGTCAGAGACCATAAAGAAGCCAGTTTACCAACGTACCAACGTAATCTCGACTTGTTTATGATCAAGATTATTATCATTGAACTAGGAAGAAGAATCAATAACCACAAGATGAACTAACTTCTCTTTTCGTAACTTCATCATATAAATTTGGGATAGATTCAAAGCTTCGAGCTTCTTTACTTCATCATCATCATCATCATCATCAACCGATAGACGTCCACAGCTGGACATAGGCCTCCCCTAAAGATATCCACGTCAATCGTTCCCTCCTTTCGATCATTTCTTTACTTCGAACTTTACCTCTTTAAATATATCAGTGATTAAGTTAAATTGATTACTGATACATATAAAACAATTTAGGTATTCATCAGCGCCTTAAAGCATAATATATATGCGTCGTTACCTCGACAATTTCACTAACTACAACATCATTCAAACCGGAACGCGGTAATGTTTGATCACTGCTGTTTGGCGGCAGAAATAGGACTGCGGTGGAACTTACCTAAACGGTCTCCTGCAATTGAGTCCTGCGACCAGTACATTTTAGAACCCATTAAGAGACCTTGAGAGACCAATGTACGCAGAAACTACTCATGTACCCCCATGAATACCATCATCATTTCTAGCGCGACCAATGACGCATCCATCCATACGTTCACCAAATCGTGAGCAATATTGACTCCAAAATTCTTATGCCCTTTCAACCTTCAGATAATCGCGCTACGTTTCTCGTATCCACATCAGCTTACTAACCCCTATTTCATCAGGCCAGTCATTTTCCTGGGTTCACCCCATAGACCAGTCACCATAGTAAAATACATATTTAATGACAGTGTCACTTGGCAAATGACGTCACTGAAATATAATACAGTATTTGCAATCTCTTCTTCGATTTCCGGTGCGACAAAAAGCGGACCTCGCTTAACGGAAATGAAGCGTACCACCTCCCCCAATTTATTATTTTTTTTTTTTTGTTAACCAATCTTAAATTTTATTCAACGATTTTTGTTTTATTTTTTTTTTGCCTCCTACAAAACCCTAATGTATTTATATAGTTTTATGCAAGGAATAATTCCTGTATATCGAGTGAACGGGAACTATGTTACTTTCGACACTACACCCCATAATTTGTAGGCTACACCTAATACCCTCCACTCACCCCAATTCGTAAAGCAAATAAAAGCCTTTCATTTGAAACTTCCCTTTGCTCATCGAATCTTATAAAGTAAATTATATACGCCACAAAGTTTCAATGGAGGCCGTCAACGCATTCATTAAGACTACACGAGGATTCAGCTGATACAATGTTTACGTTACTGAAAGAAATGTTTACGTTAGCCAATTTCGTAAATTGTGAATTTCAGCGTATTTTTTTTAGGATCAAACGGATTATCATCTACAGATCTTTGTTCTTAAGAACATCGGAAAATAATATTATTTTTCGTCCTCTAACGATACTGTTTGTGTTTACTTCAAGTAATAGCTTAATATTTAGATAACGAGCGAGTTGATATTTAAGTACATCGATATGCATAAACTGAAATCGATATTATATATTCTATGATGATGTGCAGTGCCGTCAGCCGTTTGACCGACTTATACACCTCATCGGACACTGGGCCCCAAATTCCGCGATCATATATGAGTTGATATTGTTATGATGAGATAAAGTTTTTTATCGAAAGCATAACGTTTTCTAATATAACTTCTTAATATGTAGTAACTTATTTTAATCGTATCCCTACTTAGTGTCCGATGAAGAAAGATATCGAGAAGGAACTGAAATATTCGAAGAACTTTTTCCAACCTGCTCTTAGTTAGCGAAAAGGATAAATAGTCTGGTCTCCCTCCCTTTTTTTAAGAGTAGACTTTTAATTCCATATTGGACGCAATAAGAGGATTTATAAATACATTTAGTGCATTCCGAAAGGTTAAAGGTAGCTAGTGAAATGACTAGTGTAACTAGAGCTTCACCTTACAGGTTCATTATTATCTAATGATCGTTCTACTTGTTTCAAAATAAGAAAGACGATAGAAACTAAACGTTCTTTAAGCGCTAAGAGGGTAAAGCAAATATTGTTAAACCAGTAATCACATTAGCTACAAATCTAGACTGGAATACAGTATGATTTACACAGACACAGATGACTGCATATGATGTTAGACGAGGAATATCTAATATTTGAATTCGTAGAAAACTAAGCTCTATAAATCTTGCTTTCCGCTAAGGGTTGTTTTGTTAGCTTTCGATGTGTTAAAAATTGAAGCGTAAAATTGAAATTTACTTGAGAAATGGGAGGTTTAAGTGATTATGTTGTTGCAGGTCGAGAGCTCGCGACAGCGATGTCGCTGGAGGGTCAACGATGCTTGTGTGTCGTTGTTCTTCTCATCCACACCGTCACGGGCGCTGGTGAAGGTAAATCAAAGAGTGTCTTTCTCACAATAGATAGAGCATTGCCTCTGTAAACCAAATCAGAGCAATAATTTCGAAATATTACGGTAATCCAGTATGCAATTAATAGTTTCGCCGATAATACTCATGACAATGTACACATTGGTAGAAGAGTTTTAATGATTTTATAAATAAAAAAAATCTAGACTATTCTTTACTGAATATCATTAATAAGACTTCCGATGAAGGTAATATTCAAACAAAAGTAAAACTATCCGTAAATATTCAGCAGGTAGACAACTATAAAGCAACAGACGGAATGTGGTAAGAGTCTATAATACTCTTTCTCTTGGTGGGGAGTGTAATAAATAGGGTTTGGTCACAAAATAGATTCAAGTTTAAGTATAAAGTTCACTGTATCAAAATGAAGACCAACTGTAAAACGAATGAATGGTATTTGATAAAGCACACATAATGTCAATGTGATAAGTACTAACATAGAATCAGTCTTTATACCATCCACAGCTCCGTGAAAGGGTCCGCGGAAAGGTTTTACGACCTCTGCGGCCTCTGGACGGCTTTATATGGTATTAACATGTGTCCAAAAAAATATTACTTTAGTTTTCGATATCTGCTGAATTCGTGATCATTTTTCTTCTTTACTTCACTGCTGGTTAACCAATACATGTAGATATAGTTATTAATTTCATCTGCATGTAAAGACTTTAATTTTATTCCAAAGAAGACAATATTCATATTAAAAAAATTCAATTAAAAATGAACGTTAAAAATTAAGAAAGTTTGTGTGACGATAAATTGTGAACCAGCAGATCAGCAGGCCTCTACTAATCCACAGAAGAACCTGATGCTATAGAACACCTGATGTATTTTTTTTAATAAGTTATTCCCTTCCGTATGGTGTGTCAAGGCCTTTATCTATCCGATCATTTATCATCTTATATATTAGCTTATTTCTAAGCTTTTATCACGCTCATCTTTCTTTCCTTCCCCTTTCATTCTCCGCTCTTCTTTCAAACTTTATCTCAAGCATTCTACATTCCAATTCCTTCTTTCAACTTTTCTCTTCCGTATAAGGGACAGGAGATCATAATATGCACCACGGTCTGGTTCACTGCAGGGTCATAGAAGAACAAGAGACTATCCTTGAGTTTAAACCTGTGCAGGTACTCGGAGAATACCGCGTGCCCCGTGAACATTTGGGCCAGAACCGTTTCCAGCTCCGATTCGATGAAGACCTGATGTTCAAAGTTTACAAACAAAGCAAAATGTCGTTTCCCGTAAATATAATGCTGTACAGCAAGAACAGGAGTTCCTGGGAATGGGACCTAAACTTGTCTAGTACAGAAGTGCTGATACTATCACCATACTAACTTAAATGATGGAAAAAAGAGCAGGCATAAGAAATAGAATATCTTAAGAGTAGTATCTTTGAAGTATCTTTAGTTTGAAGAGGGCACCTAATGATGATGATGATTAAAGGTCCAATTTGTAGATGATCAATTTCCAAGGCATATAACATGTTCCTGCATTATTAAGATCAAACAGATAACTTCATATATATTTTGCTTATTAGTAACGAATTACGCTTTGGCCTTCAAGATTCTAAAAGCTAAGGATAGGAATATTCTGACTGTACAGTAGTAATATAACTATTTCAAGATGAGATTGAATTTTCGATAGTGGAGTTTACTACAGATAATATATATCATCGAGTGAGATAAGAGAATTATTTATGTATAACGATGTGTAATGAAAACGAGCTGAAGCGTATGGAACTTATATAATGGTAATTTTTCTAAGGACAACATCAATAGCGTATTGTTAATGAAGGAAAAAACAAATGGAATCTTTAATCAGGTCGGGGGAGGTCCCAGCCCGCTCATGGAGACAATGCTTATGGAGGCGAACAATGTCTTGCCAACGAACACAAGCGTTAGGTAACTAACAATAATGATGATAAAAATAACAAACGGAAGCTTTGTTTGCTCTCTAACTGGACGGCTCTGTTTGTCCGGATCTTTCATTACATTTTACAAAATCAACGCCAACTATTTATATATCTATTGTATAGGGGGGCGCAAAAGTAATCCTCCTATCAGAAAATGCTATAAATTTTGCCTTGATGTAAAAAAAATTAAAAGACCAAATAAAAATAATCCACAAGAAGAATCAAAGTTTTTCATATTTTTTTTAATTACAGCCAAAAAACATCTGAAGGTTATTTTTGCGCCACCTTGTATAATAAGGCAAAATTTATAGCATTTTCTGATAGGAGGATTACTTTTGCGCCACCCTATATATTTTACATCAATTACATATAATTTTTCCTAATGTGAAATATCCTGTACCTTTTTTATTAAGGACCATTATTGATTGATCGTTGATTGAATCATACGATTTTAAGTTAGATGTATAAACAGTTTATTGCAGTAAGCATACAAATATAAGAGAATAAAAAAAACAAAAAAGGATGACAGGAAAAGAACTTAAATATTAATTAATTAAAATTAATATGTTATTGTATTCATAAATATATTAATTTTCTCTCATATGTTTCATACTTATAAGCAATCATCAAATATTGCCTCTTAGCTAGGGTGAGTTATTTCTATGGGATACTCAGCGCCAAGACCTCGTTGCTGTTTTGGGGGGGATGATCTCATACTGCTTGGTTTTATTTAAGCCATGATCAATAGTGAGACGTCGTAGTATGCTGGTATGCTCTTCTGCGAGAAAGAGATAGTAGAGAGGGAACGCGAGAAAAGCACCTATCTCTCAATCTGCAGGCAGTTACCCAGTCATCGCAGGAGGATGTTCCGCGCTATCTTACTAAGGCTATGGTAGCGGATTTGGTGGTAATTCGTTACCAAGTATGTTATCCCTCAAAGTGGCACGCGGTACTTCAGCTTATTACTATTAAATGGGGTAGAAAGGCGCGAGGCGCGGCCGTATCAAGGCCTCTCGTTGTTGAGAGGTACACTGTGGGCTTTTAGCCGGTAAGAGTCCGGCGTAACCCCTGTTTCCACCACAGCAGAAAGGTATCTAATGCATAGTTTCCCCACGAAATAAAGAAACAAAAAAAAGGTTAATCATTCCTGCGCTGTGGTGTAAGAAGTTTATTTTTTAATAAAAATGTATGTAAGTAATTATAATTATGTCAATAGACGTCTATCGGCTGATGATGATGATGATGAACTATATCAGATCAGTGTTATACTGCTTAAACTTTAAGTAATTTTTGTATATATACAAACTGGATTCACAGTGTGAAGCAAGTGTATAGTACAGGAGGAATGTGTAACGATCGGAGCTCCGTTCACAACCAGCACAAACATGCAGCTGACGTTTGTTTACGAATCAATTGATTGCGCTCGGAGCGGCGGTATCATACAGAACATCCGCGAATCCGCAAATACCTTTTTGACTCTTTAGATCAATGTATTTAAGCGATGAGACGAGCGGGACGTTCTCATGATGGTAAGTGATACGCCCACTCACCCGTTATCCCAGTAATTGAGCTAGCTACAGCGCCCTTTTAACCGGAACACAGCAATGTTTTCACACTACTGTTGGCGGCAGAAATAGGCGCTGCGGTGGTACACACCTAGAAGATCTCCGGCAACAGAAACCTACCACCAGAGTCCAACTTAAAATTACTTTGTGTATTTGGATTTACTTACATTTGCAGAGCTTACCGGGCTTACCTTACTATTTACATAACAGACCGAGGATTGGGGTGTGAGGGGTCCCGTACAATAATTCACAGCATCTAAACCAATTTCAGCTGCTCGTGGTGCACCCTGCTAATCAACAAACGAAGCTCTAGCTCTCACTAACCCGCATTGAGCCAGCGTAACGGGAAATGGCCCAAATCTCTCATGTTAGTCCTTAACCGATCGTTGTGGGAATCTTTTCCGGAGGCATATGTCCAACAGTGAACGTCTATTAGAAGAAATACTGACCTTCGTTTAGAATATGGTTGTGCTGCACAGTTCATTTAACCAGTAGATAACGGAGTATATGATTCCCAGGACCATCTTCAACCCCGGTGCCGTCGCCGTCGACATTGAGAGCGGAGCACAACGAGCTCACCGTCACATTTCCACCGCTGGACGAGTTCTTTGGCAACACGCCAGAGAAACACTTCGGAACTGAAAACAACACGGTGGTGACATCGCAGACAGGATCCACGGCGCTCCTGCCTTGCGTCATCAGGAATATCGGTGACGGTATCGTAAGTATTGAGGACGTCCTCCCTTTTACTCTCATTTACTTACTAATGTTAAGTTTTTAAAATGAAACCTCTTTCGGGATGGTGTGAATTGGATTTTGTATAGTTTCCCTCTCCTCTGTCTCCTCTTCGTGCTGCAGTACACAGACGAAACCGGATGTTGGAAAAATGTACATGTTCACTAAAATATTACTATAACCACTTTTATATATCTCCACCTTTCTCTATCCTACTTCAATGAATAAAAAAGCTTTCGATCAGTCTCTCTCGTTTACTTTGATATATGAGATTATTAAATCTCGTTACTCCTATTTCACTATCTACGGCGCCTCGCAAACCGGAACACGGTAATATTTGTACACTAGTCTTCGGCGGCGGAAGTAGCTAAACGGTCACGGGGAATATAAATCTATCGTTGACATCATCGACTAGAAGTACGACTGTGTATCCGTTGTGCGCAAACATTACTGTGTTCCGGTTTGAAGAGCCTTGGAGCTAGTTAATCAAATAAAAACTAGAAGTATTTAGAATTAATATCTTATGTATCTAAGTGACGATTACGATGTTGTGTTATTTGTATATCATTCTAATTAGTGAAATGTTGTTATGGGCAGAAGTGTCACTTACTATCAAGTGAACGTCCCACTCGTCTCGTAGGATAAAAAGAGATACAAAGAGGATATACATATATATATTTTTCTTTATTAAAGCTATTTCCGAAGTCCCAATGTAGCGTGTTATTGGAGGGTCAGGTTCCACCGCCCGCAAGTCCACTGGAGCGTGTTCTCCCCCTAACAAAAGACCAAGTGGGTAAAGTGATACTCGAAATGTAATTTCCCAGATCCTATTGAGGAACCCGGTTGAATGTGAAATGATTATTAAAATTATTTATTTACGGTTTTCACATTTATATTTTTCCCTTCGACCGGAAGCTCGTCAAACTTACAGCTCACTTAACTAGAAATTATTATATACCTCCTTTATATTAAGTAATGTTTGTAATTGTGTCAAGGGTGCTTTTGATTCCCATTGCATTGCATTTAAAAGTTAACATTATTCAAGTTGAAAAGCTTAAATTACCCCGTCACAGTAATTACATGAAACAAATTAATAAATTTTTATTAATGACCCCCCAAATCTGAAGAGTTTAAGATGGTAAGTAACGGCGGTACTTAACGTGGCGATAGGATGATATATACAGCAGCACATATTGCTTGGCTTTAGAGAAGTATATCGGTAAGATATTAAATCCTGTCACTTAAGTAATTTCTCTAGCTACCCTCTTTAATATAGTCATAATAAAAAATATAGTCTCCAGCAACAGCCTTTTTTTTTGTCAAGAAGAAGAACTTGAAAATATACCCTGCTTCTAGGGGAAAGACAGGATTATGTAAGATTTGTACCAATTAAAACTACTTCGGTGTTCATCCTTAGTGGTTTAGAAGCAGCTCCAGGATCTCTGACAGAATACACCATACACTCCTCAACACTTTCTTTGCTACTACAGCCATGACACCACCTCGTGCTGGTCGTTCAATGAGCGGCACCACCTTCAAAACTCACGAATCCGAAAACTCATTCAGTATTCTACTACAGGCAGGGCTTACTTAGTTTCTATTCCTAATAGCCCGAGATTATAGGTCATAGCAACATAGACGGACCACAGCAATATATGGATGTTTGTAAGTCCTTGGACTTAGTTATTAGACACACTACTATAATAACCAAGTAGTAAATAGGGTCTTCTCCTGTTTTATTAATATTAGAACTTTCGTCCTTAATTTCTCCAAAATCAAATATACTGCTCCTTACAGTAAGTAGTTTTGTGGTTTTCTCTACTCTCATCTCTATTATCAATATTAAGTTCGCAACCCGCACAACACTGGGGGTAGTTTGTTATTATATTTATTTCTTTATAACTTTATTTATCCGTGTAAAACAATGAGTTTTCTTTCAAGGTTGAAGTTAACCAGAAAAAAATTAAAGAGTATTACATAAACATTAATACGTTCGAAATGTTTATTTCTCTTTCTCTCCTGCAGTACTAAAAAGAGTACCTGGAGTAGTTCCCGCTCATCTCGTCGTTTTAGATCTGATCATAAATCTATCATGATGGTGAAGCTAGGCATAATTAACCCTGTAACGTTTATTAATGTTAAGCCCTACACAGAGCAGAGAATTGAGATAAGCTGGTGGTAGCTTTCTGTTGTCGGCCACTGTCTAGGTAGTTACCATCTCAAGTAATATTTCTGCCGCCAAATAGTAATATACAGGAACTGTGGTCAAGTTTGGAGGGCGGTGTAGCTAGTGAAATTACTGGGGTAAGTAAGCTTAATATCTTGTCTTAACGCGACGAGAGCAATGTAACTAGTGCTTGTGTATCATCCTAACTTGCTTCACTTTTTTATGTGCAGGCATGTCACTGACTATTAAGTGATTTCTCGCTCGTATCGACACTTGCAGAATAAAAAAAGACAGAACAGTTTTTCTTTGTCGCAGAGTAAGTCAAACATCGGCATTATGTTTTAGAACTTGTTTCGCACTCAACGTATTAAACTTAGTCATTTAAAACTTATTCAATTTTACTTTAACTTAATTAAAGTATACGTTTACTTAGCTAAAATATTACCCTAGTGTTTTAACTGTCTGTTAGACGTTAAAACACTAAGCTAGTATTTTCAGCATAATTGGCACTACTGCGGGTAGTGTCTAGTTTTATTTAGGTCGAGCTACTTTCTCTTTATCAAGTTAGAATATCTTTCAGCTGACACTCCTAAAGATATAAAAATGTCTGATATATTAGAATGATATACACAGCACCACATTCTCCAGTCACCTTGAGACATAAGACGTAGTACCTCAGTAATTTCGCTATTTGCACGGTGTTTATGAGTGGCAGAAATTGGAGCAGCGGCGGCAGACGGTATTCCTCAACAGAGACCTACCACCAATAAGATTATTAAATAATTTACTTGATTTAGTTCAGTTAAGACATTTGGTCACATCTAAGCCACTGATACATATTAGTGAATGGGGATATGTACCCCCTCTCCTTCGTTTTAGCGGTGAAAAGCGAACATCTAATCCATTCCCACCCAAAGCAAATGTTTGTCGGGGACGGGTTGTTTATAGCCTCGTGTCTAATGCTACAGCGGATTTCCTTGAATCCACTGCATATGTATCGCCGCTATGGCGGAAACAAACAATCGCTTCGATCCTCGCACAGTAGAGCACAAAACCCTTATTTCAACCTAAAAAAAAAAAACATTTTCTTTATCAACTGTTTCTTAAAAAACAATAAAGGCTGAAGAAAGACTTACAATAGAAGGTTTTCAAGTCCAATGAGAACATGTTCGTGTTTGGTTAGTGATATGTTGGTTTGTTGATGGTCAGGATATAATAGGGGTTCTCATGGCCTTGTAAACGACTCTGAGGGGGAGAATTGCTGGACGTGATCTCCGGTCAATGAGGTACTCACGAGGCTGGAAGGATCTACATAAAATAGACCCCGGGACGGGCTATCGCAGCATAGCGTTAGAGAGGCTGCGGTTGTGTTCCGAACGGAGATCCCGTGACCTCTACAATGTTAAATCTCCACATAACTCTGACTTCTCCCCAGAAGACAAAATATCGAAGATTCCCCCCCCGAAACCAAAAAAAGCGATATGTTGGCTTATTAAACGAGACGCTTGCTAATGTATTTACACTGCACAAACTCCTCCTTGCCTCCGAAGCTATAACACAAAAGCTCGTTATTTCTCTAATTTACTAAACTACTGCTTAAGGGAAGAAAATTATCTACATGATTGTACCATTTTTTTTATACAACAACAATACCATCATAACGTTTACATGATGGTAAGAGGAACGCTTGGTAATATGACGCTATTTAAGATATTTACTCAGCATCACAGTTTGAGTGTAAGGAGTTCCGCGTAACAACTGCGCCTAACACGCGGTGCACCCTGCTGAATAACAGACGAGGGTCTGACCACCCCGCAACTCGCATTGAGCCAGCGTGGTGGGCTAAGGCGCAATTCCTCTCAATGAAATCTATGGAGATCTTTAGGGGAAGCCTATGTCCAACAGTGGACGTCTATCGGCGGTTGATAATGATGACATTGTGTGTGTGTGTCCACAAGAATAGGTGATGAAGTGCTACCTACATAAAGATTCTTTGTCAATGAATACATACCATTAGTAAAACTTTACTGCCTGACAGTAGAGAAAGGTGTAAGTAACCACATCCATATTACTGTTGTAATCCCAATGTTTCTATTGTATTGTTCTTTGTGTGATAGTCTATTGTAATAAATCTGTATATATACATTATTCATCATCATCAGCCGATGGACGTCCACAGCTGCACATAAGCCACCCCTAAATCGGGTAGAGATTCGAGAGAGAGAGGTGGGGAGGATTTGGGCCATTTCAAACCACGAGCCCAAGGCGGGTTGATGGGAGCCAGAGTTTCGTTTGTTGAATTGTAGGGTGTACCACGTGCAGGTGACGTTGGCTTGGATCCCGTGTTATGCGGGATCCCTTACACCCCCATAAATTATTATTATGACAATAAATTTGAAATGTACTTAACAGGTATCATGGATACGAAGAAAGGACTACCACCTTCTCACGGTCGGGTTAACAACGTACAGTTCCGATCAGCGCTTCCAGGCGATACATCTACAACATTCAGAGGTAACAATTCTCACCAATTAAGATATCATCTTGATAATACTTGATATTAAGTGATAAACAGACTGAAGGTAAAGAGTGCTCGTCCAGACTACGCTGGTTCTTGGATTTTCATAACCGGAACACAGTGAAGCTATTACTGCTGATTTATAAAAGGATAATGATATCCAGACAGCTTTGGGACAATCTATTGTGCTGCTGTAGCGAACTGGAATGGTGTCTAGGGATTTTAGTGACTATTGTATATTCAGTACATTTAAGTATGTAGTATATATGTAAATTTGTTTTTGTGTACATACGTCTACATATATAAAAGGCCTACTTTCAGATAAAAATATTTCTCAATTATAACAAAAGAAAAATTTTTGCTTTCGCATTAATAAGATTTTTAATTCTATACTATGACGCTCATCAGGATTGGACCCTGAAGGTGAAGTTTGTTCAGAAACGTGACGCCGGTGTCTATGAGTGCCAGGTTTCCTCCCACCCGCCCACCAGCATCTTCCTGCGTCTGGACGTCGTCGGTAAGGCGACAGGACATTTCAGTCATCACATTCCATTTTAACCATACAAACTTATTAATCTGAATAGTTCTTTAATGCGACATCATTGTTCTTGGTGAAAAATGGGTTATGAGGTTGCACCGGAAGGTAATACTCCTTAACATATACCTTTGGTTAAAAAGGATAATTTATTTTCTTAATTAACAATTTATCTGTTTGTTATACCTTTAGAATAATTTAAGTAACATGAAAGCTTTGAACTTTGACGTAAACACTATACTATTTTTTTCATGTGAATTTAAAAAAAGGCGCCAAGAGACATAGATATTAAAATGGTTGAGTATTTCTGAATGTTCGACTGCATCAAAACATTTAGTCTTATCAATAGAGCTAAAGATAAGCTTAAGTGAAACTTAATGGCTGGATCGGTAACCGTTTGCCGATAGAAAGGAGATCAACGAAATCCTCAAAATAAATAGAATTTCTATGCAAACGTAGACTCTCCTGAAGCAATATATATTTTTATAATAAAAAATAATGAGTCCTTTAAACCGTTAAATAGGTAGTCTGGCCCCAACATTGAATTTTTAGTTAGGATGTTCACACTGTAACATGTAACGCTAATCTATGTAACAAGTGTAATTACGTTGCGTAACTCCAATAATTTGTTAAGTTTCTATTTATACAGATTAAAGTAATAAAGTTTGCTAATTGAGTTAAACTTAAACTCGTAAGGGGTTCCACTCAACATCTTACGGAGACCAAGTCTACTTCGCCTGCACGCGGTGCACCCTGCTGAATAACAGACGAGGCTGTGACCACCCACCAACCCATACTGGGCCAGCGTGGTTGGCTAAGGCCCGATTCCTGTCAATGAACTCTGTGGAGACCACAGAGTTCATTGACAGGAATCGGGCCCATAGAGGTCCACCAGTAGTGGACCTCTATAGGCTCGGCTAATGATGATGATGATGATGACGAGTTTATTTAAGTGCTCTTGTAAATCCTAGAACCCTTTTAGGGTATGTTTCAAATACGCTTAAAGCTTGTGTGGGATAGCCTTCTGTTTCTATAGTAACAAAAGTTATGCCCAATTCATACTGGCTTAAAACTCACAGTGTCTCTCTGATACCTTTTAACCGGAACTTTTGAGTACAACCATGGTTTCCACAGTGTGGTATCCTAGGAGACTGCAGCTGAAGATATCGGCACCTCTTCAACATTATCCTTCCAAATCCGCATAGTATTTTTGCTTTGATAATCAAACCTGTTTTTAGTTATTGTATTATATATTCTATTATCCTAGTAAAGTAATGGTTTAAAGGACCATCTTAAAGTTATAGTTTGTCCAAAAATATGCGCTCGGGACCCTACTCCTCGTGGCCGGCAAAAGCTTACCCATTCGTCTATCCGCGGAGCTGAGTATATGAGAAAGAAATTATCTCTCGCGAGCATCTGTTACCCGGATAATATATCAACGTTATTTCCAGTTGACGGCGCTAAATAAATGTTCGCTTCGCAGAGGCACGAGCCCAAATATCCGGACCTACGGAGAAGTACCTCAAGCCGGGCTCCACGCTGCGGCTGCAGTGCTCGGTCGTCCAGACGACTGAGGCGCCCGCTTTTGTATTTTGGTCGGTACAATTCTAATGTGTTACAGTTAAATGTTTTGTTATACAATCTGTAATGCTAATTATAAATGTAATTAGGTACCATAACAGCAGGATGATTAATTATGATGTCGAGCGAGGCATCAACGTGACCACGGACCCGGCGCAGCGGCTGTCCGACCTGCTCATACCAGCGGCCAGCGTTTCCCACGCGGGGAACTACACTTGCGTGCCCAATAACGCGGTACCAGCGAGTATATACGTCCATATCTTTAATGGTAAGCCTCCTCCACCTCCTCGTCCTTATATCTTAACCAATGATCATCATCACTTACACGGGAACCTTGTCAATACTAACTATACAAAAGAATAGTGTAACCTATGAACCACACCTACGTGTACGCATGTTTCAATTGTAACAGTTCCAGATCTTCAAGGTTCTTGGTGAGTTTAGTGGATTATGACCATGACTATCTCCTAGTAAAATAATATTACGAGATCATCAGCGAGATCATCAAAATGCCTGTTTTTTTTTATTACTTAGTTTATATGTAATTATGAGATACATTAAATGTTTAGTTAGGTTGAATTATATTCCATCCAGACTTTTATTTATAACCTATAGGTTGTATCATATGTTAGGCCTAGATTAATTAAAGATGGAACAGGAAACAGTTAAATTATCATACATTCAAGTTTCACCTGTAATGGAATAAGTACCATTAAACTCTTATCACCAACCGAAGGATAATTTTAGCTCACAATGATCGTATTGCGCGTATCTTTGAACCGTTTTTTTTTGTCCTAAATGCCTATAGACGATAGAATCCACTTTTACTGATGAAACGGTCCAAACGTACGCCGGACAAAATTGGGACTATTTTCATATTTATGAGATCCCAGTAGTGCGTGAATTTTTCCCCACGCTTAGAGGCTAAATGAAATAACGCTGTTTATGTATAAAGCGATTTTAGCATTTTCTTAAGTGAACTCAATAAGTGCATAAGAATGAAAACATTTCTTTTAAGAAATCTAAAGTTAGGTACCAAGATGACGCTTTGAGGTCATTAATCACCTTCCAGTGTTGATTATTTCTAATTAAACTAATCGATGAAATTAGAAGGAATGAAAAAATCCACCTGGTGGAAGACGTCGGATAGTAAATATGTACTACATTTTGTTCGTTATCATAAGATCTTATGCCTAGTTACTACAGTAATTTCATCAGCTACATAGCTCTTAAAACGGAAGACAGTAAAGTTGCAAGCTTGGTGATAACAATAAGTACTGAACTAACTCTTCAAATATCAAACTCGTTAATCGTAGGATCAATAACTTGACTAACGGCCGATAAGTCAATAAAAGTTGCAGTGTTGAGTGAGGATATTTCTCCATCACCTCAAACCCATTGTCACTTAACATCTGAAAGCCAGGTACTAATTTATTTCCTCATTTATAGGTGAAAACCCAGCTGCCATGCAATCATCATCGCCCAATCTGATGAACTGCTACAGCGTCCGCGGCCTCATGTACATAATTATTACAACCGCTCATCTCATTTCACGGTGACAAAAAAACTGAATTTTCAATCAAGATTTATACACATACTTTGTAATCTTTCGTCTACTTAAGATAAAGTTTAAAGTAAGTTATCCATGTTATATAGCAAAGTAAACAATTTTAATTAACAAATAACAATAATTTTGCTATTAAATCGATTGTGGCATGTACTTTCCCATACACACCTATAGTCCGGTCGTCAATGGCATGGTTTGTGAATCTAGAGTCACAGGTTCTGATCCTCCGTTAGAATATTTTCGAGTAACTTTTAAAAAAGGAACAGTTTCATAAGTTTTTAAACTATGTAAATAATAAACAAATACCAATACAATAGTCGAGCTCGTGCCACAATTAAAAGAGCTGAATGTGTTGGAGATGCTTCAACCGATGCGACCTGCTCTTAAACTACTTAGAGGTTTAAGTAATCGATGAATAAGAGATGAGGTGCTAGTTAAGATGCCAACACAGATTTCTCGTTTATCCCATTTGATGAATTATACACAGATCGAGACATAGTAATGTTTGCACACGATTCAAACGGTCTTCGACAACAGAGGCTGAGCAAGGACTAAAAACTCATCATCACTTGGATAAGGATCTATATATATACTAGCTGTTCCCCGCCCGCTTGCTGGTGGTAATAAAAAATTAGACTTGAAATTTGTCTGAAATATTCCTTGAGAGCAACCGCAACCGCAAACGGCTTTCTATAACAACCGTTGCTATAGCAACCGCATAAATAATACAAAATGAAAATGTCTATAACAGTCGTATATCTACAAATGATTCCGTATCGAATATTCATGTTCCTGATACGTTCACTAGTTTTCACGTGATTGGCGAACAAAAGAAATACATTTTCATTATATATATATACCAGATTTCCACCTACATAGGGACTCATCATGATATCTCTGTAACCATAAAGCCAGGAGACTTGATATTTGGTAAAAACGGATGCTACAAAATGTTACCTCCAAACTTAATTGCGGGGGTGTTACGGCCAGCAAAACAGGTATGGAACACCTAGTCTCATACAAAGTATTTATCTGGGTAGGTAATACTGGGCTGAGTATATAATACTAAGAGTATTTTCAACTTAAGAACAGCTTGGGAAAAAAACCTTAATACAAGTAACTCTTCGGCACCGCTTCAACGGCCGCGGTCGCGAGGTACTCGAATACTGGTCCAGCTGAACATCGTCTTTGCGAGGATGAGGGTATTAGTAACTACTCTCGCTTGACTTTTTGTTTTTTGTATTATTCAATTAAGTGATAAAACGAGCGGGTCGTTCACCTACCGCAGTAATGTTTGCACACTACTATTTAGCTGTAGAAGTAGACACCGCGGTACCTACCTACTCAGTCTCCAGCATCAGAGGCCTACCACAAGTAGATTATAAACTTGTGTTACTATTCAACTTGATGATAAGCAGAGATATAATTTAGATAGTAAAGTGTACTAGTCTAGAAACACCCTATTAATTTCACTGTTTTTTTTTTTCAATTAAGTCACGAGACGAGTGAGAGATTTATCTGATGGTAAGTAACACGCCCGCACATAACACATGGTGCTAGTTACAATGGTATAAACAGCAACAGTGACACCTTGAGACATAACATGTTAAATCTCGTTACCCCAGTAATTACACTAGCTACGGCGCCTTTCAAACCGGAATACAGTAATGTTTGCACACTACTCTTTGTCGGCTACAACAGAAGCTGCGGTGGTACCCAGATATAATACTTGCTTAGTACTATAGGCCGCGACCGTGGCCATAACTGGAGCAGAGAGTTCGTGTATTGAATTTTAGATTAGGTAATTTAAAATAATTTATAGTCCTTTAAAGTTTTTTATTTTAATTGAATGTTACATACTTTACAACTGTAAATACATTCTAATTATACAATAAATTAAATGTTTTAGAATATTAAAAAAAAACCATATGTGTATAACGTATTAGATGTATAATAATAAAATCTTCGAGGTTTTTGATTTGTATTTCGCTATCAATGTCACTTACTTCTATAAAAGTATATACTTTTAAAAAAAAGTACCTACTGAAATATTTATCAAATTTAACAGTAAGGTCTTCAGCTCGATTCCTGGACTGTATCTTGTGGAGTCCGGATGGGTGTATTATTTCGTATTTTAAATATATTCAAGCCCACTGATGAGAACTGTTCGCACAATTGTTATGGTGTAAAACATTAAATTTAGTTAAAGGTCATTGACCCCTATAAGACTTTTATATCTTATTCAAAGAAATTCTTGACGCTTTGTATGAGTATATTCCCGTTGATTTCAACTCATTTATGTGAATTTTTTTTTTTATTTAATACACAAAAAGTTAATATTTAATATGGAACACAAGCCTACGGTTAACTTAGTGTTAAAAATATTCTTTCATTATAGGTTAAGTACATTAAACTTGAAAATATGTTACTAACTTTAAAAAACTACAGATTCTTCATTTCGTACCCGGTGTTTAAGTTCAAAGAAAACATACCCTCCTTTCTGAAGGAAGTGACGATTGTGAGGAGACTTTTACCCTCTAAAATCTACTCAATGGTCATCTTCATCATTTGAAAAGGTTACGCGACAGATTTGTACCTATCAACTTCCGGTTAATGTTACATTCAAACTACAAAGATTCGGTGTCCTTTACTAATGTCAACTTAAATGAATTATATATACATGGGGTATAAAAGTTCTCAAGTTATCGAGAGCTTTTTTAATTATATAGGATATTTACTTTTTGAAGTTTTCGACTATCTTTCAAGTTACTGTTTTCTTTTTTTAATTTGTGATAATTTAATTTAAGGACGAAATTTATTCACTTCAAACATAATGTGAGATAATGTCTATGGTCCTTTTCTCAATCTGTGTTAAGTGAGACAGATATGAAGTTAGCAAAGTGTATATATAAATTAAGATTGAGAAAATAAATATACACATATATATATATATATGTATACCCAACTCCTACCAATCCGCATTGGGCCAGCATGGTGAGAAATGGCCCAAATCCCCTAAATGAATCCCTAACAACGGCGACCCCTATTGCCTGGCGATGCAGGCACCGCAGAACCGATCGATGTGGGGATCTTTGGGGGAGGCCTATGTCCAGCAGTGGACGTCCTCTATCGGCTGATGATGATGATGAAGATAATATATATATATATACATACATACAAAAAAAATATATAAACTGAAACAATTTTGGTTAGTATTCCGTATATTGCTATAGGAAAAATATTTCCTATATTACTTTTTTCAACAAGTAACGATATTTTCATCCCCTATATTAACACGGAAATGATCGGAAAGAAAAATAGAGTTGATGGAGAAAGTGGAGTGTATATCATCAGAAATAGAGAATTAGGACCGGATATATGTTTTATGTAAGAATAAACTTGTAAATTTACTGTAACGAGTGGTACTTGATGTGATTAGAAGTTAACTAATAAGTTTTCTTATCTGTAACACAGTCGAGTTTTTTAAACGGTAAATTACAAGTACTAACAAAACTTAGACCTTTTTTAACTTAACTGTATTGTATTTAACTTTGATTATTATTTAACTTAATTTTGTTAGTACCTTCTTGCAGTATCTAGTCAATAAACATAATACATTGTATACATGAACCAAATAATTTTTATCTAACTCTTCGATGTCTTACATTAAAACTTAACCGTGTATCTGTGTAGTCGTAGTTAATGGATTGGTTAAAATTAACTGTGTAAATATAGTTTATATATTTGTGATATTAATAAACTCGTGTAATATGTTTGTAACTTGTAAATATATATATAGGTTTAAGACAATCATTATAATGATTATAAATAACTGTTCATTATATATGTTATTTCATTTTTTTATATACAATGACGTTATATTTAATTTAGTATGCGATGGCGATGATGAAGGTGGACCGATCCAAGTGGAGATCATTGGGGAAGCTTATGTCCAGCAGTGGAAGTCTATCGGCTGATGATGACGGTGAAGCGATGAGACGAGCGGGACGTCCACCTGATGATAAGTGATAACGTAATTTTCACTTCTGTTGTATTAAATTAATTTTCTCCTAAAAAGTAGGATAAAATAAATTTTCTCTTTGTGTGACATTATTTTTATTCCCAGCAGTGGGCACATCAAGCGTGTGTATTATTAATGTACACATAATGATTTTTTCTATTCAGTTAAGTGACGAGACTATCGAGAAGTTTATCTGGTGGTAAGTGATAGCGCCAGTTAATATGTTATACACAGCATCACGTTATGATCGTCGCCTTGGGACATAAGATATTAAGTTTTAATACTTCAGTTACCTCACTAGCTACAGCGCCGTTCAAACCGGAACGTAATAATTTTTACACAGTACTGTTTGGCGGTAGAAATGGGAGCTGCGATGGCATCCATCTAGACGGTCTCCGACAGCCGAGATCTACCACTAGACACGGAGACCTACCACAGACTCCAACTCAAAATTACTTTGTGAATTTGAATTTACTTACATTTACGGGGATAAGGTTTATAGAATATGCTCACCATCAACCGACAGCACAGAGCGAACAATTTCTAGAAGTAAAAGTTTTGTACAGAGTCATTTACCAACATACTGATTTCCTCGACTCAAGTGTGGCAACTCCAGCAAATACTCCTTTTTGAGCGTCTACATTCAGCTTAAACATAGAGCGGGGATTGGGTTGTAAGGGTTTCCCGCACAACACCTCACAGGATCCTAATCAACCTCACCTGCTCGTGTTGCACCCTGGTAATCAACAAACGAGGCTCTGGCTCACACCAACCCGCATTGGGTCAGAGTGGTGGGAAATGACTCCGGCAATGGACACTTACCTCCAGTAATACTAATAACTTTAAACTTATTAATTTATGATTGTTTTCTTAATTCATCCTTGTTAGTTAAATGTAAGCTTAACTTCATACATTTCTGTACATGTTTAAGTTAAAGTTAAGTTGCTTAGTGAATCTTGAATGGCGGTGAGATAGAGTTAAGACCCTTTATCTATTATTAAGTAGATTTGAAAGAGATGAAACCGCTGTTGAGGTGAAAAGGTCTTTGTTGCGTGAGCCGGGGGATTTAACCCTGGAGTTTAATAACGGAAACATTTATTATTATCATGGCGGGCGGAAGTTAGTCGGGTAATTAATTTGTGTGCGTAGTGCGTCGTTTTACCGGTTGTAGGTCTCTCTTTCCGGAAACCTTCAAGGAACCACCGTAACTTCGATTTCCGCCGCCGAACAGAAATTTGCGACATTACTCTGTTCCGGTTTAAAGGGTGCTGTAGATAGCGAAGTTACTGTGGTTATAATTTACGTCTGAATATAAACAGAGATATAGAGAGACTGTTCGATAATTTTTTTATTGATTGAAGTAGGAAAGACGTAAGGAGAGATAAATTGATTCGTTTTAAGTATTACATAGAATCATAGTAAACGTTGTTATGGATAGGCATATCACTTAACATCAGGTGAAAGTTAGCTCGAATCGTCACTTCGTAGAATAAAAAAAGTAATGAGAGGCCTTTTGCCTGACCTTGTTCATCGACTGGTTTAGATTTTACAAATCAATCGAACAAGGGACTTCTGACATCGCGTTTTAAACTATCCATAGAAAGTATATCGATTATGTTACTTCTTCTATTCAATGTAGAGACAATAGATCGAAAAAAAAATCATTTTTTTCTTATACTAAATATAACTCATCATTCTTTCCATCTTATTTTTCATACTTTATTTTTCTTTCACACTTCTTTTCTACTCTCATTCTAATTGCTTCTTCCAAATCTCTCGCAAGTGAAGACGTCGTCCCAATTTTCGTTCTGAAAAATAACCTGTAAAAGATAAAAACATCATCTGCAGCTGTTCTCTTCGATTTTTCTTCTCTTTCTTACTTTTAAAACATTTCTCATCTACAATTTTTATTCAACTTATTTATTACTTTATCTAGTATCACAGTAGCTTACTTATGTAAGTTTTAATTTTTATTCTTTTCAACTGTTTTTCCTATAACTTCACTCATCAGAAACAGCTACTTGCGTTAGACGATCTCCGGCAACAGGGATGGCAAATAAGTTCGATTTTAAGGTAACCATTTAAAAGGTGGTGTTGAGAGGGTGCAGTATATAACTTAGTCCATCACAGGAACATCGGACTGTGGTATTTTTTTATATAAAAGGAGTACACTATGTTCGTTATGCTAACAAACTGGGCGCTCTTTTTTCTAACGAACAAAGTTACGGAGCGCCAACATAGCCGGGGAACTCCCCACCATCACCCTCACCGTCAAACTTTCCACCCCTTGTTTAATCACGAGGTTTATACACTTAATGCGCCCATATTGAAAAAGTTCAAGCGTGTTACTTTCGCTGAGTAATTAAGGGTGTAATTTACAGCGTTTCGTGCACGTAAAGCGTTCGTTACAACAATTGTATCAGTGGGGGTGTATATATCTATTTGACAATATAGATACAAAGTAAAAGGATAGAAGAAGATAAGGGATATTCATCCTCATCGTCCTCATCGTCTGATGGTAAATGATACGCCTGTGTAATACTAATACATCGTGGCGCTAGTAATGATGGTATATACTGTACCTCGTACTCGTCGCCTTAACACATAAGACGTCAGCTCTGGATGACGAAGCTCAGTAATTACACTAGCAATAGCGCCCTTCAAATTTGAATACAGTAGAACACAAACCCTCCCCTCCACCTTTGCAAGGGCGTGCCGGAACATACAGCGCGCCTACTTCTTCTCGGCCTCCTACTGTCACCTGAGCAACGGATCCACTCGAATCCGTCACCAACGTCATGGCAGTCAAGAGAGAAAACTCTCTCGGTTCCCTGCAGCGGACCTAGTCTTCGGCTCCGCCTCCAACTGTTATACGGCTACGGGGTATAGGGAGAACGACGATATCATATTCCTTCTCGACTAAACCATAGCTGTGGCAGTGGAAGTTCTCCTTTTTTAGCCCACCGGCAAACATCCGAGGTTAGCTCTAGGAGCTCATCTGGAGTGGCCAGCTCGGGCCGGACCTACGCTTCGGCCCGGTCGGTTAGGTTCCTCTTAACTCCATCCGTGGTTAACCAAGCCACGGCTTCTGAGCCCCAGCGTCACGACAAAGCAGTAACCTATATGAGGAGACAACAAAGACCTAATACTAGTAAACTATTACTACGTGTATGCGAACATGTATCTGGCCATAAATACTGTTACATATAACCTTTTCTTTTTTTCTACTTTTTATTTATTTTGAATTTGGAACACATATATTATTTTGAGTATTCGCGACATTTTACATATTTTTTCGTGTTCCCTATCAAATTACAATATGGAATGGGGTAGGGGTGTTGAAGAAAATAGAATTGCAGTAATCGCCTTGCACAAAGTGGGTATGGAGCTGCTCCGGTCGTTCATATTCCAGACACTTCAAAAGCTTGCTATCAGCCGTATGTTCGTATATCGTACTATCAACAGATA
The DNA here is from genome assembly GCA_029030555.1 of Ornithoptera alexandrae. Lineage (NCBI taxonomy): Eukaryota > Metazoa > Arthropoda > Insecta > Lepidoptera > Papilionidae > Ornithoptera > Ornithoptera alexandrae. The sequence continues at coordinate 7,205,863 of JARDVY010000296.1, read as the reverse complement.
CAACAACATTTCCTCTGACTAGAAGAAGACCAGAAAAGATCGGGGCAGCCGCGTGCTGTTAAAACTACAAAGGCTGTTAATGCTGTTAAAACCAGAATTCGTCGAAACCCCATGAGGAAGCAAAGAATCTTATCGTGAGAAATGAAGATTCCCGCCAGGACTCTGTCGCGTATCGCGTATTATAAAACAAGTCCTGAAGCTCGGTGCTCGGTGTTTATCAGGTCACAGTCGATTTACAGGACATGTCCTAAATCAATCTTTACATTTAAAGATGGATGGAGTGGATCCATCAAAACGAACAAATCTTCTCTCGCGATACAGCAGGCAGGTGAAAGGCACAGAAATATCCTCTTTAGCGATGAACAAAATTTTCACAATTGAAGAACACCACAATAAGCAAAATGATAAAGTGTACGCTCACAGTTCTAAAGAAGCTGCTCAAGTGGTGGTGGTCGGAAAGGTACAATGTGGTCATCATCCTGCGTCAGTGATGGTTTGGTAGGGCGTCTTATCAAGAAAACATCAGTCAAACTGTATCAAGACACAGTCTTGGATCATGTTGTGAAACCTCTCAGCAATACATCATCATCGTCATCATCATTTCAACCAATGGACGTCCACTGTTGAACATAGGTGTCTCCTAATGTGTTCCACAAATCACGGTCTTGAGCTGTTGGAATCTATTGGCTCCCAGCGATTTTTTTTATCTTCTCTATCCACCCAGTGAGGGGTCTACCAGCGTTGCGCTTACCGATGCGCGGTCGCTATTTCAGGACTTTAAGAGCCCATCGTCCATCGATTCTACGAGCCATGTGCCCCGCCCATTCCCATTTTAACCTGGCGACTCGTAGGGCTATGTCCTCAGCTACACACGTTTAAAAATATACCGTGGCATTTCCCGCAGGACTCTGCACCTGGCGACAACGCACGAATTACTAGAGCCTGGCTTGAAACCAACGTTTCGGATTTTATAAGAGCTGAAGACGCCCTCATCTAGCCCAGACCTCGACCCTTTAGAGTTCAAATTATGGTCAGTTTTAGAGGACATGGCCTGCTCTAAACGACACGCCGACATTGAGGCTCTTAAAAAATCTTTGGAGAAAGCAGTGGCGGTGGCGGTGGTGGAGTTTTCCTTAGAAATTGCATAAATCCATAGATTCATGACACGTGGCCAAACAGATTAACGGCCTGTATAAAAGCCAAAGGTGGCCATTTCTAATGGAATATTGTTTTTTCTTTATTGCTGCGACTAATAAATAAGTAGGTATACATTTTAATAATATTACATTAGCTCATTAAAAAAAAATGCATTTTTATTTGTTAGAGAACTTATGACCGGACTAGGTACATATATATATATGAACAGCAATTCCTTCTTTATTTGCGCGCACTTGCCTACATTCTCTTTTTTTGTTTTAAATAAAATGGGTTAAATGGGAATACAAGCGAGTGCGCGCAAATGAAGGAGAAAACAGCGATCCCGTGTATTTTACTGTTGTCTTTTATACGAAAGTGCGACAATGGATGCTTTCTTTTGTATCTCTTAATCCAGCGAAATTGGAGCGAGCACAGTATCATTACTTCGCCAACTGCTGTAGATTTTTTTTTTCTTGTTCAATTCTAATTAAAAGTTTATATGGATATTGCTATTCTATCATAATCAGTATCCATTGGTGGATGTAGGCCTATCCCAAAGAATTCATTACACAACTTGCGCTTTAACAGTTTCCCGCATTCTTAACAATATCGTCGATCCATATTTTGGAGAACCGTTCTCCAAAGGTCATTCATCAAGATTTAAGTCATTTATTGAACATATAAAAGGAGAAGATAGATAAAAAATTTTTAGTATAATTTAGAGTTTGAATTGCGTTAAGTATAACCGTTTATCCCGTATCCCGAGACCACAAGTTTTGATGTTCAGTCAGCATTACGGTCTTCTTGGATATGTGTGCTGTCTCACCCTTTTTTTTAATTGTTCCCCGTGCGTGTGGTGGGTAAGGGCCTATTTATACATTTGTCCCTTACCATCCTAATTTTGCTTATCCTCTATGCATTTTATTTCTCATAGTCTTCTTTCATCCTTTCTTTTCTACCATCCTCTACTTATCTATCATACTTTTCATCTCCTTTCATGCTCCATCCCATTTCCTTCTTTCATACCTCCCGCAAGTGAAGACAGTCGCCTCGTCATCGTCAACTTGAAACAAATCATCCCTTTGGCATATTTCGTCTTTTCTTCTCTCTTCTTCTCCTTCTTTAGTTTACTATTGTTTACATTATTTATTTATTTAATTACACTGCTTTAATTACTATTTTTGTTGTTTGGTCTGTTATCTGTAAATAAACTTTTTATTATTATTTATTTCTTTCTATATTTTTTATTTATTTCTTTTGCTAGCATCTGCTATCACTGTTTTGGAGAACTTTATGAAAATTTGGCGACTTTCGTCTTCACTCATCAGGGAGGCAGCTGTCCCACTCTTACATTTAATTACTGTAAGAAAGCAACGTTATTGTGACGGTATATTAATATTATCAGTATGGTAAGTAATCAGACAGTTTAGGAAAATTGTTCACCATTTCACTTATATTACTTTTACCCCAGAATCGACCTAAAGACTACTTTGTAACCTCCTACTAAAACCCAACGGCGTTTCCTCTCGACGTACCTTCCTACACTCGAGAGTACTGACTGAGTAGTCTGCCGAAAAAGTAATACTAGTCAAAGCTTAAGTAGTTTTAAGTGTATAGACTCTGCTTACTTATACATAGGAAGGTCACGAGCTTATGCGCAAGTAACCCGCTTTGTCCTACGAACACAACACTTAGGCTTTGAAGAGTTTCTTAAGAATAAGTTTCCAACAATGATTCGCCATCTAGGTCAGAGCTCAGTTCAAATACGTCGTTAGGTGAAGCGGTACCGGAAACTGCTACATCCATATTTACATTTTTTTTCTCTGTTTCTCCAACTTACTGAAGTGAAGCCTCTTTTAAGCATCACGCGACCTTCACCTGTTATGACGAGATTTGCCGGATGTTTAACAACTGGGTACACAATATTAAGACTACCCTGTTTCTTGTATCTTGAGCCTGTTAAGTAACTTTATCAGACAAGGTAGATATATAAAATGTTTATTGTAGCTAAATATGATACAAACATACATACGCATTAATAAACATATAAGAAGTTTTCTTACATCAGAATATTAAGTGATTTAATACACTGTTAAGTATAGATACGGAGGTGTATGCTGCAATATGCTGTAAAGTAGACTGATGACAATCTTCATGCAAAAAACGATTGCGTTTTTCAGACACCTTCAAACGGGATACTATTATGAGTTCCAAACGTTGATTCTGGAGGGCAAAATTCCTGGAAAACGTGCACTTGATAGACAAGCACCTAATGATGAGGATGCTGCAATAGTACAAGAAACCGTAACTTAGTGGATTATTCACTTGTAAAGGTCAAACACTGATTTTCACCTACCACCCATCGCGATCAAATAAATTTCCTGCTCCTTAAGTTATTTAAATTTACTATTAATAATAATTGATACATATAAATAAGTTATAAACAAATATAGAATAAAGCGCAAGACAATATGAAGGGTTTCTGTTTCAGTTTTCTAGTAAGAGTAATTGAAAACGTTCCTTATAATATAGATAAGTAAGAAAGAAGGAATAAATCCGTCCAAGTATCAAGTTTTTTATATAAAATAATCCACATACATTAAAGTTGGACAAACATGGACCGCAGCCAGTACACATGAGCATTCACCCACAAAACTGATTGTCAGCGTAACCATTTGATAGTGCCAGTACATACTATCTTAGATCAGAGTACCATTAAATCAAAATATAATACCAAATAAAAAAAATGGTATTCCAGGAATAAAAAATTACAAAGATAAAATGCTGGTAGGTTTCTTGCCGGATACTGTCCAGCAACCGCAGCTCTTATTTCTGCAGACGACCAGTAGCGAACATTACTGTGTTTGAAGGGTAGCTAGTGAAATTGCAAGGGTAATTAGACTTAACATATATATCAAAGCGACGAGAACAATATGGTGCTGTGTCATCATCTTGCCGAAGGACCGACGGCCGATGGGGCAGTAAAGTCCTCGAGTGGCGCCCGCGTACCCATAGATATAGTGTTGGGAGGCCTGCCACAAGGTGGACCGACGATCTGGTGAGACTCGCGGCAACCCACTGGATGTGGAGATAGATCTTTAGAGGAGGCCTAGGTCCAGCAGTGAACGTCTATCGGCTGATGATGATGTACATCATCCTAACTAGCGCCACGTAGCTAAGAGCAGCGCATCACTAACCATAAAGTCAACGTCTCTCCCGTCTCGTCGCTTCGCAGAATAAAAAAACACACACAAAATAAGCAAACGCAGGAAGTGCTGAAACGTGCTTTTAGCTACTTAAACAGCTGGGTTTTAATAACCCAGCTGTTCTTCTACACAGCACTTCTAATAGCTTTTCTTCCTCTGTACTTTTCACATGGAATAAAAATTTTACAGATATATATTTGGAGAAATTTTTAGCACTACTCGATTTAGTTTCATGATTGAAAAAAAAAAACAAATAAGGTAGTACTGAAATAAAATTGAAGCCTTTCACCCCTCTATTTGATGTGTCGATACTTGATTGGCGAAATTGATGGCTCGTATCCCGTTTGTAAGATTCCCGCGATACAATAAAATATGTTGGAAGCCGTGAAGACACCGTTGAGCCGACGTCAGGATACTGTTCGACAGGTCGAAACGTTCCTAACATATATTTATGGGAAGATCGATAGGAAACGGATACTACAGCATCCGCAAGCACTATAGAATATATAAAACATTTTATAATACACAAATAGTACATAATTCATCGTCACCGTCAACAGTCGATAGACGTCCACAGCTGGACAGAGGCCTAACTCAAAGATCCCCTTCTAAAGATTGGTGGGAATCAGAGCTTCATTCGTTGATACGGGTGCGTCATGAGCAGGTGAGGTTGACTTAGATCCCGTGACTTGTAATACTAAAAACTAATTAAATAGCTTCTGTTTAGCTTACCAAATAAATAAATGGCTGGAGTAGGCCAGAGGAAACTAATACGATACGCCTGCTCATTAAAATGGCACTAGTCGGGATGATACAGCAGCATCACATAAGGTTCGTCGCTTTATATGTTACATCTCATTACCTCAGTAACTTCACTAGCTACAACACCTTTCAAACCGGAACACAGTAATATTTGCAAACCGTTTGTCAGCACAACTAAGGAGCTGCGGTGGTACCTACCTAGACGGTCTCAACAGAGACCTGACAACAGTAAAACTATATTCCTAAGACAGTCGTCATGTAGTAAAACTACTATGGAATATCAAGACTGGAAGAATAAAGAAGAGAAGGAGAATTAATAATAATAGCTCAGTCGGAGTAGATGAGACTGTAGACAATAGTAATAGCTGCAGGTACTCCATGAGTGTGAGGCTAAGACACTACAGTTCAGTTCGATACCATGGCTGCTGCAAAGCTTATAATGGACCATCGAATAATGTTTTAATTTACAACATTGTAAGACGATGCGGAAGTTCATTTAGGTTAAATCCATTCGAACGTTTCCGGCAACAGTTGTTGGCTTCAGTAATAAGATACACAGCCGCCGCGAACAATGGCCTTCCGCTGACTTAATGCTTGTTGTTTAATTGTTTCAATCCAAGTCCCTCTTCACTCCGTGACCTTTCCCTGGTGCCTCTAAATTCTCAACAACGTTCCGATTGTATAATTTGTATGGTTGTTTTGGCCGTAATTCAAAACCATTGTGCACTAACTAACCACGATGCGGAAAGACTTAGTCGTGACCTTTTCAACGGAGCTTTAGTTAGTCCAGAGCTTTAGTATTGGCAATATTTTACCGTTGGTAGGTCTTTGTTGCCGGAGACCGCCTAGGTAGATTCAAACGTAGTGCTTATATCTACCGCCAAAAAATATTGTGTAAACATTACCGTGTTGAAGGGTGCTATAGCTAGTGAAGTTTCCGGTATAACCATAATTAACTTCCTGTCTCAAGGCTACGAGCGCAGAGTGGTACAGTATCATACCATTCTATCTAGAGCCACGTTGTTAAGGGCAGGCGCATTTTCAATTATATATAAAAAAAATACAATACTATTTTATAAGGTATATAGTATCACATAATCTAAGATACAACAATGTATCTTCTAGAACCAGATTGGTAAGAGACATAAAAATGTATCTTATCTTAATTGTACCAGAATTTTTAATCATATAATAACTATCTTACTTACTGCGCAGAGACATGGCTTATGACCATCAGGCTGGTCCACCGATTCAAAGTGGCACAGCGAGAGATGGAAAGAACTACGCTTGGCATTTATCTGAAGGACAAAATCCGGAACGAAGAAATTCGAAGAAGAACTAAAATTGTCGACGTAGCTTTCAAAATCTGCAAGCTGTAGTGACAGCGGGCCAGCCATGTCTGTCGTGTCAGTGAGGGCCGATGGGGGAGACGAGTCTTGGACTAGAGGCCAAGCAAGTTCATATGGGGATATTTGGGCCATTTTCAACCACGCTGACCCAATACGGGTTGGTGGAATCCATAGCTTCGTTTGTTGATTAGCAGTTGACTTTGGTTTGGGTCCCGTGAGTTGTTGGACCCCTTACGGTATCTTAAGTCCAGTAAGAAAAGTATCAGTAGTGTATACTCGTATATAGTACGTAGCTGTGTTGAAATTAGAAGGGCGCTGTAGCAAATTTACTTGTGTTGGGGTATCATCATAAGTTTGAAAGAGATGAATTCAATGTGGTACAGTGTAAAGATCTTATCCAACATTACATTATGTGCAGAGAAATCGATTACCAGTAAACACCCTCTAGTTGTTATTTTGCAATATGAAAAGCACTGTAGTTATAATTTGTTAACCTACTGCTTATAAAACTCATTATTCTATACAGTTAGCTACATTAGAGTCCATGTTATAGCACAACACGTTTACGTTGATAACACTATCATAAACATCTCATAACGGATCAAGATTGATTGTACTTTAGAAGAGTAGTCGACAGTGTTATAACAGGAAAAGGAAGTAGGTCGCCGTAGTAAACGCTTAGGTGTAACCCGAGGTTGCGTCACTTATATTTCACTTCTTTATGGTGACAGGTTAATTGTCCTCGAAACCCTTGAGGTACTTGCGAAATGCTTTATAATAAGATTAAGTGTATAGTGAAGAGTTTATGTGAGGGTAATACTTTTTAATACCTTCCTCATATGCTACATATAATTTTGTTAGATCATAGTTTCAACAATCTCATATATTAATATTACAAACAGATACAAGAACATTATTTATTTTAATAAACAGTAAAAGCTCAATATGTAAGTACTGTCGTCGTATACGTCTCGACGAAGCGCAAGTTCAAATTCTATTAAACTTAAACTTCCGCTTAAAGAAAGTATCTTAAGAAAACATCCCAGTCGGTATCACTTTTAACAGAGTGGTAAAAATACCCATATGTTCTTAAAACGGCTACTTTCGTCAACACTTGCCAACTTAAAATTGGCCAATGTGATGGATGAATGACCTTGACTATCACCTTGCGAGAGAAAGCTCCGAGTCATGAAAGCTAATATCGAGTATCTGTTTCTTTATTATAGATGTCAATACTAACAAATAAAACAAAAAAACGTTTACTAGTGTAAGTCTAGATCTAGGTCTATATTGTGCGCTATTGAAGCCGACAAACAGTAGCATGCAAGCATTACCGTATTCCGGTTTGAAGGGAGTCGTAGCTAGAAAATAATAGTAATTAGATAACATATGTGTCAAGATGAGCGCAGTGTAGTAAAGTGTATACTATCCTATAGCCATGCTCTTACGGGCAGGCGTATTACTTACCATTAGCTGAACTTCCAGATTATTTAATAAAAAAAAAAAATATTTTTAAAATCTTGTTTTCTGGTGAAATACGTTTGTATAAAAAAAAAGCTGTGCACAGAACGTTTGCTTCGGTTTCAAACGGGGGCGAAATAGAAGGGAAACTTTTTCTGTTCGCCTCATTCTCCATTTCCTTCGAATGTTCTTTCTCATTTAACAATAGATTGAAGTGAAGCTTTTTTTTTTTCTTTCACACTTTACACTTACTTAGTGTGTCAGTATATTTATATTTACTATTACCTATATGTGAGTAACACAGGTATACGAGATTGAGAAAAATATAAACAGTTTGGAAACGCCAAACTCAGCATCCGATGGACCGTTCATCAGAAAAATTTGCATTAAAGGTTATTTACCATACACCCTGATCATGCTTTTATGGAGACTGTAACATCCATTGTTTTAAAATTCTCATGCTTGTATATAATACAGTCCTAGTTTAAACTTAAGCACCAATGTTTTTTATACTTTAACTCTTCTATTGTATATCATTAAAGATAATCCTTAACGCGCTTTCATGTGATCGATCCAATAATTTAAGAGATTCGTTCTCTAAGAGTCAGTACCTCAAATCTAATGATTAAGGCCAGGATTGCATCTAGCGCCGATGCTTGTCTAAGGCAGAGCGATGAGCCTTCCACGGATTCTATCCATGGACCTTCAATAGAGACGCTATCGAGAAAAATGAAAGTTGTCGGTAGATTGAAGTTCTATAAAAAATTGTACGATTTCTATTTATTAATAGAGGTTACTATGAAGTTATCTGTATAATTGAAAAAGCTTCGCATACTATTGGTCGTGGTTGAGTTTTTTTCGTGATCCTGGAGATGGAACCGAGAGGCACGATCGCGCGTGACTACTCACCGCAGAGTTGAAGCGCTAGCGAACTGTTCCAACCTGAAATTATCTAATACGCTACATTAATAACTAAACTTTTATTAAAAATATATCAAAAAAAAATGTAATCTACTATACAATTAACCATAGTTATCTATTCCTTATAATCATCATCATCATCAGCGGATAGACGTCTACCGCTGGACATAGGCCTCGTCCAAAGATTCTCACACAATCAGGTAGTGATTCGGAAGATTTGGACCTTTCACACCACACTGGCCTAATGCGGGTCCTTGGGAGCCAGAGCTTCATTTGTTGATTAGCAGAGCGCACCACGAGCAGGTGAGGTTGCCTTGGAAACCATGAGTTATTGCTTGGGAATACAATCATAAGATTAATCATTGAAATATATTCCTTCATTATACTCATGCCCTAATAGCGGCATCCTGATTGCAAACTCTACCACAATCAGTAGTAATAATAGTAGTAGTAGAAATCGAACCAGTGACAGTCGTATGACAAGTAGGCACTGTGCCACGGGGACTTCAAATTACACTTTCTTAATATGACAGCAATAAACAAAATCATCCCTAATGAAGAACGTAATAAGTTATATATTCCTACATAAAGACAGGGTACAGTTTGGAAATCCCCTCACGTCCAGAGGGTATTAGGAATAAATGTCTCGCCAATATCAATGACGGCTGTACAGCATCCCCGGTCCCTTACTAATTGTGCCTGATTAATCCACTTGCGTATATCCTGACACGGAAGATGAAATTGAAGATAACATATTGCTATGCACCAAAATTTAGACAGCTAATCCAAGTGGGGAATAAATGTTACATGTACTAATACAAGGTTATGAAAAATATACTATAATATATCTACCGGTGATATTCTTACTACCAAACAGTAAGGTCTAAACGTTTGAAGGGTGCTGTAGTTAGTGAAATTACAGCAGTAATGAGATTCAAAATCGTCTTTCTCAAAACTAAAAGCAAATGCGCATACAGTGTTTATAATACTAACTGTCTTCACATTTCCATGGATAAGGGTAGAAAACATCATCAGGAGAACATCTTGAGATTTTCCTCTTTTCATCCGAAAAAAATTACCTTTCAATGTGTACCTTATTTTTAATTCTACAACCCCTGTTTAAATAATAACACCATCTTATATATTAGTACATGCATTAAGTGTAAAGAGAGCTGTATGATCATTTTAATTAAATTTTACTAGTGGTAGATCTCTATTCCCAGAGACAGTCAATGTAGGTACCACTTCAGCCTACCGGCAAACAGTAGTGTGCAAACATTACTGTATTCCTGTTTGAAGGGCGCTGTAGCTAGTGTAACTACTAGGGTGACGAGACTCATAAACTTATGTCTTGACACAATGTGTTGCTGTCTATAACGTCTTTAGTGGCATCATGTTATAGACAGGCGTATCACTTATAATCAAGTGTTGAGATATATATAAAAAAAAATGTAATTTAGTAATTATAAGCCGATATAACATCGGAATTAATTAAAAACACCGAGCGTACTTGAATAGACAAAGCCTAAACAGTCCTAAATAAACCGTTGTAATTAACTTTTAAGGCTCCGCGGTAATTTATTTTATGTCAAATGAAATTAACGAAGAAATGAAGCCGACGGGATTGTAATTAATTGGAGGAGCTGCCGCTGGACACTTCCACGTGAGCTGTTCTGACTACGTTCAAATTCAAGTTGAACTGAAACACGCTTTTACTGGTGGCAGGACTCCCATGCCTAGACCTGCACTTTCGGACTAGTAAGAATAGAACCAAAGCCCTGCCTATCGTAGAAGGCCATTAAAAGGGTTTCGCAGGTCTTGAGGGTGGGGGTCCTTATCGCTCAACAAGCGAACCTGCGTGGAACAGCGTATGACTCAACGATGGTGCTAGGAGAGTTAGGCTCCTCCTCAGAGACGTGTGAGAAGTGTAGAGGGGCATCGCTGCGTTCTATGAGATCCCAGAGCCTCTCCGTATGCACTGATGCAGACCACCGAAGCGATTTTATTGGTCTAAGAATCCCCTCGAAACCAAAACAAAAGACAGGTCTTAATTTATACCTGTTCTTATTGGCCTTTGAATACTAGGCTGGTCGATTGTCATCAACAGTGGGAGATATCTCTAGCGCACCGGTTTGATAGATTCTAGTTGTTACCAGCGTCACGTTGTTACGGCATATCATTTTCTATCAGGTGAACGTCTCGCTCTTCTCTTCTCTAAACAAAAGACAATTAAAGCAATAATGTTGCGGATGTTTTAATAACCCTGGATTATATCACGCAAGTCTCCAGTTCGATTCCTATTCCACAATAGACGGAGTTAAGTTTACTGGTGGTAACTCACCGTTGCCAGAGACCGTGTTAGTAGGTACCACCGAAGCGCCTATTGAATCCGGCAAACAGTACTGTGCAAAGATTACTTTGTTCCGGCTTGAAGGGCGTTGTCGCTAGTGAAATTGCTGCGGTAACTAGACTAACCATATGTCCGAAGGCGACGAGTGCAATACGGTGCAATGAATACCATTTTAACTGGCGCCACGTTGTTATACGCGGGTGTATCGCTTACCATCAGGTGAAGATCCTGCTCGTCTCGTCGCTTCGTTGTAATAGTCAAAGCACAGTTGTGTACCTTTTGAGTGATTTGGGAGATTGTCAGATTTAAGGATCCAGGGTGCGGAGTCCGTATCTGCCTGTACATAGGTGCTCTCTCCACCCCTGCAGCTTTTTTTTGTGGCGGGCCAAGGTCTTTATTTACAGTTCATTTACCATCAGTAATTCAATCTAATTTCGGTTTTTTACATTCTCATCATTTATTTTTTCCATCTTACATGCTCTATTCTTCTTGTGTTTCGTTCTGCATCTGCGAAGACCATCGTCTACTTTTGCATTTTCCTGAAAAACACCGATAGTATAAAGTCACCCTCTGCAGCTTTCCAGTATTTTTAAATTTTTTCCCATCTCTTCCAGTTTTATCATTTTATACTACTACTTAAATCTATCTGCCAGTTTTTCATTTTCTTAACTATTGCTTTATTTTTATCACAGTTTTTATATATTTCCCTTTTTTTATTAATTATAACATACTTTATTTGTCTAGTTTTTATTCCTTGTAACTGTTACTACTGTGACTTCCCTCCAGACTTTCAGAAATATTTAACAACTTTCCTCTTCACTCATCAGAGAGGGAACCCCTGCTTATAATAATCTATAAATTATACAAAAGACTAAGTAACCAATTAAAATTTTATAATAACTTTATTTGTAAATGAAATATAAGGGTAGCTCGTTACGTAATAATATTTTCACGTCATGCTCAACGTATAAAAGTATTCACTTTTAAAATTAAAGTTGCCGAGGGAGGGCGGACGCTTTCAAAATGACCTCCCATACGTAACTGTCGCGGTTTGTTTTCACTCCTCCCATAATCTTGTCGCGGTAACAAAGTGGCCACATTGGTCATCCACTTTGCGGTTACATCTAATATCTGACGATTTTTTTTTTTTTTTGTAAATTGTTTTAGCCCCAAGGTGGCTCATCCTTCAACAAACGACGTCCTGGCAATCAACCCGCACTGTTACAGCGTGGTGGGGTATGTTCCGAATCCCCCGTATATGAACCATTAGAATCTACAGCCCCTAGTGCCCGACGGTACATGACGCCATGCTGACTATCAGATGAAAGTCGCGAGAAGAAGCTAGATGCGAGCAGCATAGGACCGATGGATGTGGAGATCTTTGAACCTATGTCCATCAGTGAACGTCTATCAGCTCGCGATGATGTTTTAACTGTACAACACATGAACTTCCTGGTAGCAGGTCTCTGTTCCCACACACCGTGTATTTACACGATCTTCGGCGACAGAGACCTACCACTACAGCTACTATTTCTGTATAGTGAAAACATTACTGTGTTCCAACTTGAATGGCTTTATAGCAATCGAAATTACTGAGGTAACGAGATTTACAATCTTAAGTCTTAAAGTGACCAGTATAATGTGGTGCTGTGTGTATCATCCTAGCATTCGCCACGTTATCACTCGTATCATCGTATCTTTAATTTAAAAAAAAAACTTGTATTTAAACAGAGGCCTCAAGGGTGTATTATAAACACACCCTTGTTTGGTGAGGTGTTGAAAGTAGACCAATTGTTTTGAACCAAGCGACGTAGAGCAAGATTTTCATGATAATAACGTGGCGCTAGTTAGGATGGTGGCCACTATAGTACTTTACGTTAATCGCTTAGAGACATTAGATCTGTCTCATTACCACCTTGATTTCAGTAGTTACAGCACCCTTCAAACCGGAACACAGTAACGTTTGCACACTGCTGTTTGGTGACGAAAATAGGAGCTGCTGTGGAACGGATACTAGACTGAAGATATTCAGGAGTGAAACTAGTTGTTATGCATCAAACATCACTTTTGGTTATCAGATAAACCTTCGCACGGCACCTTCCTTTCTTTAAGGTCATAGTAATGAGGGATTTGTACCCATTAAAGCTGCTTTAATGGTCGCATTAGGTGGGACCCTGAACCCCTTCGGAACACACAGACTCCTCAGTATTATGCCTAAGCACGTTCTACGGAAAACTATTCTGATGTCAGGCGTATCGTGTAGATATTACCGCACTCCAGATAGAATGGTGCTGTTGCTGCTGACATAAACAAAGTTAAAGGTACAAAGGATGAGTTGTAGTTCAACGATAACACCATAACTGACACTACATTATACTAATCATGATTTGGACCCCCAGCTGATCACCTTATCATTTTTCTGCTTGTTTGTTTTTATATTGTTGCATAACACCTTCCTTTCTCATCAATAACAGTGCCGAGGGATTCCTATCATTAAAACTCTCTTAATGGTCGCATTATATGGGATCCCAGACTCCAACCTCCAGACGGCAGGCTGCTGTAGCTGCTGATGTAAACCACCTGAAAGTTACAAAGGATGAGTCACAACAAGGATGTGTAAGATGAGGTGCAGTGATAAGGCTATAACTAGCGCTACACTAGATTAACCACCAGTTGGACGTCCTGCTCGTCTTGATACCATTCTTCTGCTTCTTTATGGTCTTTATATTGTCGTGGTCATCACTTCAGTACTAATAGTAAATATTACAGCTTTTCTATATAATAATAATATATATCAAATAATTTCCATCAATACAAAGACTTGAATATGAAATATGGTAAAAGAATAATCTCTTTAAATCGGTCAAGTTGAAAGTTTTTAAAGCACTATGTTATTGCCAAGTGTTCGCGCTTGGCCGATATTGTATTTTATAACAAAAGGATATTATAAATCGCGAGTAAGGGAAAATATATGTTACATATAACACGTGAACTGACCTTATATATATAATTTCAATACAAACTGTTTGTTTGTTTCTCAGGTCTTTGTCACATTATGCAATGTTAAGGACTACTTGTCCACTTATTATCATAAGTTGTACTTATTACATGTTTATTTGTGATGACTGTTTCTACCATAAATAAATAAAAATAATTTTTACGATTCAAATAACGCATATAAAAAATAACTTTAACTTACTCTCATTTCGCAAATGATGACAAAACTGGTGATAGCTTAATTTCTATATAACTTAAGCATGTGAGGGCTAGTTATATAAATTACATCGATTCGCAGTAGTGGGAACATTAAGTATATAGTTTTTTTACTGTTGTATATGTATGTAGAAATTAAGAAGCATAAGGATCTATTTCACAACGAACTTTCACATGTAATTTCCGGTTAAAACAGTTTGCATTTCGCAAACGTCCAAGCATTAAGTTCATGTCAGTTTGTTAATTGTAAGTTAGAGTTAATAACGTTGCATTCTGACAATTTAATTTAGGAACCACTAGCATAGAACATTTTTCATTTCTTATTTGAATCTTCTTCAAAGGAATTCATATGGATTACTTATGTTACATTTTGGTATACCTTAAAAACATCTTCCGCTACGATTAATTACATAAAAGTCATACACAAAATTAGCTATACAATTGTCAAAGAAACAAAAACTACTTAGCTTGTTTGGTTTTTAACGTCTATTGTCGTTTTATTATTTATTTTTTATATTTCGCATAAAATTTATCAAATTCTTCCTCGAAGGATATATATATCCATCTTAAATATTAATCGATTTCACAATATAAGAAAACCTTATTACTTCTTAAAAATAATCTTCCAAGTATCCTGAAACACCTAAATAACTTACTTATCTGACAGATGATCTAACTTATAATGTACTAGATTTTTTATTTGCCGGTTAAGCCGATTCGAAGATTGTAGGAAGCCAACGATGACTTTATTCGTCAGTTCAGTGGTTGCAGTTAAATAACTAGGATTCATTTCCGCCAGATAAAAGTGGGTCTGTGCGTAGCCTGTATAATAATACGAGTACATCGCTATGCCCACAAGTGGTCCTGAGTACTTCACAGGTAGTACAGGCTTAGCGTATTAATCACTTCAAAGGAGCAGCGTGGAATTTAATATACGACGAGCGTTCGGAACAGAATGCGGCTTAGCGTTTTCTGAAAGAGAAAATTCGCTGTTGACTTTTATTAATTAATAACGTCTGCATCAGCGCCGCGGGCCACGGACCACCCTTTGTCAGATTTTCAATTTAGGGTACACCGATTGACGAGCGGAAGAGGACTGATATAGAAACCTTCAATCAGTTCGCAATCATAGAAATTGAAAGATTTTACACAGGTTAAAAGATTACTGAAAATTACTGTGCGTTCAGCGATTAATCTCAGTTTTCAGACCTACTACCACTTGTTATTGGTTGTAGGTTTCTGTTGCCGGAGTTTATCTAGGTAGGTACCACCGCAGCTCCTATTGCAGCTGATAAACAGTAACGTGCAAACATAACCTTGTTCCGGATTGAAGGTAGTTGTAGCTAGTGAAATTAAAAGGGTAATGAGATTTAACATGTTATGCCTCAATGTGACGACCCCAATGTGAAGTGTACGATCCTACCTTTTTTTTATCGCGGGGGATATCTTAAAAGATACATTGCTTCTGGGAGGAAGACAAGATTATATGGGGCTTCTACTCACTTAAACTCCCTCGGTGGTCTCCGTCAGTGCATTAGGAGAGACTCCGGGATCTCCTTCGGAACGCACCGGTGCGTACCATCACGCCACAATGCTATGGCAAGCATATCACTTACCATCAATTGAGCAGCCACCCGTTTAGTCACTTGATTGAAAAAAAAAATAGATATTGTAACAAGACGTTTTCAAACAACCCAACAGATGGCACCACCGTGAACAATAGATCACGCTATCGTTTGCCTTCGGCCAACAAATCCTTATGGACTATCTTTGTAAAGCAAAACTTCTACTATTTATAATACATATTATATATAGATCAAGAAAAAAATATTTCATATACGTTAAAGTTTTTATATTCGAAGTTAAAGTATTGTTACTTTTTTAAACTGTTTTCTTAGTTCGACGGCTAAACCGATCTTAATATATATTAAAGCCGACTAGATTGATGGAGACCTTGACTGTTATTGAAGAAATGAACATTGGCAACATCCGCCGTAAATGTAGGAAATCATTATGATAATGCAAAGACAAAAAGTAGCTCAAGTTCCTGAGAGGAATATTGATGTTGTAGAAGTCTTATTGTAACAGATATTACTAAGTAAAATTAATATTCATTGTACTGATCACTTTCATCTAAACAATTTCGATTAACCTGATTATATCAGAGGAATAAATTGGAATAAGCCACCTAATCTAATATTACTGTTTTCTGCCATTTTCTTTTATCTTTTATTTCTGATAATTTTACCAGCTTCCCTACATCTTCCCTTTCAAGATTTACTGGCTCTGATAGCTGTTATACTATTAAGTCTGTTCTGTGCGTCTTTATCGTGATCTTAATTATACAGTTTCCTAGATAATCATCATCATTTCAACCGATGGACGTCCACTGCTGGACATAGGTCTCTTGTAATGTGATCCACAAACCACAATTTTGGTCTTCCTAGGTAGTGACATTTCATAATAATTCCCTGGTCTCTTTTTTATATTAAATAATGAAAGATCTGATTTTCGACTCTCTTCCTCCAACTTGTTAACTGATGGTAAATCTCAGTTGCTGGAAAGCGTCTAGGTAACACCGCAGCTCCTTTTGGTGCCATCAAACAGAAGTATAATGCAAATATTACTGTATTCCTGTTTGAAGGGCGCTTTAACCAGTGAAATTATTGGAGTAATCAGACTTAACTTCTAATATCTTAATGCGACGGGCACAAGTTGGTGCTATGATAACGATACATCAACTAAGTTTATTAGCTACCATTAGATTAACGTTTGACTCCTCTAGTCGCTTCGTTCGATATAGTGTCACCATCATCACATGGACTGTTGAATGTTGGTAAGGTTTTAATAAATACTATATAAGCAGAAACTATTAGATGCAGGCAGATCCAAGTGGAGATCTAGCTTATTGATGACGATAACTATTCAATGTCCAACATTTATATCGTACCGCTAATGGTAAAACAGAAATATTTCTATTTCATAACAAAGCTAACTTCCTCTTTAATACAGTATGGTTTCTTTAAAAAAAATCTTAGCATTACCGTAGTCTCTTTTTTATTTTAACGGGCCAAAAGACTCCGTGGTAAAGCAATGGAAAAAGTAAAAGCGGTTAAAAGTGCGCTTCTGTTAATTAGAAGCCTTTAAGGCGTTAAATAAAAGCCGTCTGCGGAGAAACATTTCATGTTTATTTAAGACTAGAAGCGAGACCTGGTTTCCTTGGAAAGTTTTATAGATTCCTAATAAATAAATAAATAAATAGATAAAGCGTTAATTGAATTAAAACAAACTACCAAACAGATAATATATGTAATTTTCAGAAAGATAATATGTGTAAGTTTCATATCACCGTATATGTATAGTGGATGGGATTATTCATGTAATAAACTAATTTTCAGGTTTCAATTAATTTTCAGCTATGACTTGTACATGTTTTATGGTTGTTTAATCGTCATCATCATTTCAACGGATGGACGTCCACTGCTGGACATAGGTCTTTTGTAATGTGACAAAGCATTGTCTTGAGTTGTTTAAATCCAGTGGCTCCCATTGATTCTTTTGATGTTCTCTGTCCACATAGTGGGGAGTCTGCCAACGATTTCCACTGCGTGGCGCCATTCCAGCACTTTAAGACCTCGACGTCCATCGGCTAGCTTGTTTAATGCTACATTTAAATTGTCCACCAACTTTATAGTAAAGGGAGAAAGGAAGAGATTAGAACAGAGGTTCAGCTTAGGAAGCCGTAGAGTTTATTTGGGGGTGTAGGGAGTTTCGCCCAACATCTTAAGGAGCCCAAGTCAACCTCACCTGCTCGTGGTACACACTGCTAAACAACAGATGAGTCTGACTACCCACCAGCCCGCACTGCCAGCACGGGCCCGCTTGGTTGGACTAAGCCCCAACTCCCTCTCAATGAAGCCGCTTGAGGGAGACCGTTGCCCAACAGTGGACGTTATCAGGCTGATAAGAAGAGTTTGTATCGTGTCAAATATCTTTGTGCCAACAAAAGAGTAGGTGCCAAGTTCACCGGGTGAGCTATTTATAAAATTGAAGATAGAATCTAGAATGTTAATTCTAAATTATATTTCGTGGGGTGTATGGGGGTAGGGTGTGTACACAAACACTAGTTCGCCACATACTCAGTAGAATCATTTTATGAATCAACATTCGCTTTGGACAGGATGAAGTCGGTTCTCCAGGTAAGAGGCTTACCATCAACAAGAGTCAATAAAACTATTAGTATAGGCGATAGGTCCTGCTTTAGTTAGCTGCCTAAAGTTATTCATCAGCCGATAGACGTCCACTGCTGTACATAGGCTTTCCCCAAAGATCTCCACATCGATCGGTTCCGCGTTGCTCGCATTCAGTGGATTCCCGCGATTCTCACCAGATCGTCGGTCCACCTTGTCGGGGGTCTCCCAACACTACGTCTACCGGTTCCCGGACGCCACTCGGGGACCTTACTGCCGCATCAGCCGGCGGTCCTTCGAGCAATATACCCTGCTCACTGCCACTTAAGTCTAGTAATCTTTTGGACTATATCGGTGACCTTAGTTCTTCTGCGGATCTCCACCGTTCTCGTAGAGAAACCCCGAGAATAGCCCTCTCCATTGCCCTTTGTGTGACTTTCAGCCTTTCTATAAGACCGACAGTAAGGAGCCACGTCTCGGTTCCGTATGTCAACCCTGGCAACACACAGAAGTTGAAGACTTTTTGTCTTCAACTCATGCGTTTCCCTAAAGCTATTAGCTTAACTAAAACTATTTATACAAACAGACGTTATCTAGACTTTTATCATTATCATACTTTAAGTTAAAAGAAATGAAAATACTTATAAAAGTGGACAGTGGTAAGAAATTGCAATCGAAGAGTAGACTTAGACGTTTGTTTTTTTTTAATTTGAAAGCAATGTTTTAATGGGAAAAATACTTGTTCATAACAAACGGCTCGAAATGTACCTTACTTGTAGTAATGAAAAGTAAAGTTAAGAACTTAGGTATTACTTGAAATAAAACAAAGTTATTTGTGTACTTATTTTAATAATCAACAAATAGAAAACGAGACTGTTGAGATGGTTGTAGGATTCTTCAAGGATTTTAGGTTCTTTGGTTTGAAAAATCGCAGCATGAGTTCGTGCTGTCGATTACTGTGGTAACAGTGTATTCTAATATCGATTATCTCAATGTGATGCTGCGTTTGTACATACATGGTGCTAGTTAGAATCTGTTCTAACTAGCACCATGTATAAAAAAACAGGTTTTGTTTATTTACTTATTAGTCGCGTTATGACAAAAACTTAACAGCCGCTTTTTTACCTTCTTATAAGTTTCCATTAATAGATGACTGTTGCCGGAAACCAACATGGTAAATACCACCGCAGCACCTTTTCCTTCCGGTTAACAGTTGTGTATAAACATTACTGAATCCCGTTGTAGCTATTAAAATTATTAGCGTAAAGAAACTTAACATCTTATGTCCCAAGACGACTTAATGTAGTGCTGTGTATATCATCCTAAGTAAACCACGTTTTTATGTGCAGGCTTATCACTAACTATCAGGTGAACATCTGAGACGTCTCATCGGTTCGTCAAATAAAAAATATATATTTTGTAAGTTTTATTGTATTATTTATATTTGTTTAAAGGCCTTTAAGGAGAAAAGAATTTCGTTAAGATTTCTTTACAATGCATAGTGTGTATGCAGCAGTGTGCTTATATTGTCTGATGATGATGATGATGATGATGATGATTCCTTTACATAGATATATAAAAAAAATACTTTGTAACAAGAAATCTTCAACCAATCCGACAGATGGCGCCACCACGAACAATAGATCACGCTATCGTTTATCACAGCGCAACTCCTAATAAGGATGGTACATCTTTATTTATATTGCTTCTAGTCAACAAGTCCTTATGGAGTATACAATTGAATTCATTTACTAGATTTCTCTCGATCGCTGTAATATCTAGCCTTTGATCAACAAGTCGTTACGGTGTATTTAATTGTATCCATTTACTGGATCTTTCTCGATCTCTGTAATGTCAAGCTTTTGGTCAACAAGTCCTTAATAAGGAGTATCCAATTGTATCCATTTCCTGCATCTCTTTCGATCGCTGTAATATCAAGCCTTTGATCAACAAGTCCTTAAAGTGTAGTTAATTGTATCCATTTACTGGATCTCTCTCGATCTCTCTAATGCCGAGCATTTAGTCAACAAGTCCTTAAGGAGTATCCAATTGTATCCATTTCCTGCATCTCTTTCGATCGCTGTAATATCAAGCCTTTGATCAACAAGTCCTTAAAGTGTAGTTAATTGTATCCATTTACTGGATCTCTCTCGATCTCTCTAATGCCGAGCATTTAGTCAACAAGTCCTTAAGGAGTATCCAATTGTATCCATTTACTGCATCTCTTTCGATTGCTGTAATATCAAGCCTTTGATCAAGAAGTCCTTACAGTGTAGTTAATTGTATCCATTTACTGGATCTCTCTCGATCTCTCTAATGCCGAGCATTTAGTCAACAAGTCCTTAAGGAGTATCCAATTGTATCCATTTACTGCATCTCTTTCGATCGCTGTAATATCAAGCCTTTGATCAACAAGTCCTTAAAGTGTAGTTAATTGTATCCATTTACTGGATCTCTCTCGATCTCTCTAATGCCGAGCATTTAGTCAACAAGTCCTTAAGGAGTATCCAATTGTATCCATTTACTGCATCTCTTTCGATCGCTGTAATATCAAGCCTTTGATCAACAAGTCCTTACAGTGTAGTTAATTGCATCCATTTACTGGATCTCTCTCGATCTCTCTAATGCCGAGCTTTTGGTCAATAAGTCCTTACGGAGTATCCAATTGTATCCATTTACTGCATCTCTTTCGATCGCTGTAATATCAAGCCTTTGATCAAGAAGTCCTTACAGTGTAGTTAATTGTATCCATTTACTGGATCTCTCTCGATCTCTCTAATGCCGAGCTTTTGGTCAATAAGTCCTTACGGAGTATCCAATTGTATCCATTTACTGCATCTCTTTCGATCGCTGTAATATCAAGCCTTTGATCAACAAGTCCTTACAGTGTAGTTAATTGCATCCATTTACTGGATCTCTCTCGATCTCTCTAATGCCGAGCTTTTGGTCAATAAGTCCTTACGGAGTATCCAATTGTATCCATTTACTGCATCTCTTTCGATCGCTGTAATATCAAGCCTTTGATCAAGAAGTCCTTACAGTGTAGTTAATTGTATCCATTTACTGGATCTCTCTCGATCTCTCTAATGCCGAGCTTTTGGTCAATAAGTCCTTACGGAGTATCCAATTGTATCCATTTACTGCATCTCTTTCGATTGCTGTAATATCAAGCCTTTGATCAACAAGTCGTTACGGTGTATTTAATTGTATCCATTTACTGGATCTTTCTCGATCTCTGTAATGTCAAGCTTTTGGTCAACAAGTCCTTAATAAGGAGTATCCAATTGTATCCATTTCCTGCATCTCTTTCGATCGCTGTAATATCAAGCCTTTGATCAACAAGTCCTTAAAGTGTAGTTAATTGTATCCATTTACTGGATCTCTCTCGATCTCTCTAATGCCGAGCATTTAGTCAACAAGTCCTTAAGGAGTATCCAATTGTATCCATTTCCTGCATCTCTTTCGATCGCTGTAATATCAAGCCTTTGATCAACAAGTCCTTAAAGTGTAGTTAATTGTATCCATTTACTGGATCTCTCTCGATCTCTCTAATGCCGAGCATTTAGTCAACAAGTCCTTAAGGAGTATCCAATTGTATCCATTTACTGCATCTCTTTCGATTGCTGTAATATCAAGCCTTTGATCAACAAGTCCTTAAAGTGTAGTTAATTGTATCCATTTACTGGATCTCTCTCGATCTCTCTAATGCCGAGCATTTAGTCAACAAGTCCTTAAGGAGTATCCAATTGTATCCATTTACTGCATCTCTTTCGATCGCTGTAATATCAAGCCTTTGATCAACAAGTCCTTACAGTGTAGTTAATTGCATCCATTTACTGGATCTCTCTCGATCTCTCTAATGCCGAGCTTTTGGTCAATAAGTCCTTACGGAGTATCCAATTGTATCCATTTACTGCATCTCTTTCGATCGCTGTAATATCAAGCCTTTGATCAAGAAGTCCTTACAGTGTAGTTAATTGTATCCATTTACTGGATCTCTCTCGATCTCTCTAATGCCGAGCTTTTGGTCAATAAGTCCTTACGGAGTATCCAATTGTATCCATTTACTGCATCTCTTTCGATCGCTGTAATATCAAGCCTTTGATCAAGAAGTCCTTACAGTGTAGTTAATTATATCCATTTACTGGATCTCTCTCGATCTCTCTAATACCGAGCTTTTGGTCAATAAGTCCTTACGGAGTATTTAATTATATCCATTTACTGGATCTCTCTCGATCTCTGCAATGCCAAGTCTTTGGTCAACAAGTCCTTAAAGTGTAGTTAATTGTATCCATTTACTGGATCTCTCTCGATCTCTCTAATGCCGAGCATTTAGTCAACAAGTCCTTAAGGAGTATCCAATTGTATCCATTTACTGCATCTCTTTCGATTGCTGTAATATCAAGCCTTTGATCAAGAAGTCCTTACAGTGTAGTTAATTGTATCCATTTACTGGATCTCTCTCGATCTCTCTAATGCCGAGCATTTAGTCAACAAGTCCTTAAGGAGTATCCAATTGTATCCATTTACTGCATCTCTTTCGATCGCTGTAATATCAAGCCTTTGATCAACAAGTCCTTAAAGTGTAGTTAATTGTATCCATTTACTGGATCTCTCTCGATCTCTCTAATGCCGAGCATTTAGTCAACAAGTCCTTAAGGAGTATCCAATTGTATCCATTTACTGCATCTCTTTCGATCGCTGTAATATCAAGCCTTTGATCAACAAGTCCTTACAGTGTAGTTAATTGTATCCATTTACTGGATCTCTCTCGATCTCTCTAATGCCGAGCTTTTGGTCAATAAGTCCTTACGGAGTATCCAATTGTATCCATTTACTGCATCTCTTTCGATCGCTGTAATATCAAGCCTTTGATCAAGAAGTCCTTACAGTGTAGTTAATTGTATCCATTTACTGGATCTCTCTCGATCTCTCTAATGCCGAGCTTTTGGTCAATAAGTCCTTACGGAGTATCCAATTGTATCCATTTACTGCATCTCTTTCGATCGCTGTAATATCAAGCCTTTGATCAAGAAGTCCTTACAGTGTAGTTAATTGTATCCATTTACTGGATCTCTCTCGATCTCTCTAATGCCGAGCTTTTGGTCAATAAGTCCTTACAGAGTATTCAATTATATCCATTTACTGGATCTCTCTCGATCTCTGCAATGCCAAGTCTTTGGTCAACAAGTCATTACGGAGTACACAATTTTACTGGATGTCTCTGGATCTTCGTAATACTAAGAGATGGACTACTATTATTATAAGTATCGGTTCATGATTTCCGCACCCCACTTGAATATCTTGACAACTATCTATTTAAGTTTGCTATGAAACATCCAAAATGCAATGAGCGGGAACACCGAGAGATCTCTTCCATTCACATTTCTATTGAATAGAGCTCAGCGTTACAGCTCGTGTTTACTGTTCATCCAAGCACTGAAGCTATCATTCGATGAGTCAAATTATTGAAAGGAAAATCTGCACTCCAGCACAAACCACCAAACCGGATGCAAAATGTTTTACGAGATCAATTTTGAAGATGATAAATCGCACTTCACAGCGGAATCGCGCTGCAGCGAATGTCTTCTGCACATGGAGCATCCATTATTCTATTGACATTTCGCAAGGTACGGCTAAGTGTTTCCTTACGGCTATTAATAATGCTTAGGTACTTAAATTACTTGTTCATATTCTATTTAAATGATAGTCATAAAACACCCCTACTTTAAAACATGACACATTATATTATTATCAGTCGATAGACTTTCACTGCTGGACATAGGCCTCTCCCAAAGATCTCCACATCGATCGATCTACAGTCACCATGGCTTCCAGTACCGCCGGGTACTAGAGGTCGCCGTATGTAGATATTCATAGTTGGAAATTTGAGCCATTTCCCACCACGCTGGCCCAATGAGCAACGGAGGAGGTGAGGTTGGCTTGGGTCCGGTGAGATGTGATACAGGGTGTATGTATATACTTTATATGATTTGAAAGTATTCATTATTTCATTCAGTTGTTCCCTTGGACATAAGACATTGAGTCTCGTTACCTCAGTAATTTCACTAGCTCCACCATTTTCCACAGGAGTTTGTACAGTACTGTGTGTCGGCAACAATAGGCGCTGCCGTGGTACCTAGAAAGGTAGCCAGCAACAGAGACCTACCACCAGTGTACCGACCTTATTGAAAATCGCATAAGTTATTTATTAAAGTGTACCAACTTGATAAACCATGTTAAAACTTTTTAAAATGAAATAAATGTCAAGTTGTATAATAAAAAAAATAACTAGTGATTTGGAAAAGCTTTCAATTTGACGAGCACTGAAACTTGTCTGAAATGGAACAGGTCATATGTAAGAAGTGAACTATAAAACAGAGGACGTAAAGTTTAAAATTTATCTGTTTATTCACTTGAATTAAAGTGATATAGTCTAAGTTAAAAAATTTTATTCAATGTATAAACATTCGTTCACTTATTGAGATTCACAATCTATATGACTAAATTCTATATAAAATTACTGGTGGTAGACCTCCGTTGCTGGAGACTATTTAGGTACCACCGCAGTTCCTATTGCAGCCAGGAAACAATTCTGTGCAAACATTACTGTGTTCAGATTTGAAAGGCTTTGAAGCTAGTAATATTATTGGAATAACCTTAATATCATGACAAACACAATATGATGCTCTGTGTATGTCATCCTAACTAGCGCGAGGAGTACGCAATGTGGTGCTGAGTATATATTCTATTGATGACATCCTTATTATGACGTTCACCTGATGGTAAGTGATGCACCTGCTGATAAAACCACCACATTGTGTTTCAGGGTATAACATCCTAACTTCCTGTTTTTTTTGGTGAACCAATTATTAATTGTAAGAAGATCTAACTGTTGCTTATATATCGACGTCATCGTCATCATCAGCCGAGAGACGTACACTGTTAGACATAGGCCTCCTCCAAAGATCTCCATATCGACGTATTAACTGGTAACAAATAGCCAATAAAACAGTTGGTATAAGGGGTTCCGCACAACAATTCACAGGACCCAAGCCAACCTCACCTACTCGTGGTGTTCCCTGCTAATCAACTAACGAGCCTCTGGCTCCCACCAACCTGCATTGAGCCAGTGTGGTGGGAAATAGCCCCATGTGAAACCCTTCAACTGACGGCTGCTAGCATCCGGCAGTACAGGAGGCCATGCTGATTGTTGAAGTTCGCGAGAGTATGTGAAGATCTTTAGAGGAAGCCAAGGTCCAGCAGTACATGTCTATCGGCTGACGATCACGGTGATGAACGAGTCATTCACCGGTAATAAAATGTATTATATGTATACGTAGAATGTTAAAGTTTTTAGTTCGAAAATTCTTTTAACCTTCTACATATAAATTTTAGTTTTTATTAGCAATACCGTTTTTACAGGCGACTCTCATATATTTTGGGAGAAAAGAAATTACTCATCTCGACCTCGTAATGGCCCTCTCGTTCAATGGCCCTACAACTTAACGGTCCTCTAGCTTAAATGACGCGATAGTTTACACTGCTGTGTACGTAGAAAATATATTTAGTTTTATACTTGATTATAATTTTTTTGGTTGTAATTAATTATAATTTTTAACCTATTTCTAAAAAAGAGATAATTGCTCTATCTATTGGATATTAATGAAATAAACTAGCAGTTCATCTAAAATTATTTTAACATTTTATTTTAAAACTATCTCTTCCCCACCCGCTTTGCTGGACGTAATACAAAATTAGATTCGAAGCTTCATTCAGAAATGTTCTCCGCCGGCAGCAACACACCCTTCGGGCTCATGCCAGTTTTAAAACCACCGCAACTCGCTTCAGGGTTGAAGTTTTGTAAAATTCATTCTTAGCCGAATTCCAAATGGCAGAAGTAATGCCTCTACCAAATTTTGAGGGTTTATTTCTAATATTATATCTAATCTATATTCATATCTATAAATATATAGTTTAGGCGATCTCTCGACCAGTCAATGAATCTCTTTATATATCATCATTAGCATCCGATAGACGTCCACTCCTGAACGTAGGCCTCCGTCAAAGATTCCCACGTCGATCGGGTAGGGATTTATATGAGAAGATTTGGGCAAATTCCCACCACGCTGATACAATGCGAGTTAGTGGGAGCCAGAGTCTTGTTTGTTGATTAGCAGGGTGCACCACGAGCAGGTGAGATTGACTTGAATCCTGTGAGATGTTGTGCATTAGATTTAGTTTTTTCGCCAATCACGTGAAAACTAGTGACAGTACGAAAGAACACAGGAACACGTGCATTCGACGCGGAATAATTTGTAGATCGTTATGGGCTATTTATTTTTTGAATTCCATAGATCCTTCATCATTTTATTTCTATTTAACTTTTATAAACATTTTTATTTCGAATTATTTATGCGGTTACTATAGTAACGGTTGTTATAGGAACTCATCTAATTTAATATAAGAATCAAATATAAAATTAGATGAGTTTCTATAACAACCGTTACCTATATATATATATATATATATAAATAACAAAGAAAATGAGTTAATGAAAAGCTTTAAAGCAATTGATTAAGAAAATATAGAATATGTTTCTGAGATCCTAAACTTCATATAAGACTATAGGAAACCGTGAGCAACTCCTATATGGTCAACAGTATAGTTCCGCCCAACATCTTACGGTGGCCAAGTCAACCTGATCTGCACGCGGTGCACCCTGCTGAATAACAGACAAGGCTCTGACCACTCACCAACCCACAGAAGACCAGTGTGGTTGTCTTTGGGATAGGCCTATGTCCAGCAGTGAACGTCTATCGGCTGATGATGATGATGAAGGAAGCAGTATTGTGCGAATATCAATCTACTCTCGTTTGAAATGTACTGATGATACCAAAATTATTGTGATAACGAGACTTAATATCTAACCTTACAAAACGTCGGACTTAATACTACACTGAAAAAACATTAAAACTTTTGCTTCATTGTCAAAAAAAAACAAATGGATTTATTGATATTAATATTCATCAAATTATAGAACTTTTATTAAAGTTTCTTCATAAAGTTCAAGCAATGTTATTACTTGTAATTAAGTAAAATATATCTATGGCCGAGTATAGTCCGTACAAATTGCCCTTAATGTATTACGCGAACACATAGTCTATAACATTGTGACGAAACGAGCATCACATTCACGTGATGGCAAGTGATAGGATCTATCAATAACAATGTGATGCTATTAATAATTCCATACTGAAACCTTACAAGATATTTCATGATTTAACTGAAGGAGATAAGCTATATATTTGCTTGACGGCAAGATATAGACCATATACGATCGGAAGTAAAAAACACCGACCTAGAAAAATATAGTATCATCATCATACATTCATTCATTTCAAATATTCTATCAGTAGATTGTGTTTGACGATCATGGGAGAGTATTACTCATAAGTTACCAACACTGGGCATGCGGGTTGGTGACTCCAGGTGGACCGACGACGTTATTAAAGCGGTCAGAAGTGGGTTGATGCAAAAAGCTGAGGTCCGCGTTCGGTGGTAGACTTTTGGGGATGGCCAGCCACCAATAGATTAGTAAATATTGATGATAATGACGATTATTCTATCAGTAAAGGTCACATGAAAGGCTGCTGCTTTACTCCTGGAGTTATGTCTTATTAGTCGCTTTTTACAATAAACCGAGGGAACAGTAGCGTTGGATATATCCTTACCTGTATCTCATACAAGGAAATGTACCAATTATATAAAAGCTTAGCCATTTCTGTTAATACGAATAAATTAGACTTCTAACTCCTCTAGTTGATGAATTTTAAAGAAGCTTCTAGAAGCCTTGCTAAATATTTGTTTTCTTGTATATAGTGCTTGAATATGTTCATGTGTACATGATTGTTCTAAAGATTTCTGTTGAGAGACATCCGCCATCATTACAATTAAAAACTATTGCTTTGTTAAATCATTCATATTTTCTATACAGCGCAGTAGGAAGATCTGCTACTTTAACCACTGAACTAACCGAGTCGTGGTTAAGGTGGATTACTGTGATATCCTCGTTATTTACATTGCATGTTAACGGTTAACCGCATTCCGGAAAATCGAATATTAAATACGGTACCATCTAAAATTTTGCATATTTTCTTTTCTCTCATAAAGTTCTCATCATCATCATCTTGGAACTGAAGTTTAACGGCCAGTTTGAGAAAACTGTTCCACTTAGTTCTACTCTATATAATGTTTTGATACTGTAAGTAATAAATAAGTATAAATCCTTCTTGATGTCCCCACTGCTGGGATTCGTAACGTTCTTAAGAGAAGCGTCAAGGCTTTTATGTATAGCCATAATATATATGTACCTGTTCAGTAGCTTCGTGTATAGTTACTCATTATTTATTCTTACTGTGTCGGTATATTTCACTCAAGCTCATCACTTAAGTGTTTGTGTAGTGATATGATCGAATAATATTACAAATATGGACTCGGAGCAAACATTAGCGGCACCCTACTAAGTGGCACTTAGCCGCGCAAGATTTTCCTTAGCCATTGTTTAATAAAGATAACTTCACGTGAGTATACATATCAATTAAATATAATGTATGGATAATAATATAATAAAATAAAATGGAATATTCATAAACAATATTTTGGAAAGGAATTTATATTAATTTCACACGATATTAAGTGATAATGAAGTAAAAGATATTGAGGCGTATTCGTCTTAGTATGCTTCGGTTTTTATATGTTGACCGACGGAACATTGCGATGCTGTTGTAGCGGAAGTACTTCTGTTTTTTTATAGGAAGGGTGGACAAACGGGCGAACAGTCCACCTGCTAATGTGATCATTGACGCCCAAGGACAGTTGCCAACTTTTAAGGGAATAATCCGCTTTCTTGAAGGCCTCCATGTCGTATTGGATCGTTTTATATCAACTACAATATGAATGTCAATCCGGCGAGCAAACCTTACTACCATCTCCAGCCTCATGAAGTTTGGATGAGTAGGACATGAGGAATCGAATCATGAACAAAACAAGAATTCAGTTGCTGCGCTATATGAAACAATTTAAGTGATATTACATAAAAAACTTCAACAATTGTATAGTTATCTATAAAATATAGATCTTGATATATTCCTATATTTATTTCTGATATATTCTTCTTGAAGAATCTGTTCAACCGATCAGCATTTTACCATCGAAAATTCCTATATATTTTTCTAAAAATTTCATTCTTCCGGTTAACAAAATGAACATTTCAGATTTTTGTTTAAATCTACCCTTAAGTACAAAATATTTTACAACGTTCATTTTCAGATTATAATTTCTTTGGGGAGTATATTAAAATTTTATTAATTATTATAAATAATTATAAGTCTGTTCAATCTCTTTCCGTCCAATGATTCGAGATATAGTTATGGTAACATTGCACGTCGTTCATGGTCTTTTAAAGTGTTAAGTATGGGGGGTTAAAAAAAGGGGTCCCGCACAATAATTCACGGGATCCAAGCCAATCTCACCTGCTCGTCGTGCGCCCTGCTAATCAACAAACGACGGTCTGGCTCTCACCAACTCGCATTGGCCTAGTGTGGTGGGAAATGGTCTAGTTCCCCGCACATGAACTTCTAATTTGGAGAGACTTAAGTATAGCAATGGACATCTACCTGTTGATGATGATGTTAAATCTACTAACTTCAATACCAACACAACCTCAACAAAACATTATTGGTGTTAGGTCTCTGACGCTGGAGAACGTCTAGGTAGGTACCAACGCAACGCCTATTGCAGCCGACAAACAGTACTGTGCAAACATTACTCTATTCCGGTTTAAAGGGCGCTGTAGCTAGTCGAATGGCTGGGGTAAAGAAATTTAACATGTCTCAAGGCGATAAGGATAATGCGGTGCTGTGTATAACATCCTTACTAGCGCGACGCAAGCGTTTCACTAACCATCAAGTGAATGTGTCACTCATATAGTAAGTTAAAAAAAACACGGGCCTCTGCCTCCTCGAGTCCCGAACCCGACGTAGCCGTAAAAGTCGAAGTTCACCAGCACCAAGCACCATTACAGGATAACTAAACAAAATATAAACTGAAGTAAAGACTTCAGTGGAATTGAAAGTGCAATTACCTTTAAATTACTTTTAAATTAACATTCGGTGGGTTTTATCCTCAATTAGTAAGTGTCCCATTAAGGAGTGGGGGAATGTACATCCATTTAACGGACGGAAGTGCTGCTCTTATTTTTTTAGAGTAGGAAATAAAGCCTTTTAAATTGACACTTAGTAACCGTAACGTCCGTTAAAATAAAAAAAAAACCTTTCTCTCCATTTTATACACGAACGGACAAGGAAAGCATTTGACTGCTGATTTATTCTTATAGATTAACTAATAGACGTGCTCAGTGTGTATGTTCCGGTTCGAAGGGCGCCGTAGCTTGATAGCAAGGTAATGGTAATTAAGACGAAGAGCCCAATATGATGCTGTGTAAACATTTGACGCAAAACTGACACTTCTTATAGCAAAATATATCCGTTACTATAAAACGATTAGTTTTTAATTAAGCGGCGTGAGGAGTAGTTCTCCTGATAATAAACCAGTGGTGCTGGTTAGGATGATATACACAGCACCAAATTGTGCTCGTCGCTATGAGGTATAAGATCTTGTCTCCTTACCCCGATAACTTCAAGAGGTACAACGCCCTACAAACCTTTACTGGTGATAGGTCTCTGTTGCCGGAGATCGTCTGGAGAAGTACCATCGCAGCGCCTATTCCTGTCGCCACACAGTAGTGTGGAAACATTACCGTGTCATGGCATTAATGGCGTTGTTACTAGTGTAATAAGCGGTATTTATACTCAATAGTAGGCAGGGCACATTGTTCGAAGGAGCGACGGCCGATAGGGCAGTAAGGTCCTCGAGTGGCGCCCGCGTACCGGTACACGTAGTGTTGGGAGGCCTCACACAAGGTGGACCGACGATCTAGTGAGAATCGGGGGAACCCACTAGAAGCGAGCAACGCGGGACCGATCGACGTGGAGACCTTTGGAGGAGGCATATGTCCAGCAGTGGACGTCTATCGGCTGATGATGAGACTCAACATGTTATGTCTCAAAGCGACGAATACAGCGTGGTGGTGAGCATAACAACGTAACAAGCGCCTCATTGTTATGGGCAAGCGTATCACTTACGATCAAGTGAACATACTGCTGGTCTGCTCGCTTCGTAGTATAAAAAAAAACTTAATTCGGTAATGTTTGCACAGTACTGTATAGAGGCTGAATAAGAAGCTACGGTGGTACATACTCGTAGACAGTCTTCGGCAACAAAGGCCTACCACCAGTATATACATGTGAGGGATGTAATGGGTCCCGCACAACAACTCACGGGATCCAAATCAACCTCGCCTGCTCGTGGTGCACCCTGCTTATCAACAAACGAGGCTCTGGCTCCCACCAACCCGCATTGGGCCAGCGTGGTGGGAAACGGCCCAAATCCCTCCATATGAATCTTAACCCGTTGGAGTGATTTTTGGGAAGGCTTACATTCGACAATGGACGTCTATCGGCTGATGATGATGATGATATATATACATAAGTAATTTTGTGCATTACTCACTATAACAGTTTACTTAAGTTCGTATAAGTTATATTAAGTAGTCAAGTTAAATTAAATTCTCGAAGACATCGCAAGAAAAATTTCCATTTAATTAAACATAACGTCGTCTATACAAATAAGTTTATTATATTAAAATATTTGAAATAATAAAGCATTACTTTATTTACTTAATAATTCCCATGTTACATTTAAGTTAATTTAAATAAATTAATACATTTCTTAAGTAAACAATGTAAATAAAATACATAAAGTAATTAATAGCCCTATTTGTGGGATGATAAC
This sequence comes from Ornithoptera alexandrae, assembly GCA_029030555.1. Taxonomy (NCBI): domain Eukaryota; kingdom Metazoa; phylum Arthropoda; class Insecta; order Lepidoptera; family Papilionidae; genus Ornithoptera; species Ornithoptera alexandrae. The sequence continues at coordinate 7,173,360 of JARDVY010000296.1, read as the reverse complement.
TGTCCCTACTAGTGAAATCACACTAATCAGCAAATGACCTAGTTAACCTAGTAAGTTTACTAGCTGTAACCTATCATACGAGATCTCGTTTATGTTTACACAACGCTGTTAGCCTGTTTAGGGTCTACTACATGAAAGCCTCACCAGCAGCGTAACTTCGTGATGCACAAACTTCATATGATATAAGAAGTTATTTTAAGTATGAAACTAGAAAGACGCTTCCGACCACAATAACGTGGTACTAGTTAAGATGTTATACACTGCACCACGTTGTGCTCGTCGCCTGGAGACAAGATCTTAAGTCTCGTTACATCAGTAATTTCATTAGCTACCACGCCTTTCAAATCGGAACATAGTAATGGTTGTACATTGCTGTTCGGCGGCAGGAACAGACACTGTACCGACAGTGGTACGTACTTGGACAAAGTCTCCAGCAGCAGAGACCTTCCACTAGTTTCCAGTTACTCCAACAGTTCAATTTATCCCATCCATTATATCCAAATATTAATGCAGAGTCGATAATGCAAATATGGACGCTAATGCATAAATTACAATAAATGTCCAATATATGCGGCATTAACATAAAATGTAATAAAGGTTAATAATGGTCTCATTTTATTAATATTTTTTTTATATTCGAGTAAAAGAGCGGAACGATCACCCGATGGTAAGTGATACGCCTGCCCATAATAACGCGGCACTAGTTACTATGATATACACAGCACCACATTGCGTTAGTCATCTGAGACAAGATGAATAGTTGCGTTATCCCAGTAATTACACTAGCTAAAGGACCCTTCGAACCAGAACACATCACTGTTTGGCGGCAGAAATTAGCGTTGCGATACCTACCTAGACAGTCTCCGAAAACAGAGACCTAGCACCAGATCAGGAGACCGTCTAGTAAGTACCACCGCAGCTCCTATTCCTGCCGCCAAACAGTAGTATGGTAAACGTCCTGCAACAGAGACCTTCCACCAGTATAGCAGTGTAGACCTCCCAAATAGATAAAAGCCTCATCCTAACCTCATCTTTCTTAAAGACCCTACTCCAGTTTTTTTCCAATAAGTTCTGATATGTCATAAGTTGCTTATGTGGTCTACGTCTTTATTTATTATCAACTTCAACTAAATCAAAGTATTAAGTTCATCACCACTCTCGTCCATCTTTCATCCTTGACTCTCTTAAAATTTCTTATTCATTTCCATTTCAATTTCATCATGTTGCCCAACAATAGTGTGGCAAACATTACTGTGTTTTGTTTTGAATGGCGCTGTAGCTAATGTAATTACTGGAGTAACGAGACTTCAACATCTTAAAGCGACGATAACAATGTTGACCAGTGTATTACTAGCGCCACGTTACTGTCATCATCATCATCGGCCGGCAGTCGTCCGCTGCTAGAGATAGACTTTTCCCAAAGATCTCCACATCGATCAGTCTTGCGCTGCTCGCATCCAGCTGCTTCCCGCGACCGTCACCAGATCATCAGACTATCTAATGGGGAGCTTGCTAACACTACGTCTTCCAAGCTTGCTGTGCCATCGGCTGTTAGTCCTTCGAGCGATGTGTCCTGCCCATTGTCACCTTTTGGACGATGTCGGTGACCCTTATTCTCCTGCGGATCTCCTCATTTCTGATTCGGTCAAGCAGGGAAACCCCGTGTAACGTTGGTATTGGCAGGCACATTAATTGCCATTGGAGGAACATTCCGCTCGTGTCGTCACTTCGTTACACAAAAAAAAAATCACTATTAGAATAACAAATATAAGTACTTCCTGTGGAATATCATCAACTATCAATTGAGACACGTATTTATTATTTATTCCTGAAATTTTTATCGTAACTATACGAAGAATCACTAAAATAGTATAACAGGAAAGCGCAGCTTTATCACTGCACAGTATCCATAATAATAAAAACCTTTAAAACAAAACTTTTGTTCTGTATTCCTGTAACGAACCTCCTTTGTACAATATAATACCTACAGAACAGGCTTAAGTTCTTTTCTGTTAGAATATCATTACCACAGAGTTCCTATTAGAGTGAATTGTTATTATCGTGGAGTCATTTACGTAAGACGCTGTGAGAATTTTAAATCCTCTTCTAATAGGATATCGCGGTCTATTACCAGCATTCCAAGAAGCACTTATCTCTTAAAGTACTCCTTCGATAATACTTTTAAATAGTGTAAATTTTTCGTGTTCTTCATTTTAATATCAAGTCTCTCTGCACAATGAAACCTCCGGGAGAAATAATAGTAACTCTTACATTTTTAGTGATGAAAACTTTATTTCAATGATATTATTATAACTATAATAGATACCATGGCTTGAATATTTACGTGTAAATTACCAAGAAAGTAATTAAAATTTAAATACTTTAATTAGAGATAACAATATCAGAATATTAGTAATGATTTAATTTGGAATTTGAGTTTCTCTCAAAATATGTGAAATAGTATTACACATATTTAAGTTCCACGAGTGTGGCAAGATGGTTTTGTTTTATCCTCCATTGAGTTAGTAGGGCAGGTCGATCCATCGTAAATTGAACGTAATAGTTTCCCTAATGAGGGTTTAGGTGAGTTTTACAGAACCCTACACGATTAATCTCTCTAACCAAAATGTATATACGGCTTACATTTAAGCAATACGCAATTATGTAACTTTTAAGCTCGTCAAAGACATATTTAACTATTTTTTTCCACATCATCTGAACTCTATAAAAATTGCTTTACTTATATATATTCATCCTTTAGTAATAATCGTCCTCAAAATTATTAAATATATAGTATTCTAAAAGTTACAGCTCCTATATAGACAAGTTATAAAAACGGATAACTCAATAAGAATTCAAACTATGATGTTAATTGCATGAATGGTATGAATGCTTGAATTGTTAGCAGAGTAGTAATAGCAGATCGAACCAGAAATTATAGTTTGCATTAACAAGTTTCTGTTTTTCAAGATATTCGTAATCCAAAATCTGGTAAGTGCCGTATATACATATACGTCACCACTGTCATATTTGGTAACAAAATAAAATCACCTTTACCTACTATAAAAGAGATGTTTAAAATTTCGCTTCATTCCACGTCGGCTTTGAGTTTTACTTTATTACGGTAATTAATTACAAGTTTATGCAGACGGCAGTTAATTATAAAATCCTTTAATTTATTAACAGCCACTGATGCTGGATTAATAAAAGTTGTTACGTGTAAAAAATTGTTTCGCTTTTGCTTACCGAAATTTATTTCAATAAAATAATGAGCAAATTGCATTAATTAATTTTAAAGTAAAATGGTCTGTTAATATGAATAAGACTCGAGTTAATTTTAATAAATTTCTGGCAATTCTTTGGGCAAGTGAATTTAATTTTATAAAATAGTCCACAACCATTACCGTTATTGAAACTAGGTATTTCTGTCTATTTCATTGACTTTACGGATCAATCTAAGCAGGAATCGCTGAACTTCCAGAAAAGATTTTTATCGGGATGATCCATAACATGGCCACAAATCTCAATCTCCTTCTAGCATCGATGTTTACTAATAGAATACTAAAGGAAAGTCAGGTAAAAAAATAGTTACGCAATGCGATATATTTAAAATTAGGTTAAATAAAATGTAAATTATTTTATGTTATTTATTAAGTTATTAAGTACCACTTAAAGTTACTCAAAATTTATGTCTGATCAAATAACCAAACCGTAAACATTAACGACTAACAATAATTTAAAATGTACGATGTGGTTTATAACAGTTGCAAAAGTTTTAATTACTTATACGTTTCCAACGGATGTACGTCCACATTAACTTCGAAGTGTTTATGTTTCTGAACTAAGAATAAATTATATATCTTTTAAAATAGAAAGTAATATAAATTTTCAGCCTTTTATTTATGCACATAGATGATTACTAATACAATGCTTGCAATAGCCAAGTTAAATCATAAAGAAATTATAGGTAAATGTAGTTACAAATGTTTTAATAATTGATAATTAACTTAACATTTAATTTATTTATTAATTACTATTTAGCTAGAACTTAATTAAATAATTAGTTAATTTCTAACATTGAAAACATGATTAGAAGATATCATTCATTACTTTAATAATATTTTGTGTGAAACGAAACGTAACTCTCTTAATATGTCTACATTTTGACAGCTCAAGTGAATTCAAAACAAAGTAATAAGTGTTTTATAGTTATTTTTAATTCAATTATTTACTATGTCTAGTTATGATGATTTTTATGAAAATATCTGTCGGTTATGTTTATCATTTTGTAAAAGTGAAAACATGCTCCCTTTATTTGATAATCTAAATAACTTCAGTAATTATGGCAAAGGAGTTTTAATTTTTTCAAATATCTGTTTGAAATCAAATGATGAATTACCAATGAAAATGTGTACAAAGTGCTTATTTTTCCTAAGGCAAGCAGCGATGTTTAAGTTAAACTGCGAAGCGAGTGATAAACAATTGAAATACTTAATAAATTGTTCCGAGTTTGGTACGGAAACATTAAAAGAAAAAATCGTTCAATACTGTATCTATAAGTTTTATTTTCCCACTGAGTCTTCAAATAAACCTGTTATAAATAATGACCAAAGTCTTCAAAAACATCACACATCAACTGTAAACAATATTCTGCATAGTAAATATTCGTATGAAAATAAAAAGAATTTATATGACACTAACAAGATCATCACACATAATAATGAAAATAAATTACAAAGTAATAATTTTGTTCAGAGTCCATGTAATAGTATAAAACAAAGATGCATAGCTGATGATGATCAATTACTAGATATAATGGAAAAAATGATTGGAACGCAGAGTGAAATAATATTTGACGATTTTAAACAAAGCAAGGGAAAAAGAATTATGAAAGGTAGAAAAGTGCTTAAGGGAACTAAAAGTCAAAATAAACCAAATAAAATTATGGGCAATAAAACAAATTTTAAATGTCGTATATGCCATAAGATACTAGCAAATCCTCTGACATACAAGCAACATATGCAACGTCACACAGGCTGCCGTTACATCTGTGAACACTGTGGAAAAGGTTTCCCTGTTAGTGCTGAACTGAACATCCATCGAGTAGCCCGTCATGGTACTGGCCCTTATCTACAATGTCAGCATTGTTCCTTTAAAGCACCTAGAAAGTTTGATTTGAAAGAACATGAAAGAATCCATACTGGAGAAAGACCTTATGCATGTGATAAATGTGGCCTCACTTTCCGAAGACGAGGTATTTGGAGAAAGCATATGGTTTATCACAGCGAGAAAAAAGTTCAATGCACTCAATGCCCTCGGAAGTTTTTTCAACGCAGTGCAATGCTCGCACATGCAAATAACATTCATGACAGGATGTATGTTTATTTATGCAACAAATGCGGTGTAACTTATGCAAAACCTGCTACAGTGAGACGTCACTTAACAGAGAGACATGGTATTCCGAGGGAAATGCAGGGAAAAGTGATCCGTGTAAATAAGGTATCTACATGAAACTGTTATTTATTTGTATACAACTTTATACATTATATTAAACATGTAATGCTGAAAATGCCTTTTTATTTCATATTCATGTAACTACTACCATTTAGTTTGTTATAAAAATTATTAGCAGTCTATATGTAAAGTGGAATATTTAGTTTTTATTCTGAAAGAAAGATCATATTAAACATATAGCAGAAAAAATATATTAACCTATGTAAAGTATTTCATTGAACTTTAATTTTCTTAGAATTCCAAAGACACAAAACTAAAAAAAGTTAGAGTATTTTTATTTTATTTTTTTTGTTAAGTTTAATTATTTAAATTTATTAAGGACTACTACTACAAAGCTAGTAATCATCCAATTGTAGAAATGTTTGTTATTTATTCATCATCATCATCGGCTAATAAACACAAGTGATTTATAACCTTTCCTTAATAAAAGTTATGACGGAATGATGAACTAATTTTCTCCTAATATCTGCCGTTATAGTTCCAATGCAGTTTATTACAGAACTAGTATTCAAAATTAAAAGATATGGAGGACACATTATAAAAACAGTTAAATCCATAGTTTTTTACAATTAATATATGACTTAAAACAAATGATAATATTTTTGTTGTTATTATCTATGGTAACATTTTGAGTAGGATATTCCATAGACAGTAAGTTAGAGATATATTGAATAAGGAGAAAAAGACAATATACATATACATTGTAAATATTTGGTTAAGTTATGCAGGGAGTTCATCAAATGGAAAGTGATTCACCAGACTATAACAATGTGGCGCTAATTAATGGATACTTGACCACAATGTGCCCCTTGCCTCAAGTCATATGTTAAGTATTGCTACCGTAGTAATTTCCCTAAGTGCAACATCGTTCTGACCATCATATACTTATATAAATATATTAAATTATTTATGACTCAAAACTTTGAATACAAATTAAAAACAACTTTATTGCTATCAGTACAGATAAAAAATAAATTGTGTGTTCGCCCTCGCCGGTTCTACTTCAATAGAGGTCGCCCCAAAAAAACAAAGTTCATTGTTATAAAAACAATGAAAACTGAACCTTTTTTTTATTTCTACTAATTAAAAACTAACAAAAACGTATTTTTGTTAAAACGTAAAATTTTGCGGTGAGATAGATATTTTGTTATTTCATTTTCAACTGTTTTCAGATTTTTTTGTTTTATTGTACGTATTAAAAATTTATTCAATTTATCTTGCGGTTGGTGGTTATGTAGCTTGTTGTAAGGTTCTTTTTAATTATATCTGTTTATTACCTTTTCCTCTGCCATTACTTTGGTATGACATACAAAAAAATATTAAATTGGTAATATTTTTTTTTTTATATGTTAAGCGACACACCGAGCGGAACGTTCATCTGATGATAAATGATACGTCTGCCCATAACATTGTGGCGCTAGTTAAGACGGTATGCACTGCATCACATTGCACTCGTCGCCTGAGACAAGATCTTAAGTCTCGTTAAGCCAGTACTTACACTGGCTACAGCGCCTATCAAACCGGAACACAGTAATGCTTGGTATCTACAGAGGCAACAGAGACCTACCCCCTGGTAATATATATAAAGCTATTAAATGACGAACAGAGAATATCTTTTACTACTTATCTCTTTTCTTATAAGTCAACTAAATCCAGCAGATATTTGTTTCCGTCTGTTATGTTTTATCATTATATATCTGAAAACGATACTAAACTATCTATAAGAATTAATCAAATGACTTAATGAGCGTTTGTGGCCTACCGCTGATGATGAAAACAAAGTAATACTGGGATTTACAACCTATGTCCCGCAGTTCACAGAACTATCCTTCCGTTATTTTGAAAGGATCGAAACTGAAGAGGATCCTTTCAAAATAACAGAAGGGTCGTAAAGTGTATAAATAAAATTAGATTATAATGAAATTATCTCCGACCCAAACGTTTTTTGACGACCCGAATTTTGTTTGATTTTGACCTGCGAATAAAAAGGATACAGGTCATCATTTCAACCGTTAGATGTTTATCATCATCCCGATCTCCACAGAGGTCATTGGGTGGAAATGGGCCTTAGGCCACCGTGCTGGCCCAGTGCATATTGATGGGTGGTCAGAGCCTCGTCTGTTATTCAGCAGGGTGCACCGCGTGCAGGTGAGGTTGACTTGGGCTCCGTAAGATGTTGTGCGGAACCCCTTACAGCATTCACCCCACACACCCAATATCGGTCATAGGTACAGAATATGGTATATAACTAGCTGATCCCTATCCGCTTTACTGATCGTAATATAGAAGTATATTTTATATTTACGACTTGAAATTTGTCAGAAATACGAAAAAATAATAAGTATTATTATTATAATACCCCCATTTTAACCCTACCTGCCTACAAACGTCGGCCCCTAATGCCCGGCGATACCAGAGGCTATGCTGATTATGTGTAGAAATCTTTAGGGGACGTATATGTCCAGCAGTGGATGTTTATCGGCTGATGATGATGATGATGATGACGAATAATTAAAATACACAACAAGTCTTGTGTGCCCATATAATATTCTTTAACCATATTTTAATATTGCTTCATGACATAATTTGAGTAAGGGAAGAATAATTAAGTATTGAGATGATATTATTTTTTTCATCATTCATTTGTTAGGCAGCAGTCGAGGTTTACATGATGATGATGATGATAAATAATTTATGTTAAGCTAAAGCAATTATCGTTGCCAGAACTAATACCAACTTCGCCCACACCTCCCGAACGGTAGAAACGCCCAATCAAACTTCACTCGTACCGGAAATAAGTTATTACAATGTTGATAACTTGTACTGAAGCAAGTTGGCGGCTTGAACTTTTATGCGCTTAACTAGCAATCATTTAAACCGCGACACGGCGCAAAGTTTGAGAAACTTTAAATTGCTTGTTAGTGTTATCGATGGTTTAACCGGTAAACAGTTTTACACTACCATTGGTTTTCGTTTTAGAAATAGACGAAAATTATTAATTCCAAATGAAATTTGAAAATAGAAGATATGTTTATTCTAGAATTTGAGATAATTTACAAAATTCTAGTAAGAGACAGAAGAATATATATTATGGCGTAGCTAGCAACACAGTCATATACCGGTGGTAGGTCCTAGGTAAGTAACACCGCAGCGCCTATTTCTACCAGCGAACACTAGTGTGCAAATATTACTGTGTTCCGGTTTGAAAGGCGCTGTAAATAGTAAAATTACTGCTATAACGAAACGTAACATCTCATGCCTGAAGGTGACGAGCGCAATGTGGTTCTGGTTATAACAACTTGACTAGTGCCAGATTGTTCTAGGCAAGCGTATTACTTACCATCATGGGAACATCTTGCTGGTCTCGTCGCTTGGTCGAATATAAAAAAAGTATCAAATGTTACAAACGCGTTAAATTTATAATACTGTTTCAGTTAGTGGTGAATCTGTAACCTGGTATTGTGTAAATATCCTAACAAGATTCTCACAGCTTTGATATTTAGGCACATCGTTTGTTATTACATGAATGTACAACTCATCTAGTAGCTTAGTTCTGAAGTTAAAATTAAGAATAATAACAGAGTAAAAAAAAAACGTATTACCTCTTTAATACAGCGCCCTTCAAATCGGAACTGCAATAATGTTTGCACACAACTGTTTCGCGGCGGAGTTGATGTTAATCATCATTAAAAATGCTTATGTTAATTTCCGTTAGCAATGTTGGCATCTCTATAGCCGGAGACGTAGGTACAAGCGCAGCTTCCGTTTCTACCACCAATCAGTTGTGTGCAAATACTACCATGTTACGGTGTGAAGAAAGGTAGCTAGTGTGATTACCAGGGTTGGGACGAAATTTATGTCTCAAAGGACAGTGCGGTGCACTATGTATAATCCTAACTAGCTCCGCGTTATGAACGCGCGTATTATTCACCATTAGGTGCGAGTCCCGTTCGTGTTGTAGCTTTGTCGGATAAAAGTAAAATGTGTAAAAGGGTGCCCATTAAAAAAGGAGTGAAACGCCAAAAAATCGAGGTGGGGTCAGGTCATGAGTTGACATCACCATCACTCACTCACACGTGACGCGGCGGCCGTCGTTAACTGTGTGCCGCGCCCGATGATCCGATACGGTTTTATTAACGCGTCCTTCAAAATGACGGGTGACGTCACTACTTATTTACATCTACCCCAAATGCAAATCCAATAGGGCCGGTGATAGACCATATAACTCTGTTGCCGGAGACCGTCTAGGTGGACTACAATCACTATTATTTCACTACAGCTGATGATATACCAATCGCTTTCAATGATCAGAAATATGCACAGAGAATTTGTGTAGGACATGCAAATTGTCCTCGGATTCGAGAGCCTTGAGAGTGGAGGCCCTCAGAGCTCAATAAACAAGCCTTTGGAGGACGGCAAATGCATGGTGGTCTTGTATTTGTCGTAGCACAGCGTGGGTGCTGAGGGCTTTGGCCTTCCTGAGATGTTTTAGCCAGAGTGCAGGGAGGCACCGGTGCGTTCCGTAGGAGATGCCCGAACCCTTTCTAATTCAATCACAGAGACCACCAAGAGAGTTTTAGTAGGTGGAAGCCCCACATAACCTGGTCTTCCCCTCAGAAGCAGGGTATCTTATAAGATTTCCCAAAAAAAATTGTATGCAAATTAAACTTAAAACCTCTGTGCTTATCTATACTTATAAATAATTTATTTGACAACAATAATTTTTTGAACAAGTATTTGTGGTATTTCTCAGAACAATATGTCACAAATTTTTAAACATCCAAATAAATTATCGAATTCTCACTGCAATCTGTTCTATTTGGAGATACCACGACAATCTTTGATCAAGTTGAATACCTAAGTATTTGGTTTGACTAACTTTATTTATGATTGGACAGTTACAGGAATCATTTGCGACATGGTAACAATTATGAATTTTTATATTATAATTAACTGGTAAGGATTTAATATACAGGATGCAAGGTAACAGGTGCAAAAGATGTGGAGGGCCTAAAGTATAGCTCGTATCCGTTCTATCTACGTATGGAATACCCCATACAAAAACAATGGTTTTGGAGTTATTAACTATTTAAATATTTTTCAAAAAATTCGATGATTTTATTTCTTACTTATTTCTACACAAATTTTAATGTCATAATTATTGTTTTATTAAATTAAATTAATATCATCACTAAGAGGCTCAAAATTTTAAATTAGGTTCTTTGAAAGTCGTGACAGTAACAAATAAGGCGTCATACTTACATTTTTATTTATTCTTATAATAAAATTTTATTAATAAAAAATACGTAAAAAGCACATAGATAAGTACCTGACTTCAATACCTATCCGACAAGGTATAAGAAAGTAGATAAAGATTCTTAAATTTACAGAAAAAAATGTACTTGTAATAAAACCAAGCACCATGAAATATCTAACTGTAGAGAAACAATAAGCAAAAGAGTCAAATTATCGGCCGCCGTGGCGAATACTTTTATAAGTTAGACTTTTCTCTACAGTAGACTTTACCTCATCGTAGAATTTTTCTCGCCGTAGAGTTTTTCTTACATGAGACTTTCCTCACAGTAGACTTTTCGTCGCAGTAGACTTTTCTTCGCAGTAGGCTTTTCCTTGCGGTAGATTTTTCCCCGCAGTAGACTTTCCCTTGCAGTAGATTTTTCCTAGACTTTACCTCGCAGTAGACTTTTCCTCGCAGTAGACTTTTCCTTGCGGTAGATTTTCCTCGCGGTAGATTTTTCCTCGCAGTAGATTTTCCCTTGCAATAGATTTTTCCTAGACTTTTCCTCGCAGTAGACTTTTCCTCGCAGTAGACTTTTCCTTGCAGTAGATTTTTCCTCGCAGTAGACTTTTCCTCGCAGTAGACTTTTCCTCGTAGTAGACTTTTCCTCGCAATAGACTTTTCCTTGCGGTAGATTTTTCCTTGCAGTAGACTTTCTCTTGCAGTAGATTTTTCCTAGACTTTTCCTCGCAGTAGAATTTTCCTCGTAGTAGACTTTTCCTTGCAGTAGATTTTCCTCGCAGTAGACTTTTCCTCGCAGTAGACTTATCCTCTCAGTAGACTTTTCCTTGCGGTTATTTTTCCTCGCAGTAGACTTCCTTGCAGTAGATTTTTCCTCGCAATAGACTTTTCCTCGTAGTAGACTTTTCCTCGCAGTAGGCTTTTCCTTGCGGTGAATTTTTCCTTGCAGCAGACTTTTCACTTTTATTACAGGTGGAGTTTGCTTCTACGACAATAGCCGTATTCTTTATATCAGCCCTATGTCTACGTACTCTGTAAGTATCCTTGATGTCATTTTTATTCAGTTGACAACCAACGCGCTCGGATAGACACAGACAGGATCGTACCAACAAGTACCTCCTTCGTCTCATTCGCAAATTTTCTAACATTTCAAAATGTGATTTTCTACTTTCTTGTTGAGAACTTTCTAATTTTTCTTCTAATACAATTATGTATTGCCGGTTTGCTTTTAATTTGTTTTCCAAAATCTCTATTCTCTTTTGAAACTCTTCGTTTTGTGCAGATAAAAATGCAACAGATTTTTCAATATTAATATTCGACTGCTGTATTTCTTTTAAAGTACATGCATTCTTTTCGAATTCCTTTTCTTGCGATTTTATAAAATTCTGAAATATGTTTTGCATCTCTTCAAGAAGTTTTAAGAATTCGTTTCTAAAGTCGTTGCCTTTCCTTCTCTTATCACGTCTCGTTACAAAGTTAGGCGAAGTTGAATTAAACTGGCCCGTGCGATGCATTTCCGTGTCAAAGTGTGATTTATCTAGTAGACCGGCCATTTTAGCATCCTATGTAGACGAATACCGGTGCGATCCTAGTACTGCCCCTGCAAATTTTATTAGATCGAAAAAAATGCGCCCGCGCACGGTTATAAACAATTAGACTAGGAAAGCATCAATCAAGGAGCTTTGATGAATAATCGGTGGGCGGAGTTAAGAGCAAACGGTATTTTGGGACGTTTTCACTCCAATGATTGATTAGTAATATGCACACATTGATGCAAGCACAGATCGTACCTATCGGTTAAAGTCCGGTACACAGCGACGCGCGGCGATAATGCTCGCGGTCTATGCACTCCTAGAAGAACAGACTCCCACTTAAATAATTTATACGAGTATATTAAAAAAACTTTTAAATAGCGTACAAAAATTACGTCTACACCGTGTGGCAGCCCTAGGGGAAGAGAAAAAAATAAACTTATCATTTTAGTAATATTCAAAGCATATATGTGTACCCTCGGAATAACTTAAGAGATTATTATTAAGATAGGGTTAGGGAGTCAGGGTATATTTGGCTGTATGAAGCGCTCGTCCTGCCAACTACTACCTGCGATTCTCTTGCCATTACGAGACTTTCACCTGCTGATAAATGATTCTGGCTCTGGTTAAGATGCGCGGTACCATATGCTCATAGTCTTAGACATAAAATATTAAGTATCGTTACTCATATTTCGCTAGCTATAGTGTCCTTTAAACCGGAACATGATTATGTCTGCACACTACTTTTTGGCGGCGAAAATAGGAGATGCAGTGTCCGGCAACAGAGACCGACTAACAGTGAAATATTCTCCGTTTGTTAGATCAGTACTAACCATTGGTTCATATACGAGATTAAATTAATATATATATAGTAGGAAGATTTATTATACAAAAGCGGACATTTCGAATTGAATGCGTAAGGTTATATCAAATGAAGGATTTCCGGAAATAATTACTATTGAAAGGAAAGGAATTGTATACGAGGATCTGAACCGAATGCGGGGAGAATTCCGCATGCATTCCTTTCGCCTCTTTTCCGTACAAGGAAATATTTAAAATGAAGAATTTCATTTTGTGGGGCAGCTATTGTCTCGTTCGCGTATTTTTTTTTATTCAATTAAGCGACGCAACGAGTGGAATGTTCACTTGATAGTGAGTCATACGCCCGCCCATAACAACGTGGCAATAGTCAGGATGATACGCACAGCACTACATTGCGCTCGTCGCCTGGGATATAAGATGTTGACTCTCGTTACCCTCATACACTAGTAACAGCGCACTTCAAATCGGAACACAGTAATGTTTGCATACTACTGTTCATTGGCACAAATAGTAGTTGCAGTGGTACCTACATAGTCTCCGGCAACAGATACTTACCGCTCGTGAAATCTTAAATTAAATAGTTTCATTGCTCTCCTCCTCAACATCTCATGATCTTCAAAAATACTACTACTGATACTACTTCTACTACTGCTACTACTTCTACTACTGCTACTACTTCTACTACTGCTACTACTTCTACTACTTCTACTACTGCTACTAATTCTAATACTGCAACTACTGCTGCTACTGCTACTACTGTTACTGTTTTTCAATTTCTCTTTCCTTTTGTTGTTTTTTTATTAACCTTTTTTCTTGTTTCACCGTTTGTTAAAAGGCACCTTTGTCCAACTTCGATCGTGTGATCATCATACATTTTTTCATGAGTCACTTTCTAAACAGCACATGTTATTGAAGCGAGTATTCATTTATTTTAACCTTCGTCAAAAAACAACAGATGGAAAATATTTCGGAGGGATTCTTTAGACAACCTTTATTTAACCTGAAAGAAATCTGAAAGTCTTTTACTAATAAACGGATTTTATGTTTAAAATATTTCTTAGACCCCGGAAAGGTCCACACTGTAAGGATCCAATTAATGTTTGACGCGCTTAAGTTAACGCGGAGTGAAACATTCTGTTCGCAGTAATGGGAGCGACGTAATTTATTTACGACCCCTTACCAACGCGCGCTGAAAAAGGATAATTCGGTTTTTTTTTTGTTATCTAAAGCTCTGTTATCTTATTTAAATGAATTTGTAAAAGCTTGCGCAAACGATACATATGAAACTGCATTTTAATAAACATGTAGATAGCCCTCTTAATGTTCAACTACTGGGATTTTGACTATATCACAAGGAGACAATCAGGGAATTTTATCCATTGTACTGGTCAAGTGCGAGTCGGTGGATTACAGATGTCCTCGAATGTTGCTGTTCCTGGAAAATATCAATTTCCTCATTATGACCTTTAACGGAAACTCAAACTCAGTAGAGACCGAATTCGTTCCTCTTTAAAATGTATAATTCCAATGTCTTATGGATTGAACAATTAAGACTACATCAGCTGTTTGCTCATTACGATTTGGATGGATGATCGCTACTACTAGTTTCTAGATAGTAGTATCCATAACCATAATCATGGAAATATGTCCGTTTATGTATGTTTAACTAGTGATATGTCTCTTTTGCCTGAGACCGTCTTAGTACCACCGCAGCTTCTAATTCTCCTGTTAAAAAATATTATACAACTATTACTGCGTTCCATTTTGAAGAGCCCTGTAGCTAGTAAAATTGCTAAGATGATGTCACTTAACATCTTTTATCTCCAGGCGACGAACATGTGAGTTTACGACTAAGAATAAGTAATACTACCTATTAGGAGTTATGAGCATGAATCTTCCTGTGAAATGCTTGTTGTTTACTTTTGTCTCTTGTGGTTCAGTACAAATTTTTGTCATAATGAGTTAAAATGCATTAAGACACGCAGTCATACTTTTTAGGTGATATTGTGTAGTTTAATTTTTTTTGGTAATAAAAAATTTTGTCGTAGTAAATTTCTTAACGACAGAACATCGAAGTTATCGTCCGACTGTGACAAACAGCGATTAAACCGGAAAAGGGAAATGAGCGTTTCGTTCGCCGAAGCTCAGTAATTATTCAAATCACGTCAAAGTTTTGCAACGACTTGAAAGTACAAACCCGAAATGTCAAGCCCGAAGTGGAGAATTGAGCCGGAGTGAGGACGCGCAGGGTCATTTCGCGGAATGGGGGGCCCGACCTAGATGTCTTTACATTTATTGCAACTCCACAGCAGTCTACGCTTCAGTTGTTCAATTTGTTTATTCAGATACATTTTTAAAGTATACAGTTCATATTTTTTTATTCTACAAAGCGACGAGACGGTCAAGACGTTCACCTGATAGTAAGTGATACGTCCGCCCATAACAACGTGGCGCTAGTTGGAATGGTATACACAGCAACATATTGTGCTCGTTACTTTGAATCATAAGATGTTGTCTCGTTACTCCAATAATATCACTAGTTACAGCGCGTTCAAACCGGATCACTGTAATGTTTGCACAGTACTGTCTGTCGGCTGCAATAGGCGCTGCGTTGGTACCTACCTAGACGGTCTGTAGCAACAGAGACACTACCACCGGTGTAAAAAATATAAAGAATTTTATAAAATTTATATTTTTCACCCTGGGGGCACGGTATGCTAATGTAGGCGGTGCCATGTGTTGAGGATGTGGTGATTGATGCAAGAGATCCCGGGGTTCCTCTTAATGCATTGATAAAGGGTAAAAATCTCAGTTGTCTCTCGGGTCTGTGTTGCCGAAGACTTTTTAGATAGGTACCGCCGCAGCGCCTATTGCAGCCGGCAGCAAGTACTGTGCAAACATTACTGTGATCCGGTTTGAAGGGCATTGCAGCTAGTGAAAATATAAAGGTAAAGAGAATTCACATCTTATGTCAATGACGACGACCACAATGTGGTGCAGTGTATATCATCCTAACTAGCGCCATATTGTTATAGGCAGGCGTGTCAGTAGTATATAGTAGATCGCTGGTCTAATGGTTAGAGCGTGCGTCCTTCATTCCGAAGGTCACGGGTTCGAATCTCGGCATGTGCCGATGACTTTAATGTTTAAGTTATGTACATTTGTGAACTTTAGTAACAACAGCGGAATACGAACGGTGAAGGAGAACATCGCGAGGAAACCTGAACATGAATTAGAATTTATTCCAAGGTGTGTGTGAAGTCACCAATCCGCATTGGGCCCGCGCGGTGACTATGGCCCATCGCCTGCATATTGAGGGTAGGCCTGTTCCCCAACAGTGGCTACGTAAATTGGCTGTTGACTGAGGAGTATCACTTACCATCAGATGAACGCACTGTTCATCTCCACGCTTAACTTAATAAAAAATTATACATTATATATTAAATATTACTTCCACCACAAAAAAGGAGAAACGTTTAACATTTAGCTAGGTTTATGTATAGCTGCATACCGATTTGAAAGGCGCTGTAGCTTTTATTTCTGAGGAAGAAATTCTTACTAAAACTCCACATCTGGGCAGCGTTCGGGAGGCTACGCAGCATATTCTCGTCCCAACTACCGCAGTATCTAAAGACAAAGATCTTTAATTCGTGCGTGTTGCCAGTGATGAGTTATGGCACCGAGACCTGGCCGATTGCAGTGGGCCTGGTGAAGAGGCTTCAAGTCGCACAGAGAGCAATGTAAAGGGATATGCTCGGGGTTTCCCTGCGTGATCGAATCAGAATTGAGGAGATCCATAGAAGATCTAAGATCACCTACATAGTCCAAAAGATTGGTAGTCTCAAGTGGCAATGGGCGTGTTGCCCATCACTCGAAGGACTAACAGCCGATGGGATAATAAGGTCCTCGAATGGCGACCGCGTACCGGAAGGCGTAGTAATGGCAAGCCCCCCATCAGGTAGTCCGACGATCTGGTGAAGGTTGCGGGAAGTAACTGGATGCGGGCAGCTCAGGAATGATCGATGTGGAGATCTTTGGTGGAGGCCTATGTCCAGCAGTGGATGTCTGTTAGCTAAAGATAAAGAACCGTAAGCATGAGGTTATGCTTTTGACCAATTTGTGGAAAAATATTTACATTGGTATGAGTCCAGCTAATGTACAACACGCGTCTGTGTCCACATCTCAAAAACTTTAATACGCTTTCTAAGATCTTTAATAGTCCAAGTCTCAAAGTATACTTTTATTGAACGTGATAATGATGTGCGTAACAACCTAGTGGCTCATTGTTACACAGTTTAGTGTCTAGTGAATTTCCTGTTCGTCTCCTAATGTAAAAAAATGATAATATCAATATCAATGGGTGTAAAACTCCATGAGTTTCTATTACGGAGTAAATTGTTATTATTATGGGGCCGTTTGCGTAAGACGTTCAAAGAATTTTAAATTCCACGCTAACGGGATATTGCGGGCTGTTACAAGATTCGTTACAGAGAAGTTTTATTTTATCACTTAAAGATATACTTACTTTTTTAATTTATAGCTTTCGTTACTAATTTTGGTTAGGACTTATCCCATATTGATGATATTTTAGTAAGATAGTTTCCCGTTTCATTCGTTCGTTTTTTGGAATGACTAACCGGCGTCAGTGCTTCTATTTAGGGATGATAAAGGGATTCTTTACTTAAATAATAAACAAACTGAACTAATAGATAAATATATATTTACATTTCAGATCCTGAAATCATTAATTAATAAACTAAACAGTGAGATATAACAAAGAAATCTTAGCAAGGACATGCAGCAAATTTAATCATGGCTTATAATTCTGTAGATTGTACTAAAGCCGTCTATAGTGCAATCTAAAATGCCAATTCAAACTATCAAGTTGTTATCTGCCAAGCCTGGCAATGAACGAAGATGCGTTTCCTTTGTCTAAGTCAAACGAGTGCACTTACTTCAAACTATATTTCGGAAGCACTGCAGCGTCTTCTTAACTGCAAGTGTTGTTTATATATTACACTAGCTGCTGCGATGCTGCCTAACATCCATGTCCAGTGCATGATTACTGATTACCTACTCATGTAATCAGTCTATATCTGGCTGGTGTAGAAACTTGGACAGTTAATTCGGAAGAGGTTTGACTTTGACATCATATTCGCAGTGACGGAAAGCACTCAGTACTGTGGCTCGATGTCACCGTCGTCCTTTAAATAGAGCCAAAGGACGTAACCCAGGTATTTGAATCTTTCTATAGGGTGGCGCAAAAGTAATCCTCCTATCAGAAAATGATATAAATTTTGCCTTGATGTAAAAAAATTAAAAGACCAAATAAAAATAATTCACAAGAAGAATCAAAGTTTTTCATATTTTTTTTTTAAATTACAGCCAAAAACATCGGAAGGTTATTTTTGCGCCACCTTGTATACCTTGTATACAAATATGAAAAACTTTGATTCTTCTTGTGGATTATTTTTATTTGGTCCTTTAATTTTTTACATCAAGGCAAAATTTATAGCATTTTCTGATAGAAGGATTACTTTTGCGCCACCCTATATAAACCTAGCTCTGTGTTTTTTGAGGAAAACCTCAATATTCAGATAACCCATCAAAGATTACATGACCTCTCACCACCGAGTGGGATCTTTCTTAAACCCTAAAAGCTAGTCTTAGAGAATCATCGACTCATACAAACGTAGACAAATATTTGTTTAAAATATTACTGGTAACATGATGTATATAATTTTATACTATGTTATATTAACGATAAATCCTTTATAGAGTTTCAAATTAGAAACATAATCGGTTTGTTAGGAATATCCTCCTGGTCCTGATCGGAGTTAGGAGTAAACTGTGCCCAATCCGGCGTCGCCGTCACAAATCGCGCGTTTAAAGCCTTGAAATACTTAAATAACAATTAGCGGTGACCACCGCCGGACAAAAGGGTTTTATTCTGCCCTCATTGGCCTTCCGCCCGCTACTAAGGGTCGGCCGGATGTAAATTGAAAGTAATAGTTACTGTAATGACGGTTGGGATGTGTTACGGAACCCAAAATGTTAAAATCTCGTTAAACCAAAAATAACTGCGTTTACATTATCTTAGACAAAGAACTGGTATCATTTCTGTACAAACTAGTTTTTCGCTGTTTGTTAGGTCTCTTCTTTACTAACCTAACCTAAGATCTAAGGGTAGGTTTTATTGCGGTTTATAACCTAGAAGTTTATGTAGTGTGCAAATATTACGATAAGATATAAAACAACAATATAGCTTATATAGCGTAGCTTTTTTCACCAGCACCTAATTCTGCTACTAACTGTAGTGTGCGAACATTACTGTGTTCCGGTTTGAAAGATGTTGTGGCTAGTAAAATTATTGCGCTAGAGAAAGTTAACATCTAAAAAGTTTATTAGTTAGTCTCAAAGCGAAGAGAATAATATGAATATAATCGTAACTACCATCAAACGTTTATTGGTGTATCACTTACCATCAGGTAAACGTTGCGCTGGTTTTGTCGTATTTAAAAATTATCAATTTTTAATCCCTTATCTTTCATGGCGACAGGTACAATGGTAGCCGTGCTGATCCCGGCTGAAGAATAGGGCACCTCCATCTCATCTCGTGGATGTCGTATGAGCCAAGAGAAGTCGCAGATTGTGCAGCAATATTCTATGGAAATTTATCAATACTGATGGACAATGTGCGACCATAAGGGATTTGTACATTTTCATCCCCCTAGCCGTAAGGTGGCGGCTATTCCACCAGCAATAATTCCCAAGGAGGGTTGGTGTCAAGCGGACGGCCGGCTGTAAAAACTCTAACAAAAAATTTGCAGTATGGAGTACAGTAAATACGATGATTCCGACCGAATCAGGAGCTCCCCTGCAGGCGACGCGCAGAAGCGACACCCGGCTTCTGTGAGAAGTGCACTAGGGTTGTTGCATCAAGGACGGGTGCGACGCATGACGCGAGTCCGGGAAGTAAGGCTGAGAATCGCGAGTTGGAATGTAGGGACAATGACTGGCAGGGGAAGAGAGTTAGCAGATGTATGTAAGAGAAGAATAAATGTTGCTTGTTTGCAAGAGACGAAGTGGAAGGGATTGAAAGCTCGAGAAATCGGAGAAGGATAAAAGAAAGTAATGAGAATGAACGTGGAAGTTTTAAGGGTAGAGGAAGACCGAAGAAAGTGTGGATGGATTGTGTGAAAGACAAGTGTAAGAAGAGTGTGAATTCAGATATGACGGCTGATAGAGGGATATGGAAGAGAAGTACATACTGTGCCGACACCACAAAGCTGGGAAATGGGCAGGAGGCAGAAAAGGTAGGATGAGATTCAGTTATATACTATATATACTAAAAGTTGAACGTCCCATCCAATGCGTGGTTTACTACAACAGATTTATCTTCTTTGTCTACACAAATACGATTTAATATAATAATGTACCATACAAATTTTGTATATGAAAGATTTTGGACCCCAACGCGGTGTTAGCGTGTATCAAAATTAAAACAAGCACGCTTCAGTTAACTTCAACAGATAGACCCCCAACTCTCACGTAAGTATGCACTAAACTTATCGCCGGCGGGATTATTACATTTTTTTTATTAAACGAAGCGAAGACATCTGGGACGTTCACCTGATGTTAAGTGATACTGACCATAACGAGGCGCTGCCTAGGATGTTATATACTGCGCTGATATCATCGCCTTGACACATAAGATCGCGAGTTTCGATACCGCAGTGATCACTAGCTACAGCGCCCTACAAACCGGAAAATATAAATGTTTGTCGGCTGCAGTAAGTACTGCGGTGGTACTTACTTAGACGGCATCCCGCAGCAGAGATCTACCTTCGGTAACCGTACCTTGCGAACATAAAACTTAACAGCGATAGTAATGAAACATTCCCAGCGATATCGTCAATCATACGATACGAAACTTAATTGTCAACTATTATAATGCGATTTTCGCCATCTCCAGTCTCATGTGATACGTAATAATTCCGTCGTTAGGGTTAAAAACAGGTCAAGTGATTGCAACCAGCGGCGGTGGCTTTGCTCTTCGTTAGTGTTGGCATTATATCCGGTCGACCAATCGCCAACAGTAACCGCGACAGAAACCTTTAAAAGCAATCTACATTATCAAAGTGATGAGTAGAATCTAAAAAATCTGAAAAGCTACTGAAAGTAGTGTCATAGTTTTGATGTTAGGAGACCGGACGACCAGATGCAAGGCAAGCCTTATCTTATGCTGTGGATGACCCCAGTTTGCGAACAACGAAGCTCAGTTCCTCGTTCTTCATGAGAAGAGCAAAAGGGTGGAACAATCGTTCCAGCGCTGTCTCATCCATTAGTTTCCTGCGACCCTCATTACATCATTGATCTCTCACTCTTCCTGTATCTTGTCCTGATAGCCATCCTGCTATCTCTATATATCTATTACCATTTAAAATTCAGTATCTCTCTCCACTTCAATAGTCAAATTTATTTTTGCTATTAATTTTTTTTTCTTCTTCTATGCAGGCGCTGTCCTGTACCGGGGACCAACACTCGCTCTGGACTTCTGTGAAAGGAACAAGTAAGTTATTATTTTTTAACACACTTTTTTCCATCCTTTATAGACAAGTAGTAACGGACGAGGTTGAGGTGTAAGGGGTCCCGCAGCCCTGGCTCCCGCCAACCCTCATTGGGCCAGCGTGGTGAAAAATGGCTCAAATCCACCCATATTGAGTGAGGCCTATGTCCAATCTATTGGCTGATGATGTGACCGACGAGGTTCAACTTGTGACGAGCTTCATTTACATACATGAGTGTCAAAGTATTTTATAGTACTTCACCAATTGCACTTCATTGTCACTTAACATGATATGAAATTGAGGATTAATGGCAGAAAAAGAACTGATGAAGGAGCCTTTCATTGTAGGTTTTAATGTTTACGATATTGTTCAACGACGAAGGGTAGAAAAAATGTATGACCCCCGACAATCGCTCTTTAATTAAATATGAAAAGGAAATGCCGTCAGCACCGCCGCCACCGGCTGCGGCGTTGACCGGAAATTAAATGAAAACCTTCCATTTACGCCGGACCCCTTTCCACAGTTTTGATATCGCCAACTTAATCCGAAATAAGATCAACTTGAAAGCTTTATTGTTTTAACTATTTTATTGTTGACCGCAAAAAATACAACCTTACTGAAGTAAATCTTTCATACAAGTACAAGTAAAGTATATTATAAGTAGGGGTGTAAAGGGTCCCGCCCACGAACTTACAGGACCCAAGCCAACCTTACCTGCTCGTGGTCAACCTGCTAATCAACGAACGAGGCTTTGGCTCCCACTAACCGTCATTTGGCCAGCATGGTGAGAAATAGCTAAAATCCCTCCATATGAATTTCTACCGGGTGGACTTGGGAATCTTCGGGAGAGGCTTATGTCCAGCAGTGGACCTCTATCGGCTGATGATGATGATGAAAACAAAATTAGATTAGAAATAAATAGAGAAGTGGAGATCTTTGGGGAGGTTTATGTCCAGCAGTGGATGTCTGTCGGCTGATGATAAATATCATAAGATATTAAGACAACTTACAAGTTGTACACAAGTTAGTGCTGTATAAATATCCTAACTACAATCACAAGGGAATCGCCGGAACTACTGGTGGAATATTTATTGTTGGAGACTGTTCTGTCAACATTGAAAACGAGATGCTGGTTGGTTAGGCGCACTGAACATCATAGGGGAAGCCAAAGCCCACAGACTTCGCTGGATTGGCCGGGCCACTAGCTAGAGATGGGAGACGATCGTAGAGTCAAAAAAACGTTCTTCGGAACTCCAATTGGGCGCCGACCTGTCGGCCAGTCCAGATGCCATAATGCAGGACCTGCGCGAGCTCTAAGCAGTGGACTGGCAAGACTCTCTTTGAGTCGCTGCGCCAAAGGAGTAAGTATGTCCTTCTTGATACGTGCGACATCGGTATTTCCGTCACCTCAGTCGGCCTGTGGCCATGGCTGTGTCAAGCGGTCGAAAAATTGATAAAATTAGAAAAATTAATTTTAATAAAATTCACGTGTTTTGATATTTTTCGTTACATTAATAATATCCCGCAGTTGCCTCTCACAATTATTTACTGCGTAACGATAATCATTAGTTCGCGTAGACCGACACCAGTACAATGCGGACCGACGCCCGCCGCGCGACTGTGTCGCCCGTTTCATTTTAGTTAATTTTTAGAGCTCGTAAAACTAAAAGCTTTTTTTTTCAGCGACTCATTTTTTTTTTTCAATCATTTTAAAATTTTGCGCAGACATTAATTTTAACATGTGTAACATTACGACATTACTTCACGATGAATTTTTTTTATGATAATATATGTTTGCGCTTGATGTGCTGTGTTGGGATATTTTTTTTACTCGATAAGAAGAATAGAGAGAAGTATTGGTGGTAAGTCTCTATAGTTGGAGATCTGAGTAGGAACCACCGCATCTTCTATAGTAGTGAGCAAATATTACTGTGTTCGGGTTTTAAAGGGTGCTGTAGCAACTGAAATTATTGCGGTAACGACTTTAATATTTTGTCTCAAGGTGACAAGCGCTATGTGGTGCTGTGTATATATATCACCCTAACTACTATGGGCAGGAGTATCGTTTACCATGATCTAAACGAGGGGTGCAATAGGTTCGGCACAACAACTCACGGGACCCAAGCCAACCTCACCTTTTCGTGGTGCGACCTGCTAATTGACAAACGAGACTCTGGCACTCACCTCGCATTGTGTCCGCGTGATGGAAAATGGACCAAATCCCTCCATGTGAACCCCTACAAACGAAGGCCCCTTCTTTAAGGTCGTGGGAACCCGCTGTATGCGGAAAGCACAGGACCGATCGGTTTGGAGATCTTGCGGGAAGGCCCATATCCAGCAGTGGACGTCTATCCGGTGATGATGATGATGAAACGTTTCGCTCGTCTCATCGCTTCGTATTACTAAAACGATTCTTACATTTCATTAGATATATTTAAGAATATAGAACAAACAGTAACAGTTAACATTTAACTGGAATACAAAGAATGCTTAACTCTCCGTGTATAGCGGCCCATTTGTTTTTCCTCCGACTTTATCGCTGACAAGTCCTGCGAGGGCGTTTGTTTCACTTAGCTTAACTTGGCCGCTGAACAGTTTCATTTAACGTTATTTAAATAACGGACAAAAGCGAACAGACGCGCTCGCAGGCGGGCGAACTTCGGATTCAATTCGATATTGTTAGGAACACAATCAAGTTAGAACACAATGTAGCACACGGAGCAGGCGCTACGGTTATCGTAGCAAATCTCTCGACTTGCTACAAAGCGTAGCACGTAGTACGTAGCACATGAATTGTCGTGTGCTACGTATTATGGACGACCTAGATTAAGAAAAATAAAGACGAATAGAATTTGTCTATTTAAATCTGGCCTGACGATTTCTTTTTCTTTCTTAAAGTGTCCCTCTCCCTCTCCTCCTCCTATCTTCATATTATTCTACAAGGCGATGAAACTATTAAGACGTTCATTTAATGGTAAGTAGGCTTCCTATAAAATAGTGCGCTTTACCACCAAAGACTACATCGCCGCTTACTATCAGGTAGAATCGTAGCCAAACGCTAGTTTAAATTGTTAAAAAAAAGTGATACGTCTGCCCCGTAATAATGTGTAGTTAAAATAATATACACTTATTTCTTGTTCATCCTGGACTTATTGTGACCTCATTTGGTAGAGGGGGGTCTCTCAATTCAAAGCCGTTGATTTTGAAGACCCTTTTAGTCATATTTTGCGTCAAGTATGTATTCAGCAACATCATCATCAGCTCGAGGGGTATGTATTAACTTAATCTGAGACTACGGGACAGTGAACACTCAGATGTATCATTACCGTTTCGTTTTCAAGAGTCTATTGGAACTATTTTTCCTATATATATTGCATAAATTTATACATACATACATATATATATATATATATATATGTATGTATAAATAGAACGTGGAAATAGAACGTAATGGGAAGTAGGGTGTAAGGGTTTCCACACAAATACTCACGGGATTCAAGCCAACGTCGCCTGCTCGTGGTGCACCCTGCTAATCATCAAACGAGGCATTGGATCCTACCAACCGGCAGTGTGAAAATATTTTGTGGAGATCTATGTCCAGCAGCGGACGTTTATCGGCTGATGATTATGATGATGATAAATAGGAGATATCTAGAGATTCGTGAAGTCATTACGAGATCTCTGAAACTATTAGACATAAACATTGAAAATTTTGGTAGAGATTTGTTTACGCTATTTAGAGGTCAGCTAAGAATGGATACAACAAAATTCCTTCCCCAAAAGGGGTTGCGGGGTGTTATAGCCAGCAAAACGTGCGGGAGATAGCTCGTTATTATATGAATAATATGTCATGAACTTTGTAAGATTAAAATTATATATGCACTGGTAGAGGCAGTACTTGGAGGCGTACGATAGCGTAGACTTTCTTGTGAAGGTCGCAGGAAGCTGATGCATGTGGACAGCATGAGACCGATCTGTGATCTTCAAGAGAACTACTCTGAGAGAGTGATAAAATCTAAGTTTATACTGATGATTGAATTTTAACGTTGATTACTAATTGTATTGCGCTGGAAATGGTCGCATACTTAAAAGCTCTCTGTATCGTGTAATTTAATTCAATCCTCTCATTTATACGAGATCAAATTAATCTGCGACGTAGTCAGTTTATCCGGTTAGCACAATGTAATACGGATTTATAATATTTACGTCACAATTAATATTCCGTTTAAATTGTAGTTACCATATTTTGTGGTTTCCATGTCCAGGTGGCATTCGGGCTTTAGCTGCGGCAAGCGTGTGTTAATTATTCGCCAGATGAATCCGCGTTCGGTTGATTTTTTATATTTAAGTTAAAAATTTGACATTAAGTTATTTTTTTGATACAACACATAAAATTACTTCTTCATCGTTCCCTCACCGCTGCGGATCTGACAAGCAGTCTCCAATGAGTGCGATCGTACGCAGAGTGCAGCGCATGGTGTATACTGCCATCCACCGCCTGTTCGTTTTCCAACCATGTGGTAGGTGCTCCTCCTCAATAACATCTGCTTTCTTGTTTTTCCAAAATTTATCTTTCCAGATAGCCCTTTGAATAACGCATGATGTGCCTGAAAATGATAACGGCTCTCTTTTGGCAAAAAAAACGAACATGATATAATAAATGTATCCAAATCTCTTACTACAGTTTAGTCCGGTCCGGTCCCGTCTGGCCCAGACCAGTCCTGATCCAGTTCAGTTATTTTTTTCATAAAGTGATGAGACGTAAAGATTGTCCTCTTGGTGATAAATACACCAACCCATGATACAGAACGTTGTTTGTGATGCTTACACATCAGCGTGTTGCGCTCTTCGGATTGAGTTAAGTTGAGATAATGAAAATACCAAGTAGTGCAATCGCGAGGGTTTCAAAGATTATAAATAATTGATGAGGGTATCTTTTAAGGATTATTAAGAATATTTATTTTTATTAATATACGTATTGTTTACCCTATATGAGAGAGAGACTGATAAGGATATCTTTGGATATCCTCGACGTTACGGAAAAGGGAACTAAGTAAGAAAAAGCTAGTACTCCTGTGACCTTCATTTCTATTTCGAGCTCAGTGCTATGAAGTAAATACGACAAATACCTCTTTATGGTGCTTGAAATTATGAAAAGATTGAGGTTATGAAACTTATTAAATGATGCTAATATAGAAAAGTTTATTTTACCGTCGTCATCGAAACACAAACTTAAAGGAAACTTATAAGCAAATGGTGCCCGCATTGCATCCCAGCTTACTTAGGTAAACTGTAATGGTATTAGTTGCTTAGATCAACAACAACTTGTAACTTAGTTATTTAATAGTATTTATATAATAATATATTATTAAGGTCACCGCCATAGTCCAGAAAATTGCTAGCCTCAAGTGGCAATGGGAGGGACACATCAGTTGAGGGACTAACAGCTGATGGGGTACCAAGGTCCCCGAATGGCGACCGCGTACCGGAAGACGTAGTGTTGCAGGCCCCCCACCAGGTGGTCCGACGATCTGGTGAAGATTGCGGGTAGCACCTGCATGCGGGCAGCGCCAGATCGATCAATGTGGAGATGTGCAGCTGTGGACGTCCGTGGGCTGATAACGATCATGATGATGATATATTAATAATGTATAAAAGCTCACAGTTAAAGACAATACCTTTCTTATACTATTCCTATTTTTTTTTTATGAAATAACGAAATTTTAAAATCAATACTTAAATTAAACAACAAAAAGTGAATATAAAAAAAACATAAAGCCTTTTTTAATTACTTAGCGTAAGACGTTTCAAGCGCTTATTTCCGGATAGATGCGACTTTGAAAGCTCTAAGAAAGGAACTCGTTTCTGAAAAGTCGACAATAAGTCTGCGACTCTTCTGGGGTTGAGAATTGCTCATTTTTTAACCAGGTACATAAAAATAGATGTTTTTTTTATCTACAATAGGTTATAACTTAACCTCAATTGCGATTGATATTACAAAGTCGCAGACAAATAGTATTTACATAGAATACTTGTAGTTCGCTGGCCTAATGGTTAGAGCTGGCGGCCTTCATTGCAAAGGTCACGGGTTCGAATCTCGGTATGTACTGATAACTTTAATATTCAAGTTATGTACATTTGTGAACTTTAGTAACAACAACGAAATACGAACGGCGAAGGAGAACATCGCGAGGAAACCTGCACATGAATTAGAATTTATTCTACGGTGTGTGTGAAGTCACCAATCCGCATTGGGCCCGCATGGTGATTATGGCCCATCGTCCTTATGTTGAGGGTAGGCCTGTGCCCCAGCAGTGGGGACGTCAATTAGCTGTTGAGACAAAAAATACTCTGGAATTCATGTCAGAAATCTTCACATAGGGATGGTGGAGGCAGTGATGAAAAAACTCAACTAGATGGAGTCTTAATGGCCTCAGAGTCTAACTTAGGTCCTCCTTCCGTTATGAAGCAACCGGTAAGATCGTATTAATTAAGAACTTTTATTATCAAAATTAGTTATTTAAATTTATTGTAACATGTAAACTTTTCAGTTGATACTTCGGCTTTTAATTTGAATGTAGCGAATAGTTTACAGGAAATGAAAACCGTAGCGCTCGGAGGCTGAAGTTTTGTTTCCAACCTTGCTCACTTTGTACGAAGAAAAAAAGACAACAATTTGTAGGAACTCTATTATATCAATATAGAACCTGATAGCAAACACTGTAAAACACGAATGTAGCTTTATTACAAATATCGTATAACGTAACTTAGGGTTATAAGGTTTGATGATATTATCATAAAATGCTGTCATCACTCTAAAGATATCAATGGCTACCGTGCCCTTCAAGTTAGAACATATTCGGTACATAGATTGTCTTTGAGATAAAGTAACTGTGAATAATGGAAATTAGATTAGATTCTTTACATACATAATGTAATTTTTTTTTTATTAGACTATTGAAGGGTAAGTGATACTCTAGCCCATAACAACTTAGTACCAGTGAGGATGATATTTACATCGCCACATTGAGTTCGTTGCTTAAGAAAATAGGATACTGTCTTGTCACCTTGATAACTTCATTAGCTACCGCGCCTTTCAAAGAAGAACGCAGTAATGTTTGAAAACTTTTGTTCGGTGACAGAAATAGAAGCTGCGGTGGTACCTATTAATAACATAAAAAAAAATCGTGATAACTTTTATCTCATACTTGGACATTGCACGATGATCTCCATTCCTTATAAAACTATTTAACGTAACCTGTGGCTCGTAGACAGCTGAATACTAATATTTTCCTGTTATATTTAAAAAACTTTTCATTTACTCAATCTTTTCACAATGAAGATAATTCCCATTTAAGTATATAAATAAGAAAAGAATCATTCTTCTCGTAAAAAAACTAAGTAGACGTTTATTGAGGCAGCCATTTTACAAAAGCTTTTAATTTTCGTAAACGCAAAGGCTGTCTGAACGAAAGTGATATTTTTCTTAAGACTGAAAGGGTGGGTTTTTAACGCTTTACAGGTATGTAATTAACTCGCGCTTTTAAGCGCTTTGTGCACTTACTTAAAGCCTCTAAACTGTAGAAATTTAAGCATAATGTAAGTACTTTTTCTCTTAATTGCTAATTACTTCATGAATGCGCGAACATTTCTTATGGAGAATGTCTGTGACATTTTCATCAGCCGACGACGAAGGCGAGCTAGCTTGCTTTCAGTGATATATTCCCTTTTTTCTACTAGCCACTAAAATTAAGATTACTATAATAATCGCTAAGCATTAAAGAAAAGAAAATCAATTAGAACAAAACAAATAATTTCGCGTAGCTTTCATAATTAAACATATTTGCATAACAAATAAAAATTTGTATCGTTGTTGTATATACATAAGAGATTTCCACCTATGTAGAGACTCATCGCAATATCTCTCGTACATATAGCTTGGAGACTTAAAATTTGGTAGGAATATTCTTTTTTTCAGGTATAAGCCAGCTAAGAATGAATTTAAAAAAAATTCCTTCCCAAAGGGAGTTTCAGGGGTGCTACAGCTAACGAATCGAGCGCGGAACAGCTAGTGGTAATTTATAGATGGGAAAAGTCTTAATTTTTTAGGTATTAGTTTATAAAATGGTATAATTTTATATTTAAAATTTAGTTCCATGTAATAAATGTTTTATTTCTAGATTTAAAATAGATATTAACTTATAGTTTACTCAGAAATTTATTAGTCTTTGATCCTGCGCTTTTAGGATAGATAAATAGTTTAGGATTTAAGTATCTAAATCTGAATCTATTTTGGCAACTTTAACCTGTCGACAATGTCAATAATATCAAATGAATTTAATTATATCTATAGCTTGTAAAATAATACTACTTCACCAAAGTTACACTAACTTAACTGAAGCTACGACTAATCCAAATATTTTATATTTCCCCGATCATCGGACTGAGTTTTCTTCTTAATTACAGCAACATTAATACTACTATATTCGAGAAAAATGGAATCATCTGAATGGGACCGCTATTCAAGGGGGTTGATACATAAAAATAATCATGAGCGTGGAATCGAGAATATTTGTGTCGTAGTTTTGTAAATGCACCGCCACCGTCGAGTCACTGCACCACTGTTCCAATTTATACAGAATTCATTACAAACGCTGCACGGAGTTAACCACAAACGTGTACGTTTCAGTTCAATCTATTGTTAAATCGAGAAGCTTCCGGGAAATGAGAGCAGGGGCTGACTGAAAATGCAACACTTTTATCAGCCCTCCTTTGAGTCGAACTGAAAACTTTCTCGTGTTTATTTTGCAGTGCGTTGCGGCGGAGGAGTTGGGGAACGCGGCTGCGATAAATTAGATTTTTATTTCGAATCCCGAAAAGAGCTTCGGAAAGCTTTCCTTTACTTAATTCTATTTGCGCGTATTTCGCGTACTTTGCAAATCGTACACATCACGCTACATTTATATCAGACTTTAAATACTACCTAGAACACTTCCGAACTGCCTATAGTTTCAGATTATTACGAATAGGTTCAACGTAAACCCTGCAAATGTTAATAAATAAAAATAAAAGAAGAAAGAAATTCTAAAGCAAAATTCAAAAAAGAAGAAGAAAAAGAAAAATGAAAAAAAGGGATGCTTTATATCTTCCAGGCTCCCTTCCAGGGTAAACAAACAAGCAAAAGGCGACTGTCTTCATTTAAAAGAGATGTGGAGGAAGGAAATGGAATGCAGAATGCTAAATGCTAGACAGTTCGAATAGAAAGAAAGATGAGAATGAGTTGGAAATAAATTGTACTGATGGTAAATGCTATAGTAAAATAAAGGCCCTGACCAACGACGAGCAGGAGGATAAAAAATAAGCATAAACCCTGCCAATCGTAGAAGCTAAAAGGGTCTTTGGATCCGTGGGTTTTTTCGTACTGAAGAAGCCAAGAGGCATCATGCAAGAAAACATCAGGTCCTTCTCAAGTCACTAGGTCAAAATTAAATATAACCTTACCTTCCTCTCAGGAAGTAGATATCTTTGGAAGATTTCACCCTGATAAATATTTTGAAATACTTATCAGGGTGACTTTTAAATATAATGAAGAAACTACAATATCATCAACAGCCGACAGACTTCCGCTACTGGACGTATACCTCTCCCAAAGACTCGATCGGTCCAACGCTGCATGCAACCAGCTGCTTCTCGCGACCTTCTCCTGATCGTCCAACCACGGATTGGGAAGCTACACACTACAATGTAGCAACAAGCAAATTTGCCCCAACTACATTTCTTACATTGTTTAAATTACTGTGCTCACTGTTACTGTACGTTGTAGGATCTAATAATGATGATCAGCAGTTATTACTTATAAAAAAAATCGACTCCAATAAAAGGATCTGTATCAATTAGTGCGAATATGTATGTCCATAACTTAAAGTAATTTCCTTAAGGCTACAGCACCCTTCATGAAGAGATGTATCGGTTAAAATTAAAATTAAAGTGTGAGGGTTATGTCGGACCCTTTCAATATTATTCATGTCCTTTTCGACATCTATTATCATTTTACTTCTAGCTTGAACTTATACTCCATAAGCTTTTATCATCCATTTTAAAAAGAGCATTTTTCAACCAATCGTCTCTTGGAACTTTACCCCAGAATAATCGCGCTACATGGTTTAAATAAAACTTGGGGGTGAAAGCTGCAAATGAACAAATACGAGTCCTTTGTAATTTAAAGTCATTCATTTGAGTGATAATTATTTCAGTTTTGTGAATTGAAGTATATTTATACAATGATAACATGACGAACAGGACATTCTCTTAATGACAAGTGATATCCTTCGTCATAACAATATGTTAGAATAGTAAATTTGTGTGCCTTTAACTATCAGCATCAGATGAATCCTGCTGTACCTCGGACTTATAGCCAAAATAAAAATTTTGTGAAACTTGTCATTGGCAAAGTGAAAGGAATCCGTTGGGTTAAGCAGAATGTGTTGGTTTAATCAAAGAGAGTCTATTCCACATCTTACAATGCTCTCTGAGTGGCAGGTAGTAAGGTGAGACATATGAAGGCAAGAGTGATGGATGGAGGTGATCACAACAAAAGGAGAAAGCTAGTACTATATAAAATCTTATATTTTATTACTTCGATGAATGATACGCGACGATACGAGCAGGTTCATCTGATGGTAAGTGATACACCTGCCTATACCAATATGGTGCTAGTTAGGATAATATACACAGCACCACATTGTGCTCGTCGACTATGTAAGATTTTAGATATCGTTATCCCTAGTAGCTAACACAATTACACTAGCTAACCCGCCCTTAAAACCACTACAGTTTGGCAGCAGAAGATAGGCGCTGCGGTGGTCATACCCAGACGGTCTCCGGCAAGAGAGACCTACCACTAGTGAAGTCTTGTTATCTCCACTAATAACTCCAGCTACAACTCTTTTCAATTAGGATTACAGAGATATGTAAAAGCCACTGTTTGACGGTAGAAGGACTTTCGGCAGTAGATATCTCTACCGTTTAACGCAGAGGAGATCTACGAAACCATTGGACCTAATTGTTGCTTTATATTTAAAAAAAAAATATTTATAAATAAAAGCTAAGTTCGCTATTTTCAAGTTTAACCGTTATTTAATTCTCGAGAAAGTGGAGAACGAATAAATATATATATATATATATATATATATATATATATATATATATATTCTATTCGATTCGACTGTTTGGCAGGTGTCGATTACGTACCCAATGAAGGTATTATTGGATAAGGGTCGGAGTCACCTCTGTTGAAAGGATATTTATTATTAGATCCATTATACGACTCTGAATACTGTATATTATGAAAAGACCCGGTGAGCTGTTCTCAGATTTCATGGTATACTTCTTTACAAATGTAATGAATTAAAGCAATTATGATGATAGAAATAGTTGCTATTAGCTGAAGGGAATTGCTTGTTGATAGCAGTTTCCAAAATCTCTCTTCAATCGTTATTATCTTAAAATACTTCTCTTGATCATCAAGTAGTCTTAACTGTTGATTTTTTAGCTTTAATCAAAATTAATTATTATTATTAGTAGCAAAGAAGCTTATGTCTTGTATTGCTTAACAGCAACATTATAAGCCTTTGTTTATCCTTCTTCTTATTCTTCTTAAAGCGCCTCTCCAACTAGTGAAGGTTGGCGATCAGCGTGGTACAGTCCTTTCTGTCTCTGGTTCGGAGGAACAATTCGTTTGGCACAGATGTGCCAGTCGATTTCTGATATTCCTGAACCATGACTTTTTCCTTCTGCCCATCTTTCGCTTTCCATAAACTTTATCCATTATAATCATCTGCAGAAGATCATATCACCGATGACGGAGTGCATGACCGAGGTAGGAGATTTTATGTTCTTTAACCGTAACCATGAGGTTACGCTTTTGGCCAGTTCGTTGAAGAACACTGTTATTGGTCACTCTCCGAGTCCAGCTAATGGACAACATGCGTCTATATGTCCACATCTCAAAAGCTTCAATACGTTTCTTAAGATCTTCTTTAATGGTCCAAGCCTCGCATCCATACAAAATAATGGGCCATATGTAGCAATGGAGTCAACGGCTACTGGGCCATATGTAGCAATGGAGTCAACGGCTACTGGGCCATATGTAGCAATGGAGTCAACGGCTACTGGGCCATATGTAGCAATGGAGTCAACGGCTACTGGGCCATATGTAGCAATGGAGTCAACGGCTACTGGGCCATATGTAGCAATGGACTCAACGGTTACTGGGCCATATGTAGCAATGGAGTCGACGACTGCTGTTCCTGCAAAGGACGTTTTCCATCGTGTTGAAAGCACTGCTAGCAATTTCAATAGGGATCTTTATCTCTAGCTCAGTATTACATTCCTCGTTCAACCATTTACCCAAATATTTCTACTTTGTCACTCTTTCCAGATTTTGGCCAGATACCTTTATAGCAGATGTATCACTAAATTTCCCAGAGATAACCATAAATTTCATCTTCTTAACGTTGATTTTGAGACCGGCTTTGTACACTCCTCTAGACTCTCCACCATACGTTGCAGATCCTCCACTATAGATGCTATCAACACTGTATCATCAGCGTAGCGAAGATTATTTATAATGCGGCCGTTTATTTTCTCGCCACAATCAAGATCGTGCAAGGCTTCGTTTATTACAGCTTCCGAGTATAGGTTGAAGAGAATAGGAGACAGAATGCAGCCCTGTAGAACGCCCTTTTCAATAGCAACAGCATTAGTTTCCTGTCCATCCACTTTTAAGGTGGCACACTGATTCCAATAAAGATTACGGATAAATTGGACATCTTAGACCAGACCAGAGTAATACATGACGTGGTTGTCATCAATCCAATATTTTCCCTGATGCTTCCACCTTACTTCACTTATACCTAGGACATCAATGTTCAGTCGATCCATTTCCTTACAGAAATTGAAAGCCTTCTCTGGGCCTTTAAGAGTTCTCACATTCCAGGTTCGTATTTTAATAACCCGCCCGGAGATTTTCCGCACTCCAGTTGCATCTAAGAAACGCCGGGCACCCGAGGCCTTGTTATTATTGGACTTTTCCATGCTGAATACTGGGATAGTGCAGTGGTTTCCCGTTTCCTTCTGTACCAGGCATTTTAGAGGTTACTTATACCTCAAGGCTGCTGAAGCCTCATCTAGCTAGTTGCCTGACCGGGTTTATGGATATACCGCCGTTGCTCGCTCGCCAGAGCCTCGTCCGTTATCCAGCAGGGGGCACCGCGGGCAGGTGAGGTTGACTGTTAAGCCATCCAGATCTTATATTCCATTCTCCCTTTACCCCCCTTTGTTTATCTACTGCTGGATATAGGACTTACTCGATATCTTCCATCAATTGCGATCCTCAGGTTCTTGCATCTATCCAATTTCGACCGCTCTGATGATATCGTCGGTCCAAGTGCAGATACGGCGACCCACACTTCTGCGACCTGTGCGCGGCCTCCACTCCAAGACTTTCCTCCCCCATCGGCCGTCACTGACTCGACAGACATG
Source organism: Ornithoptera alexandrae (assembly GCA_029030555.1). Taxonomy (NCBI): domain Eukaryota; kingdom Metazoa; phylum Arthropoda; class Insecta; order Lepidoptera; family Papilionidae; genus Ornithoptera; species Ornithoptera alexandrae. The sequence goes on along the minus strand of JARDVY010000296.1, from coordinate 7,138,123 downwards.
GCCGGCCCACTGCTACTTCAGCTTGCAGACTTTGAGAGCTACTTCAACAACTTTAGTTCTCCGTCGAATTTCTTCATTCTTGATTTAGTCCCTTAGAGAAATGCCAAGCATAGCTCTCTCCATCGCTCGCTGTACTACTTTGAATCAGTGGACCAGCCCGATGGTCATGTGCTATGTCTCTGCGCCGTAACTAAGGGCGGGGACGACGCATATTACTCAACCAAAAGAACTAAAGTTACCATAGGTTTACGGAGAAACTGTGTGATATGGTTACAAGAAATTGTAGTGAAATTTCACTAAATTTACAAGCGTATCGTCCTGATTTATTAGTCCATTTCGAAATCTTTCCACGACAGCAATTTATTTAAACTTCCATACTGAAAATACGTTATTGTTACAGAACATATTAAAAAGTTAGTCAACATTCCTTCACTGTCACAAAGTTATAAAGCTTCAGATGCTATGACTACGGTGGAGAGATTGCTTGACATTATTTTATTTAATTATGATACTTTAAGAAATTACTTGCTTAACTTATATATTACTTCAGTATCTCACCCCTTAGGGTTACAATAGTGTTGAGAGATCACGTTTAGATTTGAAAAGCAGTGTAGCTAAATTTTAAGCATGAATACGATAAGAGTCGATATAATAATTTTAGTATATTAGTCGTTATTTTTTAATTAACAACTTCCGCTGTTTCATCGCCTAATTCTATTGCTAAGTAGTCTACTAGATTCAGGTTTAAAAGACTAGAAAAGCTACTAATGCGTCAATACTTAATATATTATGTCTTAAGGTGACGAGTACAATATGGTGCTGTGTATAACCCTTACTAACGCCCCATTGTTGTAGACAGGTGTATCCACCATCAGGTGATCTTCTCGGCCATCTTGTGGATTCAGTAAATAAAAAAAGTACAGAGTGGCATAATTTTTTTATTATGTATAATATCATCATCAGCTAACAGACGTTCACTGCTGGACATAGGCCTCCTCCATCAATCAGTCCTACGCTACCTGCATCGCCGTGCACCAGGGGCCGTCATTTGTAGGGGTTCATATGGGCGGAATTGGGCCATTTCCCATCACGCTGGCCCAATGCGGGTTGGGTATCTATACTATACTATCTGCTATTCTATTTTTTTAATAAAACATTACAAAAAGTATCCTTCCGCTTTGCTATTCACGCGTAGCATTGTTACCTTGTGATTGATGTTCCTCTTTCGTGACAGTGTCTATTATACGTAGCACCTTGTAGCGGCGTGTAGCATAACGTAGCAGGTAGGGCTACGCTCTTAAGTTACAGTATATTTTATTTGACAAGACAAGCGAATTATTTATTAGAAGGTAAGATCTACGGATGCACATAACAACGTGGTGCTAATTAGGATAATATACACACCATAGCACCACATTGCGCTCATAGACTTCATATATATGTAAAATCTCATTTCCCCAGTAATCTCACCAGTAACAACGCCATTCAAACTGGAACACAGTAAGTTTTGCACAATACTATATCTAGATAGTTTTTGACGACAGAAATTTACCACCAACTATAACTAGTATTTTGTACGTATATGCTATTTCCACCCCCGTAATATTATTAAGCAATTGTTACTGAGTTTCTTTGTGTATTTAAATATACTAAAATATCCTAACCAGTTTTACTGGCTTCAATATCCTTATTACATCCTGTAGAGGGGACATTTTGTAAAATACATTTTTAATTATCCTCTCAACGACAGAAGAAAATTTTAGTGTTTATTACATCAAATAGTTTCGGAGAACTTGTGATGAATCAATGTATCTCTGGATATCTTCTATATATATATAAATAAATATGGAGGTAGTTCTAGTTTTAATTGACATACAGGGGATGTATATTTTATAATTGCAAAATCAAAATAAACTACAGAAATTAATATTAACTACAAAACGAAATTTTAGTAAGGAAATCATTCGTCTCTTGCCATTGATTTTTTTTTATATTTAAAATGATTATATTAATTTACCCCTCACGAATTCAACCCTCACGAATTCAACAACAAAAGAAAAATTCAATCTTAAAATGTATGTGTAGTTATATTTAAATACGTACAAATAGAAATGAAGACCTTTCCTCCATATCAACCAATATTTCAATTCATAGAAATTTGCGTTAAAAAAAATTGGAGAGATTTGTGCGCGACTTGTCGCCCTTATCTCCGGCTGTGAAGGGAGCGGGTGGAGGTGGTGCGGGTGTGAAGGCAATTGTTCTGCCCGCGTTTTGTTTTGATGTTTTCAGCGGGGATTGATTCCGCTTCATTAGTCATGCGCGTGCGAATGAAAAGGTCGCGTTTATCATGTGGTTCGCTGAAGGTTCGCATTCACTGGGTGCCGGTATGAATCAGGAGTCAGCCGCCCCGACGACGGTAATTGTTCGATTATTCTATGCGAATGGAATATATTTTAATGGACGAACCAGTGAATGAATGAATGAACTGATCAATGAATACGTGAAAGGTTTTTATTGTTATTCAACGAAGCAACGAAACGAATCGGTCGTTCACGTGATGGTAAATATAACGCTTCCTTAAAACAACGTGGCGCTAATTAGGATCATATATACTGCACCACATTGCACTCCTCGCCTGAGACGAGATGATCTGTTTCGTTACCATAGTAATTACACTGGCTACAGCGCCTTTCATGTAGTGTTTGTACTGTACTGTCTGGAGGCAGAATCAGGCGCCGCGGTGATACCTATTTAGACGATCTCCGGTCACAGAGTCCTTTTACTTAGAAATACATTATATGTATATATATTAGACTGCTCTGACTGCTCGGCAAGAATACTATGGTTCTTAGATTTTGATAACCAGAACACAGTAAAACTATGTCGGCTCTATATGGCTTTGAAAAAATCTACAAACCGGTAATTGAGCTCAGGATATCGTGTTACAAGTTTGATTCTGCTGCTATAGCGAGTTGGAATGGTCTCTATTTTGGTGACTATCATCGTATATGTGTAAATATGTTTTTGTCTATGTACGTCTACATATATTTATATATGTAAATAGTATAATTTTTGATTATTTTACAAGCCGCAATACACGTCAGGTTTCACTTTAATGGCAGTAATAAAAAACAGACGCCGCGAGTGATCGCCGAAATAAATTACGCTCCGGATTAAAGCCAAAGTAAATCATTGGCCGCGGCATAATGTTTGTCGTCACAGACTTAATAACAACTTGCCAGCGGCACTGCCAGCGGCTGCCGGTCTTCTGGCAGAACTGTCAGGAACTAATATGACAATGAAACCTACTAGTTGCGGTGGTAAGACTTTGTTGTAAGATACCAACGCAGCTCCTATTTCCGCCGCCAATCATTCGTGTGTAAATATTACTGTGTTCTGTATTGAAGGGAGTTGTAGTTAGTGAAATTACTGGGGTAACGGGACATAATACCCTGTACCACAAGATATCGTGCGCAATGTGTTGCTATATTTATATCATCCTTACAAACAGGTGAACGTGCAAAAATTACACAGCTTCACATTGTGCTCGTCGCTTTGAGAAATAAGATGTTAATTACATTACTCCAGTAATTTCACTATAGCGCACTTCAATCTGGAATAGAGTACTGACAAAACCTGCGGTGATACCTAGATGGTCCTACCTACAACCAGTATAGTAAACTCTATTAATATCAGTTTAAAGCTGAATTATTATTTTAAAGGATAGTGTTAAAATTGGGGGTGTAAGTGGTACACCCCGTTAATCAATGAACGAGGCTCTGGTTCTGACCAACCTGCATGGGGCCGGCGTGATGGAAAATGGGCCAAGTACCCTATATGAACTTCTACAAATGACAGCTTCTAGTGCCCGGCGGTGAAGGTGGCGGCAAGCCGTTGGACGAGAGCAGCGCAGGACTGATCGATGTGGAGATCTTTGAGGGTGAAGGGAGCGGACGTCTGTCGGCTGCTGGTCTGTTTTTTATTTTAATAAAACGCTACCCTTCGTGATGAATGGTTAAGAATACATTTATTATTACCAACTAACGAAGTAAATCCTCGTAGCCTTTGTAATAGGATTACCAGCGCGCCTGCGGTCCGCCGGGAGTCCGCGAGTCCGGGATTCATTTTATGGATTTTAGTGTTTACTTAATATCTATTATTAATGGCCATTATTACTTACATCAATTATTAGTTTTATAACTCGAAGACTACTAACTTTAAAGCGTGTGTATAAGTTTAACCCTACATCAGTTTCTGAAGCTAAGCCACTGAATTCATAAAGCGTTACATCGTGCTTTGTGAAACACATTACAAGAGAGCTATGTCCAGCAGTGGACGATGTATGGGGCAGTAAGATCCTCGAGTGGCGCCCGCGTATCGGTAGACGTAGTGTTAGGGAGGCCTACCTCAAGGTGGAACGACGATCTGGTAAGAATCGCGGGAACCCACTGGATGTGAGCAACACGAGACCGATCGATGTGGAGATGTTTGGGGGAGGTCTATTTCCATCAGTGGACGTCTATCGGCTGATGATGACAATGATATATATATATATATATATGTGTTGGTAAGTCTCTGTTGCCGGTCTATGAAGATAGCTACTATATCAGCGCTCAATTCTGCCACCAAACAATAGTGCAAAAATTACTATGCACCGGTTTGAAGGGTGCTGTAATTAGTGAACTTTTTAAGGTAACAAGACTGTACATCCTGTCTCAAGACGATGAGCGCAATGTGGTGCATTGTATACCACTCCGATTAGTTCCACAATGTTATGGGCAAGCGAATACCACAATCAGATGAACGACACGCTCGTTCCGTCGCTTCGTTGAATAAAAAAAAAATATTATAAGGACACTCAAAATGAAGTAAAGGGAAATCGGTCTTATATCTATGGACACTGTCATAGTTTCCTTATACGTTCTTTTAAGTGACGGCCGCCTTGTGAACTTATGTACATGACTATGTATAAAAAAAGTAATTTATTAAAGAACTTTTAAGCTCTTTCCTCTTCTTTGAATATAATAAAGGACAAACGTTAAACGGTTACGTTTCTATTAAGCTCGAATTTTACTTAATCTCAGTCTCTGCCGGGTGGGTCTGGTCGTTTGTGGTACCATTAGGTAAATGCAAGAAGTTCCCGCATTAGCATACGCAGCGCATCCGCGGCTCGGTTCAGCCGAAAGCACAAATTAAATTACCACCTTTAACTGTATATGAATTGGATATGATTTTTAAAGCTTTCCTTTTATTAATTAAACTTACTTCAGCTTCCAATTTGATATAAGTAAAATAGATTTTTGAAATTTTTGAAATCTCTATTTTTGATTAAAAAGAGCAAAGGTTCACCTGATGATAAGAAGACATACACTGCACTACATTGTGCTTGTCGTCTTTAGACAAGATGTAGTCTCATTATCCCAGCAATTAGACTAGCTACAGCTCACTTCTAACCGAAACACAGCAACTAATTGGCGGGTGCAATAGTAGCTGCGGTGATACCTGGATTATCTTCGACAATAGAAACCTAAGCTAGGCTGTTTTAGATCCTTCTTCAAGTTATTTATAAAGTAAGTTAAAAGTAGATATTATCTTATCCGTCATTGCGTAGTAACATGAGGGTTCTCATTTCGCCGCATGAGCTACATATGGTAGAGTTTGGAAGCTGGTAAACCCTCAGATTTGTATATCAAGCATAATAGCAGTTTTGTGTTTTAATTTTTATTGTAATTCAACATCCAATGAAGTGGTTTGAAGATAAAAAAAGGAATTGAATCATAAACTGGTAACCGCAGCCGTTCACGCCCGGCTTAGCTGCTGGGTCATGAAATCAATCAGAAAGTAAACCAATCGAATTATTCACTAACGAGGCAAAGCCTGCAGACCTTTATAATAGGATTAATATTAAAGTCGGGTCCCGACATGCTCCCAACCGAAATCATTGCCGAAGTACCTTATAACTGTTATATATTATTCATGTTACTAAGTAGTTTTTGAAAAGTTGCGAAAGTTGAACGAAAATATTACGGCTTAACCAGAGAACCAATAATACTCCTGACATTGTCTCACTAAATATTCTGCTTTGAATATTTTGTCAATCCTCAACTGGTAAACCTTGTCACAGAATATTAAACTCGCTCCATATCAAAAGGAACGATAATAACACTGTTACTATAATGTTATATCTTTTTAAAACCTTCTATATATTTATAAATATAATATGTATATAGGAGATAATAAGAGATTGATTGACGCATTACCAGATCTCCAAAACTATAAGATATAAACCCTCAAAATTTGGTAGAGAACTACGTGTTGTGAACTTTAGTAAGTAGGAATTTTTCAAACCTTTCCGGCTAGCTACAACCTTAACAACAACCCTGTATTCCGGCTGGTAACATATGAGAGCTGAACTACTCCTACCTTGAGCGAGCGCGCCTCTCTATACGCAACCTCATTTTCACTTAACGACGATTAAAAAATCGTAATTATAACCAATAATAACAAGAATCCTACTGAACTTTCCCATTGCTGAGAATCTGGACTTTTTCACATTTTAAGTAGAATTAAGACCAGTCAAGTGTAATATTTCTTTGTTCATTTTTCATTATCCGAATACAATTATTTTAAAAAATCAGTTTCATTTCCGCCCATGTCATATTTTAGTGTAGCTGAAGCGTGGTAAGCGCAGCGAGCGGAAAATAGATTTTCCAGAAAAAAAAAGTCATTCGCCGCTATCGTATCTGACCAGCGCGAGATGTTGTGTTCACGGTTTCATATCCTTTAACTGTACAATAAATTGTAATTGCTCGATGGACGAGCAAATTGTTTTAATCTATTTTACCACTTGGTACATCATATAAATAAAGCAAAAACGACAAGAACAATAACAAGAAAATTGTACAGGCAAGCTTAATTCACATTGGTTATCTATCAGAAAACCTTAGTATAAAAGTTAGCCTGTGTTAGTCAAAGGTTTAAAATATAAATAATCTGGCAAATATATACACAACACCTACAATATATAAATAATATATTGAAAAACATAATAAAAACATACGTTACCATACTATAATATATAAATATTTATTAATTAATAGTTAGTTTTAGTGGCAACTGCGTTATAAATAGTAATATTTAACTGGTGGTTAATCGCTATATTGGAAAAAAAAATAGTTTTGTTATATGTATTATAGTGATATCTACGCAAGATGTATACATTTTCTCTTATAACATTAAATTGCTCTTTCATCTACAGTATAGTTAATAAAGTGGAGCAACTATTCGCTAAATTAAATATTTGCTGCAACAAAAATAACAGGCGCAAAAATCACAACACCGATTATACTGGAAATCGTCCCTGTAAAAACCTTTCGGGAACACATGCTAAATCAGCGCTAAATTTTAGAATTGTTATATGTATTTTATTTTATGATGGAGAAGATTTAAATTCATGTCTAATGTTGTTAGAAATTTAGACAAATATAACGAACGAAATGAATCTTATTTGTCTGTAAGATGACTGTTGCTTTAAAACTCTGTTGCGTAGTCGTAATTTTTTTTAGTTTAAAGGATGTGAAGTGAAGAAAAAATACAACAATAATGATATGTAACATCTAACGTTTGGAAACTCTGTCCAGACTGTCGTATCAGTGACAGCCGATAGGAGAGGAAAGTCTTGGAGGGGATACCGCGTACAGGAAGCAGAGTGGTAGGACATCCGTCTAGATGGACCAACGACATCATCAAGATGAGCATCGCATGTGGTGGAAGATATTGGGGAAGACTTGTGTCCAGCAGTGGATTGAGAAAGGATGATTATGTCTAGATACTGAGTAAATAACTTAACTAGCAGTATATTATTTATAATATTGTATCGTTTGCCGCCAGGTGAAGTTTTTAACCGTCTTGTTGCTTCGTTCTATAAAAAGTTATCTAGTGTTATTATTCCTTACATCAATGCAATGATTCTATCATAACCTATTTGCCCTACCCGTCGCTTCAGTGAAGTTTCCAATCGACTTTATTTAAATTTCAGTGATTTCATTCCGCAGCCATTTGCATCCAAACACCGCCATCAGAGCCGGCCGCTGCCTCGCGAAACAATTTCGACTTGATTATACCATCAATGTAGAAAGGCATTGGCTACTGAAATTAAAATATTTGGATATATACTAATAAGGTATATAAATGGAGAAGGCCACGAGTTCCAGCTGTGGGGTGGAGTATTTGATCTGCTTATACTTATATACGTACGACAGTCCCAATACTATGATGAAAGGTCTTTAGTGTAAGATAGTACGACATAGGAGTCACATTAAGATAAACGATTTTTGTTTGAGGTTTTATTGTATCTAGAACTATTCCCAGCTCAGTCGCCTTTTACGGTATGCCAAGAGTAAGGTCACAGTGAAGATATCCTAATCTACCCCCATAGGAAACAAAACCCACAATAATATCCCCACAAAAGAATTTGCGTAATCTGATATTCCTATGTAAAAGAATAACGACAATGATTTTTACATTAACAGGATCTTGTTTATTTCAAAACAATCATTATAATTATAATAACGAGGGATGCCGCGGTTGAATGAGAGGGGGTTTTAACCCGTAACCCCAGCGTAATGTATGGGGTCGGAAGTGGCGACGTCGGTCTGTATACTAATCAACCCTTAAAGTTAAAATGAAATATTTTGTTTTCACAAATAAACAACCCTACAAGGTAATCACTTAGATAGCATTTGTCTAATAACGTTTCCGTCCAACATCTGACGGAGCCCAAGTCTACCTCACCTGCACGCGGTGCATCCTGCTGAGTAACAGACGAAGCTCTGACCAACCAGCGGGCAGCATGGTGGGCTAAGACCTAATTCCTCTTACTGAACTCTTCAACGTGGAGATCTATGAGAGAGGTCTAAATCCAACAGTGGACGTCTATAGGCTGATGATGATGTTTAATAAGATGGGGGTTCTTGGTTCGATTATGAGCTACAAGTTGTGGAGATTAATTGAAGGAAGGATTTTTGTCTACTTACCACCTTCTTAAAAGCTGTCGATTTTGCAGCATCACGTTGTTCTGGTAAATGAGAGCTGAAGTATTCTAGGCGGCAACCATTGCACATAGATGCAAATGGCGACCATCTAGGTAGATACCACCACAGCTCCTATTACTGCCATCAAACAGCAATGTGCAAACATTAACTAAAAATAAAAACAATAACAAAGGAGGAGAAGAAGAAGAAGAAGAGAACAGATGACAAACGGATGATTGTTACAGGACAACACGGCGGCGGTCATCACGAGCGGGAGGTATGGAAGAAGGAATTGGGATGGAGTATGAATGAGAACAAAAGTATGAAAGATAAGTATGGTAAGAAAGATAAGAAGGAATGGAAGAAGAGTACGCAGAAAACAAAATAGAAAGATAGATAAGCACTAGATGTTAAGTGATTTGTATAAATAGGCCCTGACCCAAAACACGCAGGAGGAATGCTAAAAAAAAAAATATATGCAAACATTAGTCTGTTCCGGTTTTAATGGTGCTGTAGCTTGTGAAGATACTGAGGTCAGGAGATTTAATATCTTGTCTCAAGGCGACGAACACAATATCATCATCGTCAATTGGGTAATGATTCATATGGAAGGATGATATATTACGTCCTAAGCAGCGCCAACTTTTTGACAGGCGTATCACTTACCATCAGGTGAATGTCTGGTGCGAATGAAAAAAATGCAATTTTGTTTGCAAACATTACTGTGTTCCGATTTGAAGGGCGCCTTAGCTAGTGTAATTACTGGGGTAACGAGACTCAACATCTTATGTCTCACGCGATGAGCGCAATATAGTGCAATGTATATCATCTTAACTAGCGCCACGTTGTTACGGCAGGCGTATCACATACCATCAGGTGAACGTGCCGCGTGTTGCCAGTGTTGACATACGGAACTGAGACGTGTCTCCTTACTGTCGGTCTTATAGAAAGGCTGAAAGTCACACAAAGGGCAATGGAGAGGGCTATGCTCGGGGTTTCTCTGTGTGATCGAATCAGAAATGTGAAGATCTGCAGAAGAACTAAGGTAACCGAAAGAGCCTAAAAGATTGCTAGACTTAAGTGGCAGTGGGCAGGGCATATTGCCGGAAGGATCGGGCAGTAAGGTCCTCGAGTGGCGCCCGCGTATCGGTAGACGTAGTGTTGGGAGGCTTTTCACAAGGTGCTCCGACGATCTGGTGAGAATTGAGGGAACCCACTGGATGCGAGCAACGTGGGAGCGATCGATGTGGAGATCTTTGTATGAGGCTTATGTCCAGCAGTGGACGTCTATCAGCTGATGATGGTGATGACGAACTTACCGATCGTCCCGTCGCTTAATTACATAAAAAAATAAATAAATGGATACTAACTTGTAACGTTTGTTGACGTGGATCTGTCAGTTTAATACCTGACCGATAGTTAACTGGATACAGTTAAACTAACCGCTATCACAAAGCTCATTCGGAACAAGCCAACGTTGCGCAAGTTAATCTGGCAATTGGCAACACTGACAATTGGCAAACATATATACGATCAAGTTCAATTTGGGCTTAACAAAAAAAAACTTATATACCGTATACAATAATATACTTAAAAATGTATTGAACTTAAGAAGAGATACTTTAAGTAACCGTCATTTTATGATTAGCTGATGGTAAGAGATGCGGAGATCTTTGAGGGAGGCTTATGTTCAGCAGCGGACGTCTATCGGCTGATAATGATGAAGAAGAGATGGTTAGTATTTTTAGGCGGCAATACAAGCGGGACGTTCACCTGATGGTAAGTGATACGCCTGCTCATAACAACGTGACGCTGGCTATGACGTTTATTGCACCACTTTGCGCTCGTCGCCTTGTGACGTAAGATGTTGAGTCACTTTACTCCAATAATTACATTAGCCGCAACGCCCTTCAAACCGGAACAGAGTAGTGTTTGCCGGCTGCTACAGGAGCCCCGGAAGGGTGGAGACCATCGAGTAGACTGAGCACCGCATTAATTCTCCGTATAACATAAGATGTTAAATGTTAACACTTCAGTAATTTCACTAGCTACAACGCCCTTCAAACCAGAACACAGTGCTATTTGCAAGCAACTGTTTGATGGCAAAAATAGGAGCTGCGGTGGTGTTTAGATGGTATCTAGCTACGGAGACCTACCACCAGCACAATATCGTAATAGAACTAAAGTAGCTACTTCGTCGTCATCATTTACTGCTTAGAACTTGAAGGTATTAATGTTTGCACACTGCAACCTTCTAACAACTGATTCTTACTGTTTTTTTTGTTCTACGTAGTGAAGAGCCAAGAGGTACGTTCACCTGATGGTGAATATTACGCCTGCTAATGACAACGTGGCGTTAGTTAGGATGAAAGGAACATACGCTCAGCTACGGCTTAAGATGTTAAATGTTATTACCCCAGTAACATCATTAGCAACAACACCCTTCAAATTGGAACACGGTAATGCTTGCACACGGCGGAAGTAGATGCTGGTGGTAACAAGACAATCACCATTAACAGACCTTTTTCTATTTATTTTTTTATCACAGGGAAAATTTTCTTAAAAGATACTATTCTTCTGGGGGTCTCTCTCAGTGCATTAGGGGCACCGGAATCTTCTACGGAATGCACCGGTGGCCAGCATCAGACTTACCACATGAGAGGTTAAATTTACTTATTTAACTTGTTTAGCTGCTTAACATAGAATTCTGTGGACGACTTCCGCTGGCAGGATCTCTAGTTAACATGCTGCTGCGGTGTGTACTTGGCACTAACTTTGAAAGCTCTGCAAGTAGGACATCACCGTAATAGCCAACCGTGGTCTCCGGTCTTGTAAAGACCGTAATGTACTCTTATATATCCTCGGTATCCAGAGATCCATTTCTTCATCATGAGATCTCCGAAACAATCAAAATTCGGTAGAGATATTGCTTCTGTCGCTTAGAGGTCAGTTAAGAATGGTTTTTATAAACTTCCTTTATAAAAAGGCTTTGTTTTTCTTTCTTGGGTCGTTCCCTCATGTCTGAGGATCATGGTCAGTGCTAGGGCTGCTGTCTGGAGCAGACGATCTGCTTCCACCGGTTTATGTCCAGCGCATCTTTTACGACTATGGAAGGGGTCATAGCTAATTACTAGTGATTGGGTTCTATTGTCGAGGACCGTCTAGATTGGTACCACCGCAGCTGTTACTTCTGCTGCTAAACAGTAGAGTGAAAAGGTTACTGTACTTCAATTGGAAGGGAGTTGTGGCTAGTGAAATTACTGTGGTAATAGGAATCAATATTTTATGTCTGAACGCGAATGGGCTCGATGAGGAGTATCATCCTAACTAGTTCCAAGTTCTCTGAATATAGAAGAGGTATATACAAATTTGTTTATACACTTTGTAGTACAGGAAAGCGCTGGTCATCCAGGGGTGGAGCGCTGCAATAAGATTCACAGTCCGAGTTTATTGCATTCCGATGTCCGTTGTGTCGCGTCTTCTAACTTATTAAACGCTTAGCTTCAACTTAACACGAAATAGCTTAGTAAACTTAGCGCTACACTACTCGAAGTTGTGTCGGTAGTATTCCAAATGAATTTCAACCAACAATTATCGAGTATGATAACACGGAAGCACTTTCTATTTATTCTACGAAGCTACAAAACGAACGGATCGTTCACCTGATGTTAAGTGATGAGCCTGCCCATCACAAAGTCACGATAGGATATCACACACACTTTACGCTCGTCGCCTTCAGACATTAGATATCAATTGTCGTTTCCCCAGTAATTAATTGTAATTACTAGCTTAGCTAGTGAGCTACAGCGCCTTTCAAACCGGAACACAGTAATGTTTCCACAGTACTGTCTATCGGTAGAAGTAGGCGCTGCGGTGGCTCCAACCCACACAGTCTCCTGCAACAGAGACCTACCACCAGTAGATTATGAATTTGTTAAGATTCAACATGATAGTAAATAGAGATATAATCTAGGTAATAAAGTGTACTAGTCTATAACTAGCGTATTCGCTTCTCTATTTTTTATTCAATTAAGTAGCTAGACGAGTGGTTCACCTGATGGTAAGTGATAAGCCCGCGCATAACAACCTGGAGCCAGTTAGAATGGTATAAACAACACCACCTTGCACTAATCGCCTTGAGAGATAGGGCGTTAACTCCCATTACGTCAGATTTTTCTAGCACCCTGTAAACCGGAACAAAGTGATGTTTGCATAACACTGACCTAGACGATCACGGGCAAGTACATATCCTCCCCTAAAGATATCCATGGTTGTAGGTACGTATGAGGGGATTTGGACTATTTCCCACCACGCTGGCCCAATGCGGGTTGATGGAAGCCAGAGCCTCATTTGTTGATTAGCAGGGTGCACCACGAGCAGGTGTGGTTGGCTTGGGTCCCGTGAGTTGTTGTGCGGTACCCCTTACAACCCTACCAATAACTAGACATAGGATTTTTAAGGTAATTTGATTTTGAGAGTCTATGGTCTCTTGCTTAAAATAGTTTGATAATCCTTGATCTATATCATCGTTATAACTTATTATTATACCATTAGCAGTTTATAAATAATATAATCGTATCCTTAACGAGTAATTTTCGCAACTAACCATTAAAAAAAAAATATTTTTTTTACCGTATTTGTCAAAATCAATAAACGTTAAGTGAATCCGATTAAACGCTTTAGAATAAGCCATACAGTTTTTTATATGGGACACCGCCGCGGATAAAGTTGGATATTGCTTGAATCGTTACTAGTTTTACGAGACTGTTTACTATCAGCGAACGGCAGACTGTACCGTAAAAGACGTGGTATACTTTAACTGCGTATTAACTTTACCACTAGACATAAAGAAATGGTTTTCAATAAAATTAAATAAATATGTAGAATTTGATAACGGCATTAAGTTTATATGTTATCAATGGCGTAGTGTAATGCATATATATATCTTATATATATTCCTGAATATATTTTTGTATTCTTATATATGTATATTTAAATTGATTATGTATAGTGATGGGTCCCGCACAACAACTCACAGAACCCGAGCCAACCACACCTGCTAGTGGTGTACCCTAAATAATCTACAAACGAGGCTTTGGTTCCCATCCGCTCACCCCATATGAACCCCCTACATATTTCAGGTGTCGAGCCTTGTTTTTTGATTAACAGGGTTGACCACGAGCAGGTGATCAGCGTGGTACAGTCCTTTCTGTCTCTGGTTCGGCGGAACAAATCAGACAAGTCAGATATACCAGTCTATTCCCTGATATTCCTCAACCATGACTTTTCCCTTCTCCCCACCTTTCGTTTTCCAGAAACTTTACCCATTAAAATTAGCTGCAAAAGATCTTATCGCCGATGACGGAGTACATGACCGATGTTGGAGATTTTACGTTTCTTAACTATAAGCATGAGGTTACGCTTTTGGCCAATTCGTTGAAGAGCACTGACATGGTTAAGTTGACTACTTCGCAGAGTATCACCCAATTTAAGTTTAAGCTATCGCCATTACGAGATATATAGTTTATCTCATAATCTTGCTCTAAGAAATTGTTAATATCCATTTCCTTAGAATACGTCATCATTTCGAGGGTGGTGGTAAGTTTCTACCGCTGAAGATCGTCTGGGTAGGTACCACCGCAGTTCCTATTGTAGCTGATAAACAGTAGTATGGAAAAATTACTGCGTTCCATTTAAAAGGCGCTGTAGTGAAATTACTGGAGTGAGAAGTCTTAACTTCTTATGTCTTAAGCTACGAGCACAATGTAGTGTTGTGTACATCATCCTAACATCATGCTTATCGTACACCATCAGAAGAACATCTTAATAAAATAATCTTATTAAAAAATTGTTTGAAGTAAAAAATTATTTCACTGTTTTAAAGTTAAGAAGTTCGAGCAGCAGCAGCGATGGTTGGTTATCCTTTCGTTACTGTCACCGGTTTAGTAAAGTTCGCGTAATTATTAACTAACAAATGTTGACAATTTCAAATATTCCAAATTGTTTACCAACAAAACCAAGAAACAATAGTCTGCGAGGGGTACGCTTGAGGAGAATTCCTTAAAACCGCGACGAATCCGGAGCAACCTGAATGCTGTTGTCAGCCGGCGCGCTCTCCGGTTACGGTTTGTTAGCAGCGAAGCCTTCCACGCCGAATTAAACGGAAATGTTTGGGTAAGGAATCCAACCGAACAAACTCCTAAAGATGAAGGTTTAACAGTACTACTTCATCGCCTATAGCAGCCGACAAACAGAAATTCATCCCGGTTCGAAGGGCGTTGTAGCTAGTGATATTACTGTGGTATCGAGACATATCACGACGAGTACAATGCAGTGCTGTGTATATCGTCGTCATGAACAGATCCTCGTTCTCATCTCTTCGTTTCTTTAAATAAAAAAAAAATGTCTTTCAAGTAGCAGCGATGAAATTTATCTTGATATTAATAACTTAACTAATTAGACTATCTTCTTTTTAAAGTGCCTCTCCGACTCGGTACTCCTCCCCGAGGCGGTACAGTTGAAGGCACTCGCGATCGCAGTGCACACCCTGAAGTTACGCCGCCACGATTCTGACGTCCAATACTCCTACCCCCCACTTTGCCCATCAAGTTAATAAGACTATACTCCTATATATTGTACTTCTTTTTGAAATGTACAAGTACTTAATGTATTAATTTAAGAAAGCTTTTTCTACAACTTCATTAAGTTAGTCGTTGTTCATAACTTAAGTATTTATTTACTAGTAATTTATGTATCAAATATGGTAAAAAAATCTCTTCGCTCTATCCTGGTAATCCTGAAAAGTTTGCAGCTTTTTATGTTGCGTGTGATTAGACTTGACCATAGCGGTTTATCTAAAGAGACAAGTAAACGAATTAAAAGTGATTTAATACAAACATTTATCATTGTGATTACTTGTTATCTATGGGAAACGTTAGAGAAAAGAACAGCGTCTCCATCGGCTCACTACCCCATCTCCCATTAAAAAGCACTCCATCAAAACAACTGTTGGAGCATGTGCCACAACTTGAATGGTACGAAGTTTGTAACGCTTCCGTCAAGTAACATCTTTAACTAATTTAAATCGGATGGGTACAAGCTGGCCGGGAGCTCCACTTCAACTTGGAATGCGGCAGGGTGTTACTTCTGGGAACATTAATTCCGTAGAGTGGCCCTACGCGGTTCGTAGCAACAGCTACGAAATCTGTTCCAGAGTTATTTGTGCACCAGCACTAACTAGCACTGTTTACACTTATTTACTGATATATTTGTTTCCGCAGACCGTCAGAGGTACCACACCCCAGCTACCCCTGTAGCTGTCAATCAGTAGCAGGTTTGAATGGCAACGTAGTTAATGAAATTACTGACTGAAATAGTACTGTACAGTAAACCTTCACTGATTTTAGGCCACTGAACTGCTGATTTCAGGTGACCGTCTAGTTTTTTTGTTGTATAAAGCGAAGAGTCGACTAAATCGTTCACCAGAAACAGTCTAGTGATCACAGTAATTCCACTATCTTTAACGCCCTTCAAACCGGGAGATATTAATGCTGAGGTCGTACCTATACGATCACCTTTAACGGACACCTACTTCCAGTATTTCAATAATATATTACTACTCGCTGTTTGTGGCAGCTTCGCCGGATGTATCTCTACGCAATACCTTTGGGGGAAACGTTTCTTAAAATCCGTTCATAGCTATCCTATACTCGGCTAAAGGACATTCCTACCAAATTTCAAATTGCCAGGTCCTATGGAAATCTTTTATATATATTATATATTTTTTTTAATCGCAATGGCGGATGCTGTAGGATTTTTCGGTATGTTTTTATCTGTTCGTCGACTATTCAAATAAAAAAAACTCATCGCATTAAAACAAAAAAAAACGGAGCTGACTGCTGGCGCTCGTCCAAAGCAGTTGATGAGCGCACACAGCACAAATTATCGTCGACGCGGCGCGTTCATAATTACGAGAGCGTGGGACAGTGTCCGATGCCAAAAACTCTCACACAGTAAAGATTGTAATATGTATACACGTGAAAATATGAAATTCACACATATGAATGTGTAGTGTGTTTGCCAATTTAGTAAAATTACTGGGGAATGGGACTTGACAGCTTAAGTTACAAAGCGACGAGTGCAATGCGGTACAGTGTATCACATCCTAACTAGCGCCACGTTTAAACGTCTGTTAGTCTGTAAAAAGGCTTACTCTATACATACATGTGCATTTCCGGTTTATCGTTGTAGCTACTGGCTAGAACGAGCTTCAAACCGGAAAGCAGTCATGTAAGCATACTACTGTTTGGCGGCGGAAATAGAAGCTGAGACTTATATAGTCTGCGGCAATTGAAATCATACAGTGCTCCGAATTAAACTACCGGTTGATTGCCATTTGCCAAAGCGGAAACACTACGATCGCTAGTTCACTTAATCAACACAGAGATTTAAGTGTGTACATCTATATGTATATATATATATATATATATAGTCTGCTCGCCTTGGCCCAAATACTTGTGATTTTAATAGGAAGCCCCTTCGCGTCCACGCCAAACATTCAGCAATAGGAAAAAAGAGGAATTTAGGGATAAAGATAGGCATTCACATTACACATACGTCAGATTCGTGTGTTTTAATAAATCTTATTACTTTACGAATGAAAATATTTTTTATTTTATGCCGGAAATCGTTGGAATGAGTCGATGGTAGAAGTAATTCGAAACGCCTGAAGAGGTGTATATAAAAAGCCAGCGGTGTACGCCCCTTACAGGTAAATAAGCACTGCCTACCCTGGCTGCCTGAACCTATTTAAATAATAATCTCTCAAAATACTCAAAAGGTACACAACTATGCTTTGATTATGGCTCATCATCATCATCAGCCGATTGGTGTTCACTGGTGGACATAGGCTTCTAAAGATTCCCACATCGATCGGGATCGGATTCATATGGAGAGATTTGGGCTATTTTCCACCACGCTGGCCCAATACGTGTTGATGGGATAATCATGGCTAAATTACTAAGTTGTTAAGTTTATTTTTAAGTATAGATAAGCTTAGATATGTCGGGTGTGTTTTGCATACTCTACACGAACTCTGTGTATGTCCCTACACAAAGCACCTTTATCCAGCCCATCGCTACGTAATGTAAAATATTAAAACGAATTAAAATCCCGTTAGAGTTTTGTTGCTATTTCAACATTATTCATATTAAAAATATTCCATATTTATTATTTATATAAATCTTGAAAATATTTATAAATCGCAGTCATAAAATTTACAAGACTCGCACATACATAGAAACGCGCCACTTACTTGTGAGTTATTCGCTTTGCCTTCCGTTTACTTCGTGATTTAACATCGCTTAAACTTATTGCTTTACCAGGCCACCGGCGGAAGTTACGTATTATTTGTTACTCACATTCCGTTTCTATTTATTTTCTTAAAAGGCTAGGCGGCTGAGAGGTTCACCTGGTAAAAATATCCCGGCTAGAACAAAGTAACTGCTACTCTGTATTTGTTCTCCAGCGTCACATTACGCTCATAATGAGATAACTCATTACATCAATTATTTTATCATTTTAGTGACCTTTAAATACATAGGCTGCATTTATTTAAATTGACCATATAAAGCCCATTTTCTACCCATTAAAATGTGATAAATACAGTCACTTTCTGGTTTTTAAATTATTATACCCCCCGTTATTACTAATCAGGTGTATATACAGGGTGGCGCAAAAGCAATCCTCCTATCAGAAAATGCTATAAATTTTGCCTTGATGTAAAAAAAATTAAAAGACCAAATAAAAATAATCCACAAGAAGAATCAAACTTTTTCATTGTTTTTTAAAATTACACTCAAAAAACATCGGAAGGTTATTTTTGCGCCACCTTGTATACAAGGTATACAAGGTATTTTTGGCTGTAATTTAAAAAAAATATGAAAAACTTTGATTCTTCTTGTGGATTATTTTTATTTTGTCTTTTAATTTTTTTACATCAAGGCAAAATTTATAGCATTTTCTGATAGGAGGATTACTTTTGCGCCACCCTATATAAAAGTTGCCAGACAAAAGAATCTAATTTGATTTATTAACGTCCTGTTATCAAAATAAAAACTTAATAATAAATATAACATATTACTTAAGTTATATATAACATATTTATTATTAAATACTGAGATGTTTTGAAACCTTGTCTGTTCTCAAAGTATCGTTACCAGTAGATCTCCAGCATGAACACTGCAGCGATAGTATTAATAATTATTAGTACTGTAATCTACCTTTAATATATAGAAACATTATAACAGGAAATGATTTTCTTTCGCCTTCCTTAAGAATATTATTTTGCTAAGACTTCTTGCTAATATCCGCCGACGTTCACAAAAGGAAGTCCCCACTCGCATTGGATATCCTATGTTCCATTAGCGGAAACTGTTTTGTACTATAAATAAATAATTAATGTCACCACAGTTCTAATTAACTTTATTAAAGGATTTATAATAAATTTTTAAATAAGTTGGTTTCTTATAAGGTCTAGATATAAAATTCTAGTACTTATATTTAAAGATCAGGTACCTATAGTTCTCAAAGAAGAGGCACTACATATCAATCAGTTTATATTCTAGATTTTTTATTTATGATACTTAAATCCTTGACTTCAATTTCACATGAAATTAAGTGTCAATAAAGCAGTAGGTAGTGAAGAGTGCTAGGCCGGAATACTCTGTCTCGGACTATTAAGAATGGGACTACGGGAAACTCTACCTTTCGTAGAAAGGGTTTTTCGTGTTTGCGAGCTTTGATGATAAGGACCCTCATTGCCCACTGTATGAGCCCGGGATTAACGACAAGTACGAGGTGGTCTAGTCCTTGTCGTCCAAAAGGAATAGTGTCAAGAACTGCTACAGCCTTACCCAGGTCGTTCTTTAGGCCGTTCCGTAGGGGGTTCCGAGTCCTCCCGCAAAGTACCAAAGGGAATCATTGTAGGTAAAAATAAGCTTGTCTGCCCACCCGAAGTAGGGTATCTTTTTAGATAATTCCCCTCACTCCCCAATAATAAAAAAGGGTCGTAATACTCAGGCTTTAATATAGTGAAGACCGGAAGACAATCGACCAAATCATATCAGGAACTTTTTCTGTTAAACAAGCGGTTATCTATTACGTCGAGGGTAGTTAAATATAGCAAAGGTTTAATAAACAATCGATGTATCATCATCATCATCATCAACTGATAGACTCCACTGAGGTCCACTGTTGGACATAGACCTCCCACAAAGATCTCCACAATAGTCAGGTACCACCGGGCAATAACGGCTCTCGTTTGTACGGATTTATATGGGGAGATTTGTGCCACATCCCACCACGCTGACCCAATGGGGGTGGTGGTAAATAAATATAATTTATATTATATTTTTAACATAGAGAATAAACATACACTTCGATTGCAACCGATATCGAGTGTTGCCTGTTGAAAATATTTAGATCCAATCGTAACTGTTTAACCAAAACTGAAATATTAATTAGTAGCGTAACATGTTACGGCTGGTTAAAGTTATCAGTGTTCAATAGTTAAGTTTCAGTTTATCCAATGTATAAATTAAACTTAGTATCTACATTTCTATATTGTTATTATTATATAAATATTAAGTTACAATATTACGCTAAGTGTCGATACGGCGCCAGTTAGGATGATATACACAGCACCATATTGAGGTAGTCGCCTTAAGACATTGTTAAGCTTCATCCAGTAATTTCGCTAGATACAACGTCCTTCAAACCAGGACAGAGTGATGTTTAGACAGTACTGCTTGTCGACTGTAATACGAGTTCCGGCATATATATATATGTGTGTATAGGGATATAAGGGGTCCGTCACAACAACTCACGGGACCCAAGCCAACCTCACCTGCTCGTGGTGCACCCTGTTAATCAACAAACGAGGCTCTGACTCCTACCAATCCACATTGGACTAGCGTGGTAGGACATGGCCCAAAACCTCCCATATGGGCTCCTGCAAAAAACGGTCCCTAATACCCGGCGGTGCCGGTTGCTATACTGACTGCAGCGCAGGACCTATCCATGTGGAGATTTTTGGAGGAGGCCTATGTCCAGCAGTGGACATCTATCGATAACGATGATGATGATGTGTATATATAAATATATATGTATAAAGACTATATACAATAAACGAGCGAATACATACAGACGCTATATGGATAGCGAGACCTTCACCTGATGGTAAGTGACACACCCGCCCATAACATCGTAGCTCTATTCAGGATACTTTGCACCACATTGTGCAAGTTGCCTTAATACGTTAAATGTTAAGTGTTGTAACCCCAATAATTTCTTACCTACAGCGCCCTTCAAACCAAAACACTTTAATATTTGCCAACTGTCGACTGTCGGCTGTCGGCTGCGATGGAACCAGCGGTGATACCTAGACGGTCTCCGGCAACAGGAACCTACCAGCAGTGGAAAAAATAAGTAATTTGTTTCATGCATTTGTGCTGCAAGTGCTGTTCCGCTACTTTCCACGGAAACGAGCAACCCTTATTCTCATCCCTACCTAAGCCTCGATGTATAATTAATTGCGTCTCGAGTGCGATTCTCGACAATTTAGTCCGAGGGATCTCTGAAAAACTCATTTACTCGTTGTAAACAAAAAAAAAAAGGGATAATTTACCCTTACCCCTCAGACATTATACGCCTATTTATTTTTACAGGCGTTAAAGTCAAGGGTGGTAAATATTATGAACTTTTTCGTGATTTGTCTTACGGGCAACCTTTTAAGTTAAGCTTGGTTTATAAATTTTTTTTTTCATTCATTTAAGCGACGAGATGAGCGGGACGCTCATCTGATGGTAAGTAATACGCCTACCCATAACAACGTAGTACTAGTTAGGATGTTATATACTGTACCATAGTGCGCTGGTCACATAAGACATAAGATGTGGAGTCTCGTTCATCACCATCAGCCGATGGACGGTCACTGCTGGATATAAGCCTCCTTCAAAGATCCCCACATCGATCGGCACCAGAGGCCGTTATTAGTAGGGGTTAATATGCAGGGACTTAGGCCATCTCCCACCACGCTGGCCCAATGCGGGTTGGTGGGAGCCAGAGCCTAGTTTATTGATTAGCAGGCTGCACGAGCAGGTGAGGTTGGCTTGGGTCTCGTGATTAATTGTGTAGGACCCCTTACACCCCTGAGCCTCGTTACTCCAGTAATTTCGTGCCGTAAATGTTATTTTAATAAAAAAAACTTTCATAACTCAAAGAGCGTTCATCATCATCGTCATCAGCCAACAGAAGTCCACAGGTGGACAAAGGCCTCCCCCAAAGGGCGTTAATGAAAGTAAGGGTTAAACTGCTATTAACAATATTCAGGAGCCGAGATCCTCGACACCAATGAAAACAAATAAATATACACAACGTTGTTTCAATCATCATGAATTTTACAAAAAATATTACTTTAGAACCTTTTGCATACATTGAACTAAGTACTAAGTTAAGTTAGTAAGCTATTTACTTAATCCGAAACATTTTGCATACTTAACGCGTTCTATTACTGATAGGTATCTGTCGCCGGAGACCACAGAAGCGCCTACTGCAGCCGACAAACAGTGCCATGAGAAATCTTTTTTTTTTAATTATTCACTCTGTGTATGGTAGGTCTATGCCTTTTACAGTCTATGTACATTTGTTTTACTCATACTCTTCTTTCTTACTCTCTTATCTATCATACTCTGTTCTTCTTACACACTGCATTCCATATCCTACTTCCATGCCTCTCGCAAGTGAGGACCGTCGCCTTCCGTTGCATTTCTGAAAAAGACCTGTGAAACATAAAAATCATCCCCTCCAGCATTTCGATGTTTTTTACTCTCTTCTTTTTTCATACTAACTTCTATTTACTGTACATTATAATTTCTATTACACTTTATTTATTTTGACTTAGCTATAATAATTCTAATATCACAATTTTTACTCCAGTACTGTGCAAACGTTATTGTGTTCCGGTTCGAAGGACGCTGTTGCTAGTGTTATTACTGGGGTAACAAGATTTAACATCTTCGGTGTCAAGGCGACGAGCGCAATATGGTTTTGTGTATACCAACCTAACGCCACGTTGTTATAGGCAGACGTATCACTTACCATCAAGTGAACGTCCCACTCATGGTATCCCTTCATTGTATAACAAAACAGTGATGCTCGTTAGGATGATATACACAGCACCACATTGCGCCCGTAGCATAACACATAAGACGTGTGTAGTAACCCCAGTGATTACACTAATTACAGCGCCCTTCGAACCGGAACATAAAGTATGCACATTACTTATTGTCAGCAGAAGTGGTATCTACGTCTATAGTGTATATATTTGATTGTTTTGAAATTTTAGTTTTAGTATTATATATATTAGTATTAGCAAAGTTTGAACCCGGGACGTGAGTGTGCTTTAACCACTGCGCCAAACGTGAACGTTGTGTATGTAAAGTAGAAGTATATTAAATATTACACTGCAGCAATCCCCTACAAGACAAACGCAATTACCTTCCGCCGAGAGCCAGTGAAGCGGCGCTGCAGTGAAACGCTTTTAAATCAAGCAGCGAGCGGAAACGGAAGTGGCTCGCCAATAAACATAGCTGTCGCACATCCGGTAACATTCCTGTACCATGTTTCCGGATCTCATTCTATTCTTACATTTATTTGTAACAGCATTATCATTCGCATCCAATGTAAAGAATTCCCTGTCTCAAGCACAATATGATGCAGTGTATATCATCTTAACTAGATCATGTAGACTTTTTTTTTGATATTATCATTTTTATTTTGAAATGATTTATACCGGATTAATTGAGGGCAGTGATGGTGTAAAATTGTTCATTGTTTTTTTTTTAATGACATCACACGCCACATGAAGCCGTTAAGGGTGTAATTATAATCGTAATATTTAACCCTCTTCAACGTCATGTATTATTTTTCAGCGCCGGAACTGAAGAAGCGTACCGACGAACCTTCGTAATTACGAAGCTGTCCGTAATTTAATTTTATATATATATATGTATATATACATAGATTTTATATAATATATATATGATGTTCATAGAATTTTGTATAACGTTTCAAATATATTATATTATTTTTGAAGACCATGAGGGGATGAGGAGGGAAATGAAACTACTTATTATAGGATTTCACTGACGCTATGTATCTGTTGCCAGCAACCCTGTAGTCTCGAGCTAGTAAGAATAGAGTTAAGGTAAGCCTTGCCTGTAGTAGAAGACGACTTAAAGGGTCTAGGGGTTTCGTGGGCCTTGAGAGTGGGGGCCCGTATCGCTCAACAAGCGAGCCTGCGTGGGACAGCGTATGGGTCAGCGATGGTGCCTAGGAGGGTTAGGCTCCTCCTCAGAGACGTGTAACACAAAGTGTAGAGGGGCACCGGTGTGTTTTATAAGAGATCCCAGAGCCTCTTCGATTGCACTGATGCAGACCACCGCGGGGGTTTTAGTTAGTAAGAATATCACATAACCCTGACTTCCCCCCAGAAGTAGGGTATCTTACAAAGATTCGCCCCCCAAAAAAAAAAAAATAGGGTATCTGTTGCCGGAGACCGTTTAGGTAGGTACCACCGCAGCTCCCGTTTGTGCCAACAAAGAGTAATGTGCAAACATTACTGTGTTCCGGTTTGAAGGGCGCTGTAGCTAGTGAAATTACTTAGGTAACGAGCCTGAAGACGATGAGCGCAATGTGGTGCTATGAATATCATCTTAACTAACGCCACGTTGTTATGGGCAGGCGTATCACTTACCATCAGGTGAACATCCGGCACGTCTCGTCACTTCAAATGATATAAGAAAAGAATTTTCATGTAAGCAAATGTATAGCAATGAAAATTTATGGTTATAGATCCATACAAATAAATCATCGTAAATGAGTTTTGTTGGTCTCCATGCTTACAGCAGTATCTTACTGATTTAGCGGATGCAGCAGTTTCTTTTTTTGTTTACTACCCTCATCAGGAGAGTGGGGTAAATTATGGATATATAGCCTCATACATCTCTTCGGAGACATTCATAGAATACAATAATATTTTCATATAAACATTTCGCTCATCGCCGCTAATAAACTTAGTATACTTGCTTTAAGTATTATGAAGTGGTGGTTTTGCATTCGTTGCAGCGACCAGCCAAGATGTTCACCTGATGGTAAGTAATACATCGCTCCATAACGAGTTGGGATGATATACACTGCGTCACGTTGTGCTTGTCTCTTTGAGGCATAATATGTTAATTATCATTACCCTAGTAATTTCACTAGCTGCAGCGCCCTTCAAACCGTAACGAAGTTATATTTGTATACTACTGTTTATCAGTGGAAATATGAGCTGCGGTAGTGCTCTTTTTTTGTAATCGGGGAAATCTAAAAGATCAAGATTATGTGGGCTTTTTAGCTCTTAAATCCCCACGGTGGTCATCTTCAGTGCGTTCCGGCAATATACCTAAAGTTAATGTCAGAGAGGGTTGAACTTCTCCTCGCGTCCTCACTTTGGTATAATAAGAACTAACTCACGTTGTACTTGTCGTTCATCCCAGGCTCGCTTAGTGGACACTGTGGGCCCTTCAAAACGGAAAACCCTTTTAGTCACCTTCTACGACAGTCAGGACTTACCTTAATCCTATTTTTAATAAGCCTAGACTACAGAGCAAAAGCTGAGTTAGTACATAGATGGTGTTCAGCAACAGAGCCCAACCAGTAATATTTAAATATTTGTGACATATTTCGTAAATTATTAGCCGGATATTGATTATCCTACTGTTTAAAATATAATAGCGGAAGTAGAAATTCATCATTTTACTGTGATGACCAACAGAGAAGATAATTTTTGACATCTCCAATACATTTGTATGATCAAAAAACTAAATAAGCTTAATGTACCAAATGCATTTGTAAAATGAATCTTATTTCCAAAGCCATAGAGATCACTTTGGTATGAAGAGGAACAAGAGGGGAAAGGGAGAGATGATTGCGGCTCAAGGTTAGGCTTAGCATCATGTGACTAATGATACCGGTTTTAATCCCCTTAAGCCTATCGCATGGATTGTGTTAATATCCAAGTTTAAACTCCATACATATAACAAGTACCCTTACTGTAGGCAGTAAGGTCTGATATCATGATTGTGTTATATGATAACGTAGATTAGTTCTTGACCTAAATCCCTGATCTACAAATTACATACAAACATTTTGAGTGTTAGGTCTCTGTTGCCGGAGACCGTCTAGGTGATTACAACAGCAGCACCTATTTTTGCCGGCGGGCATTACTGTGTTCCGGTTTGAAGGGAGTTTTAGGTAGTAAAATTATTGGGTAACGAGACATATGTATCCAGGCGTCGATCACAATTTCGAACAGTGTTTCCACCGTTCTGTCATCACGTTGTTATCAGCAGAGGGAACATTCACCATCATGTGCACCTCTCCCTCGTTCCATCGCTTCGTCCAATTAAAAAACAAATCAATACTATGAAATGGTGGAATACACGTGCGTATATTTCAGAGAAATTTCTCCTTTTAAATTTTTAAACGAAAACCATTTCCTGTCAACCGGATCTCTATTTAAATTCAGTTTTCAGTGAATACCGGTCAACTGCACGATGGCCAGCCGTACGGTACTTCGGCAGCTCCCAAAAGTTCGTTTGAACTGGTTTCATGAATACCAAGGATATTTCTGTTAGATGTCAATCGCATTTATATATAACCTTGTTTAGATAATAAAGAAAAAAACGTATATATAAAAACAAACATGAAAAAAAAAGTAATCCTTCATTATAGTAAGGAATTACTATTCAAAAGACATCTTAGTATTAATATAGACTAGTTTAACTACGTTCTCACTTGATAGTAAGCAGAGACTGCTGATGATAAAGCGCGCTGGTTCTGGACTGATAGCCTATTCACCCTTCTCTTAAAAGTTCTAAGATTAGTTACATATCTAATCATCTAATCATATCTAATCTAAGTCGTATCTTATCCACATTCTTCTTCTTATAGCGCCTCTCCAACTAGTGAAGGTTGGCGATCAGCGTGGTACAGCCTTTTCTCTCTCCGATTCGGCAGAACAATTCGGACGGCCCAAATATGCTTGTCGTTTCCCTGATATTCTTCGACATTGACATTTTCCTTATCCACATTGTTACGAGATTATTGAAGAAGATCCGGTAATAAACTTAGTGATGTCAGAGTACCAATTAAGTTAAAGCGTTTAATTCAAAACTGAAGCAACTAGCAGAAACTACCGCTCCGTTTCTACATCACGAGCAGTTAAAGTAATAAGTCTTCAAATCCAACTTAAGGCTGAATGAATTGCTCTATTAAGCAACGCGTTTAATGTACCGGAATTTACAGCTCGCGCTTCCCGCTAACTTGATGTTGATAATAAATTGGAGCTGAACGGCTTACACGCGCGGAATATGGAGAGTTATGATCCCAAAGCGAAATGTACAGCGGCAATTATTGCACCTGCTATATCTGAATCAGACTTCCTCTCAGCCTCTCTAATCTGTTTTTCATCTTCATTAAAAGCTCGACTTGGGGATCAAACACTTAATATAAAGCTAGCTACCGCCGATTAAGTAACCAATGACGTCTCCAAATCGATACATTTATTTCGTGTTCCTTATCCCTTGTTGCATAGTTAAGTGAAAACTGATATGCTGGTAAATGATGGTTTACTGATGTAATATATGTATAAGCTTCAGCCGATAGCCGAAGCTTATCAGAATTTGTTGACAAAGCTATCTGCCTTGGTTATAACCCTTGAC
Source organism: Ornithoptera alexandrae (assembly GCA_029030555.1). Classification (NCBI taxonomy): domain Eukaryota; kingdom Metazoa; phylum Arthropoda; class Insecta; order Lepidoptera; family Papilionidae; genus Ornithoptera; species Ornithoptera alexandrae. The sequence goes on along the minus strand of JARDVY010000296.1, from coordinate 7,110,267 downwards.
TTTAAACTACAATGGGGTTCGCAAATAGAATTACTATCGAGTAGACTAATCTCTGGGGTGTAAGGGTTCCCGCTCAACAACTCATGGTATCCAAGCCAACTTCATCTGCTCGTGGTGCACCTTGCTAATCAACAGACGAAGCTTTGGCTCCACCAACCCGCAATGCGGTAACTTGGTGCGAAATGGCCCAAAGCCTCCCATGTGAATCACCACCCGATCGATGTGGGGTTCTTTGACGGAGACCTATGTCTAGCAGTAGACGTTTATCGGCTGATGATGATGATAGCTAATCCTTAAAATATGCTAATTAACAAGAAGTACATGGCACTTACTTCCGTTATATTTATTATGTAATAGTATAGTCAATAAATTTTGTGTAGCAGACAAGAGTAGTTCAGACTATCAACGAGATGAACTCCAGACTCACTAAGAAATACATACTTTCTAAATTTACCTCTGAAAATCGTAGAATAAGAGAAATTTCTGGAATATTATACGCTCTTCCTATCGTCCTTCTACACCAGAAAAAGGCTTAGATGTAGACTCAGTCGACGTGGCCTGGTTATCCATGATCAAGCGAAGAGGTACAACCAGAGGTGAATGTCTTGACAGTGTTAACCCCTGAGAGCAGGTCTTTTTAATACTCTATGTATTTATGAATTACCAGCAGTAAATAGATAACGATAGTATAAGAATATTAACCATAGCAGTAAGATACAGATTACAATAAAATTTACTTAAAAAAAAATTGTCATTATTTAAAAATATACCTACAAAGAGAAAATTAAAAAAAAATAAAAAGAGTAAAAATCACTTTAATCTTTACATTTTCCAAAAGACTTTCAGGTACTGAAGAATAACTTGTTGAACTTAATTCGTAAAAAGGATCTAATTGGTTTTCGAAATCTGATCACAAAACTACAGCTTGAAGAGGTGATGTGTGCTAAAGCGTTCCCGTGGTTCCGACCAAATGTGATGAGTAAGAAATCGTGGGGTTTTTGGCCGGTAACACTCCAGCAGCAGAAGGGTATCCAACGCATGATTTCCCCACTGAAAAAAAAAGGTACCACCGCAACTCCTGGTGCAGCCTCCAAACAGTAGCGTGTAAATAATACAGATTAAAGCTAGTGAAATTACTGTGGTAATGAGACTTAACATCTTATATCTCAAGACGACGAACGCAATGTGATGCTTCGTATATCATTCTAACCAGCGCCACATTGTTATGGGCAAGCGTATCACTTACCATCAGATGAACATCTTGCTCGTCTCATCGCTCATCCCGCTAACGTATTCGTTAACAAGAGTTCAGACGGGAAACTTTTAAAGATATCCTCTCGAAATTTATGGAGGCGGTCCTGCCATCTGCGGAGGCGGCTATTCTTAAAGGCTTTTTCTAAAACCCTGACAGGCGCAGATGCTGGCCCCGAGTATAAATCTCGACCGTTCGGAGAGACGTTTTTAGTTCAGTTAAAGACGTAAATTGGCCTTCAGAGTTGAACTACTTTCAAAATGAACCGAGTTTTCACAGTTAAAAACATGCATACAATTTCCGGTTCCCAGTTTTATACAAATAAACACAATGGTGTAACGACATCTGATCTGATGATCACACGTTTGAGTATACAACTTCGTTGCTACTTAACACCAAATGAAATTGTGGTCAAATATGTAGCTGATAAAAATGTGACACTGTAAAAATTTTACTGTACTCCTGCTGCGAGATTATGAAAGCTAGAATATTCCGAGCTGGTTTCGCTTTTTGTACTACGTGATCATAATGTGGAGATCAAGTCACCTGTTACCCTCATCGTTTAAAAATGATTAATCATAAGAGAGGTGTTAACTTTATTAGGGTACAAAAAGTCAAACTAGTTGTTGTATTAACTAATATAGTTGTGAATATAAAAGCGCTCCTTAATCAGTCTCTTCATAGACTCCAGATGTAAAAGCCAAATATCTGATAAGCCGAAGACTAACAGGTTTAAACATCATCAGATAATATGGAGTTTATTTCCTTTCACGTTCAAAAGAATCTATAAAATGAAAGGATTATAAATTAGTATATCTTAACAGACGTTCTTTTACCTTCGACTACATCCAAGAAGGTGTACGGTTAAGATACGAAGTTATTTTAACTTAAGCTTTTAATGTACTTATATGCCAGATATGGAAGGTACTCCAATCAGAGTATGATATGCGGCACGATGCCAATAACGCCAGAGTTCGCGTGGGGAACCGTTAAGGAAGAGATGGTGCCTAGTTAAATTTTATTGTTTCTATATCTGTAAAAGTTACACGCGAAGTGGAACAGCAATGGTTATAAAATACAGTTAAAAAAAAAATATGATAATTTTTTTTGCATTCATCGAAGCGACGAGACGAGAGGGATTTCACCTGATGATAAGTGATACGCTTGTCCATAACAATGTGGCGCTAGTTAGGACGCTATATACTGCACTAGATTGCCATTGGCATGTTGAGAGCTAGGATATTCAGTCTCATTATTACAATAACTTAACTATTTATAGCGTCGTTCAAACCCTAACACAATAATGTATGTAAGCTGCAACAGGTACTACAGTGGTAACTACCCAGATGGTCTCCAGCAACAAAGACCTACCATCAGTAAAATCGTTACTTTCTCATCAAATGTTTGCTTAATAGAGACATGTATGAATATTATCATTGAGTACGTGTCAACGTGGCGCTAGTTAAGACGGTATTCATAGCACCACATTGCGCTGACACGTAAAATGTTGTCTCGTTACCCCAGCAATTTCACCAGCTAACCCTTTAGCTAGCCCTTCAAACAGTAGTGTTTGCACAGTACTGGTTATCGGCTGCAATAGCAGCTGCGGTGGTACCTACCCGGTCTCCGGCAATAAAGATCTACCACAAGTTAAATGTGGATATAAAAAGTGATAATCTAATTAATTTTATTTTACTATTGATTTGAATTATTCTGGAAGGGTAGTTTGAAAATTTCATTTCCGACTTTTGTAGTAACGATGTCACAATTTTCTCACAGTCAACGGTCAGGTTGAATGTTGGAATCTCGACGATTTCATAACAATATACTCCAGTCTCCAGTCCGTCCACACTTGAACAGTACAAAGGCAAACAAGCACTCGTAGTCACCTGCATTCGTATGTAAGGAGTGTGCTGAAGAAACAAACAGATTTTTTTATTTTCTCAAACACCCTCTCTCTGGCGACTGGAAAATTATCTTTCAAACACATAAAAATAATAACCCTTTGCAAGAGACACCAGAAACCTCAAACAAATCAATAAAACCTCTTGCTGGTCTCATTGCTTAATTAAGTAACTAGAGCAGAAAAAAGTGACAATTTGGGAAATAAATATCAACACTTTAACTTGGTCCCCTCATTAAGTTAAAACGACGAAGCTCAAACCTCTGTTAAATTGATGACATTTCAACGTGAATGAAGCAGTGGATTATTACTGGACTAGCCTTTTTTTTATAACGGGGGATATCTTCTTGAAAGGTACCCTGTTTCTGGAGAGAAGACAAGGTTATGTGGGGCTTTTATCCACTGAAAACCTGTCGGTAGACTTCCTCAGTGCATTAGGAAGGGCTCCGGGATCTCCTACAGAACGCACTGGTGCTCTGGACTAGCCCCTGAGTTTCGTGGCCCTCACATATTATCAAGGTTTAAAAATATCATTCAATCAAAAGAGGACTGACAAATAATTTTAGATTTTATTTTAAGTCTATTTTCATATACATTTTAAATAGAAGTTAAGCCAAAACTCAACTTAATTTTTTTTAAATGATTTTAAATATAACATATACATATATTACTTTATAAACCCAATGTAAATAATTCTACATGAGCTAATACATTTAAAATATTTATATAACGTATACTTGTATTTAATATTGTTGATTTTGGTTAAAATATGTGTATATACATATATGTATATGCTTAGTTAATGGTCACTGAATTAGCTGCTGCGATTTTCCTGGAGTTCATCCTTCATATAAGAATTTCTCGATACACCGAGGTAGTAGATAAATCCTTACTAGTCTCTAGTAATAGAACATGGAGTCAATAATTTAAATAACAAACAAGTCGACTTTTTTGAAAATTGTTACTTAACTAAAATTTTTGTTAAAGTTCGCAAGACCGTTTCACCGGATAAAGTTTCGATTTGGAGTTTTGAATGGATTTTTACATAGTTTGCCGTTATTGCTAAATATTTTTTAGGTAAATGTATACAATGGTTGTAAACAGTTTAAATGGCAGCAGTGATAATTTCGTGCACACGGCGGCGTTGTTTTTGTTTACGTCGTAAATCCGGCGCCGGCGGCAGCGGCAGCCCCCACCCGCTTTATATTCCACGTTTACACCAAGCAGCGCATGCTTTGAAAAGATGTCTCGCAATCGTGATCCGTATACGCAACGCCAATGGCAATATTTGTTTAGCCGCTGTACATTATTAATCTAGTATATCATATGGCATACGAAAAGCGTTTTGGCAAAGTATTTTACACGTATTTTTCAATTTAGTTATGTCTGACTAGTAAAAGCCCGGCAGTCGACAGAACTGAATGCTCTTCTAGATGTTATGAATTGTGATTGAGAATATCTGTGCAAAGGTGTCTGATAATTCAAATTGCACAACAGCTCACGCGACCCAAGCCAACCTCACCTGGTCGTGGTGCACCCTGCTAATCAACAAACGAGAGTCTGACTCTCACCAATCTGCATTGGGGCAGCGTGGTGAGAAATAGCCCAAATCACCCCATACGAATGCCCTCCAACGTCTGAAGCTTGCGAAAAGCCGTTGGATACAGGCAACGCAGGACCGATCGATGTAAGGTTTCTGGACAAGGCCTATTCCAGCAGTGGGCGTCTATCGACTGATAAAGATGATTAAAGTAAAGTAAGTATTAAATCTGATATCGTTATATGAAATCTTACACAGAATTTTCTAAGGCGAGCCATTCTGTAGTCTCTCAAATTATTTTCCTCGATAAAAAATTAAAAAAAAAATCACATTCCGATAACAAAATACAAGATGTAACTGCTGTAATATTTTTATAGTACAGTGCTTTTAGTGTTATATCCCAGAAACACAATAACCATTTTGTTTCCTCGGGGGCGCGTTAACAGTTTTATATGCGCGAATCTGAACCGTGTAGAGGGGAGGTTACTGTGTTGGGGTGCACGGTCTCTGGTGAATGACAGTGACAATATCAGCATTATATTGATAATGACAGAGCAATCCAAAGTACGGAGCAAGTTACTAAGTACAACAGTATTACAACGATCCAGAGAGATCCACAGTTGATGGTTACAGTTGTATACTTCGTCATAAGCTACTGTCTCGAGTCTTGATATTACAGAGATCCAGTAAATGGATAAAATTGTATACTACGTAAGGACTTGTTGGCCGAGGGCACTGTAGACTGAAATGTAGGATCCTTATAAGAATTTGCGACTAACGATAGTGTGATCTATTGTTCATGGTGGCGCCATCTGTTATTTTTTCTCTTTAAATTCCTATTGATTTTGCAAACGCTGAATACTTTAAATCGCGTATTGTATTTATTATAGATTGTAAGGGATCCCGCACAACAACTCACGGGACCGCAGCCAACTTCACTTGCTCGTGGTGCACCCTGATAATCAACAAACGAGACTCTGGGATCCACCAACCCGCATTTGGTGAGCGTGGTGAGAAATAGCCCAAATCCCCTCATAGGTAACCCTGGACGTCTGAATGTCACGGAGAAGCCTGTGGATGCGAGCAGCGTTGTTTGCAGTGAGGATCTTTAGGTCTATCTGATCCTATGTCCAACAGTGGACGTTTATCGGCTGATAATTAATAGTTTAGACCGCATTGTATGTTTCAGTTTTAGCAACTAAGTTTTAAGTAATCTTGAGAGATGATCATAAGACCAAAGTAGGCGATGATAAAAAATTTAATGATGGTAGGTCTCTGTTGCCGGAGATCGTCTAGGTAGTTACCACCACAGTACCTATTGTAGCTGACAGACAGTAGGCGTGCAAACATTACTGTGTTCCGGATTGAAGGGAGTCATAGCTAGTGAAATTACTGTGGTAACAAGACAACATCCTATGTGTCAAGGCGACGAGCGCAATGTGGTGTTATGGATGCCATCTCACCTAGATGTTATTTGCAGGCGTATCACTTACCTTCAGGTCAACACTCATCTCGTTATTTTTTTTTTTATTTAACGAGACGACGAGACGAGCGGGACTTTCATCTGATGATATGTGATCTGTGAACGTCCCGCTCGTCGGATCGCTTCGTTAAATAAAAAAAAATAGTCACTCATTTACTTGTATTAATTAACAAGGGGTAGAGAACACTAATTGTAGGACGGTGAGTTCTTAAAGTGATGGCTTTATACCTGCAGACGTGATGCTGGAAATTTCCTCACAAGGTGAACCGACGATCCGGTGAAGGTAGATAGAAACCGCTGGAGATGGACATTTAATGATGGTGAAGCATATGTCCAGCAGTAAGCATCTGTCGGCTCATGATGTTGATGATCATGTTTTACTTCCTAATAATGTGTTGATAAATTTCAATAGTATGGTGACCATTGAGGCCAGTTTCCAACAAGCTCAACTACCATCATGACCATTATTGCGATAGGATATTTTCAGTAGCTGTGAAAGCTACATTTCAGTTCGAAACCTCGAAATCATTATTTTTTTTATTCAATGAACGACAAACCGGACATTTGCCCGATACTAAGTGATACCCTCTCAGAACTATGTGGCGCTAGTTAGAATGTTATACACTACAGCACAATGCGCTTGTTACTTTGAGACATGAGATGTTGTCACCTCGATAATTTCATTAGCTACAGCGTCCTTCAAACAGGAGTACAGTAATGTTTGTACACAATTCTTTGATGATAGAAACAGGCGCTGCGGCGGTATATCCCTAGACTGTCTCCGGCGATGAATACCACGTTGAGCATAGGAATAGGATCTTTGACGGTATATCTGTGACGTCACCGAAGTTATTCAATAATTGAACGGCACGGTGATGGTAAGTCGTTCCTTTAATGGTAAAGAAGTTTGATATCACAGTAGCACATACCGCGTACGTATGATGTCACTAAACAAAATACTAGAGCCGCTCATACGGTTGTCTGAAGATCCAATATCCTGAAATCCAAACTTGTTTGTCAGCGTCGTATCGCTTAATAAAATCCAAGGTCGGAGTACGAGGCGCTACATGCTACAAGCTGAAGCGGGTAACATTATATATATATATTATACATTAAAACAGAATGTGTATTAGGATGTTTACACAACACTGACACTTCTGGGAGGAAGTCAGTGTTACGTAAAGGTTTTTACTTACTAAAACCCCGTCGGTGATCAACTTCAGCGTTTGGAGAGGTCAGGGGTCTCCGTTCGGAACAACCGCGGCCTCGCTAAGGTTATGCTGGGATAGCCCGTCCCTGGGTCTGTTTTATCCAGACCCTACCAGTCTCGTTCGAGGGAGAGACGTTCCATAACAGCCAATTCACGTCCCCACTGTTGGGGCACAGGCCTACCCTCAATACGAGGACGATGGGCCATAATCACAGCGCGGTCCCAATGCGGATTGGTGACTTCACACACGCCTTACAATAAATTCTAATTCATGTTCAGGTTTCCTCGCGATGTTCTCCTTCACCGTTTATATTTCGCTGTTGTCACTAAAGTTCAATAATATACATAACTTAAACATTAAAGTGATTAGCGAGCGAGACATTCACCTGTTGTTAAGTGATACGCTTGCCCATAATAACATGGTGCTAGTTAGATGGTATACACAACACCACATTATGCTCGTCGTCTTGACATATATTAAGTCTCGTTTACCCCAGCAATTTCACTAGCTACACCGTCCTTCAAGCCGGAACATTGTCATGTTTGCACATTACTGTTTGTCGGCAGAGGTAAGCGCTGCGGTGGGACTCACCTACCGTTAATAACATATCCCAATTAGCGTCGCATTACGGACGGACGCATCACTTAACATCAAGTGAATGTTTTTCTCGTTTCTTCACTTATTTCGATCATTATAGTAATCGTTGTATTTATTTATTAAATAAATATTTAACGCGTTTATCTTGTCGTTTGAGGTGCGGACATTTTCCATAACTGGCAAAATTTATAGCCTCCTACTCCTGTTTCGTTCAATTTGGTAAGAAGTCGGCAGATGTAATAAAGTAGACAACTAACATTGATTTTATCTTTTATTCTTCAACTTAACCTAACATATATCGTGTGTAAGTAAACCTTAATATATATAACATATACATATACGATGTGTGAGTCTTTGATATTGTATGAAATGAACCTAAATCATTTCTCACAACTGAAAACTTAAACTATATCATAATTTAATTCTACGATAATTTTATTTTTGTAGCACGGAACCCTAATCATATTTAAGGTCATACACTAGTACAAGTTCCATTAAAATTAGCCTAGTTATTATACAAAAGACACTAGTTTTAAAGACTAGAATATAGATCCTTCTGATCTATGTTTAAATAAGATGTAGGTAATACAGTTTCTCAGAAAAGATCTAGATTGAAAGCGTGTCTTGTGTTTTGGTCTGTCTCCGAAGTTGTTCACCTGATGACAAGGAATATGGCTTGCGCACAGCATCGAGACCATCGCATTCCACCACCACCCATTAAAACAAGATGTTCACATATTACTACAAATAGCTTGATGGACGAAGGATGTTATAGTTGCTCATAAAATAAGTCTTATTAATCCCACAGCTGGGATACAGAATCTTCTCTCAAAAGATTAAAGCAATTAATCAACTATGCAGATCAGTGGTATCTATCTAGATGTTCCCCAGACATTCTTGTAACCTTGTTATAGCATCACATACAAATTCTATCATTTCTTGTCCATCTTCAGCTTCTGTGCTGGTTAAGTCTAAGTTATGTGGAATGTTTACACACTAAACGCTTATCAAAGGTAACCTCTTTTTTGGTTTGGAAGGGAGGAAACTCTTCAAAAGATACCTTGTTTATGGTTCCACATCCTCATCACATTTGCTATCTTACAAGGGTTCACTTATTGATATAGGTTCCCACAAAACCTTTTCTACGATAGGTAGGTCTTACCTTCAGTCCTGTAGTCTCGAGCTAGGACTAAGTAAGCCCTGACTGTTGTAGAAGGCGACTAAAAGGGTCTAGGAGTTTCGCGGGCTTTGAGGATGGGGTGAAGTGGGGGTGCGGCCCTTATCGCTCAATAAGCGAACCTGCATGAGTCAGGGTATAGTATCTTTCGAAGATTTCCCCTCGAAACCACAAAAAAGGTAAGACTTACCTTCTTCCTGTTCTTATTGGCGTGTCATCACTAGGCTGGTCGATGGTCACCAACAGAGAGTGATGTCTCTAGAGCACTGGTTTGCTAAATTCGGTCCAATTGAAATTTTGTCGATTATTACTCTGTTACAAAGAGATACCAGTTTTAATTAAATCTAGTAACTTTTTAATCACATTACCTAAATATCGGAACTAACATTATCATCCGATGGATCAAAGGATGTCAGCATCGTTTAATTTTACACTACATCAAACGTTACAATAATTAATAAGCACATTGTACACTATCCGAACGCATTTTGTAAGGGGAGGTATTCCAATATTACTTCCTGTAGTAAACACGATAAATTCTAAAGGGCTGTAAAACAATTTTATATGATATAATATTATATTATCTGACGTGTATTACCGTCGTTATGCGGTGTGTGAACATTATTACTGTTTTATAGTAAACAGTGAGTATCAGTTAAAGTCTAGATTTTTTTTTTTTTTTTGAAATATAAACAATCCCGTAATGTTCTCACAGCTGGAGCCTTTGTTTAGTTAAATAGTTCACTGCTATGTACGATCCAATCTAGTGTTGAGTACTGATGCGGTTTATCGTGGTACCACCTAACCTACTAACATTATCATCAGCCGGTAGACGTCCACTGCTGGACATAGGCCTTCCTTAAAGATCGGTTCTGCATTGCTCGCATCCAGTGGGTTCCCGCGACTCTCACCAGATCATAGACCCATCTTGTGTGAGGCCTCCCACCACTACGTGTACCGGTACGCGGGCGCCACTCGAGGACCTTACTGCCCTATCGGCCGTCGGTCCTTCGAGCAATGTGCCCTGCTCACTGCTACTTAAATCTAGCAATCTTTTTCTTTTGGGCTATGTCCGTGACCTTAGTTCTTCGGCGGATCCCAACATTTCCGATTCGATCGCACAGAAAAACGCCGAAGATAGCTCTCTACATTGCCCTTCGGGTGATTTTTTTTTATATAATGATGAAGTTTCCGCCGCAAGTTTTATTGACAACTAATGCAGCTTCATCGGACTGAGGGCTCGCGGGTCTGGTATCAGCGAGATAAACCAAAACACAAAAGCTAAATATATACATATATTTGTAGATAAAATTGTATGTAAAAGGAGGAGAAGAAAGGCGAGAATATATTAGATGCGGAAATATTGAAGAGATGGACAGTGCTAAAGGGGAGAGATAAGGGGTATAATCAAAAATATATACATAGGCAAATATATATATGAATTTAAGACGTGTATGGTGCGCGTCGGATGGCGGCAATGACTATGAGGTCATCGAGAAGGGCTCGAGCCCGTGCTCCGATCACCTTCGGCAGTGTTGCGAGCCGAGGACGGTGAGGACCGCCCGGGCAGCCGGATGTGACTTGTGTGCGCGGTGTGCGAGCCTGACGAGCGCCTGAACCAGCGGCGAAAGCGGCGCGTCCGAAATATGGTGAATCCGTGATTGGTGTCTTCACGTTTGGATGTCGTGTGGTGCGTGTTGGGGTCGTTGGTGAGTGTGTCGTGCCTGTCGTACCGACCCTCTGCATCGATGTGGAGCGGAAGCACGTTCCGAAGACGTCGTTTCTTACAAGTGATACCGAGGATCGGGACGTAACCAATTATGTATAACGTTGATTCTAAAATATGTTTAGAACCACTTTCATATTAAATATTTTTTTTTAAATCTAACCATAAATACCAAAATCTTACTGAATTTGAATAAATGTTAACCCACGGTCCAAAATATCTCTACTGCTCTTTTCCAAGGGTAATGATTTATTAACTTTTCTTTTTCACCGGTTCAGAGATCTGTCCATAGGTGTACCTTCATCTAATGAAATGATGATGATGAACTTCAAGGTATATACGTACAAGATATAGATCACCTCGTTTGTCAAAGATACGCCTGCCTAACAACGTGGAGCTAGTTAGGATTATATACACAGCACCACATTGTGATCGTCGCTTTAACACATAAGATATTAAATCTCCTAGTAACTTCACTAGCCACAGCGGTCTTCAAGCCGGACCACAGCAATGTTGCACACTACTGTTTGTCGGCATAAATAGCAACTGCAGTGCCTAGACTGTCTCCAGCATCAGAGACCTACTAGTAGATTTAATAAAACTCTGATATGGAATTTAAAAATATGATCAGTCCTGAAGTAATAGAAAAAGATAAAAAAAAAAGATTTAATACCGTTTCAAATGTCAAGAGCACTCGACATTAATGATAGGGCACTGTTAAGGATGACGCTTCCTTCATCAAAGACCCGGAGCACGTAACCCAAGCCCGCCCTGGAGATATTTAGGCTTTTGTACGTACTCGGCATAATAAGAGCTCGCAAAGAAATGTCCCTTCTTGATTTATATTATAAATACTAGTTCTGTTTAGGCAATCAATATGTACTAATTAATTATACTGAACCCAGGTCCATATTCCTACTGACTCGTTGAATATGGAACCATAAATTCAGGTAGTTAAAAGCGAAAATAAGTTATCGCGTCTATTTTTAACTATCGTTCTTCTTCTTAAAGCGCCTCTCCAACTAGTGAAGGTTGGCGATCAGCGTGGTAAAGTCCTTTCCGTCTCTGGTTCGGCAGAACATCTCGGACTCTCCAGATATGCCAGTCCATTCCCTGATATTCCTCAACCATGACTTTTTCCTTCTCCCCAGCTTTCGTTTTTTAAAAACTTTACTCAATATAATCAGCTGCAGATTATATCACTGATGACGGAGTACATGACCTGGGTTGGAGATTTTACATTACTTAACCGTAAGCATGAAGCTACGCTTTTGGCGAAGTCGTTGAAGAACACTGGCATTGGTCACTCTTCGAGTCCAGCTAACGGGTTAAGCTAACTATTGGTGGTAGGTCTCTATTGCCGGAGGCCGTCTAGCTAAGCCTCAATTCAGCGCTTATTTCTGCCACCAAATAGCAGCTTGCAAACATTGCTGTGTTCCGGTTTGAAGGGTGCTGTAGCTAGTGTAAATATTGAAGTAACATGTTTTACGTATATCTCAAGGCGACGAGCACAATGTAGTGTTATGTATACCATACTAGCTAGCGCTACAGTGTCAGCTACAGACCTTCAGGTCTCCCGCTCATCTCACGCAAGGACAAAAAAAAAAGGATATCTAATTTATCATCATCATAACAGCCTGTTGTCGTTCATTACAACACTCGACTGGTGATAGTTTTCTGTTGCCGGAAGCCGTCTAGGTGACCACCGCAGCTCCTGATCCTACCGTCTAACACTACTGTGCGAACATCACTGTCCTCCGCCTATCTAGAAATAACTAACGATATAATAAAAGAAATATCTGATGCTTTAAAGTCACGATAACTTGGTGCAATGTATATACCCTAACATCACATTGTTATGTCAATGATCCCATACAGCCACTCGTGAGATGGATGAACCAGGTTAGGGCGTGAAGACATCTCTATACAGGATATTTTATTCTATATAACAACGTAACGAAAGAGACGTTCGCATGATGAACAAAGTAGTGCTAATTAGGATGATATCATATACACAGCATCAATTGTGCTCATTGCTTCGAGATAAAAGCACCTCCTCAAACCTTCGATTTCAATAAAAATAATAATAATAAAAAATAGTCGTTTTCTATTATTAATATTGGAAGGAATACCTTGTTCGGAGTAACTTGTAATAACATGATTTGAACTTAATATGTATAAGGCGTATAACTTACCATCAGGCTATAATTAATTATTCTTTTGCTACTGTATTCCATATAAGAATAATGCGAAAGATAAAATAGATCTGTATAATTATTACGTGAGCCGAAATCTAAGTTGTTACTTAACATTCAGAGAGCGACAAGCTTTTGAAAATGAAAAGCTCGCAATTATCATTAATTTCGTCAAGCTTAGATTTGTTGATGACTTTATACAGATTTAGATTGTTTTTCTAATTAATGTGAATTATGCTATCATCGTCTAACTCTTAGAAATCCACTGCTGGACGTAGACAACTCCCAAAGATCAACGACTCTCAGTTGCCTTGTATGATTTATGTATAAGTAACATATATATCAGTAACTTAAATTTTTCAGGAATAAGCGTTGAAAAGATTTTGTTTCTAATGGTAATGACCAGTGATTCATCTCCTCTAATGTCAGACTCGATAGAGTTCATTCCTAACTGGTAGGCCTCTGTCGCAGACCGTCTAGGAAGATACCATCGCTGCTCCTTTCCTGCCTCCAAATAGTAGTTTGAAAATATACTATTTTCCGGTTTGAAGAGCGCTGTGGATAATGAAATTATTTGTGTAACGAGACTGTTTAGTCTCGAAATAAGATGTTTATCTTATGTATCAAATTCGGGAGCACGATTCGATGCTGTGTACATTCGTTTTTTAAGCATCATTGTTAAAGGCGTATCATTTACTATCAGGTGACCGTCTTTATCTCGTCGAATAAAAATAAATAGTGAAAGAATAGTTCTTCGATTTTTAATTGCACTGGAACCGACAGATGCTGTCTCGTCTAAACGTTGACTTAGCTGCTAATAACAACTTCCGCATCCGGTTCACCAGCAATAGAATTTCCGCTCAGTTGTAAACTAAAAATAATTGTATATTTGTTTTGTTATTTGATATATCTTAACGAGTAATCAAATAATATATTTATTACTTATTACTTGGAAAATAATGTGGCTGTGCTTCAATGAGGACTTGAGTATTCTGGCTCAATTGATAATCAAGTCAAAAATTTGTTGTGGTAGATCTCTGCCGGAGACCGTCCAGGTTGGTACCATCGCAGCAGCAATTACAGCCGATAAACAGTTGTGTGCAAATATAACTCTGTTCCGGTTTAAAAGGCTTTGTAACTAGTGAAATAACTGGGGTTACGGGAGACAACATGTATTAGAGCGACGAGCACCATGTTGCTATGAGCGGAAGTGAGTACCATCAAGTGAACATCCCGCTCATCTCGTTGCTAGTTTTATTAAAAAAAAATCATTGAAAAATAATTATTTGGGGCGCTATGATGTAATTCACCATAGATACCATTAAGTAAGATACAACTTAAGATAAATGTAAATCCCGCCGCATAAATCCCGTAAAGCCCACAAAAAAGCAACCATCCCACTTACTGTCACTCGGTGGAGATAACGTGGAATTTACATTACTTTGGATTACTCCGAATACCTCCTACGCAATATTTTACTTTTAAGATATTACGGTTGACGGTTATTCAGCTTGTTCCGGCGGAAACATAATAACTTAAGTAAATTAACAACCGTTTTCGAACCGTGTTATATGAAATTCCTTCTATATATACCTATACAGGATGTAAGTGTAAGGGGTCCCACACAACAACTCACAGGACCCAAGCCAAACTCATCTGCTCGTGGTGCAATACTGCTAGTCAACGAACGAGGCTCTGGCTTCCACCAACCCGCATTGGGCCAGTGTGGTGGGAAATAATCCAAATCCGATGAACCCCTACAAACGACGGCCCCTAGTGCCCAGCGGTAACGAAGGCTATGCTGACTGTATGTGGAGATCTTTGGAGATGGCCTATCCTCAGCAATGGAGATCTATCGGTTAATAATAATGATGATGATATCAATACGTGAACGCTCTCCTCGTGCAATGAAAAACGTACTACCGTTTATCTGTTATAATTTTTCTTTGGAATATTCGTTTATATAATAAATATTTTATCCTCTAAGTGATGATTATTAATTTAATTTAATAAAACAATGATTAAACAATAATTATTACATTATTTTGTGTCGAAATAAGTAAGAAATAAAATCATTGAATAATCTGTGAATTTTTTGAAAAAAATTTTAATAATGAATAACTCCAGAAGCATTGTCTTTGTATGGGGTATTACATACATAGATAGATAGGATACGAGCTAGACTTTAGCCCGTCCACATCTTTTACACCTATTACCTTTCATCCTGTATAAACATATATACTAATCATGAGATCTTCGAAACTATTAGATGTAAACACAAATTTAGTGCAGATATTTCTTTTGTCGTTTAGAAGTCTAAAAATGGATTTTACAAAATTCCTTCCCCAATCTGAGTTGCTAATGTGTTAATAACGGAAAGTGTCCCGAGGGTGGCAGGCGAGAACATTTCTGATAAATATCAAATCTAGTTCTAGGTGCACAAAAATCTAGAATCGAAAAAATTATGCATTTGCCTAACCTAACCTCCTCCCCCAACAGGTTCCCGCTTTGTTGTGGCAGAGGGGCTTAGTAGCCGTGGCTGGGTCGCCCACGATGAAGCGAAGAGGAATCTACACGGCCGGCATGAGGCGGCCGCTCCAGGTTAGAGCTTCGGTGCTCCACCGTCAAACTCACCTCGGATGCGCGCCGGTGGGGCTGCGGGGGAAGAGGAGTGTCGGTATTACGATGCACCGCTCTCCCTATCATCCGCGGCCGTATAACGGGTGGCGGCGGGGACAAGATCGAATCCGCCGCAGGGAGCTGGGAGAGTTATCTCTCTTGGCTCCCATGGCCTCTGGGTGACGGGCTGGAGGAATCCGTTACCCGCGCGACTGCAAGAGGCCGAGGAGGAGAAGCGCTGTGTTCCGGCCTGTGTGTGTTCCGGCGTGCCCCCACAGAGGTGGAAACTGAGGGTTCTTCCGTCTCTCCCAAGTTAGGGCTACGTTATGCGGCCAGCGCTGGCGGGGTCGCGCATGTGTGCGAAACCGTTCCCATGACCCCGCCTTAAGCGAAGAGGAGAAACATCGTGAAGGTTTTAGTCGGTGCAAGTCTGACATAACCTGTCCTTGCCCGCGCGAGGACGGATATGCGCAGGCATTTCCCCCACGTTTAACCAAAAAAAAACCTAACCTAACTTCATGGTTAGGATTAGGAAACGTAAAATATCCTACCATCCGTGTCCTACCTCCCCGTGTACTCCGTCATCAGCGATTTGATCTTCCGCAGCTGATTACAATGGGTAAAATTTTTGGAAAACGAAAGGTGAGGAGAAGAAAAAAGTCAAGGTTGAGAAATATCAGGGAATGGACTGGCATATCTGGAGAGTGCGAGATGTTCCGTCGAACTAGAAACAGAAAGGACTGTACCACGCTGATCGCCAACCTTTACTAGTTGGAGATGCACTTTAAGAAGAAAAACTCTAGATTACTGCCAGCAAAGCGGGCGGGGAAAAGCTAGTGACATGGATGTTTATGTATTGGATGTGTTTTAGTATGTACTTATATACTTGTAATCTAAAAAAGAACTTCCGGTTAAAAAAGATCACCAATTAACTGCTTTGATTCAGAGACACGAAAAATTTATATCAAAATTAGAAAAATAGTTTTAAGATATATAAACTGAGATGAGGTAGCTGATTATTGAAGGTCGCGGGAAGCTGCTGGATGCGGTAGCGCAAGACCAATCGATGTTGGGAGGTCTATGCCCAGCAGTGAAAGTCTATCGGCTGATGATAATGATGAGCTAGACATGAATAAAACTAAGTTAAAATGAACAATCCTGTTATTGGTCAGAAATCAGATCAACGATGTATCGATTCTCCCATGTCGAAAACGATCGCTAATTAAGATAATAACAGAGTCGTTCATGAATCACTCTGATAATGGTTATCAAACGGTCTACCGGACACGGTCTTACTACACCGGAAAAGATTACAACTGATGCTACTGCTATCTACAATCAGGTTGATCAGAAGCGTACGGTTATGTTTGAATTATTTAATATAAAGTTAATAGGGGTGTAAGGGGTCCCGTACAACAACTCACGAGACCCAAGCCAACCTCACCTGCTCGTGCACCCTGCTAATCAACAAACCAGGCTCTGGCTCCCACCAACCCGCATTGGGCTAGCGTGATGTGTAATTGCCCAAATTTCCCCTACATAAGACAACACTTAGTAACCAGTGGTACCGGAGGCTTTGCTGACTGTATATGAAGATCTTTGAAGAAGACCTATGTCCAGCAGTGGACGTCTACCGGCTGATGATGAAGATGATGATAGTTTTAATAGATGTATAAATAATTTAAACATTCAGCAGCTTATCTATAAAAGAAAAATAACAAAATTTTGCATGTGGGGGCAAAGATAATAGAATTTGTTTTGTCAAAGGGGATTTTGACTAATCCGAAATAATGTTGATGAAGCGAAGTCCTCGCTGGATGGGCAAGCTGATGCTTTTTTAGGCTTAAAATGATATAACGGTTTAGTTAAAATTCTGCATTCGGCTTCGGCCTTTGATAATATGATGGTGAGCACCAACACTAAAATACAGGTCTGCTTCCATGATACAAATAGTTTATAGAAGATGCAGGATTCTTTTAAACATCCGTTTATGATACTAATCATCATTATATATAATGTGTTCAATATGGTTACACCCAAAGTGATGATCACAGGGTGGTCGTGATCATCACTTCGGTCAAGAGCGAAAACGATTAAAAAGAAGAAGAAGAATTATGATATTAAGGGGACAAGCAATGCCTAACATCTTATATATATATATAAGAGGGCGTGTAAGGGGTCCCGTATAACAAATCAAGGGACCCAAGCCAACCTCACCTGCTCGTGGTGCCTGCTAATCAACAAATGAGGATTTGGGTTCAACAACCCGAATTGGGCCAGCATGATGAGAAAAGGCCCAAATCCCCGCAATATGAACCGTTAGAGACGACGACTCCTAGTGCCTGGAGGTTTTGTGGGCAGCACAGGATCAATCGTTGTGGAGATCTTTAGGTGGCCTATGTCCAGTAGTGGACTTCTAGCGGCTGATGATGATAATGATATATATATGTAAGATGTTGTAAAGATGTAATATAGTACAGGTTCTGGGACCCTTGTACCATTCGGAATAGTATAGGTAGATAAAAAGAGCAATAACCTTGAAGACTTGCTGGAGACGGTCTAGGTAGCTACCACCGCAGCGCCATTTTCTGCCAATCATTTCTGTGTTCCAGTTTGAAGGGTTCTGTAGCTAGTGAAATTACTGGGGTAACGGAACAACATCTTATATCTTAAGGTGACGAGCATAATATGCTGCTGCGTGTATCCTTATAACTAGCGCCACGTTGCCAGGATCTGTCGTAGTGCACTTACCATCAGGTGAACGTCCCATCATAAAATAAAAAAAAACCTAGACTGCCTGAGTACGGTTAGGTATATAGGACTCCGTCCGTCTAAGTAGATTACCGTCTATGACGATCTTTGCCATGTTCGGAGGCAGCGAAATTAGTGAATTAATTAACTAATTAATTCTACTTCCGAGCACTTGTCTGCGAGAGATAATCAGGTAATGATGAGGGTTTTGCTGGTAAAATATCATATTCTAAGTCTCAGGGTCATTACTAACATAATTTCATTAACTGCTTTGTTCTAACTGGTGAACAGTAATATCGATGATATGAGGTACTCCCCTGCTTGTACTAGGCAGCCTTTCGTACCTTTAGTGACTTGAGCTTCTGGTCTCATCATCATCATTATCAGCCGACAGACGTCTACTGTTCTATATCGATCGATCATGCGCCGCCCGCATCCAGCTGCTCCCCGCATCCTTCACCAGATCATCGGACCACCTTGTGGGGGGCCTCGCTACACTACGCCTTCCGGTACGCGGTCGCCATTCGAGAACCTTGGTGGCCCATCGGCCGTCAATCCTTCGAGCTGACTCATAGAACTTCACTGTAATAAACTACGATACATTTAATGCTGTTTATTGGCATTAATATAGGCTACTATAATTTCCATACTTATCTTCATGTCTTCCACCAAGAAAAACCCGCCATCTCCATTAATTATATACGTGGATAATATTTACAATACCATCACAAATATCTCATCCAAATTTCATAAAAGTTGGTTCAATTAATAATCCAAAAAATGTTAAAGTTTGTTCATGACCTATTTGCCTATAAACCCGAAATTTCAGGTAATACTGCTATTTTGGTGTATGACCTAAGTTATATAAATGTGAGCTTGTTTTTTACAGTATTTACGTTATAATAAACGAAACCGGAAATAGAATTATTACACCATATGGTGATTTCTTTGCTATTAAAAAAAAACATGGGTTAAGGGGGGTGTAAGGGGTCCCGCATAACAACTCACGGGACTCATGTCAATCTCATCTGCTCGTGGTGTACCCTGCTAATCAACAAACGAGGCTCTGTCTGCCACCAGCCCGTGTTGGGCCAGCGTGTCCCCCATATGAACTCCTACAAACGACAACCTCTGGTTCCAAGCGGTACCGGAAGTCATACTGACTGTGATGAACGTTAGCAAGGCGCCGGAACCAGGGCATCGCAAGACCAATCGATATGGAAATCTTTGGGGGGGGGGCTTATGTCGAACAGTGGACGTCTATCGGCTGATGATCTTCGTAGTGGATTTAATTCCTGGACATACCATACATTTATTAGTTATAACATACAGAGTTCGTGACGCCATTCGCTATTCACTGAGGGTAGAATGGCGATGGGGATGTTTTAATATGTTTACCATAAGGATAGGGAAATGAATTATTTTATATAATGATAAATTTATTAATTAACATAGTTTTCGGAGGTCATGTACGGAACGCAGAAGTATAGGACGCCTTCCGTCTAGATGGTCCTACAACATCATCAGGGTGATCGGAAGTGGGTGTACGCGAAAAGCTGAGGATCGCATTTGGTGGAAGGCATTGGGTAAGGCCTGTATCCAGCAGTGGATAAACAAAAGCTGATAATGATTACTCCAGTTTACGTAAGTCTGTATAGATACCACATCAGCGTATATTTCTAATGTAATAAGTAGCAAATATTATCGTGGTCCGGTTTAAAGGGTGTCATTGTTATTTAAATTGCTGAAATACCAAGACTTATTTCTCTTCTCTTAAGTCTCAATACAACGAGAACAAGGACTACTACCTGATGATATACTTATATTATCCTAACTAGTGGCAATTTTTTATAAGCGACCGTATAACTTATCATGAGGTCAGCCTCCTGCTCATGTATGAACAGAGGATACTTAACCATAGTTTGTATTGAATAAAAATGTATAAAACATGTATTTTTTATTCTATCAAGCGGTGAGACGAGCGTGACGATCACCACCACCATCAGCCTATAGACGTCCATAGCTGGACGTAGGCCTCCCCCAAAGATGTCCACATCGATGGGCCCCGCGTTGCGTTATATAAAGCGACATACAAAGATTTTATTTTTAGAAGCTTTCATACATTTCCGTTCTATTTATAAGCCAACAGCATTGCGAAGGAAGTTTATAAACTATCCTTTGTATGGAATAGGTCTAAGGGTTAATTCGCGATGTCTCATCGCGCAATATATTTATAGCATCCCTTCGTTACATAGTTTTTTTTTATGTTTCTACATCTGAGACAGATGAGAGTGTTTTCAAAAGCTCCACCAAAATGATTAGCATCGAAAGCTTAAAGATTTTTAACTTCTGATATGAAAGAATATATTTAAGCGACCATCAAGGTGAGCTGGACAAGGAGTGGAATACGTAACAAAGAATCTCCTTCTTTACCCTCACACCAGAATTACCATATAAATTGTAAAGGCTTTGTGTGTTGCGAGTTTTATTAGTCGGCGTGAATTGCTTTAGTGGAAGTTCTATAGTTTTTTATTGATAACCTCCTTACTTGGAAACTTATTTTACACAACAAAAGGGATATTATTTATATTTGTCATGAAAAGAAAAAAAAAATGTTTATTTATTTAGTTATAGATACAAAAATCACAATGAGAATATAACATGTATGGAAATAAAGTACAAAGGGACTGCTCGTTCTGATATGGAGTTTCTTCCAGTATGCTTGTGGTTTGAAGAGTATATAATAGTGACAGTTGAATACTGAACTCACTGATCCTCGTCCACCTCGCTGGCCGTAATGTGGAATTGGATATGAAATTTTTCAGAAGTATTCCCAAGAGGCAGCAACCCGTTCATCATCATCAGCTGATAGACGTCCACTGCAGGACATAGGCCTCTCTTAAATATCTCCGGGTTTATATGAGATCGAATGGGAGATATGAGCTATTTCCCATCATACTGGTCTAATGCGGGTTGATTGGAACCAGTCTCGTTTCTTGGTTGTTGATGTACCACGAGCGGGTGAGGTTGGCTTGGTTACTTACTTGGTTACTTGGCTACTTAATTCCGTAGTTATCGGCCGACCGATAACTGTTCGTTAACGTTTGTACTGGCCCAGTTAACTGTCGCCCATAGACAATTAAGCCTTATTTGTTTTTAATTAACACAATAAAGACAAATATTTGCCGCGCGTTCAACTGCAGGCGTTTGGTGTTTATGTTTTAATTACAGCCTGCGCACGCGAAAATTAGTGATGTAGCCGTCGGTGATTTTACATTACACTCGACATTATAGTATAACGATTCAAGGAGGAAATTATTGTGCGTTTCCTTATAAAAGTTAAGGGTGAGTTAAGATGTTTACATTGCAGGTGTATGCTATCAAATGAAAGCTATGATAGGCTATTTAAAGGCTATCAGCTGTTTTATAGTTTAGACTGGTTATAGATTTCGCTGGGAGTAGGTCTCTATTGCCTATAGCCCCTATTGCATTTGCCAAACAGTAATGTACGAATATTACTGTATTCCGGTTTGGAAGCCGTTGTAGTCAGTGGAATTACTGGGGTAACGAGACTCAACATCTTCTGTCTCCAGGCGACGAGCGCAATGTGATGCTGTGTATAACATTATAGCTAGCGCCACGTTGTCATGAGCGGGCGTATCACTTACCATCAGGTGATCGATCCGTTCGTCTCATCGCTTCATAGTCTAAAAAAGAACTAAGCAGATACTTAAGTAGGATGTTATTTATTAAGTACCCAAACAACATATTTATATAAACTTAACTTTGTTATGCTTTAACGTATGTCAAATCGATTACTGCTATAGATTTCCAGTTTTTTTTTTATAGAAATTAGTTTTGGAACTTATTTTTTTTTATTAAACATGTAGAGGTTACTATGTTGGGGTGCGGAGAGTCTGGTGCATGGTAATGCACGCAGCTATATCAGGACTATATTGATAATGATAGAGCGATCCAAATTACGGAGCAAGTTACTAAGTACAACAGTATTACGAAGATCCAGAGAGATCCAGTTGTGGTTACAGTTGTATATTTCCTGATAGCCTACTGTCTCGATTCTTGGTGTTACGAGGATCCAGAGAGATCCATTTAATGGATACAATTGTATACTCCGTAACGACTTACTCACCCAAGTTATACGAACGTTATATGTATATGTGTTATGGTACATAAAAGCGCGATCTATTATTTGTAGTGGCGCCATCTAAGTTCTTCAAAAACTTCTTGATACAAACACTTAAATATCTGTGTAAAAACTTGAATAATTTTTAGGCCTTTTTATATTAGAATTAAATAAATAATCGTGCCACAGTTATACAAAACTTTTGACGCTGCCGTCTGAAATTCGTATGAAATTATTATAACCTCTCGTTGAAATGTACGAAGTTAAAGTAATAAAAACAAGTGTTAAGTACACCCTTTATTACTTGTTAAAACGTGGCAGTGTAAATTATTTAATAAACTTAACTGTGAATATTTTTCACTGTGAAATTTTCGAGTTTTATATTGAAAATTACAGATATTATTCGGTTTCTTCATAACTTCCGTTAACTAGTAAAATTATAGGGTTATAGAGATACATATTTCGTCGAGCGTAAGCGTAGTGTAGACATCTTAATTGAACGAGATTGATGGGTGAAGGTAGTCACGACCCTCAGACATGAGGAATACGATTTGAGGAGGTGAATGTTTCTTTTATATATTTAATGTTTGGATTCATTAGTAAAGATCATTTTTACGTGAAGCATATTTTTTTTTATTTAATACGAAAAGTACGTTTATTTTGAATAAAGGGGGAAGTTACAGGGTTTATCGCGGTCGAGATAAGCGGACTTCCTGTTACTCAACTTCCGTAGAATTCGCAATTTGATGAGGAGCTGCTTATTATTAAACCAAACATTTTCGTTTCGGATTTGCATGTGATTCAAAATGTTTTCTTTTCATGCTCACTTGAAAAATTTAATGGATACCTCCTCTAAAAGGCAAAACATACTTTGAAAAGCTTTTAACTATATAGAGCTTTCAACATTTACCGGTCGTAAATCTTTGTTTCCGGCGGCTGTCTAGATAAGTACCATCGCAGCGCCTACTGCACCCGACAAACAGTACTAGGTAAACATCGCTGTGAAGAATGCTGTAGCTAGTGAAATTACTGGAGTAACGAGGCTTAACATCTTATGTCTCTTTGATTACCATCCTAACTATCGTCACGTTGTCATGGGCAGACGTATCACTTACCATCAGGTGAACGTCCCGCCCGACTAGTCACTTCCTTGAATAAAAGACATTGATACCTTGTTGCTACAGCTGAGTGGTTTACTGTATAGTATCATCACGATTTCTTCTAGAGTAGCGACTTCTTGTCTTGGGAACAAGGATTATAGAAAATCCTTATATCATGACAAAAGAATCCTATCATAGCTATAACAATTCATTACTTCTTAGCCTATATCCACAGATAAACATTCGTCTTCCTAAAGTGCCTCTTTATTATTGGAGGATGACCGTCAGATTTGTGAATTTGGGCCTGTCTTGAATCACATGGAACAATTGCCCAATACTGATGATACCGGCTCACCCCCCTTTTGTTCCGCAGCCAGAATTGAAGAGTTCAACATTAAAGATTCTATTCATCTGGTTATAGTATTTTTTTCTAGATATGGAAAGTATGAGGTTGTTCACTCTTAACAGCATCTTTTTTACGGCATGGTACTTTGGGGATAAGTCTAACACAGGGTTGAATTCTGTTATAACTTATTGGCAGTAAAATGAGGAGATATTCAGAGATTTATTGACTCATCACGATATCTCCAAAACGTTAAGATGTAAACACTCAAAATTTGGTAGAAATTACTTCCGCTGGAGGTCAGCTAAAAACGGATTTAACGAAATCTCTGCGCCAAAATAGTTACGGAAGTGTAACGGCTAGCTTAGCAGGCGGGGAAAAGCTAGTCTAATATATTTAAACGAACAAAAATAACAGTTAACTCTCCATACATTGCTTACACCCTCAAAATAACCCTTGTTAATGTCATCCCCTAAATTGGTATTAAACTGGTATAGAAATCCACTCGGGCGGTAAAGAGAAACCTTCACCCGAATCGTGATCCGTCTGAGGGGTGCTATTTTCATATTACATTTTTAATTAAACTTTCAGTTTAATATACGTCAATGTGGAGGGCAGAGGGAGGAGATGACGAAAAGAATTTATATAACTTTGATATACTTAGAAAAAAAAAACCATTTAGATTAAAATTTACTGATGTAGAATGTAGAAATGGAATTTCCGTGTTGCCAATTAATAAAAAATGAGAAATCCTCATCATCATGCGAAGAATGATTCAAATAAAGCGAAGTATAGTAGAAGAATTTTTTTTTATTCAATTAAGGGATGAGACGAGCAAGACGTTGATAGGAAGTGATACGCCTGCCCATAACAACGCGGCGCTAGTTGAGATGATATACACAGCTTCACACTGTGCTCACATCGAGACAAAAGCAGTTGTCTCGTTACCCCAGTGATTTCACTAGCTACAGCACCCTTAATACCGGAACAGTAATGTTAGCACACTACTGTTCGTCGGCGGAAATAGGAGCTGCTGTGGTACCTAAACGGTTTCCGGCTACAGACGCACCAGTTTACTGGTGTTAGGCCTCCATTGCCGGAGATTGTCCAGCTAGATACTACTGCAGCGCGTATTTCTACCGCCAAACATTACGTTATTCCGGTTTAAAGGGCGTTATAGCTAGTGTAATTACTGGGGTTAAGAACCTTAGTACCTTATGCCTCAGGCGATGAGCGCAATGTAATAGTACAGTGCATACCATCTTAACTAGCGCCACATTGTTACAGGTAGGTGTATCACTTACCATCAGGTGAGGGTCCCCCTTGTAGCTTAATTGTATAAAAATAAATCAGTAAATCATTTCGATGATTGTTAGTAAAGTCTACATAGTAATTGTTATAAAATTCTTATAATAATGATTTCCTTTTGTTTACTTTATTATTTTCTATCAGGTTTTACTGAAAGGAAGTATATTCTGAATTAATCTAGACGTTTTTCATATGCTTGATCCTGTGAACTTTGATTAGAATAATAAAGGCGACGTATAACTTATAATATAGGAAATGACTTACAATTGTTTCATAGAAAAATTAAGTAATCGTTTGATTAGATAAGCTTAATTAAAACTTTTTAATTACTTAATAATAATATACAATATAATAATATGACGGCCTATGGGGTAGTAAGGTCCTCGTGTAGTGGTAGAGGTAGTGTTGGGAGACCTTCCACAAAGTGGACCGACGATCTGGTGCGAGTCATGGGAACCTGTTGGATGCGAGCAATGAGGGACCGATCGATGTTGAAATCTTTACTGGAGGCCTATGTCCAGTAGTAGATGAGATGATGAGATTTATAATTTTTTTTTATAATCTTAACTACCTCTTATAGGCTTACTCTTTCATGAGGTTATTTGGTTGATGTACTATTACGTTACATTCCAGTACTATGCCAATATGTTTATTTCTATATTTATATATATAAAAATAATAATAGTTACACAATTGAACGTAAGTTATTTAAGTACAGTTTTTATTTATTCCATCAAGCGATAAAACAATCGAGATAATCACCTGATAGTAAGTGATACGCCCGCCTATAACATTAACGCTAGTTAAGATGATATATACAAAACCACATTGCGATCTTCGCTTGAGACAACATGTTGATTTTCGTTACCTCAGTAAATACATTAGCTACAGAGCCCTTCTAACCGGAACAGTAATGTTCGCACACTACTGTTTGATGACTGCGGTTGTACCTACTCAGATGGTCTCCAGCAACAGACCTACCAGCAGTAAGCATAAGCGTCATTATATTGATAAACTTCGTACAGTAAAGCAACTATTTTATATAAAAAAGGATTTATTTGTACTTTGTTTCTACCCCTTCCTCTTCAAATGAAGAACAAGGGTACAAGCTTTTCGAAGCATCTTCGAAAGTCGAATTTAGGAGCACGAGATCTCCGAATAAAGCCGTTTCCGTGATTGATCCTGGAGGGCAAAATTCCTAGAAAAAGTGCACCTGGTAGATAGCGAAAGCAATGTGACGACGTAAAGGACCGGGTTTGAATACTATCAGTTAAAAAGAATATCTGAGGATCGACTTGGTTCGCCAAACTTCTATTTGAAGATGGCACCTGATGGTGGTGGTGATGAACGAAGCCGTAAAAGCCTGAAACGTAAACGGCTTGAAATATAATTTCGTCCTTGTATATTATCAATAAGAGAGTAGTGGGTATCGGATGAATGAATTACAGCGAATTACAGACTTACAATCCCGAACAGATTACAAAAGAGAGTTTAAATTATTCCTGTAATATTAAAGACGGTGTAAACCCCCGGGAAATATACACTACCCGCTTGTATTCCGTCGGAATTAATTTATTTGAGGAATCCCGTACGTATATACAAACAGCGGGTCGGAGTTTCAAACAAAAAATAAATCAATGTCAAAGTGAAGTAGAAAAATAGATAAAATTAAGCACACGGTCCCGAGTGATCGTGAACACCCAATTCTGTGTGATACCATTACTTATGTTCCGCAGCTTTATTTATTATGCAAAAAAGTATTCTAAAGTAACGTTGCTTACATTTACCAGTGGAAACCATGAATAGACGCTGCGGTGGTAACAACCTGGATGACCTCCGGCAACAGAGACCTAACACCAGTAAACTGGTACACCTGTAGCTGGAGACAGTCTAGGTACCACCGCAGCTCTTATGGCAAACAAGTAGTATGCAAACATTACTGTGAAAGGTGCTGTACCTTGTGAAATTACTGAGGTAACGAGAATTGATATCTTATGTATCAAGCGGAGATCGCAATGTGATGTTGATGTTATGGGCGGGTGTATCACTTATCAAGTGAACGTCTAGCTCGTCTCGTCGCTTAATTAATTAAAAAAAAAATTAAATTCAGTCAGTTTCAGAGCGACTTTTGGAGCTGAATATGTTTCAGTAGCTAGTAGTTTTTATTTGTATCAAATTTGTATGGAGTGTCCTCGTGTAAACATTTTTCACAGGTTTCACGTAATGAGGCAGGCAGGCGCCGGCGCGTGAGGGCTGCATTTGATAAGATCTCTTTTAAACGGCCACATATCAACGCGCGAAGGCTGATGCGCGCCGGAAGGCGAGTAGCAGGAAGCTTGCTTATCTCACACCCACTCCTCCCTTTACTCACTACACAGTACAACTCATGAGCTGTAGCGAAAACGTTCAAATTAAATTATTGCTATTTATAAGGCAACAAGATAACAACTATAAAAGCAGTAGTTTTTTTATTATTTCAGCATTAAGACGAGCAAGACGTTCACCTGATGGTAAATGATACTCTTGCCCATAATATCGCGCTAGTAAGGATAATATAAACTGCACCATATTGCGCTCGTCCCCTTGAGGCATAAGATGTTCTCTCGTCACTGCGGTAATTTCTCTAGCTACAGTGCCCTTCAAACCAGAACCCACTCACATCAAAATTAACGGTTATTTTTTCATATATTCCGGTAAGACCGCCCATTGAACATTTATTATTTGGTGTGCAATAAAGCATTTTCTATTCTAGTCTATTTAGAACCTTCAAACCGGAACACAGTAATGTCTACACACCACTCCTTGTCAGCAGGAATAAGAGCCGCGATGGTACCTAGACGGTCTCCGGCAAAGAGAGCTACGACGCCCGTATATGATTAGAACATGGTCCGCATATATACGCGATCGCTTAGCCCATTACTTGTACCACACAACAAACATTGTTGTGACGACATGTACTTATTACCAACTTTAACGTCAATTCCGTAACGAAATTATGAAGTCACCAAATAAATCGAGTTCATTTCGCTAGCGATGTGATGAAGGAGCGAAATATGGTAATTAGCTCTGAGATTACTGTTGCTCTTTAGAATTACAGCCTCCCTCGGCGTTTTATCTCATAACGAAATGTCTACGTTTATAAAAGAAATATAATGAATAAGCTTTTTTTCATAACATTAGTATATCATGTCTCTCTTAATCCAGTAGTCTCAGGCTATTAAGAATAGGACTAAGATAAACCAAGCCCGTCGTAGAAGGCGACTAAAAGGGTTTTCAAGTTCGAGAGCCTTGAAAGTGAGGGTCCTCATTTCACACTAAAAGGTTGTGACAAAACATGAACGCCGAGGAGGATTACGACCGTCTCTGGGATGTACTTGGCGTAGTGCAAGTCGTTGGTGGTAAGTGGTACTGGTGGTAGGTCTCTATTGTCGGCCCTACGAACAGGTTTCCGCCTTATTGTAGCGGTGGAGCTCAATAACCGTGGCTTGCTCACCCACGGTGAAGCTATGGGGAACCTACCCGGCCCGCCCGAGCCGTAGGATGGCCAGAGGTGGCCACTCCCGATGAGCTCCGTGAGATCACCTCGGAGGTGACGGAGTAGCGAGAGGAGAGGAGTATCTGTGTTCCGGTTTGCCATTCTCTCCACTTCAGCGATTAAGCGGTGCCGCATCGCAGACGCAGCGACGATAGGACCACGGGGAAAGAACAGCTGCGCGGTGCAACTGTCGCTGGCTGGGTCGCGGTAGTGGGCGAAAGCATCCCCTTGACTCTGCCGTAAAGTCATGATGTTAGTCCATCGTGAGGGTTTCAGTCGGTACAAGTCCGACATAATCCGTCTTCGCCCCCGCGTAGAACACAAAAAAAAGGTCTGTGTTGTCGGAGACCGTCCAGGTACTTTCGCAGCGCCTATTTCTGCCGCTATACAGTAGTGTGCAAATATTATTGTGTTCCGGTTTAAAAGGCGCTGTAGCTAGTGAAATCACTGGGGTAACGTGACTGTACGTACCCTCCTAACTAGCGACATATTGTTATAGGTAGGCGTATCTTTACCAAGATTACTAGACTTCAGTGGTAATGGGTAGGACACTTAGTGTAGGTAGTGATGATGATGATGATGTACCTTTACCATCAGGTCTACATCTTGCTAGTCTCGCCGCTGCGTTGAATAAATAAAAAGGGTGTTAACAAGAATTTAGTAAGTTTTGTTTTGGTTTCGACTATTGGTCCATGTGATGATACTGACGAGACGATCACGCCTGCCCATAACAACTTAGCGCTAATTAGGATAATATACACTACACCACATTGTGCTCGTCACTTCGAGACATGTTAATACCACAGTAATTTCAATAGCTACAACTGATTTTTGCACAGTACTCTTTGTAGCTAGAATTAGTAGCTGCGGTGGTACTAAGGCGGTCTCCAGCATCAGAGACCTTGTTCTTCTTCTTCTTGAAGTGCCTCCCCAATTAGTCAAGGTTCGGGAGAATAGTTCGGATGCCCCAGATATACCATTCCATTCCCTGAAATTGCTCAACCATGACTTTTTTCTTCTCCCTACCAGAGACCACCGCCCTGTAGGGGTACATGTGACAAAGCGACAGTCCTGTCTAATATAGTTGTGTGACTGCAATATAAATATCTCAGGCCCGTCCCCAACGAATTAGAATTTCAAATGGGGTCTTGAACAAAATCTCTAGTATTATAATGCAATACGTTTAAAACGCAAGTCAGGTTCTGGAGGAATTTCCAATATCATTCTTATTCACAAAATGGAAACGGGAAGTGAGGGGATATTTATTTTTTGTCTGTTTGCATGATACTTATATAGTGTAAAACTTTATCCATTTCCAACTTAGGTTCAGATTCCTATTTATCACCATAAAATTTCTATCACATTTTTTAGGATTTAAACCAATACAAATAAAATTATTTAAGTATACACTTAAATTGGTTTTCATATAACTATACTTTTCTCAACTCCTGCTGTTGTAATGTTAAAATCATCAACGTAAACCTCCCCAAAAATCTCCACGTTCAATAGGGTTAATATCGGAGGATTTGAGCCATTTCCCAACACGCTGGCATAATCCGTGTTAATGGCAGCCAGAGCCTGATTAGTTGATTAGCAGAGTGCACCACGAGCACGTAATTTTGGCTTGGCTCCCATGAGTTGTTGTGCAGGAACCCTTCCATCCCTTCAATACTCCAATCTTAAAATACTCAGCCTTAATAGTCAGATTATCGTTAACTTATTATACTTTATTTGCTAAATTATATCACAGCTAGGTATTAATTTAATTAACACCATCATAAGCCGATAGAAGTCCACTGCTCGGCACAGGCCTCCCCCAAAGATCCCCACATATAGGGGCTGTAGAATGTAGGGGTTCCTATGAGTTGATGTAGGCAATTTCCCATCACGCTGACTCAATGCGAGTTCGCAGGAGCTAGAGCCTCGTTTATTGATTACCAGGGTGCACTACGAGGTTTGGGTCCTGTGAGTTGTTATGGGGAACCCCAATACATACTTAATTAACTTTAATTACTTATACAGTTAAACAAATTTTATTATATAAACAAGTACATAAACAAACTTTGAAAGTATGTACTGTCAGACACCGCATAGTTCCAAACTGTACTCCTTTCCAATATGAAGTAGTATAGTAAAATTACTGTGGTAACGAGACTTAACATCCCATGTCTCAAAGCTACCAGTACAATGTTGTGCTATGTCATCATCATCATCGTCATCGGCACAAACAGTTCTGGTTGATTCGTGTGTTCGTTGTTCGTCATTACACCGGTCCGTAACTTAATCAAGCATACAATTAAGTGTTCACTTGTGTTTATAATGTCAGACGTCCACCGCTGGATATAGGCCTCCCCCAAAGAATCTGTCCTGCGCTGCGTGCAACCAGCAGCATCCCGCGATCTGTGGTGCTGTGTATATCATCCTAACGAGCGCCACATTGTTATATTATTTTTAATAAACCTGTATTATTGTTTTAAAACTCTATTTATATTGTAAATTACTACAATGAGTATCTGAAATCTATTTGTACGATAACCGCCGGGAAATACTGAAATTCCTGAACTGTCAGTTTGCGAAGTATCCCCCCAGCTAGCTCTCTTTGTACGCAGAGCCTGCTTCATCCCGCATTATCCTCTCCTATTGTTGTAATCCGCAAAAGATTGAACTGTTATTTTAAGAGCCATTGCTCAGAAAACATTGAGCTAGTATTTTTGAAGTTTCTTTTAAAAATATTATCAATTCTTCTTAAGCATTAAATCTATGCAATAAACAAAAAAAAAATCTACTAGAATACTAAAAAGCTATATTCAGCAGTAGACGTCCATCTATTGAGATGATGATGAACTTTACTAAGCTGTGGTTTATTTATCTAAGTCAAGAGACGTATGTTGTTAATACTCTGTTATGTGATAAGTCGTTTTTTATACAATTAAGCGACGAGACAGGTAAGATGATAACCTGATGGTAAGTAATAAGACTGCCCATAACAATGTAGCGCTAGTTAAGATGATATACACTGCACCACACTGCGCTCGTCGCCTGAGACGTGTGATGTTGAGTCTTTTTACCCCAGTAGTTACACTAGCTACGGCACCCTACTAACTGGAACACAGTAATTATTGCATACTACTGTTTGACGGCAGATGTAGGAGCCGGCAAGGGAGACCCACCACCTGCAAACAATACTGTACCACAGCATTGTCATCATCTTAAGACAGTATGTCCTCTCGATACTATACACATGAAAAAAGTACTTCGGTTATTTTAAAGAAGCTGAAATGATTAATAATTATCCATTACTTAATTTTTTTTAATAAATTATAATGAAAATTAACTTAAAATTTATCTAAGTATATAAGCTATAATATAAGTTAATAATTTCGTTGAATTACTTAGTGAAACATTTGCGAATTCATGTTACACTCTCCGTCCGTTGGGAGACTGAAACTTTCTATGAAATGAAGTATGCCAAGTTGCCATGAAACTTGCGCCAAGTAAAGGTAAACAGTTGGCGAAAATTTCAAGCACTGTCTTTTAGGGTCAGTTGTAACTTAACGATTAAAATCTAGGTAAACCATGTGGTCTAGAAAGAGAAACAAAGATAAAGAGAGAATTGATAATACAGCAGCAGTATTAAGTGGTACATTGGCAAGAATTGTTTAAAGAAGAAGAGAAAAGCGATATTTCAAAAACAATAAGATACCAATACTTATACCTAATGACCTAATATTTGACTTAAAATTCACATAGTTTTAAGTGGCTATATGATAACGGTGAAGAGTGCTTGCTCAGAGTACTGTTCTCATATGCTGATGCTGTTATGGCTACAGACTTACAATCGGTGGTAGTTATACAGGTCACAACAAAATATCATAAAATGTGGCACAGAGATCGAACTGGAGACCTCCGTGTAATAAGGCAGACAGGTTATCCGCTGCGTCACAAGGGACTTAAAGTAAAAGTAAATATAATTGTATAGGTTTAATAACTTACGTTGATCAAAACAATTTGGCTTTCACAGATGAGATCGAGCTGTTAAGTTAGTTATGATATAACCCATTTAAAGTTGAAACGACTTATTTTTTACATAGCTTCTCTGGTAACCAATTCAGTAGTGCGATTTAAGTTACAAAAAAAAAAAATTGCGTCCCTGGGAAATCTACGCTGATCAAACCGCCTCAGGGAGTTCTTCTCACAACTCA
The DNA here is from genome assembly GCA_029030555.1 of Ornithoptera alexandrae. Taxonomy (NCBI): domain Eukaryota; kingdom Metazoa; phylum Arthropoda; class Insecta; order Lepidoptera; family Papilionidae; genus Ornithoptera; species Ornithoptera alexandrae. Next base: position 7,077,181 of record JARDVY010000296.1, on the reverse strand, counting down.
GTCGGATCGAATCGCTTGTAATTGGCCCACAAATATAAATCCGCTGAAAGGCTTTAATTTTGTTCAGAACAATTATATTATAGTTCCGATTCAAATTTCAGGTTATATTTCATCACAATCAACATCAACCCATAGACAGCCACTGCTGTACATAGGCCTCCCCCACAGATCTTACGGTCACCATAGCATCTAGTGCCGTCGGACACAAGGAACCCCTATTTGAAGGAGTTCGTATAAGAGGACATCATTTTCTACCACGCTGGCCCAATGTAGATTGGTGGGAGTTAGAGCCTTGTTTATTGATTAGCAGGGTGCTTTACGGGCAGGTGAGGTTAGCTTGGATCTCGTGAGTTGTTGTGCGGGGCGGTTACACCCCAAATTATATTTAGTTTTATATTATTATAAGATTCTTTAACTAACGGAGGACTTATAGCTTACAACTCTCCCTCCATGTTACTTTCCTCTCTCTCGTACGATTCATATGCAGCTAAAATTAAATACATCTATGTATATAAATAATCTGTAGTTATATACCTAAGTATATAAACCTACCTGAAAATAAAAATAAATATTTATGAAAACTACAGATTTATTAAAAACCCAAATATGGTTGCACATATATTTAAACTAATAGTCGTCTTATTTATCATCTTCAAATTCTCACTGGTGGTAAGTCTCTGTTGCCGGACACCTAGGAAGTCACCACCACAGCACCTCTAAAAAGTACTGTGCAGTGTATAACATTTTCACTAGCACCACGTTGTTATGAGCAGACATATTATTTACCATCAGTTCAAGGTCCCGGTCATCTGGTTGCTTAATTGAGTAAAAAAATAACTCAAGAGGTGTTCGACCTGTATGAGGCGCAGAGAGTACGTGGATCCGAGGAACTGATAACCGATAAGGAAGTAAAGCAGATCCTAGGATTTTCTCCTAACTCCGCTTTACTACTAAATCTTAAGATTATATGTCAGGTAGACGAAAACTCTGTGGATGAGCACAATGTGAAGGCGATGAAAGTATACATCGATGGCAGGAAGCTTGAGGGTTAAGGTTTGAGCCTTGCTTTCCATATGGAAAAGTAAGGCCGACTTTCAAATCCGGAAGCTACGAGTCCGAGTACTGCACTGTCTACCAGGCGGAAGTCTTCGCCATATGTTAGGCAACCAAAATGGTCTTCAGGAAGTGAGGTATGGTTTATATGGGCACTAAACCCGCGCTCAATATTATCATGAATCATGGCTTGCTCCATCTTGCTACGGTAGCTAAAGAGGATTTCTGGTGAGCATTCTGGGTCAAGGCCCATGAAGGCGGTCCGAGTAAGAAGCGTGCTGATTAATCAGCTAATCTGGCTGCCCTTAACAGCCGAAGCCAGATTATGGGCAGTGCTGTATCATATGTTAAGCCTTTACTTCGAGATACCTCCTCTGTGTATCATTGTAACTAGCTCCATGTTATCCTAGGCAGACGCGTTACTTGCCATCATGTGAACATCCTCGATGCGATACTTGAAAAATACGAAATGAGAACTGCTTGTTTCCTTTTGTTGGTAAAAAAAGTTTTACTTGAATAACTTCACAGCGCTAAGATTACTTACCATTAAGTGCTTTCTTCTATCGTCTCTTACCTTTTCTGTAAAAACAGTCCAAACGGGGAACTTTTTAGAGCAGTTCAACTTGTTATCCAGCAACTTAAGTATAACTTTTGTAATACTTTAAGAGTCACCTTGAAATATTACTTAAGTTTTTTCAAAAGCATTTCAAAGAAACGCTGAATTTTATGGGTTTTTATTCTATAAGTTGGTACCGTGATCTAAATCAAGTTAGTAATTTCGTTAAAGCTTTAGTGCCATTGCTTAGCGTCAAGTAGGTGTTAAGTAATAACCTACGAAAATAGGACTTTCACCATTTAGGCCTTTAAGTATTGATAATTTTCAAATGACTGAAGCAGTTAATTATAACTAAAAATACTTACTAGTTAGACGGCGATGACGTCACACACTGTCATTACTGAGTCCGTGTCTTACTCGGCACCAGTGGACACGGTGGTTGTGTAGCCTTTAGAGGTGACCCTGTCAGCGTCAGTACAAAGAGACAACTCTCAATCCCTATGTCACAATCCCCAGGATCTCATAAACTCCTTGCCAAAAACGATTCCAATTTCACTATCAAGTAGGTCCACCTCATTCCATCTTGACCAAAATTCTACGAGCACTTATTATCCTCCTTATCACAGTGCACCCTTAAACATATCCACGCCACAAGGCCGTGTGCATGGAGTTGCCCCCCAGGTCCAGCTTGCCTGTGTCATATCGGTTGTATATACACTACAAAGCTACAGACAGACACACAAACAAACCCATCAAAGCTACCTTAGAGGTTGAAAAATTAATTATAAATATCATCAACCGGTAGAGGTCCGCTACTGGACATAGGCCTTCCCCAAAGATTCCCTTTCGATCGAGTAAAGATTCATATGGGGGGGGATTTGGACCATTTCGCACCATGCTGGGCTAATGCGGATTGATGGGAGCCAGAACCTAGTTCGTTGATAAGCAGGGTACACCACCAGCAATTGAAGTTAACTTGGGTCCCTTGAGTTGTTATGCCGGAGCCTTTATACCCCAATACAGTTATATAAATTCCATCAACGACATTTTACCATCTTTTTTACTATCTGTATCCTAACACAGTCCAATCTGTCTATCAACAGTTCAGGATGATTATAACCGGAAGTGACAGCCATTATAATATTTCTGTTGAGGTTCGAAGCCTTCTATAACAAGTACAAATTAAATCAAGTCTATAATGTACTGTACTAGTCAGTACGGGTTAGCAAACGTTGCATCACCTCTAAAGTTGTTCTGGAGAAACGCTGGTTGCTGTACTATTTTTTTTCCTATACAAGAAGCTTTTTGAGTTGATTATGTATTTCCTATTTATATGCAACAGTCTCTCTTCGGAGATCACATCAGTGGTATCATCTGCTGTCACCAAACAGTAGTTGAACAATGTAGCTGTATACATCCCAACAAGCGTCTTATTGTTATAGACTTATATATCACTTAAGACCGAGTGAGATAGTGTCTACTTCGTCCCCTCACTGCCGTAATTGCCTATTATTCAAACTTATATTATCCTCGAAGTTGGTGAAAGAAAACTTAATGCAAACGGATAAGTTACTTAAACTCTGTTATACGACTTAAAAGTTCCTCCGTCGGTCTGCATTGTTAACATGAAATTCAAGTTTTATTGTAAGAAGCACTTGAATATTATACTATTTATGTCGACCTAAAATAACCATTACAGTGTCACGGGAAAGAAGAGAGAAGAAGATAAAAGGATACTCTGGTATGGTGATGTAAAATTTTGATAACTGAAACGGATAACCTGTCGTTAGCTCGTGTCATAGTAAGCCGTTAGTATAACTTATAGGATGTAAGAAGATCTAGGCGTATAAGGGTTCCCGTTAAGAACTCACGGGATCCACTTGTGGTACACTCTGCTAATGAGGAGGCTCTGGCTTCTACCAACCTGCATTAGGCTAGCGAGGTGGAAATAGCCCCAAACCCCCCTATATGAATTCCTACTCGACCGATGTAGGAATCTTAGGGGGAGGCATATGTCCAGCAGTGAACGTCTATCGGCTCATGATAATTATGATAATAACCAAAGGACCTTAGGGGAACTTTATCACAGATCTAACGAAAGTAATACCTCAAAACCCGTTGAAAAGGGAGGAAGACTCCTTCCCCTTGTTCTTCCTCTTCTTCTTGACAAAATAACTAAGGACTAAAGACTAGAAGAGGAGTTCACAAAGTTATGTGACTATTACTGTTCTAGTATTCTGACTATGGTCGTAAGAGATGCGCTGTATAGGAACCAGTGGAGGCAGATAATATAATCTAGACTGCAACCCTAGCACTGACCGCAGTTCGCAGACATAAGGAAACGACTCTAAAGAAAGAGATATTGATGAGTCTTACTCCACACAGAGGATAATATCTGGTCATAGATATAAGACCAAACTGTTTTGTTTAATATAATCAGGCTATCGCTGCCCACTGCTGAACATAGGCAGTCCCAAATTATTTACGCATGCGATCAGTCTTATAAATCAATCCCACTATAAAGACATTAAAATATGCATGAAGCGACAAAACGTCTTGTAAAGTTGTAGACCTTATGTGTTTACTATTAGACAGTTACAAAGTCTTTACTGTTAGATAGTTAACGGAGTCAACTATTTACCCTTTGCCTAATAGTAAAAGATTTTAAATTAGATGAATAAACTTAGGCACTAAGCAAACTATTAAGTTTGATGATCAAAGAGCTTCGTAGAAATCGATTTATTTGATTTCTGTTCTATTTTATTTTTCAATTCCCTCAAGTGAAGTAAACTTAACTTGACGTTTAACTGTTCATTCAATTAGAAAACTTAATTAATAAAGTCTTCAGTTAAAAAGGCTGAAAGAACCGCTACATAAAATAAAAGCCTTCTGTTACAAGTAAATCGTTGAACGTGTTCATCTGTTTTCAAATTAAACAAAAATAACTGTATTTCATCTTATATAGGGGCGTATGGGGGTTCCACAGAACAACTCTAGGGACCCAAGCCAAACTCACCAGCTCGTGGTGCACCCTGCTAATCAACAGACGAGGCTCTGGCTTCCATCAACCTGCATTAGGCCAGCGAGGTGGAAATAGCCCCAAATCCCCTTATACGAGTTCCTACTTGACCGATGTGGGAATCTTAGGGGGAGGCATACGTCCAGCAGTGGACGTCTATCGGCTGATGATGTCATCACGATACCTTAAAACGAAGACGATTAAGGAATTTCTAATTCAGTCTAATGTAATTCTATTTTCAGGTGGATGGTCATCATCATCGGCCGATACACATCCATTGCTGGACATAGGCCTCCCACAAAGATTCCCAATTCAGGTAGGGATTCATATGGACCGATTTGAGCCATTTCCCACCACGCTGGCCCAATGCGGGTTGGTGGGAGCCAAAGCCTAGTTTGTTGATTAGCAGGGTGCACCACGAGCAGACGAGGTTGGCTTGGACCCCGTGGGTTGATGTGCGGGACCAGATACACCACTATCAGTTGATGGTAAACTACTCACTAAATACCCTTTGTGGTTATTTTCAGAGCACTACGGACCCCGGAATCTGAAACAGAAAGAGCCGGTGCTCTTCTACACTACACCTTTCACTCTGCTAGAAGAGAACGAGATAACTTCTTTTTTGGTTTCCTATTTTACTTGCTTATTTGCCCAAAGAGATGAGAAAGACCTAACACCTGTACATGAATCCTAATATCCATACCATAGGTCTCTGTTGGCAGACCGTCTAGGTAAGTACCACCACATCTGTAAAACAGTAGTAAGCAAACATTACTGTGTTCCAGTTCATATAGGGCTGCAGCTAGTGATACTAATGTAACGAGACTCAACATCTCATATCCCAAGCGACGAGCGGAAACTGGTGCAGTGTATATAGCAAGACCGGCGTATCACTTACCATCAGGTGAACGCTCCTTTTATCTCGTCGCATTGTTGAATAAAAAAAAAACTAAAATTTCAGTCACTGAAAAGAATCAAATAAAATAATAAACCTTGTAACAAATCGGATGTTAAATACAGAGCAAGGAAGTTATCCTGTATCATTTAAAGATCATCCATTATTGTGATACAATTTTCTATTATCCCGTCCGCACAATAAAGGACAAATATAATATTTTCGGCCACCGTAAGGGCTGCGGTACACTGGAAATAGATTAAATACGTGACTTCAAGTGACGGTTATAGGGGAGATGTATTTCGCCAATAGTACCCCGCAGATGTGTAGCAAGTGTATATTGATACGTTATAGTTATAATCAGATCACTCGCAGATAAAATATTTATCTGCGAGTTGGTTAACAGTGGTAATGAAGAGTTGGGTATGGCAGAAGAAAGATGAGAGTAGGATTAATGCTGTGGAGATGAGAAGCCTGGGAAGTGTAACTGGAGTGAAGCTGATGGACAAAGTGAGGAACATGTGTGATAAGGAAGCGGTGCGGCGTGGTTAAGAATGTGGTGACAAAGATAAAGGGATGCTTAGATGGCTCGGCCGTGTTGGAAGAATGGATGAAAGAAGATTAACGAAAGAGGTAAGAATGATTGGACAAATTGGTGCTGGTCGACCTAGACGGACATATGCCGATCAAATCGAAGATGTCCTTAAGAAAGGCCGGGTCAGGAGTACTCGCAACCGATGAGCATGCATGAAGACGCTCATAGAAGTGAAGGAAGCGAGAGAGGTGTGCCAGGATCGTAGCAAGGGGAGAGAGGTGGTGTCTGCGTACCCACTGGGAACGAGGCGTAATATATGTATGAAGAGTGTACTCGTCCAGAAGTATTTTCTGCTCACCTTAGTTTTGCTTCATCATCAGCTAATAGACTTCCCCAAAGTTCTACAGCATGGCTTCCGCTACCGCCGGTCAATAGCGGCCACCGTTTGTAGAGAATCATATGAGAAGATTGGGGCCATTTCCTACCTCGCTGGACCAATGGGGGTCGGTGGGAGCCAGAGCCTCTTTTGTTGATCAGCAGGGTGACCCACGAGCAGGTGAGGTTAGCTTGGGTTCCTTGAGTTGTTGTTCAAAACCCCTTTCCTTCTTCAAAAATCTAGTCAATTGAATATTTTTTTCATCATCATCAGCTGATCGACGTCCGCTGCTAGACATAGGCTTCCCCCCAAATATCTCCACATCGATCGGTCCCGCATTGCTCGCATCCAGACGTAGCTTTAGGAGACCTCCCACAAGGTGTACCGACGATCTGGTGAGAATCGCGAGAACCCACTAGATTTTTTTTTCTATTACCGTATAATTAATATTCATCTCAAGTTTTTTAATAAATGTTTTCAGTGATTGTATTAAGGATATCGTCCAAGGACTCCATCTTTACGGCCACCGCTAAGTTTCAACAAGAAAAGTTTTTAAGCGGAAATATAAAAGATAAGATAAGATGGCTCCATTGTTGAACTCCTCAACCGTTATATCCTCGCTCATATCGCTCCGACGTCCAATGTCCTCTTTACAAAAGTTATTATCATCTATAATATTAATAAACTAGATATATTAATAATATGCTAATTGAATTTTATGGAAAAATCCCCATCAGCTGGACCTCAATTCCAATCAGATGTTCTCCTGCCTTTAGATGTAAGACCACACTGGCGGTACGTACCACCGCAGCTGCTATTGCAGCCGACAAACATCACTGTGTTCCGGTTTGAAGATCGCTGTATTAATTATTTATTGGGGTAACGAGGCTTAACATCTGTCTTTTTTTTATTCTACGTTGCGACGAGATGAGCGAAAGGTTAACCTGATGGTAAGCGGGCACCGAACGGGGGTTGCGGAAGAACTGTCGCGTTATCCCGCGACCCTCGTGCATTTATTTGCGGAGGTGATGGAATACCGTGTGAAGCTTTTTAGTCGGTTGGAGTCCGACACTACCCCGCTACCGGCCCAGTATTGGTACGGGGTGGGCGTTCCGTTAGCATTTTGTTACACACGTTAATAAAAAAAAAAAAAACCTGATGGTAAGCGATAAGCTTGCCCATAACATTGTGCCTCTAGTCATGATGATATACACTGCACCACGTTGTGCTCGTAGACATAAGATGTTAAGACTCGTTACCCCAGAACCTTCACTTACCTACACTGCTGTTAGTCGGCTGCAGTAATACCTACCTAGATTATCTCCGGCATCAGAGGTTTACCATCAGCGACATGCCTCAAAGCGACGAGAATAACTTGGCGCTGCTTTGGTATCATTAGGCATTACTTACTGTAATGCTCGCCTCGTCATTCATCGCTTAAAAGAACAGTAGAGGTCTAAGGTTATATCTGAACATCATCTGGATGTCCACTGCAGGACCATAGGTAATGTAATCTAGTCATCAAAACATAATCTTACGCCGAGTCCAGTAGCTCCCAGCGATTCTTTAAACGTTGCCGGTTCAGCTAATGTTATACTTCATCGATCACACCGCTTTTAATCAGAACACAGTAAAGTTTCCACACTACTACATGTACGTATACAATCAGGTATCCTTCAAGGATTTATCCCACATTAAGAAACTTCAGCATCGATATGTTTTTTTTCTTATTCAATTAAGAACAAGAGGCAAATTCAACTCGGCAATAGTAAGGACGGTATACACTGCACCATGGGATGTAAGTGGTTCCGTACAACATATCACGGGACCCAAGCCAGTCGCACCTGGTCGTAGTGCACCTTGTTAACCAACAAACAAGGCTCTGGCTCATACCAACCCGCATTGGGCCAGCGTGGTGGGAAATGGCCCAAATCACCCCAATATAAACCCATACAAATGCGAGGAACTTTGGGGAGGCCTATATCCTGCAGTGGACGTATATCAGCTGATAATGATGGATCATCGCAATTTATCATATTGCAGCAGTGGTAAGGATTATTGGCGACTCAGTTCAAAGTAAACAGTTAAAATGTCTTACTACAGTTTACTTTTAACTGTGGACTCACAGTCACCATCACTACGGTATGCGGTTAGTTAACCATGATTATTTAACCAGGTAACATGAAAATATTTTTTTTATATTATCCTTACAATAGTTAGTGGTTAAAATAGATTAATTACTATTACAATAAAGAGGTGTAAGGGATACTGAACAAAAACTCACGGGATCCAAGCCAACCTCACCTGCTCGTGATGCACCCTGTTAATCAACAGACGAGACTCTGGCGACCACCAATCCGCATTGGGCCAGCGTGGTGGAAAATAGCCCAAACACATCCTATATAAACCTCTGCAAACGTGGAGATGTTTGGGGGAATCCTATGTTCAGCAGTGAACGTCTATCGGCTGATGATGATAAAGAAAATCACTGTTACCACCGCAGCTCCTATTGTAACTGATAAGAGTTCCTGTGTGAAAGACGCTGCAGTAATTACAGGGGTAACAAGACTTAACATCTTATGTATCGAGAGGACGAGAGCAATGTGGGGCTGTGTATAACATCCCGACTAGAGCCGTGTTGTTAAGGGCGGGATTACCGCTTACCCTCAGGTGAACGTCCCGCCCGTCGCTTCGTATTAAAAAAAAAAATATTGCCTCCATGATGCAGTGGGTAAAAGTTTAATTTTTAATACATATGTGTCTAATTTGATTCCCTGGACACATAATATGATTTCACTATGAAACTTGAAAATCCGCCGGCCTAGAACTATTAACATATTGCTAAACTACCGCCATAACGACAGTACTGTCTTCCGGGGGTTGTACACATAAATCATATTCCGCTTCAACACATCCGGTCTAATCATCAAAAAGAAATAGTTAAATGTGTTTATTGATGTTTGTAGTTGTTTTGCCTATTTATCAGTTTTTCTGGATTTATTATCTATCCATGCATACTGTTTAAATTAACAAGAAGTTTTCAAAGTACCCAACAGATGGCGCCGCTATAAATAATAGATCGCGCTATCGTTTACCATAGCGCAAATCCTTATAAGGATCGTACATTTTTGTGTATATTGACTTGAGTCGCTAAGTCGTCATGGAGAATTCAATTGTATGCATCAATTGGATCTCTGGATGTTTGTAATACCAAGGATCAAGACAATTAGTAGCTTATCGCGAAGCATACAATTGTATCCATCTTTTAATCATCTCTTAATTAGACCTCCTGGATCTTCGTAATACTGTTGTACTTAATAACTTACGTACTTGTCTGAACTTTAAATCGCTTCGTCTGTCTGATATTGCTGCGTGGGTTGTCATTCACCAGAGACTCCGCACCCCACTTCAATATCTTTACACCCTTGAATTAAATGTAAGTAAAGGGTAATATGTATTTATCATATTTTAATAATACCCGTAGTATAAATTATTAACGCTAGTTAGTTAACTAAATAAAATAAAAAAAGTCTGTCCATTCAATCTAACTCCTTTCAGATACTTAAAAGCGAACATTACTGTTATCTAGTAATAAAAAAAAGTCGAGTAATGTCGCAACGCGTTACGAGCTGCGCGTGCGCCGCCGTTCCACAATATCGCTCCGTTTGCTTTGCCCCGATTCCGCAACCGGCCGTTAACCATCAGCCGACCTCCGCGACCCTGGCCTTAAGCAAACAGTTTTCACTGCTGCACAACTGTCATACATTTCGAAGTCTTTCACCATCACAATTAAACAATACAGAATAATATCTAGTTAGGTACGCTCACTGTCGTTGAAGGCGACTAAAAGTGTCTACGAGTTCCCGGTCTTTGATGATAAGAACTGCCATTGCCTTTCTGCATTTTGTTCAAGCTAAACGTCAACTACTATAGATCTAGTATTTTTCGTTCTATACTGATGCTGATAACAATCGTGGGGAGGGAGATGCATCTGCGCAGGACATGCTCAGGGCAAAAAGACAGCATTCTATTCCGTTGGCGATATCTGAACCAATTCCTCAACATATTGAGAATGACCACCGAAAACATTTTAACGGGTAAAAACTATAACTGTGACTTCATCCTAGAAGAACCTAGCAAGGTATCATATGAAAGCACCCAACACCGAAAAAAAAATTACCTACAATCTTACTACTTACCGTCTTCTTATTACCGGTCCATCTGATCAAAGACCATCAATCAAGACAATCCTTTCCTACTCCTACTAAGAAGCGTACTAAATTATCTTTAACTTTATTAACTATAGAAATTTCTAGAATATAATATAAATATCCAAATTATCAATACCGGTATAAACTTACTAATAAACAGTAAACATTTTTTTTCTGGCTTGTTTCTTTGACGATATAAGTTAAATATTCAAATAGCCATTAACTTACTACTCTATGTTATATACTCAAATATTTACATACTTAGTTCCTATACAGTTATCTAGTACTTAACTACATAACCGTTTAGGTAGGTACCACCGCAGCGTCTGTTTCTACCGCTAAAAATTATTGAGCTAATTTGACCGTGTTCCGGTTTGAAAGGCGCTGTAGCTAGTGAAATTACCAGGATAACGATACTTAAATCTTGCCTCAAGGCAACGGACGCAATGTGATGCTGAGTATATCATCTTAACTACCGCCACGTTATGGGTAAGCGTATCACTTACCATCAGGTGAAAGTCTTACTAGTTACATCGCTTCGTCTAGTAAATATAGTCTAGATCTAAACTTAGAACTAACTCCGAATGCCACTTGAGACATATCAATGAATTCCATTGTATATAGTTGTAGTGTAATAACTTAAATAATTGACTTTTTAAAATCATCATCAGCCGTTAGATGTCCACAGCTGGACATAGGCCTCACCCAAAGATCTACAGTCAGCATGGCGACAGATACAGCCGGGCACGAGAGGCCGTTGTTTGTAGGGATACGTATGGGGGGGATTTGGGCCATTCACCACCACGCTGGTCCAAAGTCGATGGGAGCCAGAGTCTCGTTTGTTGATTAGCAGGGTGCACCACGAGGAGATGAGGTTAGCTTGGCTACCGTGAGTTGTTGTGCGGGAACCCAATTAAATTGATACCTAACTTAAACGCTCTATTTAAATAACTTGAGTAAGCTGATTGTTAAATTTGGACTTGAACACTAATCTAATATTAGCTATTGCATAATATTTCGGCTTGTTTTTGATACGGAAGTAGTAACTTTAATGAAGCGATCACACTAGTGAGATCTTCACCTGATATTAAGTGACATGCCTGTTCATAACGTGGTGCTAGTTAGGATGATAAATACAGCACCACATTATCCTCGTCAGCCTGAGACAGAAGATGTTAAGTCTCATTACTCTAGTACTTTCACTAGTTACACCGCCCTTCATGCTGGAACACAGTAATGTTTGGCGGCAGAGATAGAAGCTGCGGTGGTACTACGGCTTCCGGAAATAGAGACCTACCACCAGTGTCGTTACGATATTTTCACTGGTGGTACATCTCTTACCGGAAGCAATCGTAAACAGTCATGTCTTAGCGACGAGCACAATGAGGCGCAGTGTATATTATCTTAACTAGCACCACGTTGTAATGGAAAGGCGTATCATTTACCATCAGGTGAAGATCCCGCTAGCCTCGAGTGTGAATTCGGAATCGAACTGTGTACCGCTGCTGATCACTTCCAATAAATCTCAGTACACTAATAATAAAGTGATAATATTATAGTTTTTAATTTTTTATTTTATAGCCAAGTTCTGTATTGCATCGGATTGTTGTCACAGTGCTTAATCCTAACTTAAGTAATTCCCCCACGAGTAGCGCCCTATTGCGAAACGGCCAGCGGTCCTCCGCGGCCGAGTCGGGACAGTTGGTACTGTGCTCACGCGAAATGTGGTGGTTACCAGTGATTTGTGCATTAAGCGCAGTGTTTGGTGAGAACGTCTATGACGTCACTAGTAAGTTGTCAATATTTAACTTTAACACTTGAATATCTTGCGACCGGCAATAAGTTAGATTTATGAATCATAACACTGTTAAGCAGATATTTTATATTGCTTTAGATATCGTGTCAAGTTTTTCTTACAGCTTCTCTAATATTTATCACTTCTACAGCTTATGTGTACAGTCATCATGGGAGCCATAGTATTCAAGGTTTGAGGTTCACCATCTCCAGTCGCATTGTTACTTACCATCATTGTTAAATATGGTCACAAGTAAACCTCTCACCGACAAATCTCAGAGTTTTGTGCGGTAAAGTTACTCATTAGTCAAAAACTGAATAGAAATCGATTTACCTGGTATCATCATCAAGAGCATATGGTAGCCCACTGCTGGACAACGGCCCAACTAATGTAGATCCAGCCTTATAATGTATCAGTTCTTTTAAACTACCCAATGGTGTTATTTTAGATTATTAAGTTAATATAAATACGTAAAGACTAGAACAGATTAAATATTATTATAAATACTATGTATGATATATAAAATGTTCAAATAAAAAATACTAGGAGTATTTCAAAGTTTAGTTTAGTATCTAGTATTTTTTTGATTATTGTTCTAATGTATATTAGTTATCTGTGGTATGACATTTTGAAAAAGACATTCCATTATAATATAGTTTATACAAATCCACATTGAAACAGGTCCTAGAAAAGATCTAGATAAATCTATACCTAGTTTGTAACAATAGAAAAGATTGACCAATGAATTGTTATTCTCCTCCAGATAAATGTATGTGTATTACGTTATTATTGAAACTAGTTACTAACTAGTGTCAGTAATTGTAAACATTGATAACGGATACAAAATTTTCAAATAGCATTAATAATTGACTTAATTAAGTTAAATATTAAAACGGATGTATTAACGAAATACTGAAATTAAATTAATTTTGCGTATTCGTATGAAAAAAGGATATATTTCATGTTATCTTGATTCGTAAATACTTTATATTAAAATATGAAACATGCAATCAGATTGTTCGGCTTTAATTCTACTGAAAAGTCATTGATAACTTTCCACCTTTATTTAAGTAAAATACTTAATAATATATTAAAAATTGTATTGTTAAAAAAATATATATTTATATTAGATTATGTATATATAGTTGTTTATATTCAAAATGGAAGTTATGTTAAATAATTAGCGAGAAGAAAAGTCGAAGAATTAAAGACCCAAGTTATATTTCCACGCTACTTGTTAATTGGTCTTGTTTGCTAGGTACAATATGATACTTAGATACTAATAATTAAGTTAAGTTTATCAGTGCTAAATCTTTGTAATAAACAGATGATTCAAATGGTACTTCAACGCCTTTCACTGTCACTAAGTAGAAACTTTAATATATCACTGTTTCCTTATTTGAAAGGATTTGAAGCTAGCGAAATAACTTGAGAAATAAGCAATGAAAGTAATGTGATGTTGTGTGAACATATTACTGTTAGTATGTATTTTTTATTTAATGAAGCGACGAGATAAGTGGATCGTTCACTTGATAGCGAGTGATACGCCCGCTCAATACAACATGGCGTTAGCTAGAATGGTATTCAAAGCACCACATTGCGCTCGTCGCGTTAAGACCTAAGATGTTAAGCCTCGTTATCCCAGTGATTACACTAGCTACAGTGTCCCTTCAAACTGGAGCACAGTAATGTGCAAACATTACTGTTTGACGGTAGGAATAGGAGCTGCAGTGGTATCCACCTAGATGGTCTCCGGCAAACTACCACCAGAGAGTTGTGTATATACACACAACATCACATTATTTTAAGATGTGATTTAATCTGTGAACGTTAGTACTTTTATAAATACATCCTCTACTATAAATATATATATTATTATATATTGAAGCAAAACCAAAAGTATATGACAAAGGATGTGATGAGCTGCGATCTCAATAAAAGCTGTTCCAAATAGCTAATTGGAGTGAAAGAAGTAAGAAAGCAGATCCGGTCATAATAAGAACAAATGCTAAGACGAAGAAGTATTCTGCCCTTTTTTTGTCGATTCGAGGGAGTAATCTTCGAAAAGATTACCTTCTGGTGAGAAGTCAGTGTTATGTGGAGATTTTTACCCACTCAAACCCCCTCGGTAGTCACTTTCTGCGTTAGGAGAGGTCACGGGATCTCCGTTCGGAACAACCGCGACCTCGCTAACGCTATGCTGGGATAGTCCGACCCGGGGTCTGCTTTATGCAGACCCTACCCGCCCCGTGTGTACTACTTCAATGATTGGAGACCACGTCCAGTCATAGTCCTCCTGAGCTAGCCCCATCCTGACCGCCAACGACCCCAAAGGCCCTATTAAGGAGAACATCGTTCACCGGCACAACTGTATACTTCCTATGATAACCAGATTAAACACACCACAATAATTATATTAATAATTATGCTGTTAATAGTATATTATTTAAACAATTACATAATTATAAACCAATTGGGTCTGTAAACAACATTCTAGACGGATTCCCGTTCAGCACCAGTTCGCCTTTCACCATAACTCACTTGGCAACTGTTTCGAAACTGTGCGAAACTTTTCCGTATCCTTAATAGGCACCTGATCTTACGCCAATAAGTTTTTTTTATTCAACGAGACGAGTGAGACGCTCACCTGATACTAAGTGATAGGTCTACCCACAACATGCCGCTAATTTGGATGATGTACACTGCACCATACCGCGCTTGTCGCCTTGAGATATACGTCAAGTCTCATTACCTCAGTAGTTTCACTTGCTACAACGCCCTTCAAACTGGACATGAGTAATGTTTGCACACTGCTGTTTGATGGCGGAAATGTGTTGAGCGATGGTACTCAAACGGTCTCCGGCACGAGACTTACCACCATTATAAGATTACTCGTTATCCAAGTATAAATAAAGGGGTTCAAACTTTCATGTCTTTATTCGCCGATGAGGACGTACAAGCGTTTAAGAAATGTGTTGCTAGTTAGGATGATATACACTGCGCCACAATGACTCTTCGCCTTGAGAAATAAGTTGTCGAGTCTCGTTACCGTTGAGTATAGTTTCACTAGCTACAGCGCACTTCGTACCGGAACACAGTTAAGTTTCGTTTTTATTGTATGACTACGCATAACTGAGTTTGTGTTTTTTTTATGTTTTGTTATGTTAATCACGATGATGATGTTTGATAATAAATTTGATGTTATATACATATACACATAGATATATATATATATAAAAGAATGATTTTTTGAATTTTTACGGAATGCCGTTTACCTCTAAGACAAATTGAGAGAAACCTTTTTAGGTCAACTTTCCGTTCAAAAAAAAAAAAACAACAAATTTATTATCAAACATCAATCTATCAATATATATAATGAAAATTGGGTATTATTTGTTCGCCAATCACGTGAAAACTAGTGAAGGTATGGACACGGGAAAATGAGCATTCGACGCGGAATGATTCGTAGATGATTATAGGATATTAATTTTTGATTGTCATCAACCCTTTATCGTGTTATTTCTAATTAACGTTTATAAACATTTTCATTCGGTATTATTTATGCCGGTTGCTATAGCAACGGTTGTTATAAAAAGTCATTTGCGATTGTGGTTGCTCTCAAGGAATATTTATATTACGGTCAGCGAAGCGGCCGGAGAAGACTTAGTTTTATATATGTTTAATAACAGGTACTAATTAAATTCGACAATTATACAACGCAGGTATATATTTACCATTTTCAACTGTTATATTATACAAAAAGAAAACCTTTTCTATGTCCTTTACAACATACGAATGTGTATCCTTTGGCGATTATTTGTTAATTATTACCAGCGAGCATAAATTGAGTGCGCTCGAGCGTTACTCGGATTGCGTTATTAGGAAAAATTGTATCCGGAATATGCTCGAGCCCATGTGAGGACACAAGTACTCAATTAGTAATATGTATAGAAGGCGCGGCCAGAGATTTCGGGTACAGTATGCATACCACATCTGAAATCTCTGTTATTATCTACAAATAAAAATAAACATACAAATTTAATTTCATTAGAATTGTATGCCCTTTGAGTGATACAAACGATTAATATTTAGGTAAGATTAGAAAGCTAGGGTATGTAGTGTTTATACGCTTAAATGTAAAGCACTGCACTGCATGTAAAGAGCCGAGTACACGGCGCCGCGTGCATATAGGTAACGGAAGGGTTATTATATAATTAATTAACAAAAAATTATTCCTTTTTCTTGAATTACAAATAAAAATAATTTTATACCATTTAATTTCAGATATTTGTAAATACCTCATAAATAATATCAAGGTCAACTCATCAACAATAAAGAAAAATCGAGGTTGAACTTAAACGTTAATGTGTAACCAATATCTTAAAACATATACATAATAAAGGATGGACTTATGACCTTAGGATTTAAATGCAGTTCTAATAGGCAGTGGATCGATATGCATTGATGGTCTTCACGTTAACAAATGTCATATATTAGTTATATACCAAAAGTTAGGATATTTACCCAGAACAATTCTACGTATCGTCTCTAACTTCCAACAGGAAAAAAAGGGTATGAGTTTCAGGGTTACTTAATATATATATTAAAAACAAGCCGCGGTTGTGTTCCGAACGGAGATACCATGGCTTCTCCAAGAGCTGAAGGTGACCACCCAAAGGGTTTTAGCGGATAAAAATCTCCACTTATCTCTGACTTTCCCCCGGACGACAGAGTATCATTTCGAAGATTTCCACCTCGAAAACAAAAAGATAACACATAAAATACATCGTTTTCCACCTACCTCAACATGTTGATATCATTAACAAAAAAGGTATTATTATAATAACAACCTCGTTTTGTTTTTTAAGGAAAATAAACAATGATTAAACAATTGTATGGGAAATTGAACTGAATCCCGTTGTGATTGGATTCAATATCGCTTGCAGAGTGTTCGCGGCGGCAATTATCTTTATGTTATATTGTGGGCGTGTAATGTGAAGACTACTCTTTGGTTACCAGCCTAAACCATAGAGCAGCCACACAGATGTATCATAAATATGATCATAAGCTAATATAAATATTTATTACCCAAGGGTATATGCTACATTAAGCAATTAATTCAATCTAGGACTGAAAGACCTTTGAAAAGAATAGGTTTCCTATTAATTTTTCTTACAGGAGATACGGCTGAGAATTTACTTTAATTATTAACAATTTAATTATTGCATGCATTTAATAAAATTCAAGGTTAATATTAAACTATTGTAAATATGTAAAGCTCTTGAAACTGTAAAATCAACTGTGAACTTGATCATCAAGTGCATGCTTGCTTACTCATACCTCTATCATATTTCTTGATAATATAAATAGAAATCTTATAAGGACGGAGCCAAGGTTATCGAGCCAAAAAGTACATATATATACAGATACTAATACTTAGTAAATACTAGTTCAGAATACTACCAATAAATCAGAACATTGCTATTTATTATTTTCTTGTTAATTGCCTTTTGTGAAACTCCGAGGGTTAAATACGTTACATATAATTAAAGTATAAAAATATTACAGCCACTCTGTTGTAAAGTGATCTGTACTTAAGTAATAAGGAGGTAACTTCGTATAAGATCATAAGTACGGTTGGAGCGCCAGGAAATCCCTTTATTAAGGGATGTAAAAGAAAATTATGTTTAAACAATTAGATAATACTGTTGAGTCTAGTTATACAACTTTATGGATTGGTTTTTGATTAAACTATAAATGTATTAATATATCTAATGTAAAGTTAATTTAAATCACTTAATAAGCAATATTACTATGTGCTTACTAATGCCAAGTATACCAACATTAAAGTAATTGTGCCTTTAAATCGAACTTTCAAAGACCGTAGTCGCGAGATCGATTTAAAGTAAACTCTTTTCGTATTTGTCCAAAGATGGGATAGAAGATGTGGAATATGACTATCATTCCATGCCAGTGCTGTCAGAACTGGACGATTTTGACTTATGTCTAAAGAAACCAGATGCTGTCTACTGTATAGTAGATTTTGAACTTCTGGAGGACAACACCACACTCTATCAATTCATAAAGGTAAGATTAACCTAAAGGCAATCATACATTACAGCGTAGAGAATACTTAGTAACTTATTCGACAAAGCAACAACACTGACTGGGATGTTCTGATGGTAGATGATGCTGTCCATAACAATACAGCGTTAGTTAAGATGGTAGACACGGCAGTTAGCTACCTCACTAGTTGTAATCCTTCAAATAGGACACAGTTATATTACTACATTACTGTTTCGGGGTGTAAGGGTCAAACCAACCTCACCTACTCGTGGTGCACCCTGTTAATCAACAAACGAGACTCTAGCTTCCACCAACCCGTATTGGGCCAGCGTGGTGAGAAAGGCCCAAATCTCTCCTATATGAACATGTACAAACGACGACCCCTAGTGCTTGGTGGTTTTGCAAGCAGCACAGCATCCATCGATGTGATATCTTTGTGGGAAGCTTATGTCCAGCTGTGGACGTCTAGAGGCTGATGATGATGATGATGACGATTACTGTTTATAGGCAGAAATAGACGCTCCAGTGACACCTACTTAGATTGTCGCTAGCTACAGAGGCATACTGCCAATAAACTGAGGGTAGATCTAAATTTTTTGTAAAAATCGCCGCAGATAAGATTATTATTATTATTAGACAAGTCATCATATTATTCTATATATTATTCTAGCATGAACCACTTTATATCTTTGTTGATAAGAAGTATGTATAAGAACTGCTTTAATATAGAGAGGTTGTTTTACTACCCACCATAGAAAACATTATTTTCTTCCGTTTTTCCCACTCAATTGCCACTACTGGGACTCGAGGCTTCTTCTTCATTATCATCATCATCATTTCAACCGATGGACGTGCACTGCTGGACTGGCTTTTTCTTGCAAGATGAGAATCAATGTCCTAATAAACTACCCTGCCAACTACGAATTGATGTAATATGTCTTCAAACAATATCCCTACTTGCGCCTCATTATTATATATATATATATATATATATCTCTTTCTCTACTCGCCTTGCTTATCATCAGGCGAATCAATCCCTCGTCTAGTTCTCTTACACTTCTTTAATAATATTGTAAGTAATTTACCCCATCCCGCAGAACTTCTCATCCAGTTCATACACAAACTACAAGCACACGAAGCTGCATCGCGGTGTTTGCGGCTCTCGCCGCTGCGGCCTGAATGTGACCCACGCAAGCGCGACAGAATCCACTGAGATTGCTCTTAGAGAATGCTTCAATGCCACCATTCACCAAGGTTACGGACTGCAGGTGAGGTTATTCACCTGTAACCAATGGCTGGACCACGCATTCGTGATATTTACCTTCTCCTTGATTTACAAACTTATCCTCATTTAAACCAAAGACAAAGAGGAGGGTATATACAGTTAAGTGTTCAGCTGTGGTTTATGGTATCGTTTAACTTAATCAATTAATGATATTTTTTTTTAATGTTAATTGAATATATTTTTGTTTTTCTTTACTAAAGGTGGATTCACTATCAGTCCGTTATTGCAAAACACAAGATGACCGTTTGCAGTACGACGTGTTAGATTACGTGGTGGGAGCGATCCTATTGGTTGTATTGCTCCTCAATTTAGGCTGTTCAGCGTATCATTATTTCAAGCCTCCAACTAAAGGACAAGGTAATGCCATCATCATTATCATCAACCTATAGTCGTCCACTGCCGGACATAAGCTTCTCCAAAATATCCCCACATCGATTGGTCCAACGCTGTCCGCATCCAGCAGCTACACGCGACCATAAGTCGTTTGCTTCATATAATGCATGATTCAGGCTATTTACCACCAAGATGGCCCAATGCGGGGAAAACGTCGACTGCTGGACATACGCCTTTCATTCGACATTCCCACACGATCAGAGATTCATATGGGATTTGGACTATTTCCCACCACTCTGACCCAATGGAGATAATAAGCACTAGAGCCTCGTTTGTTGATTAGCAGGGTGCACCACGAGCAGATGATTGGTTTGGGTTCCGTGGGTTGTTGTGCTGGACCCCTTCCACCCTTGCATACTGTACATCTCTTTAACTCTTATCTTATTCTGTTTTCACTAATCTTTCTCTTGTTTTGCTTTAGTCATTAATGCCTAAGACTATTTCATCTGCTGATTCGTTCTTATCTATTATATTCACGGAGACCAACTAAGCTGTACATGGCATCAATGATACTAACAGCATTAAAACCGTAATCATCATCATCATCAGTCTAAAAATTTTTTTGTAGTATTTAGAAATAGCTAATAACATAGAGGAGTATTGAAAAGCGTGCCAGCCAACATGGGTATGGTGAGGAAGATTACTATAAATGAAGTAAGAAAACCAGTGCAAGGTATGAAGAATGGAAAGGCAGTTGGGCCGGATGGAATATCAGTGGAGGAGGTATGAAAGTTGTTAAAGGCGGATGGATGTGGCTGACTTTATTCTTTAACAAGTTGGTACAAGAAGAGGCGATCCCGGATGAGTGGTGTAGCAGTTCACTGGTACCCATTTTTAAAAACAAGGGTGATGTACAGCTCTGTAACAACTATAGAGGAATAAAGCTCATGTTCCATAGTATGAAAGTGTGGGAAAGAATCTTAGCGGGAAGACTGAGAGAGGAGAGCGAGGTAGCCCGGAACCAATTCGGATTTATGTCTGGGCGGGGGACTACGGACGCCATTTTTGCTCTTCGCCAACTGTGCAAAAATACAGACGTGCGCATAAAAACCTGCACATGGTGTTCGTGGACCTCGAAAAGGCCTACGATAAAGTTCCGTGGGAGGTTCTGTGGTGGGCTTTGAAAGTGAAAGGAGTGCCTGGGAAATACCTGCAGCTTATTTGTGCTATGTACTGTCGTGCCAGTACACATATCCGGTCCACTGCTGGCGAAAGCGACAGTTTCGGAGTCTTGGAGGGCCTACACCTGGGGTCGGCATTAAGCCCGTACCTCTACCTCCTGGTAATGGATGCATTGACATCAGACGTACAGGAGGAGGCACCCTGATATATGCTTTTTGCCGACGACATCGTACTTGTCGTGGAAGACGAAGGCGAGGTGCAGAGCAGGTTGGAAAAATAGCGAAATAAATTAGAGTACGCTGGGATCAAGATCAGCAGGACCAAAACTAAATATTTGTTCTGTGACTTCGGCGGTCCCACCAGCTTTCTTCCAATCACCTTAAATGGTGTATCCCTACCAACCTGCTCCGATTTCAAGTAACTCAGTTCACTCATACAAAGCGACGGCGATATTGATCGAGAGGTGAGAAGCGGAATAAATGCAGGTTGGATGAAATGGCGACAGGTCACTGGGACGACTTGTGATCCACGACTGCCCCTCAAACTTAAGGGACAGATCTACAAGTCGGTCGTTACACCTGTCGTATTGTATGGATCCGAGTGTTGGGCCACCAAGGGTTCGGATGAAAGGAGATTGCATGTGGCCGAGATACGAATGTTAAGATGGATGTGTGGTATGACGAGGATGGATAAAATTAAGAATGAGTATATTAGAGGAAGTCTGAAAGTTGCGCCAGTGACAGAAGTTTAGGACCAAGAGGTTAGTGCGGTGCGGGCATGTTATGCGGAGGGATGAAGGAGATATAACGAAGAAAGTAATGAGAATGAATGTGGATGGTTATAAGGGTAGAGGAAGACCGAAGAAAGTGTGGATGGATTGTGTGAAAGACATGTGTAAGAAGAGTGTGAATGCAGATATGGCGGCTGATACAGAGATGTGGAAGAGAAGTACATACTGTGTCGACCCCACATAGAATGGGAAACGGGCAGGAGGAAGAAGAAGATATACAGATTGAAAGAAAATAATTAATCTGTTCTATCTATGCACTGGTGGTAGGTCAGCCTTCCAAAAACCGTCTAGGACCACCGCATCCCTTATTTCTGCTGCTAAATAATAGTGTGCAACAATTACTATTTTCCGATGTGAAGGGCTCTATAACTAGTTAAATTACGGGGGTAATTAGATTTAATAAATAATGTCAATATCGTCAAACACAATGTGACGCTGTGTATATCATCCTAACTAGCGCCACGTTGTTATGAGCAGGAATATCGCTTACCATCAGATGAACATATAATATCGTCTCCTCGCTTCAGAAAATAATAAGATAAATCTATTATATACAAAATCTTAAAAGCCACCAGAGTCTGAAGTTTTTCCAACCATATTATTACAATTCCATTATTAATATTATATTAACAATATCATAAATATGATTATAACTTATTGGCTTTACTTACACCTTATACTTAATACTGTAGTAAAGCTTCAGTCAAAGTTCGAAAGCTAGCGTTAACTTAACGATCAAATGACTTATTGTGTGATATATTCAACAGGCAACAAGTTGATACTAGCTTTTAGCATTCAGAAGAACTGGAAAGCTTTGAAATATGGCGGCAGTTCCGATGGCGGCATCTTCAAATGTTTTCAGGCGATGAGGTGAGTAAAAATATTTTTAAAGGATGGTAATGAGAAGGTCCTTAAAGGTATAACATTCAATAGAGAAGTCAAGAAATCCCACCAACCCGCATTTGGCCAGCGTGGTGGGAAATGGGCCAAATCCCCTCATACAAATCCCTACTCGATCGAGGTGGGGATCTTTGGGGGAGGTCTATGTACAGCAGTGGACGTCTTTCGGCTGATGATTTTTTTGTATAATTTATACCTTGGAGCTGGTCCCCCTGCTTTAATGCTAAGGGTCAGAAAATAGGAAGTGATTGATGATGCGCCCGTAAATTTTTGTTGAATACAGACGCTTTTTTTGTCCTTAATTTCTACTGACATAACGCACCGTATATATTCTCTTAACGGTATAATTTCTGATAACTCTCCCACTGCTGGGATAGAGGGCTTTTTCTGATAAGAATAAAGTCAAGACTATAGCACCACCCAAATGCACGTTGGCGGAGATCGCACCTTCTAAATTCGGAGTTCTTAGATCATACTGATTATTTTAACCGGAAGTTAAATGAGGATCGAACTCACGCGCTTTTTAAGAAGTGACGAGACGAGACGTTCATATAATGGTGAATCATACGCTTAATCATAATAACGTGGTGCGAAGATGATATATACAGCATCACATTGTACTCGTCTTATAAGATGTTAAGTCTCGTTACTCTAGTCATTTCACTAACTACGCCCTTCAAGCCGGAACACAATAATGTTTGCACACTACTGTTTGTCAGCTGCAATAGGAGCTGCGGCAACTGAGACCTACCACCAGTAGTTTCAGCCAGATAGCCTCACAAACTGTTAGTTACCAATTAAGGCTTTCAATTAGTTTATAATTACTGGTTTAACTTTTAGTAATAACAATAAAACTACGTTCCAATTAGGCGTCCTAAGATTCCAGTCCATTGTCTTAGTTAAGACACATTTAATATTCCCTAACTTAAGGGGTTCTTTGCGCAAAAGAAAATGTTTGAATTAAGATAGTAAGAGTTCTTACTTTGTTATAAATCAAGCGTAAAGAGTCTAGACTAAGTTAGAGAAAGTCTCCATCCGCTGCTGGATCGTTACTAAGATACGAATATAAAACTTTTTCCTTTACTAAAATGTCTAACAGATTCTACACGATGGTGATGATCCTCGGTCTCCACTCCATGATCTTCATCGGTTATGGTTACACGGCGAATCCCGAGTTCATTGAAAAGGTAAGCGAGCCTTATATGGAATTAATTATCACAGTAATTAATAGGTTTAACGCTAAAATATTTGCATGTTTGCATGCTTACTGTGGGTCAGCTTTATTGCAGCTGTTTTTTTTTATAAAACCAAACCACTTATTACATTATAATATCCAATCTAGATGAAAGAAGTATTAGACTTGACTCTATCTTTGGTTTTACTTTTCTGCTCACATAAGCTTACTTTTAAGGTTATCTGATAGACACGATGCGAGTAAAATTTTGCTCTACTCCATTTTCATATAACAAAAACTTATGTATATACAAAATAATAAAATAAAATTTCACCTATTAAATATATATATATATTTAAATAAAAAGAACTAAGAGCCAAGCCAAATCGTTTATCACAATGGTTCGTATCGAAAGACCGTATACAAATACTACTTCTATTGTATACTGTATATTACAATGGAATAATTATTATTAATTAAAACGGCCATCAGTTTACGAATGGACATTTTGTTATAATTGGTTTTAGGTAAACAGTTAATTTATAACGCTCATTGGTCAACCGTAAAAGTTAAATGACACGCGGTTAATTGAATTCTATTAAATTTTACAGTTCTATAATGAGAACCATGTTTAGTTATAATTTAACACATACCCTCTATGGACACGGTACGGAATATTCACATACCCATACTAAACCTGGGACTCATACATTCGTGTAAAAGACGACTGAGGAGGAAGTAACAAGAAGAAAGGAACATCAGTTTTTTATGTGCCCATCAGTATACTATGTCTGCCAAATAGAGTACCAAGCGTGGCGAGTATGAAATACTCGATTTTAAGGATGCCTTTATTCAGCATCAGAAATATCAAAGCAACAATGTAATCAAGTTTTCATTTGTCTCTCATCGTCCAGCTTCCGTCGCGACGAGACAGAGAGTATATTTACTTGTTAAATAAACCATTTGTACATGAATAAAAGGATGTTACCAAGGATATTTCCCCTTAATCGCCTATATTATTTCACTAGCAACAGCGCCCTTCAGTCTGGAGCAAAGTGATGTTTGTCGTATAAAATTGGTTTATAGCGAAATTCGTTAAGTTACTTATCAGTTTATTACTTGGAATCAAAGTAATCATTGTATCGTTTTCATCCCTCGATTCTATTGATCCACTTAAAGAGTTCTATTCAGGCCTATTTTGTTCGAAATGTATTTTATTACGATGATTACAAAAACAATAATTACGTATGTAAAACTAAATTACAATAATTGGAACTATTATTATGAAAGGCCCACGTAACGATCTGGTGGAACTTCTCCAGCAAGGAGAGAATCAAGGACTTTTATCCAAAACGCTGTTCAAGTGCGTGTTTGTTATTAAATACTATTTGTTCTTCCCCTCTGCTGGCGATAATATCCCTGCAGCCGACCTAGGGGAAAGATTAGTAAAATCCATTTTTAGTTGACCTCTAAATGGCAGGAGCGATATTTCTACCAAATTTTGAGTGTTTATCTCTAATAGTATCGGAAATCTCGAGACGGGTCAATGGATATCTCGATATTTCCTATATAATGTAAATACTAATTGTTCCCCGTCCGGTTTGCTGACCGTAACACCCCCACAATTCGTTTCAAGGGTGACATTTCGTAAAATCCGCACTTAGCTGCTTTGTACTAGGTAAAAGAAATATTCCTCCCAAATTTCAAGTCAGCTTATGGTTCCAGAAATATTACGTTGATACCCCATATAAGAGGAAATCTCTTATATATCTATATAATACATCATTCTCTAATCTTAAAAATTATCTTAGAATAGTTAGATGATATTTAATTATAACAACACATCTTCCTGTTAACAGATATTAATACAATTAAAGGACATTTATATTTTAGATCTACCCCAGTTTGCATAGACTGATAGTAGGTCTCTGTTGCTATAGACCGTCTAGGTAGGTACCACCGCAGCGCTTATTTCAATTGATAAACAGTACTGTGCAAACATTACTGTGTTTCGGTTTGAAGGGCGCTGTAGCTAGTGTAATTACTGGGGTAAGGAGACTCAACATATGTCTCGGGCGACGAGCGCAATATGGTACGGTATATATATCATCCTAGCTAGTACCATGTTATGGACGGGCGTATCACTTGTTATCAGGTGAACGTCTCGCATGTCTCGTCGCTTTATTGAATAAAAAAAAAAGCCTTTATTTACTAATACAACAGCATTTTATTCTAATAACGAAAATTTAGTAAGCAATCGCGGTTATCCATAAACCGCACAATATCCGACATCCGATTACAAAACTCGAGTCGCAGCTTGCGAAAGGTTCAGCTTAGCCCAGTTAAGTAAACGACATTAGATTAGTTCGAGATAATATTGTAAATATACAATCTGCACCCCCGCATCCCTTCGAATACACATTGAATCATGATTACTTAGAAAATGGGGCGCAAAAATTCTTCAGTTTACATCGCATAACATTCATACGAAATTACAATGATAAGAGATTAGCTCACTGGTGATAGGTCTCTATTGCAGGAGGCTGTATAGATATCATCGCAGCTCCTATTTCTGGCGCTAAACAGAACTGCGGAAACATTACCGTGTATGGTTCGAAGGGTGCAGCTAGAGTAACTGGGACGGGGTGAAAAGACTCAACATCTTTCGTCTCAAAGCGACAATCACGTTGCGGTACATTCTAAGTAACGCCGCTTTATCACTTAACATCAGGTAAAAGTCCCACTCGTCTCAACGCTTCCTTAAATAAAAATTAATGAGAAGAAAGAGTGGACGTCCATCCGTTGATAATATGATGATGATATGGTGTACGCTCTTTTACATTAAGATCGGTTATATTGTTCTTAATACTATCAAACGCCAGCGGCTATCTCTCTTCCTCCAAGTCTAAAGTGAAATAAGTTATGCAGTTTGTGGAGATGTAGATTTTTTTTACAATAATTCCAATCACAATATACATACTCATATATATACATATATAGATGTATATATTTGACAGGTACTCTGCATTCCTCGAATGCGTTTTAAACATCAGTTGCAACCGGACGCCGTAATGTTGCGTACGCGATAGTATTGCATGATGTATGTACCTGCACTGCTATTGGAGCAACAGCGACACGCATTAGCAAGTGTGCACCACATAGTCTCGATTACGAATACACTTGGACTACATTTACAATAAAAAAAAATTATGTAGTCTAATAAAGTAATGAGAATGAACGTGGATTGTTATAAGTGTAGAGGAAGACCGAAGAATGTGAGGATGGATTCTGTGAAAGATGACATGTGTAAGAAGAGTGTGAATTCAGATATGACGGCTGATAGAAGGATATGGAAGAGAAGTGCATACTGTGCCGACCCCACATAGCTGGGGAAAGGGCAGGAGGAAGAAGGATGTAGTCTAATAACACAATAAGGTTATAAAGCAACGCGACGAGCAGAACACCAGACGGAACACGCCTATAACAAAACAGCGCTTGAAATCATAGACACAGCATCACATTGTGGTTGTCGCCTTGAGAGATAAGATGTTAAATCTCGTTACCTCGGTAATTTCACTAGCTACAGCGTCCTACAATCTGGAACACGAAGTTTGTACGCTAATGTTTTGCGACACAAATAGGGGCTGAGGTAGAGACGGTCTCGGACAAGTAATTTTTTTTCTTTAAAGAAAGGTTATTCATAATAATTTTTAAAAAGCAACCTTCTAAAGAAGCTTTTACATTTTCTCTCTCATAATAAAGCTTTTAAAGGCGATTTAGATCACACAATATCGGTCGTGTATACACTTGTGACCTAAGTTATATTTGACTTGTGCCTCGCCGTTAATGTAACGGAGGAATTCCATACTGCTTCTTATTATTGTAAAGCTATATTACTTAATATTATAAGTTATATATCGATTATAAGTTATAAAATTAAAAAGTAAATATTTTCATTTATCAACTATCAAATTCACGCCTTCCAAATTTTCAATGCAGTTTCAGCAATCAGTATAGTTTAATACTTTACTTACCTCTCAGTAAACGATTATGTACTAGTGAACTTTAGTAAGTATCCACTATAAATTTCGTAGTTTGCAAACGTTACCGTCTTCCTGTTTGAAGGGCGCTGTAGATTATATTAATTATTGGTGTAATTATTGGTGTAAAGAGACTAAAGATCTCATATGTCAAGCGACGAACATAATTGGAATTGAGTATCCATCCTAATTATTGCCACGTTTTAATAGGCATGAGTATCACTTACAATTAGGTGATCGTCTTCCTCACCTCGTCACAGAGTTGGGGAAGAAAAATCATTTAAAATAATATATATATATATGTATATATACATTATTCAAACAAATTATTTTCATCTAATACGAGTTAGGTTGCGCTATATGCGGAACAAGAACTATTAACGCTTTAATACCTCCAAGTAGATATTTAGCACAGTTAAAGCCTAATTAAAAGCGCTAGATATCCATAACTTTTTAACTGAAAGCGTATACACTTACTGCCGCTTTATATCTAACCGAGTATCTTGCGGTTAACCAACCGGTTAGTGAGAGAATAAACGAATGCTGCGGAGCCGCAACCAAACCGATCATAGGATAAAACTTTCGTAATAACAAACGCGTGCTGCGACACTACTACATCACTGTTTTAACTTTAAAAACATTTACAGTTAAACTCAATAATAATAACTAGGTTTCGCAATAAATCTAGTTATCATAAACAGTTTATTTATTTAATTATATAACTAACAAACAGTATTAAAACAATCTTAACTGTCTCAAAGAGCAATCACTTCATATATCAGCGGAGTATTTACAATTATATTATTTTTAAAGTTAAAATATCTTAAAACTAAACTATAAATAAATGGTATAAATGACTATAAATATGTATAAAAATATAGTAATTTTACGTATGTTGTAAATGAAGGTTACCTTAAGTAAATTAAAGTATACTTAAACCAATAATGTTGACCGCTAATTGAAATTAGTTATACTTAAAATTTTTGAATTTATCTGTCATTGTCTAAATCTATGATTATGTAATACCTAGATCTAGTTTTTCTTATAATATATGGTTGAGCTTGATTTGTGAGTTCTAAACCTATCTGATATGGGGGCTAGTTCATTTTAAGTTATTACTTGACAACTATTAAGGTATAAAACTCGATGAAATATATATACAAGGAAAACATAAATTTTAAACCCGTCTCAAAAGTTAGTAGTTATATCATCATCATCATCAGCAGCAGCCGATCGACGTCTACAGCTGGACATGGGCCTCCACCAAAAAAATCTCCACATCCTGCGCTGTAATCAGCATGGCCTCCAACACCGCCGGGCATTAGAGCTCGTCGTCAAAAAAGGGTTGGTGGGAGCCAGAGCCTCGTCTGTTGATTAGCAGGGTGCACCGCGAGCATGTTAGGTTGGCTTGGGTCCCGTGAGTTTTTGTGCAGACACCCCTTACACCCCAATAGTACGAGTATATAACTGGGGTGTATATCGTGTATATCTATCTTTATATCTGTTGCATCATGGCTTCCTTTCTTGACTCCATTAAACTACCACTAACCGTTAAAGCTTGCCTTCAAGCAGGGAACCTTGGCTGGATACCGTGGCCAAGTAAATGGCGAATAGATTCTAATGGAGTTCATAAAACCGGAGTGGTTCAAGTTAAGGTTAACTTAATTTATTTCAGTCGTACGATGACTTCTTCAAGTCGCTACTCTTCAACGCGCGGATCATCGTGCAGATATTCTTCGTTATGGGCGGATTCCTCATGGCTTACAAGATGCTGCTGTACGCGGAGACGCACGAGTTCACTTTCAGGACGATGCCAATGGCTATCATAAACAGATGGTTCAGGTAATGCTGAAACTTTCCATTCTAGTCGGAAAATGCAGGTACTGTATTTTTATAAGGAACTATTTCTGCTCTGGAAATTTGCTCATTGGTTGCCATTTACCGGACATGGAGAGAGTTGGTGCTTGACCAGGATCTCATCTGATATTAAAAAGGTGATATGGCCTGTGGTGGTACAGAGAGCT
The DNA here is from genome assembly GCA_029030555.1 of Ornithoptera alexandrae. Taxonomy (NCBI): domain Eukaryota; kingdom Metazoa; phylum Arthropoda; class Insecta; order Lepidoptera; family Papilionidae; genus Ornithoptera; species Ornithoptera alexandrae. The sequence continues at coordinate 7,046,947 of JARDVY010000296.1, read as the reverse complement.
AACCTAGTAACATCCGATTCAATCTCCTCTTGAAGATGCGTCGTATTTATATGCCGGCAAGTTCCTTCACTTCTTTACTGTTCTTAATGAAAAAGGGGGTGGTCCGATTTTTCGCAAGCTGGGGTCATACAACATGGTCGTCCGGTGGTGAAATAAGGGTGGGGAAATTATATCAAGTAATTCAAGCGCACACTCTCCGAATTGAATTCTACAGAACAAACTGGTTATCCGGCGCCTGTGTTCAAGACTTTCCAGTTATGACAAGTGCTTGGTCATCCACAGGCCTCATGGCTCACCTCTCCATAGAGTCTAATATTCCAAGATAAGTTTTCGCAGCACCAATTATATATATTACACCATATTCAGACTGGAATAATCATCATCATCAGCTCGCGGCATTCTACTGCTGGATATAAACCTCTCCCTAGAAACAACCCGTAAAAACCAGTTTCATATCAGCTTTCTGTTTTCAGGCTTATACCTGCTGTGCTCGTGGTGATGGGCCTGGCGATGACATGGGTGCCCCATCTCGGCTCCGGGCCCATGTGGGACGCGGTGGTAAAGCGCGAGCGGGACTTGTGCCGCAGCAACTGGTGGCAGCTCGTCATACTAATGCCAAACCTGTTCCCCTTCGAGCACCTCTGCCTGCCGCAAGCCTGGTGAGTATATAGTCTACTAGGTAACGAGGAAGCTGTGCTTGTTAATCTGATGTACCAGATTAGGAGATTCGAAGAATTAAAAAGATTTATGTTAAAGAGTTTATCTCAATATAAACCTAATAACTTCCAATGTGGCGTAAGGGTTAATCGCTTTCTACGTAACCCTTAGATTATTAACTCGATTTAGGGGCGAAATTAATATATCAGTTTCGATAGTGGTAGTTTTTTGATCTATCTATCACCCTCGTTATCAATCTACCACTAGGCAGTATGTTTTAATATTCATGTATATGAGCCGGATTTTCTACGCGAGCATACTTCTCCATCTCTGGTCCTCATCGTCTCATGGTTGCTTGTCGTCATCTGATTTTAAGGTCATATACTTTTGCTACATTTAAAAAAAAAATGTTTTCACTTTTGCGACTTTGGACTGAGATAGTCACGATCACAGCTACAGGAAAAGGAAGTAGAGAATAATAACTAATACAATATGTCACCGTTAATGTTTAGAGACGAGGTGATAACTATACATGTATCATCATCATCATCAGCCAAAAGACATCCACTGCTGGACATAGGCATCACCCAAAGATATCCACGTTTGGAGGGGTTCATTTGAAGTAATTTGGATTATTTCCCACCACGCTGGCCTAATAAGAATTGGTCGGCGCCAGGGCCTTGTTGGTTGATTAACAGGCTGCACCACGAGCTGGTGAGGTTGGCTTGGATCCCGTGAGTTGTACGGAACCCCATACACTGCACTTTACATGACCTTCCGGCGAAGTGAGTCCACGAATGATAGATCTCATAGACATGGTAGTGGGTACAATGTATAAATTTTTTATTTATACCTTTACTACGGCCTTTTGAAATGGTCATGTCGCATAAAAAATTAAAACGAGCAAACATTTCGCGATATTAACATTGTGCGCGTTTCGTCAGCATCACAACGGCACCAGTGTCAAGGGCAGCTTGAACAAGCAGGCGCTGGTGTTGATGAGGCAACCTGTCCAAAGAGGACATCTTGATCTCGGCAAATAAGATGCAATGTATACACAACTCAGATGTGAAGATTCTTATTTAATACTTGGTAGATGATGAAATAGACTTTTTTTTTTCTTTGTTTGCGAATGCGATGGCAGTGACGTTCCTCTGAAGGTAATTGATACGCCGTAATAACGTGATGCTGGATGAGATGATATACCACCACATTATATTACGTAGTGCTGGGAGGCCCGATGGTGGACCGATGATCTGATGAGAGTCGAGCCGCTGGATGCGGGCGACGCAAAACAGATCGACGGGGAGATCTTTGGTGGAGGCCTACGTCCAGCAGTGGACGTCTATCAGCTGATGACATGGCTCATCCGCTTGAGACATTTAATGTTATATCACGTTACTTCGGTAATTTCACTGCGTACAACACCCTTTGAACTGGAACACGGTACAACGCTGTACGTAAACTACTATTTGTCAGCTGCAATAGTCGCTGTGGTGGTATATATCAAAACTGTATCCGGTAACAGATACAACTAGAATTTGTCTGAGATAATCCTTGAGAAAAACCGGAAATGATTTTCTATAGCAACCGCGTAAATAATACCGAATGAAAATGTTCATAAAAGTTATTTAGAAATAAAATGATGAAGGATCTACAAATCATTTGAGTGCTCAGCTTCCCGTATCGATACCTTCACTAGTTTTTACGTGATTGAAGAACAAATGATACTTATTTTCGTTATATATATTTAAATACACTAAGATTAACTCGAGGCGAATATATAAAACATTAATTTCCTAGTATGGAATAAAAACAAACTTTCATTAGTAGATAACGAATATATATATATATATTTAGACTACTAATAATATTATTATTAGTACTAATACATATACTAATTAATAATATATATACTTATTCTAATTAAAACTATGATGTATATGTATATTTATAATAAAAATAAAGCTAAACTATAAACAATTAACTAAAGATTAAATATAGTAACGTTAGCTTTAGTCGATGAAAATCCCTTGCACTTTTGAGTATCGTCGTCATCATTATTCTAACCGATTGAAGACCACTGCTGGACATAAATCTTCCCACAACACACCTATAACCCTCTTGAGAGATTATCCTTTATATATCCTTCAGAAAGGATAATATATAGTGGGTACATCCTGTGGGAAGCCTCCCACAAAGTGAACCGACGATCAGGCGAGAATCGCGGGAACCCACTGGATGCGAGCAACGTTGGGCCGATCGACGTGGGGTTCTTTGGGGGAGGCCTATGTCCAGCAGTGGACGTCTATCGGCTGATGGTAATGATATCCTACAGATATAAATATCCTTTTAAAAGCAGTAACCAAATAGAACTGATTAATGGGAGCCATGGGAAAGTATGGAATAGAAACTTTTATATGTATGGGTGCATAAGTTGAGAAACTGCCAGAGTAGTGTGCAAACATTACCGTGTTCCGGTTTGAAGGGCGCTGTAGCTAGTGTAGTTACTGGGGTAACTAGACTCAGCATCTTATGTCTTAGGCGACGAACGCAATGTATGCAACGTATGGGGCGGGCGTATCACTTACCATCAGTTGAACGTGTCGCTCGTCTCGTCGCTTCATTAAATTAAAAAAAGATTACTGTGTTCCGGTTTGAAGGACGTTATAGCTAGTGTAATTATTGGGATAACATCTGAACATCTTATGCCACATGTAAGTCTTAAAATTTCCTTTCGCCTGTACCTTGATGCATATGACGACAGTGCATCCGTCCGGCTCCAGATGCTGTGCAATTTCACGCATCGGTCGGACTGAAATTGTTCTCGCTTTGGCGCCGCATCCGGATTCCTTCACCGCCCCCCCCCACTCCCCCCTCCAACTTAATCTCATCTCTTTGTTATGTAATTTCGAAGTGTAATTTTGACACCCTGATAGTAATCTAATCAAGTTATTTATACAAGGGATGTAAGGGGTTCCGCGCAACAACTCACGGGACTCAAGTCAATCTCACTTGCCCGTGGTGCACCCTGCTAAACAGCAAACGAGGATCTGGCTTCTACCAATTCTGTGCCAGCGTGGTGGGAAATGGCCCAAATCCCCCCATATAAATTCCCACCCGACCGAGGTGGGAATCTTTGGAGGAGGCCTATGTCCAGCAGTGGACGTATATCAGCTGATGATTGATTAATACATTCATCATTTTATACTGCTTACTTTAACATGGTGGTAAATGGCAATGAGCTTGATGATTATGAAGAGTATTAATCCTGAATCTGGTCCTCATTAGTAGACAGGTAGGTCTTAGTTACTGAAGACCACGTAGGTACCACGGCAGATCCTATTTCTTCCGGCAAAATTATAGTTAACTATAGTCATTCAATAAGGCGATGAAACGAACCGGAAGTTCACTTGATGGTAAGTGATACACCTGCTCATAATGTGGCGCTGGTTAGGATGGTATACACCGCATTCAACTCGTCGCCTAAGTTACTATAACATGTTGTGTCTCGTTACCCTACTAATTATACTATCTATAGCGCCCTTCAAACCAGAACACAGTAAGGCGCTAGTGTTGTACTCACCTAGATGGTAACCGGCAATAGAGACCTACCACCAGTGAATATTAGGAATATAGTGTGCAAATATTTTTTTATCCTGTTTGAAGGGCGTTTTAGCTAATAAAATTACTAGGGTAATGACACCTATTATTTTATGTATCCTCGCAACGAGTCTAACGTGGATGATATGTGTATCATCCTAACTAGCGTCCATAGTCATGAGCAGGCGTACCACTTACCATCAGGTGAACGTCCTGCTAGTCTCATCACTTCGGTGAATTAAAAAAAAATAGTATATAACAATAAACTATTTACCTTAACATTTGTGAATAGATCCACCTGATAGAAAGGTTTGTGTATTCAGCTCGTGGTTACCAGATCCACGAGCCCCGAGTCCCATGAAGCTGCTGTGGTTGTCAAAGCAACCAGCTATCTCTTCATCATAAGAAACCTAACATTACAAATGTGACAATTCGTTGCATGAATGATCTATAGTAATATACTTACCGTCACTTCTTACCTTGAGGTGGTATTGCATCATTAGCCTTGTAGTTATATTAGCTACAGTGCCCTTCACAACTCGTGATGGGGTAAGCAGAGTTATCATCATCAGCCGATAGACGTCCACTGTTGGACATACGCCTGAAGATTCCCACGCGATCAAGAATTCATATGGGATTTGGACTATTTCCCACCACCCTAGGTAATAGGCACCAGAGTCTCGTTTGTTGATTAGCAGGGTTCACCATGAGCAGGTGAGGTTGGCTTGGATCCCGTGAGTTGTCATGCGGGACTCTTTCCACCCTAGTTATCTATTAAGGAAGTCATATGTAAATTACTGATAAGTAATAGTAATCATATTCAGCAGTGGACGTCTATCTGCTGATGGTGATGATGGTGAAGTAATAGTAATAGACACCAGTAAACATTCTTGTTGCGAATTTTTACAGAAAAAAAAAATACAATTCGTTTCAACAGCGCACTAACCTGAAAAAAGGTACTAAGGTTGGTGCGTGGGTTGTGCAAACTCCAAGGACTTGGAGAGTTTGACTCGATGCGATTGGACTCGAGTTGTTTAATCCACCAAGAGTTTCCCCTTAATCTTACATAGCGTGACTTTAATGCACTTTGTATTAAGTGAGGTTTAAGATAAGTGCTCGTCTTTTAACAGGCAAGTTTCATATTCGATTTCCGGATATGTAGTGGTGTGACATATAGTCCTCATATTTTAAATCTATACTATTTGGTGTGAGGACGAAACGAGGGAGACGTTCACCTGATGGTGAGTGATATACCTGCATCTGTCAACGGAGCTGTACCGCTTAGTCGCGGAGAGTAGGGAGAGCGGCGAATCGCAACTTTGGCTCTCCACCACGGCTGCGGAGGGCAGTGCCACCTTCCCCCGCAGCCCACCGGCACACATCTCACAGAGCTCAGCTGGAGCGGGCACTTGGGACCGGTCCTACGCCTTAGGCTGGTAGGTTCCTCTTAGCTTCGCTGCGGGCGACCGAGCCACGGCTACTGCGCCCCACCATCACAACAAGCCAGAAACCTGTTCGGAGGAATTGTCCATCACCCTAACTGTATTATTAACTATGATATACTTTACAGGTACCTAGGAACTGATACACAACTCTTCCTGATAACGATGCTCGTACTTCTAATTATATGGCGCTGGCCGAGATCTGGTATTCCGGTGCTCTCCGTAGTGATGGTGTTAGGCCTGCTGATACCATTCTTACAGAGCTACTTCATGGAGCTAATGCCGATACGGGTCAGCATATTCCCAGAGTAAGTCTATATTACATATAGAGTGAAGTATATCAAAATAGCTACACGGTCAGAAAGTTTAGTTGTGCAACTAACTAAACTAAATAACTATATTTAGTTTAAATATTTTTGTACCATAATCTTTACTGTCTGTACAGTATATAATTTGTTTTTATACTAGTGATAGATCTCTTTTGCGGGCGACTATCTAGGTATCACCGCAGCGTCTATTTCTGCTGCCAAATACTAATGTGCAAACATTACCGTGTTCCGGTTAGAAGGGCGCTGTAGCTAGCGTATTTACTGAGGGTAATGAGACTCAACATATTATGACTCAAGGCGAAGAGTACAATGCAGTGTATATCATCCAGCTAGCGCCACGTTATATGGGCAGGCGTATCACTTACCATCAAGTCACCGTCCAGTTCGGCTAGTCGCTTCTTTTTTTTTCTGAACTAACTTGTGTATAAAAACGATTTTTATTTAATCTTAATAACTAACTTGATGAACTGCATTAGATTTTAATAAAGGGGTGGTATTATTTAGCACCCTTAACTGGCAACAATTTCGGCGTATTTTGTTATAAAAAAAAAATGTAAGTGGAATACAGATAAAGCAGAATAAAGGCAGCGCAGTAAATCCAATACGTGAACATTGAATTTGGGTAATATTCTGATTTAGACAACCGCAAACAAGTTTAGCGTGAAACGGAAATTGATCGTAAGTAGAAATGAAAAGCGCTACTTACGAGAGATATTGTGATATTACACATTTCTTTTTTTATTTTAGCATCGGAGGGGATGGGGGAGATGATTATGTTACTTCTATTTCCATTGAAACAGTTTACAGCATACCACAGGTTGCCTCATAGAAAATTAAAATCTGTATTAAACCTACCATTTTATCTTTTTATATCGATAAAGAGATGGAGGAAACCCTCAGGAAGACACCCTGTCTTTAATAAACTCAGGGTTATGAGGAGAATGTTATCCAAAACTTCCTCTAGTCTTTCTCCGTTCGAAATACAACTGAGGTCGTCATCATCATTATCAGCCAAGACAGTCGTCCACAGCTGGACATAGGCCTCCCCCAAGGATCTCCACATCGATCGATCCTGCGCTGTCCGCATCCAGCTGCTTCCCGCAACCTTCACCAGCTTCAACTGACTGTGTGGAATATGGATACGCGTCCTCGTTACTTTCATATGGAATAGTCATTTGGGGCAACTCTGTAGATTTCGAAAAGGTTTTTAAAATACAGAAAAAATGCATCCGTGCATGCATGCAAATAAGTCTATTTCTTAAGAAATATCCCTCGGTGGAAAAACAAAGCCATGTCGGTACCCAGATAAACTTATGTACCCAAAGTGTCTCCTAGAAATGTTCAGACGCAATGCCTACGTATAAATTTAAAACTACCCTAACAAATTGGCTCCTAAATAAAATGCACTATGCGGTAGATCGTTTTTTAAATGAGGATCCTTGACAATTGCGTAATATTTATTATATATTATTGCTTTGCCTAGTTCATTTAGTTTGATCATTGGGTCAGTGCTGTATAAACTTAGTGCATACATAAACATTTGCATGCTGTGCAATAAGTGGAATATGCGCTCTTTATTCTGCTATAACCATTTGTATTTTGTGAGCACATTTTCGCAAATAAACTTATTTGATCGTCGGACCACATAGTGGGGGTCCTGCCAACACTACGGCTTCCGGTACGCGGCTGCAATTCGAGGGCCTAAGTGCCACATTGGCTGGCAGTCCTAGGAGCTATGTGTCTTGCCCATCGCTACTTGAGAGTAGCAATATTTTGGACTATGTCGGTGACCTTAGTTCTCCAACTGCGGTCATCCTAACGCTATCCTTTTCTAGCTTCTCCCGCTCTATCAAAGCGTTGGCGCTGAAAGATCGAAATTAATAAAACAAATTATAATTAATGGCTAGTGTAATTAATTTTCAATCTTAATTTCAGATCTATAAGAGACATTTTTGGATACAACGACACGTTCTACCACGCGTACGTATCGGCGCAGGGCAACTGGGCTGGCTACCATCTCGGAGTTCTAACCGCATACTTCTATCATAGAGCCCAAGCTGAGAAGTGGAATTTGAAGGATTCTATTGTACGTATAGTATTAAACTATATGTCATCATTATCATCAGGCGACAGACGTCCACAAATGGACATGGGCCTCCCCCCAAAGATCTCCACATCGATCGATCCTGCGCTTACCGCAACCTTCATCAGATCGTCAGACCACCGTTAAACTATATTTATTGAATGGTAAATAAGATACGGGTCGTGCTGGATCGATCAGCGTGGAAATCTTTGTAGGAGTCAATATCTAGCAGTGGACGTCTTATTGGTGATCATGGAATTATAAATTTATTTAACATTCAAAAGCAAACAATTACAGAATTAAGGAAATCATAAACATAATAAACAATATTGAACTACGAAGTGGAATGGATGAGGTCTGAGATGCAGAGGATAGTAGTGCATCAATAAAAGATTTAACATTTAGAGAGGGATCAAGGAAGGGATAATGATGTGGTCCTTTTAAAGGAACGATTGTCCAGTGGCAGAAAAGAATATAATGGAATGATGATGGTGTAATGACACAAGATTTACAGCCTCTTGTTTGTATAAAAATTCAAATATGTAAACTGTTTGCAGGTCCTCAAACTACTGTTCATCACGTCGATACCCCTAGCGTTCGGTACGGTCCTAATGGGATGGGATCTCCATCATAGAGAAGCGTCTGCTTTCGAATCTGCTGTCTTTAATGCGCTAAATCAAAACTTCTTCGCCTTAGCTATGTGCCTGTTCATCATCGGGTACTTCTACAGGTGTAATAGTGAGTATATTTGTGATATTTGCAAAATTGTCTTGATCTTGAACTTTCTCTAGACACTATAACCTCATTTCAAGATGTTAAGCACTGGTCTACAGTTTATATGTCACTAGCTGCTCGTTTTTATCGGTAGATGATAGATATCATCAGTACTTACTGCATAAAGATTTGAATTTTTTTTTATTTATTTCTACTAATAACTGAACTTTCTAAACTAAAACTAGCATCAGACATTACCTGAAAAAATCTCATACAAAAACAAAATATTTTCTACAAATTTGATAATCTCAACTTTCTTTTTAACAAATATTCCAGATTGTTTCTAAGTGATTAATTATCATTAAACTTAGATTTGAAATCAAAAGATGTTAACAAGTTACGTGAGCTTGATATCCAAATGGAACAGGTCTAAATTTCAGCACTGAACATCAATTTGAAGGCAAGTGTAAGGGATTACAGCGGATCCGGGATAACGATAAAAATCGTGAATGGAAATCCTTTTCTAACTTACCCCCGTATAAAAAGGTGGTAACATTGCTACGTTGTCGCACGCGTACAAGTCTTCGGGGTATTGTCCCTATAAGTTTTTTTGGAGTTTTGAGACCCGAAGGATTTTGCTTATAAAAAAAAATATCAGGAAGTTGAGGAAGTACGATAATTAAAACAATATATACACAACACCACATTGTGCTCAATAGGGTGTAAGGGGTCTCGCACAACAACTCACGGGACCCAAACCAACCTCACCTGCTTGTAGTGCACTCTACTAATCAACAAATGAGGCTCTGGCTCCCACCAACCCGTATTGGTTCAGCGTGGTGGGAAATGGTTTAAATCCTCCAATATAAATCCCTACAATCGCGGAATTTTTTAGGGGAGGCCTATGTCCAGCGGTGGAAGTCTATCGACTGATGATGATGATGATGACGACATTGTGCTCATCACCTTGAGATATAACATGTTGTCTTGTTACCTTAATAAATGCACTAGCTACAGCGCCTTTTAAACCGGAACACAATAATGTTTGCACATTACGGTTTGGCAACAGAAATATAAGCTGCAGTGGTACCTAGACTGTCTGCGGTAACAGATATATATATATTTCTGATCTAAACACAGTAATGTATACCCTATACTATTACCTGTATTATTTACTACCCCATTATTAGAGAAACTTACTATTAATATACTTAAATAACGATTTTTTTTATATCACATGAATTATAAAATATATACGTATGGAAGTTAATATTATTTCTCTTTGTAATAGAATAGCTATAAAATTAATTATAGTACTGTTTACAACTAAAAATTTTAGCTAACTTTTTAGTTTATTTATTTAAGTGCTACCTTTTGTGAAATAAATAAAAAAAAATTCCTTATTAGAATAAGTAAAGTGGATACATTTGTTAAGGTATGCAGGTCAACTAATCGCAGGAAATATTTACATGAGCATTTTCGTTTGATTAGTCTTAACAGGAAGTATTAACTTCAATATATGTTCAAAGTTAGGCCCATGCCCAGCAGTGGACTTCTATCAGCTGATAATCCAAAGCAAATTTCCTTAAAGAAATATTACTGAAGAAAGCTGACATAAAATGCGAGTCTCCTGATGTGAAGGTCACCCTACACCCGGAGTACCTTTATTAGCATTATTTTACGTGTTCAGTATAATATGAAATGGGATTTTTTTTTTGTTTATGTAAATTTATAAGGAGAGGCCGGTTTATTTTGTGATAATCGAAAATTTCAAGTCTGAAAATTGGCCCTTTTCCACCCCCCGATCGCTTTGTCGCTTAAAATCAGATAGAATCTTTAATAAAACGGGGTCGGATTTTAGTCGAGTACGAAGGTAATAATCTCAAAACCTCTTCGTTTATATTCAACAGTAACTGTACCCAGTTCGATTCCGGGGTAACTTGTGAGGGAGTTTTAATGGAATAGGTTCCCGAACCTACCAGCTACCACCCTTATATAAAAAATCTTTTTTTATTTCATACACACAGCACCACACTGTGGTCGTCATCTTCGGACACAAGATCATTAGTCTCTTTACCTTAGTAATTTCACTGACTACAGTGTCCTTCAAACAGGTACACAGTAATGTACTCTCACCCTTATTCGGTGACATAAATATGAGCTGCAGTGATAGCTAGACGGACTCTAAAGACCTACCATCACCATATTTGTATCTATAACAGCTTTGCTGTGTTCCACTTGTCAACATAGGGACCACGCTTCATCACTTATTGTTTGATAATGGACTCTAGTTTAACCTTAATTTAATATCATTTTAAGTGACAATGTTACCATAAATAGTGAGACATGCTCTCCTTAAACACATATATATATACATATATAGTTATAATTCATTGTTACAGTGATATACGTAAACTCTGTGGAATGGGGTCCGTTGCAGCCGCTGGGACGTTTGTCGTACTGCGCTATGTTGCTGCACGCTACAGTCTTAAGGACGTACGGTGGTCAAATGCGAAGATCCTTCTACGCGACTGACTACACCGCAGTAAGATGACTAAATCATAAAATTTTTATTACTCTTTAATCTTGTAACACGGACGTTTCTGATTTAAATGCGTCATATGATGAAGTGGATAGCAAAGATCGACACCACCTCTTACTACAACTCTCGTTGACTAAAACATATATTTTCATAGAAGTGAAAGAAAAATTTAGTTATAGAACCCATTAGCTAAATATACACTAGCTACAGCACCCTTCAGAGTAAATTCCATTATATTAACTGTCAATTCCCAATCTAACTGAGCATCGTAACAGAAGTAATGTTGACATTTACCTTTATTCTTTTCAGATCATGCTTTTCGCCGGCATCGTCTCCACTACATTTCTCCTCTCGCTTCCACTCCACCTCTTTGTAGAAGCGCCTGCTTGTCAGCTGCAAAAGATTCTGTTGAGCCCGAGGAAACCGGAAAAGGAGGAGCTCACAAACGAAAACCAAGTTAAACCGGGTATCTCTACCATATCCGTATCCACCGTCTCCACTCATATTTAATCGTGTTGGTAATATTCGCGTGTACTTCTACTGTTTCGCCATTGAAGGTTTTTTTTAATTTGCTTTAACTCGTCCATAGATATAAAATTCTTTTTTTTTTCAATTGTAATACAGATACACAATACATTAATTTTTAAATATACAGATATTAATTATAACAACTGCAACCAAGTACAGTATCTAATATTTGGTGAAACTGTTCTTAAAATTTATCGCTCTGAACATTTTCATATATAAGATTAAAGCCAAAATCACGTTTATTACTATAATATAGAATAACTTTATATATATAATGTTTGTAAATAATTTTTTTTATTCAATTATACCATTATTTCGGCAATAGTACAACCGTTAACCTTATTTTAGAATATTATTAGATAATAACGTATGTTGTAACAATCACCGGATTGTTATTCAGTATATGAAATTTTACGTAGTTTATCTAATTTCTATGACGATACGTGTCATAATCATCATCATCATCAACCGATAGACGTCCACTGCTGGACACAGGCCACCAAAGATCCCCACATCGATCAGTACCGCGTTGCTCTCATCCAGTGGGTTCCCGCGACTATTAAATATCAATTTACATATATAATAAATAATCTCTGTCGGCACAACATCATAAATTAATTTAACTACATATCCATTCAAAATGCTAATTGGATGTATTGGTAATTGGTGTACGGACTACAATGTCGGTGGTGGTATTACAAGATGATAAACTATTTCCACGACACTATGCGACTGGGAACACGGCGTCATCAAGTATTCCGGACGGGCCCCCGATGACAGGGCGCTTACACCGAAAATATCCCACATTTTGTCGAGGTTAAGTCTCGAATGATAGATGGTCTATCACTGTGCGAAGTAGTGACAAGGAAAAATGATACCAGCGAATATTACAGTGGGAGTTTAAGATTGGCAAAGTTGGCTCCGGTGTGTTACCGCCAACATCTCGGACCGACGGAGGTAATGTGTACATTCTAATGTAATTTCTCAACGTCGTCTTAATGGAAAAATCTAGAATGCGGAAGTCTGTACTGTCAGTACTGTTTGGAAATACAATCTCCTTAGCGTTGGCTTCCGACCAATCTTATTGGCTGACGTGAACTAAATCTTCATATTTTGTTTATTTCCTTAAGGTTTTAATAAGACCACAAAAATCGGAAAAGAACCTTTAATTCGTGATTTTACTAATTTTAGTAGGACTAAACGCTAAACTTGTATCCTGTTCATATGCTTAAATATTGCTTAAAACATTTACGGACTAGTTTAGTGTAAACGCCAACACTCTGCTCACCGTTTTGAAACTAAACTAAGTAATTGACTTAAGCTGCGAATTGAAACACAAATTCTTGGCGAGAGAATTAGATGGTATTACCGAAACTATTTCCGGTAATAGGGATAATCTTCCATTCACTTCCTTTCAACAACAACTAAGACGCTAGTATAGATATTAAAACACATTGACGTGAAGCAACACGGGACAAAAGATAGTGCTCTCTAGACGACTAGATCTTTTTCTATATCACCCATGGTGTAGTTAAATAAACAATATGTATTTATAACAAATATCCTAGTTAGCAAAGGTATCAATCACCGACTGTTTGAAGCTAACCTAAAATTAAAATATCAGGATTATTCTCGGTTCACATTACTTCCGCAGCATACAATCTCGTAATTCTGCATTACTACTATTCAAATTTGATATTAGAACCGTACGTACGATTCTAATTAATATATATTGCCAGAGATTCTGCGTGTTTATGACTAATGGCTTGTTCGTGTTCCCACGTTCACACAACTCCTGTTAATGACAATGCATTCGCTACATAAAACAATGCAGCGGTTATTGCTTATTGGTAACGGTAATGAAACTTTCACTATACCAAACTATCGATCGAAGCTCATTGAACTTACGGTACAGGCAACTGAGATATTCCATGAACTAATGAGGACACCCGATATCAATTAACCTGTATTTAGTTATAATAGATTATAGGCTAGGATTTCACAGTGTGGGAGAGAGCTATGAAACCTGACAGTGGTTTAAATAAGCTGTACTGATTATAAAGACAAAATAAAGAAATAAATGGGAACAGAATAAATAATATTTTTGTAAGTAATATTTTAATTTAAAACTACCAAGAGATCCAACAAATGAATTGGATAGAGGCATAAGGAAAAGGAAGACAACTACTAATAAATAAATCTTTTATTTTAGGCGAACGTTCACAGAGAGCGACTAAAATGTTCGTCTTCCGCTCCCTGACACCTTACACTACTAATATTTAATATGATAAGACGCAACACCAGTAAAACAAAAGGTAAAAAGGAGAAGACAAAAGGAATCAAAGATAGAGAACAGTAGAACAGTTATGCTTACGGTAAACAATAGACTGATGTGAGCTGGTGATGATTATAAATTAGACTACATTAAATACATATGCCGTGCAGCAGAGAGCTACAGAGCTATTCAAATGTTTAATACGGCTACAGTAATATTAGTTCACATTGGCTGATTAGTTATTCATAAGACAACAGTTTCAAACGCGATCCCACCGGGTACATACAGGCCGGTGGAATTTCTCCTATTATTGATGGATTTGTTGAGAAGGATCTTAAAAGCTAATTAAAACTTGACAAACAACTTTACGCTGTAAAGGATCTCGCAAAAGGATCTATTGCCGAAGATACCGACAGATAACGTCGCAGCTCCTATTTCTGCTGCCCAATCATAGAATGCAGACATTGATGGGGTAATATTTTAAGGACGCTGGTGGCTTTATTAGTGGTAGGTATCTCTTGCTAAAGACATTCTAGGTAAGGTATTATCGCAGGACCTATTTCCGCCGCTAAACAGGAATGTTTAGACATTACTTTGTTCCTCTTTGAAGGGGGCTATAGGTAGTGTAATTACTGGGGTAAAGAGACTCAACAACTCCCAAGCGATTAGCACAATGTAACGCCGTATATATCATCTTAACTAGCACCACTTTTTTATGGGTACGCGTATCATTTACCATCATATGAAGGTCTTGCTTGTTTCGTTGCTTAATTAAATATAAAAAAGGTAGTGATCACTGTGATAACTAGACGATGAATACAATTGAAGATATTTCCCTCAAACTATCGTCACCTTTTTATGAACAGACATATTTTTTTCTATCAGGAGTGTCCTGCTTAACGTTACGCTTTGTCAAATTAAAAAAGGATACTACAGCGGGGTTTAAGGTCTCGCACAACAACTCACAGGACCCAAGCCAACCTCATCTGCTCAAGGTGCATCCTGCTAATCAACAAACGAAGCTCTGGCTCCCACCAAACCGCATTGGGCCAACGTGGTGGGAAATAGCCCAAATCCTCCATATGAACTCCTAAAAACGGCCTCTAGTGCCCGGCGATGCGGGTAGCGCAAAACTGATCTATATGGGGATCTTTGGAGAGGCCTATGTCCAGCTGTGAGTCGTCTATCTGCTGATGATGAACTACAGCTGTTATTTCTTCTACAAATTTTTATTTTCGCTGAAGATTATGGTGCTTTCTTGAAAACGACTGAAGCTACTTCTTATCATTGGCGTTAAAGACATCTTTTTAAGCATAAAGTACTACAACACTTCTGACCTATCATGTTGTTCTTGACAATGAAAAACCTACTAGGAAGCTATATTATAGATTTTGGAAATTAATGTGTAATTCATACAAATAGCTGATAATGTCTAATGCATCAATAGTTAATTACAAACTAATTATCACCTGAAAGGTTACAGAACAATAGCACTGAACGCCATTCGGATATGTGTTGAACTTGTAACTCGTCATTTTTGTCGACGATTAAAACTACAGTGAAGTTATTTAAGGGATAGAGTACAACAAGTAAAGTAAGATGTGAAGGCTACAAAAGATTTCTATAAACATAAACCTTTCAGCTAACAGGGAATTAGAAATTGGAAACAAAGATATAAATAATTAGATCCGACGGCGGCACAGTAAAAAGAGTCGCTCTGATTATTGCGTGGACTAACGAGGCTCTGTCGCACACAGCTGGACCAGGTGAACATGGACGTGGACGTGGAACGCTTGGAAGTGACTGATCATTTAAAAATGGACAATTCATATGTGATATATATTAGATGTCAGAAACATATTTATCCCTAATCTAAATGTTTCTGAATTAGTTCCAAGATTGTGTAAGTCAATTTTCTACCGACAAAAATTTGTATGCAAACATTAATAAGTTCTACTATGAAAGGCGCTGTAGTTAGTAAAATTACTGAGGTAATGAAACACGACAGACATCTCAAAGCGACGTACACAATGTAGTGTAGTGTATATCATAACAAACGACGTTGGTATGTGTTTTTGTATTACTATGAGATGAATGTACTGCTCGTTCCGTCGATTCGCAGATAAAGAATGTAAGTCCAGCAGTGGGCATTATTAGACTGAATTGATGATGATGATAACCAAAATAACTTTGTTCAATTAGCACCCCAAAAAAATTGTTAAGATGAGTTGGATATATTTAATTAGTAACAATTGTTTCCAATAGTTAATTCTTATACACTTTTATTCTTAACTTGTTTTATAATAACTATATTTACTTAACTTATAAAGCTTTACAATTATGTCACTTATAAAATGTAAAGGAAACATTTAAATTAAGATAACAGTTAATAATTAACAACTAATTCTAATCAATCGCTTTGTTATTGAAGTTATTTACAGAAACGGTCAATTTAACTTGTAATGATAGGCGCTGAGAGTAATCAGCAGCCGACCGAAGCTGAATAATGATTAATCATCATCCCGCAGTTAATAGAGCGGTTAGAGTCAATAAAATGGTTAACTTTTTAACCAAGTAGAAAACTCTCAATTTGACGAGTGTATTTAATTTTTTCTTTTAAGAGATGAGGGTAGCAAGACGATCACCTAATAGCGTGTGTGGGGAAGCACTTAGATTGCTACCTTACTACGCAACAGGCGACCAAACCACCAGACCAGAACGTGTTCATATAGTTCTTTAGTACGCACTTGACGCACTGGGCCGGTGTAGTGGTGCTAAGGTGTAATTCCTCTTCAATGAGGATCCTTGAGGTAGGTTTACGCCCAATAGTGGCCGTCGTCCGGCTGATAAGGAGATATGACCTTAAAGTCCAATAAACAGATTTCTTTTAAATACCACTGTAAAGATAACCCATAATATTAGAGAATAGTGTTTATGATAAGATGATTTTGTTGAGTCAGAGAGAGAGGTTCACCGGTGACAGGTCTCTGTTGGTAGAGACTGTCTAAGTTGATATCACAGCAGCTCCTACTTCTGCCACAAAACGGCTGTGTGCTAACATTACTATGTTTAAGTTTAAAGGGTGCTGTAGCGTAAGAGACAATATCTGACATGTCAACGACGAGCGCAATGTAGTGCAGAATATATCATCCTAACTAGTGTCACGTTGTTATACGCAGGCATATCACTTATCATTAGGTGAACGACTCGCTTATTTCGAAGTTTAATTGAAAACAAAAAAACAAAGTATATTTTCATGTTGGTAAAGGAACATTTTAATTTTGATCGTATAAAGTTTGATAACATCTATAAGGATCGAAATAGAGAAACCTGTTATTCGCTCCTTGTACACAAATCTGCATATAGATGATTTTACTGATAGCTGTCAAACTGTCACCTCTTATATTATTATGACGAACAAATACAAGTCCTGTATCACCAAAAAAAATTACTATTGCTTTAATCGAACAGATATAACGATCTGTTAGACGGCACTTCCATATGTTTATAAGGACAGATATATCTATCATATAAAGATCTCAAAATTCGTCCTTTTTTTAAAACCTTTCTATAAATGTTTATGAATTGGAACTTCGAAACAGTAAGTATATTCTGCTTGGATCCAACAGGAATAAAAGTTTGGGCTTCTTGATGATAATTATGACATCAAGTCATCTATCACCACAGACCTCCCGTTATCATCACCGTTGCAAAGAACTGAAAGCATAAGTAATTATTAAATGAAATTACTTTGATTTGGGAAACTTTTAATAATATACAAATACACGCATTTGAGGAATTAAATTCTCTTAGATTTCTCTAGATCTATGTACTACGTTTGAAACAGGAACTGTTAATTGGTACAATGTAAAGAGTTCCCCAACATACGTGTCCCCGGTCTTACTTCGAGCTACATCCGACTAACAAAAGTTTGTATACAATGGAAAAATTCACTATATACAACTTGATAAGTAGTTTTCTTTTCCATTTAATAAATCCCATTACTCATTTAAATATACTTCGGAGAAAAATATTTACAATCAATTTAACAAATGATAAACATAGCTTGATAATTGGATGTTATAGCTTTGTGTTATTTGGAACCTATCAAAAGTCTGAACGAATTTTTAGGAATAAGAAAGCAAGAATGAAAACCTTTTGCCAAAACATATACAAATATGTATTAGAAATTTATGTGTGAATTAAAAATATATTTTTATTGCCTTTAATATAAAACTAAGCAAATAAGTACAGAAAATAATGCTAGAATAATTACGCTCCTGACAAAATTAAATAGCAATACATTTACTACAACTTTCACTATAATTTTTTTAAAGGTTCTATTAAAACGATAACGCTTCGAAAATTTGTCGAAGGCACTTTTAAATTCTAATTTTGACTAAAATGTTATTGGACTCGTGATAGAAATAGTAATAAATGCACTAAAAATTCTTCAAAGATATCGTCGTACCAATTCAATAGGCTAGATCGTGGCTATCGACTTAAGAGAGCTTAATGAAGGCTGCCGCCGGTACAAAGCGCCCTCCGTACGGTTCAGGCGTCTAATTTGAATATTTCTCTTGCCTTTTACCACGGCTTTGGGTTCGATTTAAAGCTTCATTTATATTAGAAAGTATGGACACGACTTTTGCGACTCAACTTACTTCGTGTTACAGCTACCTGCTTGTCTTGTAACACATTAGTTCCCGATTCCGTACGTGAACTCCATGAGTGAAATATGTACGGTGGCAACGATTTTTTCGAACTTATCCAGCTAGCTCTTACCCTTTTTTTTATCAAAATTCCGCCACAATAACACTGCTTAATTCCATTGTTATTGAGGAGCACGCTTCACGATTTTTGATCTCATTCTCATTTATCATGAGGTATATGAATGAATTCAAAGTTCATAAGAAAAGACAATATTATAACAGCGGTTGTTTGACAATATAAAGGTGGTGGTAGCTAATCCGGCGGGGTTTAATGACCATCCAAATTGTACCTCTTCTATGGCTACGGAATCCTATTAGAGATCTCTGAATTACAAGACAATAGATCAGCTGCTATCTATGCCATAAAAGAAGCTACAACTTCTTCAACCAACCTCTAATGTGAAAATTCTTTAATAATTACGAAATCCTAAAAAAGGTTTAGATAACATTTGTATTTGTTTGTATATATATTAGTATATTTGTGTGTGTTATTGTTATAATTATTTATTAAACTTATTCTATGATTATATTATTAGCTAAATGACTACCTTAAACCACATCTCACCTCACCAACGGTTGACTAGTAGAGAATGCCAATAGGCGTTAAATCCGCCTTTGGTTTACCACATTTTAAGGTTTTTTACAATTAATAAAAACGACAACTTTCAAAGATAAATACAGTGAGAAAAAAATCTAGACTCTAGTCTAATTCCATACTTCCTTAGCACCGAGCACATCAGAACCAGGGATCGGTCAAGCAATATCTTACCGGTCGGATGATCATTTATTGGTTCTACGTTTTATGCAATTTATTTATACGACTCCTGGTTATTTTTGGGCATAATCATATTTTCCTCTCTAACACAAATGTATACATTTCCTTCTTCTCTTCGTTCTTCTACGAACAGTCGTTAGTACAATGTCGACAGGTTGACCCAATGAAGAGAATTCTAGATTTTGAATTCCCATATCCCAGAATCTGATGAATTTGTAAGTTTTCAATAAGACTCAGAGAACCTACTTATTACGATATTTTGTTGACTTAGACGAGCAGGAAACTTCCTCATGATATACCAACCTATAACATGGCGTCAGTTAAGATGATATACACTGGACTATATTTTGCTCTTCGCTTTGAGACATATGTTAAGTTACCTAACCTTAGTAATTTCACTAGCTACAACTTTCAGCTATCAACATTTACTAGACACACGCCACGTCACCACCCTTATGTTGTGTCAAATTCCAGTTTGCGAGCTAAGAGTTCAGCTCCTCGTTCTTCGTGGGAACAGCAAACGAGTGGAACGACTTGCCGGCGTCGGTGTTCCCGTACAGATACGACGTGGATGTCTTCAAGAAAAGTGAATAGACTGTTACTAGATGAGTGCACCTTACCATCATAGATCACGTCACATCCTAACATCAGGTGAGAACATGTTAATATTAAATAAAACGTCCATCAAACCGGAATACGGTATTGTTGTGTCTACCTAGTCCATCTCTGGCAACAGAGACCTACCACCAGTAAAACGCCTCTACTATTATATCGCCATTTATGTCATGTTTGCAAACATATGGGAGCTGGAGTATCTAAACGATACCTCTTCACCGTCTAAGGTCTCAATATCACTTAAAACCATGTGAAGCTGAAGGTAACCTTTACGAAACAAAGCTGAAATTTCTCGATTTATTTCGTAGTACTTTAATAAAGAGAGACTTTCGCTGATAAAGGACACTTTATTAAAACGGACAGTGCAGTGAAAGCGGGGCTTAAAATAACACCGGTGCCTTTTTAGTCTGTGGTGGAACAAAGATCCTTTTTTGTTCAGAAATACAAAGGCAAAAACCACTTTTTTCTTTCAAAAAGCAAAGGTGAACTCACATGGTCTCATTTCATTAGGGCGCCTTCTTTACAAACGCGCTATTGTTTCTACTTCAAAGATAAGTTTGTTAGAAGAAAAAATTTACTGTAGAAATCATTTTTTTTTTGTTTATCGACGACTGGATTTTAAAAAGGTATTCATCATCATCACTTCTGCTTATTGTCTAACGCTGAATATAAACTTCGATGTCGGTCCAATGGTGGGCGGTGAGCAGGTGGATGGCCCGACGCTGTAGTTCCCAATATTTGGTCCCCATTAAGGTCTCTGCTCCATCAGCTAAGAGATCTTCACTCTACGCAGACCGTTCATTACCACTTCACTATTCTAATTCCTTGAGCTATATCAGTGACCGTTACTCTTCTACTTCTCATTTCAAATTCCATACAGAAAGACCGAGCATAGACAACTACACGAAAAAGTATTCCTTCTGTTTTTTTTTTCAACGAAGCGACGAGACGAGCGGGAAGTTACCGCCAACGACCGCAAAGGCTCCGTTAAGGTACGGGAAGACCAATCACCAGTGTCAAGTGATGACGCGTCTTAGCGCCACTACGGCTTCGTCTCCGAGCGGGATCTCTCCTCTCGATCCCGCTCTGCAGCCTCCTTTTGAACTCTAACAGTTTCAAAAAATCAACCTACGGTAACTTTTTAGCCTAACTTATATGGTCTTTGCTTTCCCTTTTGTACCTTATATTTTGATCGCCGAAATAGTACACAAGATTGTTAATATCAAGTAGTAACGGGCAGAACATCGCTCAGACTGACAGCCGATGGGGCAGTAAGGTCCTCGGATGGCAACCGCGTACAGGAAGACGCAGTCTTGGCAGGCCCTCCAGTAGGTAGTCCGACGATCTGATGGATGTCACGGGAAGCAGCTGGATGCGGGCAGCGCAGGATCGATCGATGTGGAGATCTTTGGGGGAGAGCTATGTCCAACTGCGGACGTATGTCGACTGATGATGATTTTGATCTATTTGCAATCTGTTATATATTAAGTTGATTGAATTTGATCCTTATGTCTTCAGCGTTAGGATATATATAGGCTCGACGGAAATGAACAGATATATGTATGCTATATGTGTTATGGACAGACCGATTATCGACCTCATGATGCCAATGTTGCCACTTTATATTGTTACATAATTTTCAATCTCCTGAGACACATGAGTGTACCATATTATCTCAACGCGATCTATATATATAAGAGATTTCCACCTATATAGACATTCATTACGATATCTCTAGAACCATAAGGCCTAGTGACATGAAATTTGGTAGCAATAGTCCTTTTACCGAGTATAGTTAACCTAAGGATGTATGTTTACGAAATGTTACCCCCAAAAGGAGTTTCAAGGGTGTTAATAAAAGAAAGGGGCCTAGAAGATGACAGTTGCCGCCGGGCGGAATATTTCAGACAATATCCAAGTCTAAATTTCAAATCTAAATATGCAATACGACCAGCAAAACGGGGCGGAGAACAGGAAGTAGATAACTATAGGAAAAAAAAGAGGATAAAAATAGTCGCTTTCCACCAACAGAGATCTACTACCAGAAAAATGAATTTGGACCTTTTACGCTTTCTATATCATCATCATCATGATCAACATGTATATGTCCACGGCTGGACATAGGCCTCACGCAAAGATCTCCACATCGATCGATCCTGCGCTATAAGATCGGTTAATTTTTATAAAAGAATTATATATTATAATAAATATAAGCTGCATCTACTTCCATTGGCGTATAACTAAAAATCATCTAAATGACTGATTGTAGCACTATCTGTGCGCAGAAATGTCTAGATATATAATATGCTACATTTGTATGTGTTTTACAGGTTTAACGAGTTTGTAGTCGTTAAAGATGTTTTCTACACGAGGTAAGAGTTAGGAGGAAAAAATATATCAAATACCAAAGTTGTTTATATTATCTTTTAGTTGAATATCAAATTCACGAAGATATAATATATAAATTTAAAGAGCTAAAGGTTTCATCATCATCAGTCGATAGACGTCCACTGTTGGACATAGGGCTCTCCTAAAAATCTTCACATCGATCGTTAAAGATTCTCTTTAGGGTATTACTTAGACTAATTGTTTAGGCTATCTTGACAAGAACATCGCATGATGTTAATTGATCACGAGACCTTAGAGTTTTTATTTGATTCATGTCTCGCGTGCGAGACGTTCATCTGATGGTTACTAATGGACATACACAACTTGGCGCTAGTTAGAATGATATACATGTCTTGAGACGTTGTTTAGTCTCATTACCGTAATAATTTTACTAGCTACAGCGCCCATCAAAACCGAACACGGTAATATTTGCACACTACTGTTTATGCCAGGCATAGGAGCTGCGATGGTACCTACGTAGACCGTCTCCAACGACAGATACATACCACTAGCAGATGGTGAAATGTGATCCTTCAAATCATTTTAGCTCTAAAATTGCAGCTAATCGATGTAGGTAAGTAGGTACCAGCTAGTTAAGAAAAAACCATATCATCATACATACTCCCAGGAATTTCCAATTATAATCATTACAATGTATTTTTCGCTGTGTAAATATAAGGTAAGTCGTGAGCTGTTTACTTAAAGTTAGAAATAACTTAGTTGTGGTATAAACCTCAAGAGAGAACACATGTGGGAATTAAGGTTCGTTAGAAACGGTGAAAGCGAATATCAAGTTATTTCCTAGATACGGCTTCATAAAAACATAATATGATTATTAACAAATTTAATGATTACTGTAGAGTGTATGGTGGTTCCGCCAAACATCTTACGGAACACAAGTCAACCTCACCTGTACGTGGTGCACCCCGCTGAACAACAGACGAGGCTCTGACTAGCGATCAACCCGCACTGGGCCTGCGTGGTGGGGTAAAGCGCTGTTCCCCTCAATGAACTTTCATGAGATTCATGAGAGAGGCCTATGTTCAACAACGGGTGTTATCTGGCTGTTAATGTATTGATTACTAAAGAAGCAAAAATTGATAAATTGATCAATCTAGTTATGACTATGTAATAGTTCAACCAATTTTTATAATATAGATATAAACAACCCATTAAAGGATAAATTGATTAAAATCCATAAAGCTACTGTCGAAGTTATTATAACAGACAAATATAAAACATACAGGTTATCTATAAGAGATTTCCACCTGTATAGAGGCACATCAGGATATCTCTGGAACCATAAGACTTGGAGAATTAGAATTTGATAAGAATATTCATGTTGCTGAGTATAGGTCACCTAAGAATGGATTTTATAAAATGTTACTCACAAAAGGGATTGCGAAGATGTTGATAGAGACAAGAGGAACAGAATGCGACTGATGGCCAGCAGGCGGGAATATCTCTAACAAATTTCAAATCTAATTCTCTATTACAGCCAATAACTGTAGGAGGAGAAAGATGATAGACGTAGGTAGGCTCCACCAAGAGACCGACCACCAGTAAAATGAATCCAATTTGAGAATACTTTTCTGTATTTTAATTATTAATAGATTTTTTTAGTTCAAAATATTACGACAAAAGAGAGTTGCGGTGGTGTTACGGCTAGCAAAGCGGGCGGAGAATAGCTGGGACTTATACATGGTGAAAAGTAATAGATGTATAAAATCGAGAGGGGCTAAAGTATAGCTCGTATCATGTCTATCTATGTATGGAATACCCCATACAAAGACAATGCTTCTGGAGTTATTCATTTTTTAAATATTTTTCAAAAAATTCCCGGTTTTCTGGGAAAAAATTCGATGATTTTATTTCATACTTCTTTCTACACAAATTTTTATCTAATAATTATTGTTTAATCATTGTTTTATTAAATTAAATTAATAATCATCACTTAGAGGCTAAAACTTTTAAATTAGGTTCTTTGGAAGTCGTGACGGTAAAGAATAAGGCGTCACACACACACACATTTTTATTCATTCTTAAAATAAAATTTTATTTATAAAAATACGTATAAAGCACATAGATAAGTACTTGACTTCAATACCTATCCGACAAGGTATAAGAAAGTACATAAAGTTTCTAAAATTTAGAAAAAAAACCACTTGTAATAAAACCAATTACCATGGAATATCAAACTGTAGAGACTCAAAGGTATACGCCGCGCCAGCCCTTAATGTGACCCTTTTGTTTTTGTTGTAACACGCGCAAGCTTATTGTTGTCCTTTTAGATATTGAGTTCATTGTAAAACATGTGCAATGTGATTTTTAAGAGTCAATACTAAAGTTAAGATTTAACTACTTTCGTAGGCAGACGTACATTATTGTTGTCGTCTTAATTCTGAATACTTTTTCTTTTCCATACTAAATAAATTTAATTTCAATGGCATATTACGGTAATGAAGAATACGCTGACATTTTCTATTATTATGGACTTAATCATGGAATTCTTTACAAGCACGAAGAGAATATCAGCTACGTTTTCCCAATCGTCACCTACCAAGTCATAGAGTCTTTGCTGAGGCCTATCAACGCGTCAGGGAAACTGGCAACGTTCGACAGAGGCGACGTAACGCAGGTAGGCCACGCATCTACGATACGGAAGAGGAAGAAGGAAACAGACCATTTTGTTATAGACCCGACTACGTCAACCAGGGTCGTGGCCAGAATTTTGGGTTTAACACAATGGAAAGTATGGTTTACTGTGCATACGGCAAGACTCTACCCCTTCCATTATACATCAGTCCAGGCCCTGGAGGAAGGCAAGCCTGCAAGGAGGTTAGACTTCTGCCGTTTTATGCTGCATACAGACTTAGAAAATAATAATTTTCTCACCAAAATATTGTGGACTGCTGAATCGAAGTTTGACAGAGACGGCATAACAAATATTCATAATAGTCATTATTGGGCTCTGCGAGGTGAAAATCCCAGCGTGATTAGAGAAGGACCTCATCAGCGAAGATTCTCCGTAAACATATGGACGGTCATAATTCATACTTACTTGATAGGTCTAGTCTTCTTGCCCAACAATTTGATTGGGGAGATGTACGAAGATTTTCTTTGAAATAATTTTTTTAATTATATGGAGGATATACCATTTGAAACCAGAAGAGAAAAGGTGTTCCAGCATGACGGTTGTCCTGCCCATTTTCGTCTCGGCGTAAGACAGTGGTAAGACACTACTTTCCCTCAGCGATGGATTGGCTAAGGCGTACCAACACTGTGGCCCGCAAGGTGTCCTGATTTAACACCTTGCTATTATTACTTATAGGATCACATGAAATCTTTGGTGTAAATAACACCAATTAAGTCGTTAGAAGATTTAAAGTCACGCATCATCGTCGCTGCTGAAAAAATAAGAGAACAGCTCACAGCGCGAGTCACTCAAGCTGACTTAAGGAAAAGGCTTCGTGCTTGTATCAGGAACCGTGGCCGTAAGTTTGAGTAAAATTTAAATTAATTGTTACTTTAAACTTTTACTCTGAACTCAATATCTAAATCGACAACAATAAGCTTGCGCGTGTTACAACAAAAACAAAAGGGTCACATTAAGGGCCGGCGCGGCGTATACCTTTGAGTCTCTACAGTTTGATATTCCATGGTAATTGGTTTTATTACAAGTGGTTTTTTTTCTAAATTTTAGAAACTTTATGTACATTCTTATACCTTGTCGGATAGGTATTGAAGTCAAGTACTTATCTATGTGCTTTATACGTATTTTTATAAATAAAATTTTATTTTAAGAATGAATAAAAATGTGTGTGTGTGTGACGCCTTATTCTTTACCGTCACGACTTCCAAAGAACCTAATTTAAAAGTTTTAGCCTCTAAGTGATGATTATTAATTTAATTTAATGAAACAATGAATAAATAATAATCATTATATTAAAATTTGTGTAGAAAAAAGTAAGAAATAAAATTATCGAATTTTTTCTAGAAAATCGAGAATTTCGTGAAAAATATTTAAAAAATGAATAACTCTAGAAAGCATTGTTTTTGTATGGGATACTCTATACATAGATAGATAGGATACGAGCTATACTTTAGCCCTTCCACATATTTTACACCTATTACCTTTCACCCTGTACATGGTTAAAATCATCATCATCACACTGTAGTCCACTATTGGACATATAGTTCATATATTACAATGTTATTGCAATTATAATATCCATCAAATGTATCCGTCGTTAATTGTTATAGAAACGAATGTTATTCAAATTGAGGAAAAATAACTTCGACGTCGCCCGAGGTTCTTTTTTTGTCTATACTTTTTACAAAGTCAATGACTTTTAGTTATTTACATAATAAATATTATTTAGTATTATTTCTATTAGTTGTCACCATAAAATAAATAGTTTTTCATTTACTTTATATATTTAAAAAATCTAAATACTCAAGGTATCCGTGTCAGTTACAGGAGAATATGTTTTGTGTCAATTTTTCTTTATCTAATGGTTATTTTCGATACTTATCAAAAATGAGAATTTAAATAATAATATAATAGTTCCATTTGATGCTAAATTTGGTATATATTAAATTTAATATCTAACTAATAACAAATGATACTTCTGTAATAAAAGTAACTTTCCAAGACGTTCATCATCTACGTCATACTTCTATTTGGAAATAACAGAAGAGTTATATGCGTGAATGATGTTTCAACATGTCTATTGCTAATACAACATTAATAACGCCTTTTATATACCAACAGTGTAATTTTAATACATTACTGCTTGTGGGAACAGTTAGGCGCTGTGGATCTATCAGCGATGACCTTCTACGCGAGGCTCATTTCAAACACGATGCGATGACGTCTGTTATCACTGCTTCAATCCTTTTTTTTATTACATCAAACGCTTATCGTATTTTTAGAAAAAAATACATTAGTATATTCATTTTACAAATCAAGTTGGTTTACTTCAGAATATATTACTACAGCATCACATGAAACTAATCAACGCGAATTGAATTTTAATTCGGTTACCTTAAGTCGCATTTCGCACACCTCACGCCGCTTCGGTATTCACAACTGGTTTTCCTGGTCATCGTCATATTATGTTGCCGTCGATTGCATTAAAGTAAACACCGACCTTTAATGAAAATACCAATAGTAAACTACTGCTTTACACATTATTAAACGGTAACTGACAAAAATATGTTTTTACCAATAATTAGTTTAACTTTTAGAATTAACAGTTAAGCAGTCAATATGGACTAAAAATATGAAAGCGATATGTTAGAAAAATTATTAATATACTAAAAAGTAAAGACGAGAAAAACATTTAAAATAATTATAAGACAATCTAAACTAGACCACATTGAGCTCATCGCCTTGAGACATAATTAGTTAAGTCTTATTATCCAAGTTATTTAAGCTCCAGCGCCCGTCAACCCGAGCCGCGGTAATATCTGCACATTAATATTTGGCGATAGGAAGAGGGATGCTATAGTACCTACCTAGACGATTTCCGACAGTAGAGACCTACCGTCAATAAATTTCATTTTATTCTGTTCTCCGCATTTGTGATACAGAGTCCTTTAAACACTGATTGGTGAAAGCTTACACTTTTAGATATGATCTAATTCTGTACCATTACTACTAGTACTAACTTAATAGCCAGTAGACAAAGATCAAATTCCTTTCCAAACTCTTGACTTCACAGTTGCTTATAGTTATTTAGAATATGAGTCGTAGTTAACTTATGAAATAATATTGTTTAAGTATATATAACTTACAAAATTTGATGAAGTACTTCAATAAATCAAATTGAGTGTAGTCCAATATCCAAGTAGCGGTATGTTTTTAAGTGTTTACAAACTATTTACTTTAAAATATTTCGGTGACTTCTTAGTCGAAGTCGACTTCACTTGACTTATTCATTAAACCTCTGTCTCGGTTTGTGTCGGGAACCTTTTATATCGCTGCCTACAACAGTTTGCCTGCGATGAATAATCAGTGGTGACACCCCACTACTAACAAACTGATACCCCATTGGTAAAAGCAGGCGTAACTGCCACCCCCAACGCTGATAAACCCAATAGTGCTATAGTGTTAGGTCATGTTATATTATGATGTGTTATTGACTGCGACATCAGACCGTTTACTTCGTTCACAAAGGAAACTTGTATCATTCGCTCTTTAAACTTCATTCCATCAGGTTTTGTGACGTTAAAGTGATATTAATGTTTTTCATTTGTAGATATCCGAATAGTGCTTTATTACTACGTTAGGGCTAGTCCTAATGTGGTCACCACAGACCCTAGCTCGATCGTAAACAAGTGTGTCATATAAAGAGTTTAAGATGATGCGAGCGATTTACATCTTGGTGTTTGTTACAAGTGAGGTTATCTGTCAGGGCAATTGGAAGTTTGTCGGTAACCCATTGATACATGCGTACCCTTGTAAAAATGTGAAAGACGTCGTGATCAGCTTCGAGCCTGGATTGCCGGAAGGAAGGAATAATGTATACAGTGTTCATATAGATAGAAAATTGCCAGCGTTTTCGGAAATCGATTTGAAAACGGACACTAACGCCGTTATTAAATTGGTGAGTGTTTTTTTTTTTTAAACTTTGTGTTAAAGCAACTTTACTGACACGAAGTGCTGATATTATTATAACCACCCCAACTTACCCTTCACTTGTGTTAGGAAACTATCGACATTAATGAAATCATGCATGAGTAACTGAAGATTCACGTCATCATCAGCCGGAATATCTTCATTTAGACGTATACTTTATAGATAAATCTCTCTTGTCCGTACCCAGCGTAGATTCATCAGTAATAATTTAAAAAAAAATAAGGTTAAACAAAAAAAAGTTTTATACATTTTCAACAAAAAACGAAGACAAGTCCTTAAAAACAACTAAGGATTTTAACTTTTTAATTCCATAAGCTTTATTATACTTTTATCTCCAACAGACTAAACAGGTCGCCATATGGAATGTCATCAAATAAGCAAGATATATTCATTATATTGTTATTAGTATTTTCTTGCTTGACCTTTTGATTTTCCCTATACGATGTCCTCAATCTACATGCGTATATACAATAAATTCAAAAACACGTTTTTTTATATTTTTACAATTTAAGTCATTAATTACAAGCTATATGTATATATTCCATCTTAATATTCAAAGTAAATATACGATTACTCCAATAAAAATTTACTATAACGTAAAGTTAGGCAAAAATATTAAGAAATTACGTGAGGTCAGGTAAAAGGTTAAGGTGGAGTTCGTTCTAAATAACACATGATGAACGAATGAATACAACACCACTATACCACCACACCAATACCATATAACCCCCATCACGTAGAAACAAAATGATTAATTCTCGACATAATTCTATTTGTTCCTGTTCGGCGATATATAGACACTATGTAAACACCCTTAGTCACTTTTACAACAAAAATTAATACTTGATCTTAAACAAAAAACAATGCTATAGTAAGATGCTGTATAAGAAATACTTATTCGACTATTCACTTGATATAAAGACACTGCTCATTAATAAAATTGTAATGAAAACTGAGTTCAACATGAAGTTCTTCAAAAAGACTTAATAACGTTTCTCTAGTATTGAATGATTTCAAAATACCTTCTTAAGCATCTGCCGGTTAAATTAACTTGCATCACACCAGTGATATAAAAAACAAATTATTTTTGCAGGCTGACAAAGATAAAGGCCGGGTAAACGTTTACAGCCCAGATACATTTACCATCAGAACCCTGAACGAGACAGACTCAATTTCCTTCGCTGTAAAAGGTCCAAGTACAGGTGAACTGCCATATTTCGACAGCATAAAACTTAATTCCGTTGAATTGTGCGAAAATCCACGAAAGGTACGTGAAATTAACTCGTTTGCACTCTAACGTCATCAAACTTATTGGTGTTTGAATACCTAACATCACTACCACTAAACTTTGTCTTTTTGGAGATTAATGTTCAGTATTACTTGAAGCAGCGCCGGATCGATCGATATGGAGATCTTTAGGGAGGCCTACGTCTAGCTGTGGGCTTCTATCGGCTGTTAATGATGATGATGATTAGTTGAAGAATTTACTTAGTGTCATACAATAAACAGAGAGAAAAAGATTAAAAGTTCTATATAATTTTCCTTCTAAATGTTTTCAACAGGGTATTTTTAAAAAATTCGTTAAAGGATCAGAAAAATCTATTGAAAACATTGTCCCGCACATTCAAGGTGTGGATGGCAGTTCCTGTGGAAGAAGAAAAGTATTGCTCACCGAGCTTATTGTTGGAGGAGAAAAGACCAAAGCTGGCGATTGGCCATGGCACGTGGCTATCTACAGGCTTTACAGAGCCGAAATAAAGTATATTTGTGGCGGGACGCTATTATCCAAGAATTTCGTATTAACAGGTAAGAATATTAAATTTTGATAAATAGGAACTTATTATTAATTATACAAAATGATTCTCTATTTGATAATCTATTTCTCTCTTTAGAAATAGGATTCAAAATTTACCACCATTACTTATGAAGTTAAAACAGGGATAAAGACATTAATAATGTTTATATCTCTAAAAAAATTTACACAATTAGATGTAGCAACACTTTCCATATATATTTCTACCCCAAATTTGTTTTTCTTTTCCGTATATAAACCTACCAACGTTAACGCATAAGAAAGTATCAAAGAAATCGATCCATGATAAAATAGTAAACATGATAAGCAATATTGATTTTGTTAATTATTTTAGCGGCTCATTGTGCTTCAATTAGAGGTCAAGCAGTGATTCCAGAAATCCTAAACGTAGTTTTAGGTAAACACAATCTAGTGGGAGGTGACGTAGCTATTCAAGAGAAAGAAGTAAGTAGAACTACACAGGGAGAAGAAAGTACAATTAGCGATTGATTGGAAATCGAATAGATAAATAAACAATAAAAAACTTTTGGGTTGAATTAAATCAGAAGCATTTTTTAGCTCAAATATAGATAACTGATAATCACACTATACAACAAATCTAAAACAACCCAGAAAGCTTTAATTTAGGCTAAATGTTAATTGTTTATTTACTACGTAATCTATTTCAGGTGTTCAAAATAATCTTACATGAAAATTTCAACTATCAAATAAGTCTAGACAACGACATAGCTTTGCTCAAGTTGAGAACGGAAGTAACGTTCACTGATTACGTTCAGCCGGCATGTTTGTGGAATGAGAAAGCGCTCGAAAGATATCCTTCGAAAGAAATATTCGGTACGGTAAGTTACTTGTTTTTATTAAAAGAGTAAAAGAAGTGAAGGGCAGGATGTAATAGTTTTTTTTTTTTTTTGAAAAAAAAAACTCATGATAAGAACGAAGTAAATCGATAATTTTTTCTTATTTCTAAAATGTTGGATTCCTGGATAACGAATTGAAACCTAAGCACAAATAATCTTAATATAGCATTAACGTCTCGTTCTGGTTACATTCCCTCAGCAAAATTCGCATTTCTTATAACAAAATCCTTAATAGGTATGAATAGTTATCTGAATGAGAATCTCTATCATTCACTGATGAAATAGAAGAAGAACAAATTAAGAAGGGATTGCTATGTAACCAGTTGGAATGTAAATATCGCGGAAGTTCGTCTGAACTAACATACACAAGCAGATCCTAGATCTAAATTCATTAAAAAATTATGCTCGTTGACAAATTTGGAAGACAATTTATTCACAGTATATATTATACGTTATTGCAGAAATATTTAATAATGAGTCTCTTAAATATTATTAAATATCTATACTAAAACAACAGGCTATTAAATGTTTTAAAGTAGTAATATCTTTGACATTATTATAAAATTGAAAAGTTGAGTAGTAATAAGCGTATTATTGAAGCGTCGTTAGTATTCATTTCCATAAACTAAAAATTAATATTAAAATTGTATGTATCTTTGGTTTTATATCATTTCCAGGTCATAGGATGGGGATTCGACCAGACAAATGACCTGTCGGCGCAACTCCGACAAGCGTCTATGCCGATCATACCGGAGAACATTTGCTACAAAAGTAACCCGCTGTTCTACGCTAAAGTTTTGAACGACAACAAGTTCTGTGCTGGCCTGAAGAACGGTAAGTTCTCGCACATCAATCTCTTGACCGCTGCTACCGCCGTGATGTGTAGACACAGACGAGCAACAGTAATAGGCTTCGTTTGATTTCAATGCCTGATACTTGCGAGAAAAGTTTTCTATAAAAGTGGATAATTGTGAATTATAACAGTATACAATAAATTTTTGATAATTATACTTCAGCAGTTTAATAATCTACGAAGTATGCATGTATGTATATCATAAAAATTTTTCTTATTAGTAGAACTTTGTATTTCAAGTTTTAAACAAGTTTTTATGTAGCAGAAGGCAATGAATTTTTTCGTCTAATTTAGATGGAGAGAATTATTGTTAATTAATAATAACGTATATCACTCTAATAGGCAAAGTATATTATTTTCTATTTTAGTGTAAATGAACACAAATAATCATAAAACAATGTATAACTAGCGGTAAGCCGCCATGCGGACCTAAAAACTGAAAGGCCTGCGTACTGCTACTTGGCGGTAAAAATAAATGTATCTGTGGTACCTTCATAATTTTCCAGGAACCATAGAAATGTCTTTGTTCAGCAGTAAACTGCCTCGAGTTGTTAATGGTGATGATGATTATGATATAAATGTAGAATTACAAATGATATTAAATGAGAATGAGGCTCACTATTATAGATCACAGCAGTACAAAAAATTGTCATAATTGCAAACCTTCCGGGTTAGTGTTCTAGGTACCTAAATGGCTTCCAAAAAAATCCTATCACTAATTCCACTTCACCACATTGGACTAGGGTATATGAATCCCAACCCGATCGATGTGGGAGACTTATGTCCATCAGTGGAAGTCTATGCGCTGATGATGATGATGATGAAATCTAACCCCGGAAACGGACAAGGGACGCAGACGATATCCGTGTTATAAGTCAAGCAGAGACACACTCATCTGCCCTCTTCATTAAATGTGAAAGAATGAACATTAATGAATTAACTGAATAAGGAAAATAAATTTACTAACCTTACCTTACTTTTCCTTCCTACACATCACTAAGTTTTCTTATTGGATAATAAGTAGTGTCAAGTATTACTCATAGCATTTGTCATACCTGTTAATTTATATCTGCAGTTTCCAACGTAAAATATATGCTTTGTCATTGTCTTCCAAGAATAATTTTCTGATGGTTCTGCCGAAGGATTTAAAGCATGCTTTTACTTTCTCTGGTATAATTTCCTTCAGATGTATTTTTAACTATCTGTTCCAAAGAGAGATATTTATCTGGTTAAAGAATTGTAACAATTTAACCTCTTGAAATCAGGAGAATCTAACATTATAATAATTTTGTTATTTATTGAGACGGATTTCTTTTTTCTTATAATGGAGGAACAGGAACCTTTGCTGTTCTTCTAGACACAAATAGATTTTGTTCTTAACCAGATTTATTGACTTAATTCAACATCATTTACAATTTTTCCAAATGACTAAAGAATAAACTAACTTCTTTAATACATTTCTTGTTTTAACTCTTCTAGACTATTTGTTTTGAAAAGCGATTTTATTAACCATTTTTTAAATTTGCAGGTACATCCGCCTGCAACGGTGACAGTGGTGGTGGATTTTTCGTCTTTGCTCCGGATATACGACACAACACCCAACCGAACGCCCCCGGTGCTTGGTTCCTGAAAGGTCTCGTGTCACTGACCGTTTCCAAAAGGGACGTCCGGATCTGTGACCCCACTCAATATGTGGTGTTCACTGACGTCACAAGGTACAAAGATTGGATAGGGCAGTACGTGGGATGAATTGTAGATTTCAGACATGTTTATAGTTTACAGTATCTTTAGTTTCGTGTCTAATTTAGTCATAGGAAGTAATAGGTTAAATTGATACTGCAGAAATAAATTAAGTAAATAATAATAATTTAAAAGCAGGTAAACTTAGATCAAAATTTTATGTTGAACGGATATTGTTTGTATAGGATGAGTAGATGATGTAGTAACATAAAGAGACAATCATCTTCACCATAGACACATCTATAATATTGAATTTGTTACAAAAATTCTGAAAAAACTGATCCAATATTTTTTGTAGATTTTTTACTAGGTATCAACTTCTGCTACCCTTTACCAATTCCTGCAAGTAGGGTACGGTAGGTCTCTCCTATAAAAGATTGTTTCGTTAAGTTAATTCAGCCATTGAGTACCATATCGATCTTACAGATGTAGATATTGACTTATAATATAAATGGTCTAATACATGATCTTTTTCAGTCTCATTTTATAAATATGTCCGTTTTTCCGCTCTTATGTTTATGATACATAAGTATTGCTGGAAAAAAAAAAATATTTAAACTAGATTATCGTCTTTTGCTCAATAATAGAAACTGAATACTCCTTACAATATACCAAGAATTGTATGAATCTGAAGACTCTTTTTTCTTTACATATGTTAGTCAGTTTAAACTTAAGTAACACTTAAGTGAAATATATGTCTGCTAGAAACAATATGTTTTATTTAATACTGTTCGAACCTAATAACTTAAACTTTATTTGGCTATAGTATGTTTATTGTATTTTTATCTGTGTCATTACTATTTATTGATGAAGACAAGTCTCCTTGTTACTTGATTTGGTAAATACAAATTAAAGAGAAGACTTTCTATTGTATTTAATTAAGCGACGATTCGAGTAGGACGTTCACTTGATATTAAGTGATGCTGCCCATAACGACGTGGCGCTAGTGAAGATGGTATGCACAGCATCACATTGCGCTCGTCGCCCGAAACATAAAATATTGATCCTCGTTACCCCAGTAATTACACTAGCTACAGCGCCCTTCAAACCGGAACACAGTAATGTTCGCACAGTACTGTTTGGCGGCTGCAATAGGCGCTGCGGTTGTACCTACCTAGATGGTCTCCGGCAACAGAGATCAACCACAAGTACATACCATATATGTATATTTATTATCATATGTTTTTTTAAACAGCTAATTTGCGTCCCCACTGTTGGGGCACAGGCCTACTCTCAATATGAGGGCGATGGGCCATAGCCACAACGCGGATTGGTGACTTCACACACACCTCAGAAT
Source organism: Ornithoptera alexandrae (assembly GCA_029030555.1). NCBI lineage: Eukaryota > Metazoa > Arthropoda > Insecta > Lepidoptera > Papilionidae > Ornithoptera > Ornithoptera alexandrae. The sequence continues at coordinate 7,011,081 of JARDVY010000296.1, read as the reverse complement.
AAATTCTAATTCATGTTCAGGTTTCCTCGCGATGTTCTCCTTCACCGTTTGTATTTCGCTGTTGTTGCTAAAGTTCACAAATGTACATAACTTAAATATTAAGTCATCGGTATATGTCGAGATGAGAACCTGCGACCTTCGGAATGAAGGTCGCACGCAATAACCATTAGGCCAGCGAGCTACTATCATCATGTGTGGTCATATACAATTGGTACTCATAGCAATGTAAGATTTGAATCTCTTATAGAAGCGAAATTTTTTACTATAATGGGATACTTCCGTTAATAACACACTAGATGTAATATTCAAATGTTACTTTCCGGTTTGCGAAAATCTGGTTTAAGACCCTAAACATTTAAGGATAATTAAATATGTTTTATCAAGTTATCATTAAAGTATTCAAGTTAAAATATTTATAACATTGAAAATTGTTACTTTATTAGTAAGATTAAATAAGTCTCTGGTGGTGCTACAGGTCATCTAGGTAGGTACCCACAGCATCTATGTCAACCGACAAACAGTACTGTACAAACATTACTGTGTTCCGGATTGAAGGGCGCTGTAGCTGGTTAATTGCCGGGGTAACGAGACTCGATATATTACGTCTCAACGACGTCAAACGCTAAATAGTGTAGTATATATCAGCCTAAGTACCGCCGTTGTTATAGGCATACGTATCACTTACCATCAGGTGAAAGTCCTGAACATCTCGTAGCTTAATTAAATAAAAAAAAAAATTGAAAACTGTTACTTTATAACAGAGTAAGATATGCGCAATTTATGTTGCCGCTAAGAGTCAAAAGTTATCATGTATTCTTTGTTTTGTTATTGTTTAAGTAATCTAGACTACACATGAAGTAGGCCATGATGTACTGGTAGGTCTCCATTGCAGTTCGTCCACCGCAATGCTATTTTTTACCGCTGAGAAGTAATGTACAAACTTTACCCTGCTCCGCTTTAAAAAGCGATAGCTGTTTATTTATTTTTTTATTAAACGAAACGATGAGACGAGCGGGACGTTCAACCTGTGATAACTGATACTCCTGCCCATGACAACTTGGCGCTAGCTGGAACGGTTTATACTGCACCATATTCCGCTCGTCGCCTTGTGATACAGAATGCTGTCTCGTTACTCCAGTAACTTCAATAGCTACAGCGCCCTTCAATCCGGAACATAGCAATGTTTACACGCAACTGTTTGGTGGCGGCAATATACGCCTCGGTGATGATACCCACCTCTTCTTTTTCTTCGCATACCTGCTTTCGCGGGGGGAAAGACAGGTTATGTCGGACTTGCACCGACTGAAACCCCTACGATGTTCCACCGTCGTCGCTTTATGGTGGAACCAAGGGAACACTTTTGCACTCCTCCGCAACTCTGCCATCGCTGGCTGCACCACGCAGCCTTAACTCCGCGAGAAAAATCTCCCACCTTACCACCTCTGTAAGCGCGCGCCGGAACATACAGCCACCTTCTTCTTCTCGATCTCTTACTATCACCAGAGCAATGGACACGGAAGTACCCACCTATACGGTCTGCGATAGCAGCAGCTTCCTACCTGTAAGCCTATCTGGTGAAATAAATCTTAAATGGTACTTCACTGTAATGGGTTGGCAGTTACATATGTTAAACTTTCTGCTCGTCTCACTTTGCTGAACAAAAAAATATAATGTCTAAGGATAATAAGGATAAAAAGGGACGTAGGGACAAAAAATATGAAACACAAATTCTTATAGGAATACTCCAACCCATTTCTTTGTGTCCAAATGAAATAATGATAGCTGAACATATTATATTAATTTAGAACGCAATGATGGTAATCATTACTACAAGGCGAAGATGGTGATCAATGATTACAGCAGAAGGCGTCCTTGAGTTTGTGACTTTTGGGGCTCAGGCTCACACTACCCACTTAGCGAACCTGGGGAGAACAGCAAACACAAACTGGAGTCAAGGAGAGCTAATGCTTGTTATTGGGGAACGACTGGTATCGGTACCGGTAGTAATGTAATTTTTTCTTATTTCAACTAAGCGTCGAGACGAAAGGGGTGTAAGGGGGGGGTCCCGCACAACTCACGGGAGCCAAGCCAACCTCACCTACTCGTGGTGCACTCTGCTAATCAATAAACGAGGCTCTGGCTCCCATCAACCCGCATTAGGCCATCGTGGTGGGAAATGGCCCAAATCCCCCCTATGAACCTCTACAACGATGACCCCTGGTACCCAGCGATGCGGACAGTACAGAACCGATCAATATAAGGATCTTTGGGGAAGAGCTATGTCCAGCAGTAGACGTCTGTCGGCTGATGACTAAACGAAGGTGACGTTCATCTGATGGTATACGCCTTCCCATAACAACGTAGCGCTAGTTAGGATGACATATACTGCACTGCATTGAGCTCATCGCTTGAAACAAAAGATATTGAGTCTCATTACCCCAGTAATTACACTAGCTACAGATCCTTAAACTAGAACACAGTAATGTTTGCATACTACTGCAGTGGTACCTAACCAAACGATCTCCAGCAACAGAGACGTACCACCAGTAAACTCTTAACTACTATACAATCTCACACTAAAAAAAATTCAATCCTATCAATGGAGTTTAATTTCTACCTGAACATAGTATGGTTTGCTTACTACTGTGTTCCGGTTTGAGAGGCGTTGTAGCTAGTGAATTTAGTACGGCAAGCAAATATAGCGTCTTATGTCACAAGGTGACAAGCGTAATCTGGTGCTGTGTATATCATCCTAACTAGCGCCACTTTATGATCAAGCGTGTCACTTATCATTGGGTGAACGTCTCGCATATAACATCGCTTCGTAGAATAAGAAAAAGGTTGGGTTTTTGGGTTGACTATTTATAGGATAGAGATAATCTTAAAAGGTCAGGTGTAGCCCCTGCGGGTGTGCATGGACCCTGGATCTACTTCGTATTGTATATCAAGATAATATAGTAATGGAAATAAGGATAAAAGGGTCACAGGAATAGTCGATTACACTGCATACAGTAAATTTATCTTTTTGGACAAAAAAAAACCATCAGTCACGCAGTCAGGTTATTAACCAGGCTCCAAAAACCAGTCTATGCGTCTGTCAAGTTTTTTTTATCAAACTCATATAATATTTTCCTCAAATTAAATTTATGCGATTGAGGAAACATTCTCATATATTATAAAAGAAGACCAGCTCTTAAATCATTTTATATGCCATGGTCATAACATTTGAAGGCAACAAGTTAATTATTCCACAAAGCGACGAGACAAACAAGATGTTAGTTAGGATGATGATGATGGACACAGCATCACATTGTCCTCGTTCGCCTTGAGACATAAGATGTTAAGTCTTATTAATCTATTACACTAACTACAGCGCCCTTCAAACTGGAACACATTGATTACACTACTGCTAGACGGCAGATAGAGCTGCGATAGTGTCTATGTAGACGGTCACCAGCAATTACCATAAAATTAAAGTGATTTTATTAAAAAAAAATTGTATACGTCTGATAGCGCGAAGGTCTCGTGATGAGTCAAAAGATCTCTGGACATCTGTCATATATATATATATATATATATATATATATATATGCCATTCTATCTATTAGATATGAATAAAAATAAACAGTCATGTTCCTCTTTCTGAGACTAAGCCTTGTATCAAAGAGGAAGTAATTGCAGCTACTCTAGCCAAGTGCGAGTTGGTAGGTAGAATAGAATTGGTTTCCTCATGAAGTTTTCCTTTACCGAAAGGTCAGTGATCAGTGGTAACAACTACAGTGGGCATCGAACTCGCGATTCTTCGAGATGCAGGTACAATATATAAACTGAGATATCTCCGCTTCTTTATATAAAAGTAGCTGTTTCCTGTCTGCTTTGCTGGCCGTAACATTTCTATAACTCCTTTTGGGGGTAATATTTTGTAAAGTCCGTTCTTAGCTGACTTATACTGGGTAAAAGGAATATTTTTATGAAATTTCAATTCTCCAAGCCTTATGATTCCTGACGTAGCGTGATGAGTCTCAACATAGGTGGCAAGCGGAATGATACAGAGAAATAATGCCCTGACCCGGACATACAAGTCTACACCTATATATATATCTTTAATATGACGTTTTGATTGATCATATATCAAAAAGCCAAACTAAGACGACAGGGAAAAGATAATCATTGTCTATGTATTTACGTACTAGTCTGCTGTATAACAGGTTTTTACGCGCCGTCACCACTTCTCCCGTGTTGCAGGCACCGAGAAATATAATAAAATAGATGATATGCCAGATACAAACCAACTTGAAAAGAATACCTTCAGATATCAGACACTGTTGTATCTTCGGGATCACATCGAGCGAGGCTAAAAAGATGGCTCATTGGAAACCAGCGCGGATGTGACTTCTGCTGCAGCTAGACTACGAATCTACTATCCAAATAAACCTTACTGGTTTTGGGGTAATAGCTTATTATATAAAAAAAAAAAATTGTTGTAGTTGGAAGAAGAACACCTAGAACATGATCCTGGAAGAAAATTGAATTACACAAACTGTAATTTGAGAAATCTGTTAATTTAGTTCCATTTTTTTATTTTACGAAACGACGGCACGAGCGGGAGGTTTAACTGATGAGAACTGATATGGCTGCGTATAATAACGTGGGACTTGTTAGTATGATATACACAACACTATAATGTGTGTTGTCGCTTTAGCTTATAAAATGTTCCCTCATTACCCTAGTAATTTCATCTGTTACAATGCACATCGACCCGGACACAAAGTAATATACACATAGTATTGTTTGGCTGCAGATGTAGGAGCTGCGGTGGTGGCAGATGTAAGACCTAGACGGTCTACGGTAATACATGTTCACTGGCTCCCGGAAATATTATATATTAACTGTGTATTTAGTGTCTATTGATATTCAAAAGTATTATTTCCGCCATTATTATAATTCAATGATTTAATACTAAAGCAGTGACACAGTAATCAGTTTGAACTTGTTCGAAGGATTATCATTCTGGTGCGCGATGCGCTAGAAGTGGTCGGTTTAAATTCATGTCCAATTTCTGTTTTATTTCCATTTTCCAAACTTTAGCAGATATAATGAAAATTCTTATATTTACCTTAATATCATTATCTGTCGATGTTCTGTGCCAGGAGAAGTGGGCGTTCGTAGGCAATCCACTGTTACACGCGCACCCCTGTATAAACGTATCCGATATCACTGTGTCGTACGAACCGGGCCGACCTCCCGGTGAGGAAAATCAGTACAATGTGCTCATATCCAAGAGTGTACCTAAATACACTCATATCAATCTCAAGTTCGATACGGAAGCCGTGGTGACACTTGTGAGTACAAAGTTTATTTTTAATAATTACGGAATCTGTTCTGGTGAAAGTCGCGGGAAGCTAGATGTGGTCAAGGTGAGGTCGACCGATGAGGAGATCTTTGAAGGAGCCCTAAAGATGATTATGGTAAAGAAGTTCGTTGCAAGCGCTGTATATCTGTGTCTCTGTCATCGGAGCTTCTGAACAGGAATTTAGACTCATGATTTTTTTTAAGAAACAACGAACAATGTTTATAATCTACATATTCAAGCACTTGATGATTAATAACACATTTCTAATCTCTTTGTGTTATAAAATTTTAATGTAATATAAATCGATTAAATCAATTAATCGAAATCGAAATTATCAATTAACAATACTCATAAATTTTTTTTAAGGAATAACAAGTTTTTTTTTATTTCTAGTACGATCCAACAAAAGCACGAATAACTGCTTCAGATGATACATTTAATATAAGGTTCTTCGACAATGCTGAGTCAGTCGGGTTCACGGTTAAGGGTCCAGCTACCGGCGCTGTCCCGTACTTCGAAAGTTTGAACATCAACCGAATGGAATATTGTAAATCACCCTTAAAGGTCTGTTATATCAGAAAGTTGTTATCATTATTGTTTGTCAATCCTTTATAGCTCGTGTTTAGCTACCTCGTGCTCCACATTTTTAAATTCACAATAGAAATAAAGTTAGTAGTTTACTCTATTCTTTTTACATACTATATTCCTGATTGATATGTAAGAAATTGTTCAGTATGGCTATTGGAATTCTAGATCCTCAGCAATAAAAATTATAACATTATTATTCGTGTTCGTTATAACTAGAGTGTTGAAACTTTTGGAATGTACTAGTTAATCATCATCATCGTCATTATCAGCCGACAGACGTCCATTGATGGACATAGGCCTCGAGAGAACTAAAGTCATCGACATAGTCCAAAAGATCGCTAGCCTCAAGTAGCAATGGGCAAGACACATCGCTCGAAGGACTAACAACCGATGGAGCAGCAAAATCCTTGAATGTACTAGTTGACAAATAATAATATCACGTAGACAAAAATTTACAGGGATATCTAGATGGTTACATAACGGGAGAAAAGGGCAGTGCCGAAACTCATTTGAAGGTCCCGGATGGTGCGTGTGGTCGCAGACAGATACAACATACAGAGTTGATTGTAAACGGAGCAGACACGAAGCCTGGCGACTGGCCGTGGCACGTGGCAATATACAAAGTAAACAGGAACGTAATAAAGTATATATGCGGGGGAACGTTGCTGTCCAAGACTTTTGTGCTAACAGGTACAATGTAAACAAAAATCATTGTTTTAAATTATAAGAGCGTAAATCTGGAGGATTATCATGCCTGATTAGATGTCGATGTCATCTCAATCATCAATCAAGTCAGCAAATTGTCATCAGACCAGACCTTTTAATTAGACACAACCAATCTTTTAAACGTTAAAATTTAAAACTTAATTTATATTGTCTCTATAAAATCTATTGATGTCTCTTAATTTTTTTTTTATTTAATTAAGCGACAAGACGAACGGATTGTTCACCTGATGGTAAGTGATATGCCTGCCAATAACAACGTGGCGCTAATTAGAATGGTATACACTGCACAACATTGCGCTCGTTGCCTTGATACAAAAGATGTATCGTTAACCCTCGTTACCTTGTCTCCAGCGCTTTTCAAATCGGAACCTAGCAATGTTCGCACAGTACTGTTTGTCGGCTGCAATAGGCGCTGCGGTGGTACCCACCTAGACGGTCTCCGGCAACAGAAACCTAACTCCAGTAGCGACTATAATTGCAATAAATGGGATAAACTTAATACGAGCCAAGTTGAGCATGTTTAATAGTATTCATTTTATGTACTTTAAACATTGGGGGGCATGACATCGTACCTTGAGGTACTCTATATTATGTTATGTTTTAGCTGCCTATTGCACAACGGTGCGGGGTGAACCGGTTGTACCTGAGACTTTAAACGCTGTCTTAGGGAAATACAATATCGCCGGAGGTGATTTAGAAGCTCAAGAAAAATTGGTATGTTTATTAATTTAGTTCCAAATTATTAGTTAGATAATTGACCAAATCTCTAATATTCATTATTCTGTAAAAATTCTGGTTGTGTATACCAAATGTGTTATTTCCAAATCTGGAGGCCTCTTTCTGTGGTAAGGATTTGCAAAAATAAATTCTATTGCAATCATGTATCCAGACTTCTATTATTAGAACTTCCATTTTCACAAAATCATTCTTCATTATCAATTCAACCTATTGTTCTCTTGAACAAAAGACTAATCAATCGTGAAGGCATTTGACGTACTCCTCGCTCATTGCAAGCGCTAAATTTTGACAAAAAAAAAAACAATGAAAGCTGCTGCACCTTTTCCTAATCGTCTATTACGATACATTGAAAGAACACTGACAGTAGAAATATTCTAACTAGACTCCAAATGAGAAACTAACCGAATTAGATTTATATCTATTCCAGGTTCAAGAAGTAAAAGTCCATGAGAATTTCGATCCTAAGACATTGGATAATGATATATCTATGTTGAAACTTCACACAGAGGTGACCTTTGGTTCCTATGTTCAGCCGGCCTGCTTGTGGTATCCTGCGGCGGTCGAAAAACTAAAGAAACCAGATATAGTGGGGACGGTAAGTATGGTATCCATAATAACGCCTGGCTCAAACATATTAATATTATGAATGACTAGGAAGGCGCTACAGAAGCAGCTAAACCAGCAGTTTTTATTAATTACTGTACTCTGATTAGAAGGGTTTTGTAGCTAGTGATTATTCTGGATTAATGAGAATCAGTGTAATAGAACAAATCGCCTAACTACCAGGTGAAACACCAACTAGTGTTTTCTCTTGTCATATCAAGTAGATGATTCCACTGTCAGCGACATCGCATCTGTTGTGAAGTCATTAGCAGTTCAGACCCTAAAATAATCTTAATATATAATAGATGTTTATTTTATTATTACTTTTCAGGTAATTGGATGGGGTTTTGATGAGAACAATGCACTATCCATTCAACTAAAGCAAGCGACAATGCCTCAAGTGTCGGATTCTGACTGCATTAAGAGCAATCCACTGTTCTATTCGAGGGTTTTGAACAGCAGAAAGTTTTGCGCCGGCGACCATAATGGTGAGTACCAAAAGAACATCGCACAGAAGTTTTTTTTTTAACTTAGCAAATAAAATTAAATTGATTGCCTACAGCCATTTACAAATCGTGTCCTTACGTTCACTAGTTTTCAAGTAATTGACGAACAAAGAAAATCCCTTTTCATTGTATATTATATACATATATATATATATATATTTGTACGCAGAGACCACCTCTCTCCGCTTGCTACGATCCTGGCACACCTCTCTCGCTACCTTCACTTTCATCAACGTCTTCATGCATGTTCGTTGGTTGCGAGTATTCTTGACCCGACTTTCTTTAGAAAGTCTTAGATTTGATCAGCGTATGTCCGCCTAGGTCGACCTGCACCGATTTTTCTAATAATTTTTACCTAGTATACCTTTATACGTAATAGTTATCTAGATAAAGGTTCACTTTAAAGTTCAAAGATACTTTAAATGTAAGATAAGCGACCTTCATTTAGTTATGCGAATATTTTAATATATCCTTACTCTATATTTGCTATATATTAAGTTAATTGTTAATAGTAACCTGTATTTGTTGAAGGGTTGTAATGTTAAGTCAGGGAATAAATAGATGAAAATAAAAGCTTTTATGATGTTTTTTCATTCTATAGATTTGCCGACTAAGAAATGAAAGAGCATTGTGTAGTAGCTATATACCCATTATTCGTTACCCGTTGATCGAAAGGCATTCTTTCTGCATTGGATATTGGGAACAAAAGTTTGTCGGCAGGCACATCCGCCTGCAACGGAGACAGCGGAGGTGGTTTCCACGTGTTCATTCCGGATGTGACGGGCGATGATTCACCGAACGCAACCGGGGCCTGGTACGTCTACGGCATAGTGTCGCTGAGCGTGTCGCGGCGGGACATACCCGTTTGTGATCCGAGCCAGTACGTCGTGTTCACTAATGTCGGTGCATACAGGAGCTGGATACAGAAGTATGTCCAATAGAAGACCACAGATACGGTCTAGAAAACACAAAGGGTGTAAATTCCTAATAATTCATCGCCGTTTCTTATCATCTTTAGCGTCAAAATGAAGTCATTATGATACGGAGACTACATACTGTTTTTTTTTAATCAGAAATAAACTTTGATAATAAATTTTCTTAAATCCTGCTTTTTTTATTCAACAAGGCGACGAGAGGGACATTGACCTGATGGTAAGTGATACCCCCGCCCATAACAATGTGGCGCTAGTTAAAATGATATTTATAACACAACATTTTACTTGTCTTTTTCATACATGGGATGTTTAGTTTCATAATCCCAGTAATTACACTAGCTACAGCGCCCTTCAAACCCGAACACAGTAATGTTTGCACAGTACTATTGAACAGCTTGCAATATGCGCAGCGGTGGCACCTACCTAGACGGTCTCTGGCAAATGAGGCCTAGCATCAGTAAAAGTAATACTACTACTAATAAAATAAAAAAAAAATATAGATCTATAGACATTGATAAAGATTCAAAAAAGAGTAAAAATCATAAAAGAATATTAAAATGAGAAAAAGAAAAATTTACGAACATTGCGTTTCACTTTTCTTTGAAGAAAAATATTATATACTAAAACAACTTTTCTCAATAGGAATCAAGTTTCAAATTCAATCAAATAATTTATCTTTGAAATTATCCAGAATCAAATTCAAAAATATTTGTTTGTTTCTGGATGATGTTAAAGTTAAACAATTTGCTTGAATTTCGAAAAGTAAAAACATTAAATGAATAAAGGAAGAGGAATCGTTATCATTAAAGAGATAAATTTTAAGTTGCTTACTAAATCTAATGAAATCCTAGTAATTTATATTAAATAGATATATTTTAAACGGGTTGTCATATATATTTCTGGACCCATTGATAGTATTTGGAAACATCAGTAAATACAGCATACTGTGGGTCCGAAAAAGCAGCGTCTGTTGCGGGACTCTGTGACAAAATTCCTCGGACGTACCAAGCGCCGATATCATCTGCATCATTCTCTGACTTATCATCTGGTACGAATACATAGAAGCCGCCGCCGCTATCGCCGTACCAAGCTGCAGTGTCTAAAATAAAATGAATACTTAATATGTTTATTGAGACGTTATTCACATGGAAAAATACAAGTAAACATGAAACGAGACGTTCAAATCATTAGAGGTGATAAGCCCGTCCATAACAAACTGGCGTTAGTTAATGCGGTAAGAGCATACATGGCACCGCATCTTGGTCATCGCTATCAGATATAACTTTTTAAGTATCGTTACCTCAATAATTTCATTAGCTACAACGCCCTTCAAATCGAAACGAAGGAATGGTTTGTCGGCAGAAATAAAAACTGCGGTAATATCTACACGGTTTCCGACAACAGAGATCTATTACCAGTAACATTTTCAATATTCCAATTCAATAAGCTTATAGTGTGTTTTTATAAGTAATTAAGATTATATCATAAAAAAAATCCGCATTCGTTATTATAATTAAACTTTGGTCAAAGTCCAGAACTGGAAGTTCAAATCGATGTAAAATTTTCCATATTTTCTTTAATATTTTTCAAAGTATTTCTGCAGTTGTTTTCTTTTACATTTATCAACCAATCAACGGCTGGTGGTGATTATTGACTAGAGGTAGGTCGCAGTTGCCAGATACCGTCTGGGTAGATACCACCGTAGCACCAATTTCTGCCGCCAAACAATAGTGTTCATTACTGTGTTCCGTTTTAAAGAGCGTTATAGCTAGTAAACTTACTACGTTAATGAGACGTAAGATTTTATGTCTCAAAGCGACGAGCGCAACGTGGTGCTGTGTATATTATCCTAACTAACGCCACTTTGTTATGGATAGGCGTGTTGTCTACTATCAAGAGAACGCCTCGCTAGATTTGCCGCTTCGTTAAATAAAGAAATCCAAAATACGAGAATTACTGGACATAGATCTCCTTGATCAAAAATCTGTACACCATTCAGCCCTGTGCTATCAGCATCCACTGGCTTTTTTTTACTATCAGCTGATTTATTTCATTTCTTGCAGCTTATCTAACAACAAATGAACATACCGTTTCTCAATCCCGCGCAGAAATTCCTCTCGTCGACGATTGTTGTATAAAATTCAGGATTGCTGTCAATGCACGTTGCTTCGGGAACTATTGGCATAGTTCTATAGTGTGATTTTGTAGACGAATCATTTTTACGTTCAAAAACCGATCCGCCAACCTGAAACGTTGCAAATGTTTAGAAAATTATGTCTCATTTAAAAAAGAAAAAATAAATAATAGATGAGTGTGATATGTTGTATTAATATAAGAATAATATTTAAAATTTTTGTCTTTTTTATAAATTTTTTTCCTTATTGATCAGTTTTTAATGAGACAATATGGAATCATCTGCACACGGTACAAAAGTACTCATTTTATTTACGGTTCTTTCGACTAGGCCCATCGCAAACCATATTACTGTCATGAAGTTAAGAAACAAAATTACGTCTCAAGCCGCCAAACACAATGTGGAGAGAAGTATACCATTCTAACTTGTGTCTCATTGTTTTAAGCAGAGTGCTCTTGATATTATTATCTGTAAAGAAATCTGATTGAAATCAAGTATTTCACTTACATTTCCATACACGTCCCCAGAAGACAGCATTTCGGATATTTTGTCATGCCACACGCAAGCAGGTTGTGTGTAATCATCAAAGATCGCTACAGATTTCAATTTAAGCAAAGCTATATCGTTTTTCAGTGGTGTGATCTTAAAATCATCATGCACGACTATATCGGATACCTAAAATTAGATTATATCATTAATGATATGTTACCTATTGTTTCGCTTTATATTCACTATTATAATAGTTTCTTACTTACACTGTATCCAAATGATTCATAGCCCAATGTTATCAAAAAGAAATAGGGATCCAAGACAATCTCTCCCAACACCACACAATGAGCAGCTGAAACGAATACATTAAAAAAATTATTAGATTAATACTCAATAGTTTTCAATTTTATATAATTTACTCTCACTGGTTTACTTCTCTAGCAGTAGTTAAGGACTCTTCATCAAAGATCATGTACGGTGGGTACGGTCGTTGTATCTATTCTTATTAACAACCAGTAATTATTCACACAGGTAATAAAATTATTGAAGTATCAAGACAGACATATAATATCATGATGATAGAGCTAAGAAAAACAAAATGGCTGAATAACCAAAACGGGGCGGAATATATTAAAAACTGTATTTACCCGTCAAAACCCAAGAGTTCAATACTAAAGTTCCACCGCATACGTTTTCATATACTTTTCTTTCCAACCTATTAATTATAACATGCCAAGGCCAATACTCTGATTTAGGGTCAACTCCATCCGCTGACTGCTCGGTGTGTTTAATTTTTCTACGGCCACAAGAATCATTGTCTTCCAGCGACCCATTTATCACAGTGTTTTTATTACCAAATATGAAATTATCAAAGTAACCCTACAAATAAGAATTTGTATTTCAAATGAAATCATAAAAATGAAAGATTGTTCTGTATAAGTAATTAAAAGGTAGACGAGTTGAATTTACCACCTCATTATAATAAAGAGAAATTCTTAGAATGAAAATGGTGATATACTTACAGTTGATGGTTTACTGCAGTATTCGATGCCGTTCACGTTAAAACTTGTTATGTATGGTATAATGTGTTTTTGAGTACCGGAAACACGGAATCGAAGAGAATCTGTTTCCTTTAAGAATTTCACATTTAACTTCTGATCTCTTTCTAATACTGTCGCTTGATTTAATGGGGGTTCCTTTAAATGAACAAATGTATAAATGATCTATGGAAGTTATGCAAAGATATTTTCTAATTATCAATTGAAAAGATTCTCAAATATACAAATTCATGTTATTAGTCGTAAAGAGGCGTGGTGGTTCAATGGCTATGAACGCGGACATCGCAGTTAGATGACGAGGGTTCTAATCTCGGCCGGGGCATGGACCTCTTAGGTAGTGTTTCAATGCCTAATGTGAATATTGTTACAATTACCACGCACTTAACGGTGAAGGAAAACATCGTGAGGAAACCCGCACACTGAAGTTATCTCTGTGTGCGTGTGGTAGCCCAATAAATTGGCAACAGCCTCGCCCTCTGTTACATGGGACCTAATCTGATCACATCTGGCGAAAAGTAGGTGTTTATTCGCTTCTGCCTACTCTTACTGGAAAAAAGGCGTGATAGTATAAAAAAAAATGTTATTAACTAATAGGAGTTTCTCAATTTGTAGTCGAACTATAATTTAAAAAAAAAACTAAAAGAAAGATTATTTGTTTTGCAGATTATATAAAGGTTTTAATATTTTAAATTAATTAATCTTGAACTGTCATCTATCTTGATTTTTCCTGTTTAAGTGGCCACATTCCTACAACTCGAGTATCCAAACATGTTATTATTACCCATTGATATTTTACAACCTTTACAATATTACAATAAAATTCATCCCCTAAGTTTCTTATTTTAAGTTTTTAAAGACTTACAAATATCAACGATTTTTAAAATTTAATATAGAAAAGATTTTAATAAAAAATTTACAGTTTAAACCGAACTATCTACGTCAACAGATTCATGGTAATCACCTTTATGTTGGAATATAGTTGACGAACAGATCAACCATTGATAAATTAAACCAGAACATCCATACTGACCAGATTGATTGTCGCTTCTGAATCTAATTTTATGTTTACATCAGAGTCCACTCGCTTAATTATACGAAAGGTAACATCGTATTGATTTTCCTCCTCTGACGTTTTCTTAGTTATGAATGATGCCGTCAATTGCTTTGATGATGGACAAGGATATACTGTGGATGACGGTAATTTCACTAGACGCCTCGCACTTTTTATCCCTACAACTACTGAGAGAACGACTAACAACGCTAATTTCATAATAAAAGCTTGAAACCTCAAAATAATTAGAATATCTTGTACTTCACTGCAGACACAACCTACGCTGATGATTTCCACTTTAATACTGATTTAGATTTGTTTTCAAAGGCAGTACAATCAAGTATTATAGACAAAACGACCACTTGTTTGTTTGTGTAAAACCTCCATTTACTTTGTAATATTCTTTGAATAAACTTTTGTACACATTTGTTTAAAACGAAAAGATTTCTTTTTTGTTATTAATATAGTAAAAGAAAATTTGTCATTGTTACATTTTATACCGTACATCGAAGATGATTACCTACAAAAACAAATTAACTGCTAATTAAACTAAATTATTATTATTGAAATTTTTTTTTACTTTTAATGTTTTATGTTAAAATATAAAATTCCGCAGGAATTGAACAAAACGAAGGATAACGATAACAGTACTTTAATATTACAATGAATGAGTCACTAGTCTGGTTCTCGACGAACAATTATTACTTGCTCTTAGTATCTTCATCGTTATCCTCAATGATTTTTTTATTAAAACTTCCAATTTTATGGTCAATATCTATATAAGCTTACAACGACCTTATATCTCTATTACAATTAGCTGAAGTAATGAACATCTAAATCTGGATATAGGTCTTTTCGGTCCGTGTAAACAGGAGCAGTTTAAAGAGGTACGTTCAATAATAGAACACAGACAGTCTAGAAAACTCAAATGATCTAAATTCCCCACAGATCTTTGTCATTTAATATCTGCTTCAGCATCAAAAATTAAGTGATATAATTTTATTTTACAGCTTCTATTTTTTGTTTTTTTTTTCCACGTAATCTTTTTTAAAAAGGAAATAAAGATTTTCAAATAAACTTCTTTTTATCTGATTTTTGACAACCCGTAACACTGATTTTTAAAAAATAGTAAGCGTATGAATGCTGTTACAGGATATATCCAACGTCAATATTTTAAAAGAATACTAAACGAAATAACCTAAGAAAATTTTACAAATATCTCATTTCACTTGTCAGACTCCAGAAATTTCCGTAAAGGAAAATAACATATATCAAAATATCTTTTCAAAGGAGAATCATCTGAAATCAGATAGTTTTAAATCATCATTAAGATAGTACAGTTAAAATAAAGTTACAAATATATTTAAATATTTTACATGTTTTCTACATTTCCAATTTTTAAAAGATTAAGAAGAGGGTGATAATTTATTCTCTTCGTAGAAACTCTGCCTATTATAGAAAGCAACTAAATTTATCTTTTTTAGTCATAAATCGTCTACAGTATTCAATCTTAATGCTGACCAGTAATTGAGTGCAAACGTTACTATTTTTCAATTTGAATGATAAATTATATTAAAGAAAAAAATTATAGGTAATAAAAACTGGTCAAATAATCAGAAAGTGGTGAAAAATTTTAGTAAAATATATTTACCAATCAAAGCCTAAGATTTCGATACTAAAGTTCCACTGCATGTTTCCATACACTTTTCTTTCTAATTTATTAACAATAACGTGCCAAGGCCAATATCCTGATTTAGGGTCAACTCCACCCGCGGCCAACTCGGTTTGTTTAAATTTTCTACGTCCACAAGTGTCATTGTCTTCCACTGGTACGTGGGATGCCGTCAATTGCTTTGAGGACGGACTAACAGTTGCGGATGATGATGACGATTCAACTGCATCGCCAGAGCCTTTTATCCCAGCAGCTACTGAGAGTATAACTAATAATGCTAATTTCATGTTAAAAGCTTAACCGTATAAGAATTTCAAATTTGTCGTACCTCACTGCAGAGACAACCTACACTGACGATGTCCTCTTAAATACTAATTTTTGTGTTTATTTTCTTTTAAATGTCTTACTTTTAAACGATACAAAAAATTCATATTCTTTCAAGTTAACGTGTCAATGTTTTTATTGTGAATGAAAGGGGGTCGTTTGTGCACTTTTCAAAATGTTATTTTTATAATCAAAATGGAAACCTGTCAAATATTTATTTAATGTTTAATTCATTTGTAACGAGCTCCGTTTTCTTCACGTGGACTTCGAAGAGCTGTTTTCACAAATTTCCAATTTATAGTTTATTGTATATACTTTTGGATCCATTGTTCGTATTTGGAAACATCGGTAAATACACCGTAATGTTGTGGGTTTAAAGATGACGACGCTATTGAAGGTCTCTGTGACAAAATTCCTCGGACGTACCAAGCACCAGAACTACTTTCATCATTATCTGGTACGAACACGTGAAAGCCACTGCCGCTATTGCCATACCAAGTAGCCGTATCTTAAATCAGAAAACAACAAAAAATAACTTACTTTTTAGTCACTTAAAAAATCAATGAAAACATTTTTAAAACTACTGCCTCCTTAGGTGCTGCTTAATTATCTTAAAATATAGTTAATTAAACAATCCAGATAAAGTAGTAAAGTTAAAAAGAACCGTATTAGTAATTACAATAAAACTGAAGCTTAAGTAAAAATTACACTGTTCACACTTTAGTTCTCATTGTTATAATATTTTCCAGATACTATTGTATTGCATTAGACTTTTACATTTATTTAAGTATTTTTATCATACATTCACGAGCTGAAAAAGGATCTCCACATAGTCCTGCGCTGCCATCATCCAGTAAATTTTTATGAGTTTCAATTTGTCTGATAAAAGTCACAATTTTCGTAGTCAAATTAACACGAAATGTACATACCGTTTCCCAACCCCGCACAGAACTTCTTGTCGTCGACGATCTTTGTATAAAACTTAGGATTACTCTTTACACAGGATGATTCTGAAACCATCGGGACTGTGGTATGGTGTAATGTATAATGCGGATCATCTCTCCCTTCACAAACCCATTCGGCGACCTAAATATTGCAAATTTTTTTATTAGGTTAAGCGTTTCCACTTACGAGACTGGTTTGCAAAACTAAACAGTCCTAACTCATTTAAAACGTTCCTCATTGCTCTAATGATGTTTTTCCACGAGATATTACAAATTTCTGTAAACGCTTAAAATAATAAACCTTTACACCGTGAATAGAAGAAAATAGGGCATTAGTTAAAAATATAGTTAGCGTAGAAAAAAACTGATTGATTGTGTATTTGTTAATTGTGTCTAACCTAAAGAATTTATGTTGTTTTCGTTTATTACACTTCAATCCATTGTACGTTGTTTTTGCTTTTGTACATATAATTCTATTTACTTTACGGCTGGTAGGTCTCAGTTGCCTGAAACCGTCCAGCTGGGTACCGGCGGCGCCTATTTCTACCACCAAACACTAGCATGCAAAATTTACTGTATTTAGATTCGAAGCTTCTGTAGTATTTAAATTAACGAAGTCACGAGACTATACATCGTGTCTCAATGAGCCGGGCGTAAATTGGATACTGAGTGATTCATCCTAATAAGCACAAAATTGTTATAACAGATCGCCCATCTTATCAATTACGGACTTAAAAATATTTATTACAAATCAATAACTCTACTTACATTTCCATACACATCTCCAGAAGATAGCTTTTCAGAAATCTTGTCATTCCACACGCAAGCAGGTTGAATGTAATCATCAAAGATCGCTTCCGATGTTAATTTAAGCAAAGCAATATCATTTTTCAAAGATGTGCTTTTAAAATCATCGTGTACGACTAAATCGGATACCTAAAATTGAATTACATGATTAATGACATTTTATATCTCATCCAGCTTCATATTATCATTCAAAATACTTTAAATAACTTACTTGGTGTAAATATGAATAATAACTACCCAATGTTACCATAAAAGAATAGGGTTGCAAGATAATCTCTCCTAATGTCAAACATTGAGCAGCTAAAACAAATAGGTTATAAAAATTACATTAGGAATCAATTGATTACACAATTTTGTCCTACTAGTAATTTAACTTTATAATCTAAGCCTGTTAAAAATAGTACTAAAGTAGCGCCTGCATATCTTCACGTATGAAATATATCAGAACTTAAGGGTAATTTCGATATTAAAATAACGCTAAGAAATTTATAATGACAGTTATAATTTGTCTGAATAAAAAACCCTATATATTGTAAAAAGCAACTAAAAACGTCGTTTTTAGTCCTAAATCGTCTACAGTATCCAATCCTAATGCTGACCAGTAATTGAGAGCAAACATTACTATTTTCCAATTTCAATGATAAATTTTTTTAAAGAAAGTAATTATAAGTAATAAAAACTGGTCAAATAATCAAAAAGTGGCAAAAATTTTAGTAAAATATATTTACCTGTCAAAACCCAAGATTTCGATACTAAAGTTCCACTGCATACATTTTCATACACTTTTCTTTCTAATTTATTAACAATAACGTGCCAAGGCCAATATCCTGATTTAGGGTCAACTCCACCCGCGGTCAACTCGGTTTGTTTAAATTTTCTACGTCCACAAGTGCCATTGTCTTCCACTGGTACGTGGGATGCCGTCAATTGCTGTGAGGACGGACTAACAATTGCGGATGATGATGACGATTCAACTGCATCGCCAGAGCCTTTTATCCCAGCAGCTACTGAGAGTATAACTAATAATGCAAATTTCATGTTGAAAGCTTGACCGTATGAGAATTTCAAATTTGTCGTACCTCACTGCAGAGACAACCTACACTGACGATGTCCTCTTAAATACTGATTTGTATTTATTTTCAATGACGCATTTGTACTGTATAGTAGATAACTAGCACGAGTTTGTTCGTGTAAAAACTCATTTGGTTTGCAATGTTTTTTTTGTTCGGGGAATATTTTCATTGTATTGTTAAACATGTAAGGTTTGACCACTGCTAATTTTGGAACTAGTTTCAAATAAGTGGCGCGTCACATCTGTCGTCAAGCGGTAGCATGAAAAAATCACTGTCATGCAAACAGAGTTGAAGATAGCGAAGTTAGGATAGATTGCTGAAGAATGAAATAGATATTTAGTCCTCATGATGTACAAATATTATTGTTCATTACATTTTTAACAATATGAAATAAATGCTAGAAAAAGTAGACCTTTGTACAATGTCTTTTGCTCAATGAACTAGTTCTTTTATATCTACTATTAGAATTGAAATTCGCCTGAAATATTCCTTGAGAGCAACCGCAAATGACTTTCTTTAGCAACCGAATAAATGATTCGAAATGAAAATATTTATAAAAGTTAATCAGATAAAATGTGAGGGATCTATGAAATACAAAAAATAAATGGCCTATAACCATCTACAAATCATTCCGCGTCGAATGTTCCTTTTCCCATGTCGATAAGTTCACTAGTTTTCACTTAATTGGCGAACAAAAAAAAAGCCGCTTTCGTTTTATATATATAGAATGTCTGTGTATATATATATTATTGACTTGATCTGTGCATATATTACATTTAAAATTGTTTAAACGATTACGGGGTGTAAGGGGTCCCTCACAACACCAAGCCAACCTCACCTGTTCATCGTGCACCCTGCTAATCAACAAACGACGCTCTGGTACCGACCAACACGCATAAGGCCAGCGTTGTAAAAAATGGCCCAAATCTTCCCACAGAAACCCTGCAAACGACAGTCCCTTATACCCGGCGGTATCGAAGCCTATGGTTACTGCAGCGTAGGGCCGGTCGATATAGAGATTTTTGGAGGCCTATGTCCAGCAATGGACATCTATCGGCTGATAATAATGATGATGATAAAACGTTTACAAAGCTCAGCATACAGTTCATCTTTTTTAAATCGCTCTTTACAATAATCAATTTTTTTTTCTTTAATATAGTATGTCATAAAGCTATCACACATATTATTATTAAACATCATCTTCATCATTAGGTGCTTTCTTGAAACTGAAATTTGACGATCAGATTGACAAAATCAATTCGATTCTCAGATATTCTTTTTAACTGATGGTATAAAAAAAATCATCATTAAAAAAGCGTGTGACCTCGATACTCCTCATGAATTGAACACAACAAAAGATAATAGTTTAATATAGAAAATAAATAAGTTTCGGTTCTCGTCAAACATATTACTCGTTCTTAGAAACATGATCGTTTTCCTCATTGGTTTTTTTATTAACACTTGAAGATGGTATATCCTTGAAATGTCACAACGAGCTCGTACCTCTGTTACTATTTGTTTAAGTAATTCCTACCAGTTTTGGTTATAAATCTCTCGTAACGAATTCCACTTAATTTTATATTTTGCAATATTCCTTCTGACTTATGTGATTATAGTGTAAACAACCTATCTAACATCACATTCTTATCGCCAAGTGTATCACTATGTCAATAAAAATATATAATTCAATAGTACATAGAACTTTTAAAATATAGAATATTTTCACTGGTAGGTCTTTGTTGTCGGAGACTGTCTAGATACCACCGCAGTTTCTATTTCATCTGCTGAACAGTAGTGAGCAAACATTACTGTGTTCCAGATTAAGGTGAGTTGCAGCTTGTAAAGTTACTTTGGTAACGAGACTTAGCATTTTATGATTTATGGCGACAAGCGCGATATGGTGTAGTGTATACCATCCTAGCTAACGCTATGTTGTTATGGGCAGACGTATCACTAACCAACAGGAGAACATGCCGCTCGTCAGCTAGCCGTGTTAAATAAAAAAAAACCAAATCAATGCGCTTCGTAAGCGCGTTGGCGTGCGCTGTGCCCACGTGCTGCTCTTGATGATCCTAACATTAACCTGCTGCTGTCTAGTATAGTCCGAATCTTTTCTTATCTAGAGAACAAGTTTCAGCTCTTCAGCAAATAATAGAACTGCCGAAACCTTGATCACTTTTGGTAAATCGTTTATCATTATGATGAACAGAAGGGGTCCTAAACTTCTATCCTGACTAACTCCTAACCTCGTAAAGTAATGATTCGATATGTATCTCCCACAGTGAACGTGCTGCTGTCTATCTTCTAATTAGCGAAGAAAGCCAGGATATGCTGCGTACAGCCGACATTAGCTACTTTACGTAATAAAATATTATTATCTTCTGTCGCTGTCAAAGAACTTTTGAAAATCAAAATACGCTATATTAACCGATTCTCCCGTGTCCACTTCCGGAAGTATCTGTGGCCATTAAATGCATCAGGTTTCCGTTCTCGCACCAGTACAAAACCCGTGCCATGCATCAGAGAAGAGAGCACTTACTTGTGTATGCAAACCATTATGAACAGCTGTTTGTTTTTACTATTATCTATAAAGGTTGACATGCTTTTTTAACATTGCTGTACTCCGGTAAACCGTGTGGGTTGGTCTCGGCGCTGCACATCTTTGTTTACATTCATCTTCGTTCTCAGCACATTGTGTGCACGGGTACGTTTGGCAGCGGATTTGTACCGCTAGGAGGCGTTTTGCGCGTAAATTTAGTTATTCAGTTAAATCTCAATTGATCGAAAATTTTATTTGATCTTTACGTACTTGTCTCACCAAAATAAATACACCTAAAAATTTCTTCATCTCTGGAGTTGTAATGTCTTTCCAATTGACACTTTTGCTAAGCATTTTTAGTCCTTCAATATTTTCATTATAATATTTTTAGAAAACGTACTGGTACGTGTCCCGTATACAATGTGTTAATACTAGCTTATTACTTACTACCCAATCTAACTTAAATAACTAACTAAAATCAACAACAGAAATAATATCCTACATACCATAATCCGTGCATCAATATTTAGTTGGGTAGTTTCATGCTTTATAGTACAACAATAGCCTTACGAGTGCTGACATAAGATATTTTTAAAGTGAACATTTTAAAATAACACTACAGCAAAGAACCTAAAAAAGAATTATAAATATCTCATGTAACTTTAGGTACTCCAGAGTTTTCCGTAAAGGAAAGTACCAAATATTAAAGCATCTTTTCAAGAAGAATCAAGATCAAAAATTAAGGTATTAGTTAAATTATCAAATCATCCTTTATAAATTACACTTAAAAAAATCTTATTTGAATCTTTTGCATATTTACTTTTACATATCTTACTTTAAAACGTTACAAAATATTAATATTCTATCAAGTTAACCTCTTAATGTTTTTATTGTAAATGAAAGGGGGTCGTTTGTGCACTTTTCAAAATGTTATTTTTATAATCTAAATGGAAACCTGTCAAATATTTATTTAATGTTTAATTCATTTGTAACGAGCTCCGTTTTCTTCAGGTGGACTTCGAAGAGCTGTTTTCACAAATTTCCAATTTATAGTTTATTGTATATACTTTTGGATCCATTGTTCGTATTTGGAAACATCGGTAAATACACCGTATTGTTGTGGATCTGAAGATGACAATTCTGTTGAAGGTCTCTGTGACAAAATTCCTCGGACGTACCAAGCACCAGAACTACCTTCATCATTATCTGGTACGAACACGTAAAAGCCACTGCCGCTATCGCCATACCAAGTTGTCGTATCTATCAGAAAACAACAAAAAATAACTTACTTTTTAGTCACCTAAAAAATCAATGTAAACATTTTTAAAACTACTGCCTCCTTAGGTGATGCTTAATAATCTTAAAATATAGTTAATTAAACAATCCAGATAAAGTAGTAAAGTTAAAAAGAATCGCATTAGTAATTACAATAAAACTGAAGCTTAAGTAAAAATTACACTGTCCACACTTTAGTTCTCATTGTTATAATATTTTCCAGATACTATTGTATTGCATTAGACTTTTACATTTATTAAAGAATATACCTATACTATATTTACTATATATAAGAGTATACCTATAATGTATGATATATAATATATATCATACGTTCACGAGCTGAAAGAGGATCTGCACATAAAGGCCAGCGCTGCCAGCATCCAGTAAATTTCTACGAGTTTTAATTTGTCTGATGAAAGTCACAATTTTCGTGGTTAATTTAACACGAAATGTACATACCGTTTTTCGATCCCGCACAGAACTTCTTGTCGTCGACGATCTTTGTATAAAACTTAGGATTACTCTTTACACAGGTTGATTCTGAAACCATCGGGACTGTGGTATGGCGTAATTTAAAATGCGGATCATCTTTCCCTCCAAAAACCCATTCGGCGACCTAAATATTGCAAAATTTTTTCATCAGGTTAAACGTTTCTATTTACGAGACTGGTTTACAAAAATAAACAGGTCTAACTCATTTAAAATGTTCCTCATTGCTATATTAATGTTTGCCGACGAGATATTACAATATTAGTAAACGCTTAAAATAATAAACCTTTACACCGTTCATAGAAGAAAAAAGGGCATTAGTTAAAAATATAGTTAGCGTAGAAAAAAACTGATTAATTGTGTATTTGGTAATTTTTGTTTACCCTTCAATCCACTGTACGTTGTTTTTGCTTTTGTATACATAATTGTGTTTACTTTACTGCTGGTAGGTCTCTGTTGCCTGAAACCGTCCAGCTGGGTACCATAGCAGTGCCTATATCAACCGCCAAACACTAGCGTACAAAATATACTGTATTTAGATTCGAAGGGTCTGTAGTAATTAAATTAACGAAGTCACGAGACTACATATCTTCTCGTGTCCCAATGAGCCGGGCTTAAATTGGATACTGAGGGATTCATCCTAATAAGCACAAAATTGTTATAACAGATCGCCCATCTTATCAATTACAGACTTATAAATATTTATTACAAATCAATAACTCTACTTACATTTCCATACACATCTCCAGAAGATAGCTTTTCAGAAATCTTGTCATTCCACACGCAAGCAGGTTGAATGTAATCATCAAAGATCGCTTCCGATGTTAATTTAAGCAAAGCAATATCATTTTGCAAAGATGTGCTTTTAAAATCATCGTGTACGACTAAATCGGATACCTAAAATTGAATTACATGATTAATGACATTTTATATCTCATCCAGCTTCATATTATCAATCAACATACTTTTAATAACTTACTTGGTGTAAATATGAATAATAACTACCCAATGTTACCATAAAAGCATAGGGTTGCAAGATAATCTCTCCTAATGTCAAACATTGAGCAGCTAAAACAAATGGGTTGAAAAAATTACATTAGGAATCAAATGTTTACACAATTTTGTGCTACTGGTGATTTAGCTTTATGGTCTAGGCCTGCTAAAAATAGTACTAAAGTAGCGCCTGCATATCTTCACATATGAAGTATATCACAACTTAAGGATAATTTCGATATTAAAATAACGCTAAAAAATTTATAATGACAGTTATAATTTATTGTCTGAATAAAAAACTCTATCTGTTGTAGAAAGCAACTAAAAACGTCGTTTTTAGTCATAAATCGTCTACAGTATTCAATCTTAATGCTGACCAGTAATTGAGTGCAAACGTTACTATTTTTCAATTTCAATGATAAATTTTTTTAAAGAAAAAAATTATAAGTAAAAAAAACTGATCAAATAATAAAATAGTGGTGAAAAATTTTAGTAAAATATATTTACCTGTCAAAACCCAAGATTTCGATACTAAAGTTCCACTGCATATGTTTCCATACACTTTTCTTCCTAATTTATTAACAATAACGTGCCAAGGCCAATATCCTGATTTAGGGTCAACTCCACCCGCGGTCAACTCGGTTTGTTTAAATTTTCTACGTCCACAAGTGCCATTGTCTTCCACTGGTACGTGGGATGCCGTCAATTGCTTTGAGGACGGACTAACAATTGCGGATGATGATGACGATTCAACTGCATCGCCAGAGCCTTTTATCCCAGCAGCTACTGAGAGTATAACTAATAATGCTAATTTCATGTTGAAAGCTTGACCGTATGAGAATTTCAAATTTGTCGTACCTCACTGCAGAGACAACCTACACTGACGATGTCCTCTTAAATACTGATTTGTATTTATTTTCAATGACGCATTTGTACTGTATAGTAGATAACTAGCACGAGTTTGTTCGTGTAAAAACTCATTTGGTTTGCAATGTTTTTTTTTTTGTTCGGGGAATATTTTCATTGTATTGTTAAACATGTAAGGTTTGACCACTGCTAATTTCGAATTAGAGTTTGAAATAAGTGGTGCGTCACATCCGTCGTCAAGCGGTAACATGAAAGAATCACTGTCATGCAAACAGAGTTGAAGATAGCGAAGTAAGGGTAGACTGCTGAAGAATGAAATAGATATTTAGTCCTCATGATGTACAAATATTATTGTTCATTACATTTTTAATAAATTGAAATAAATTCTAGAAAAAGTAGGTCGTACAAAATAATTCAATGAACTAATTTTGTTTTTATCTACGACTATGTAGTAATAGATTATTAATAGGTAATGTAGTATTAGATTTGAAATTTATCTTAAATATTCCTTGGAAGCAACCGCAGCCGCAAATCACTTTCTATAGCAACCATTATAAAAACTATGGCATAGTGAAAATGTTTTTAAAAGTCAACTAGAAATAAAACGAACTATCTATAAAATTCAAAAACCTTCCCCACCGTTCCCATGGCGACACGTTCACTAATTTTCACGTGATTCGCGAGTAAATAAACCCGTTTTCGATACATATACTATTGGTCTGATCTATGTATACATAATCTTTCAAATTTTTTAAACGATTACATAACTCAGAAAACAGTTCATCTTTTTTACTTTGCTCTTCATATTTCTCATATTTCTGTATTTTTTTTGTTATTTTATGTTGTGTCGTAAATATGTCACATATATTATTTGTCACAACAAATTCACTGCTCGCTTAACTGTATTGTTG
Source organism: Ornithoptera alexandrae (assembly GCA_029030555.1). Lineage (NCBI taxonomy): Eukaryota > Metazoa > Arthropoda > Insecta > Lepidoptera > Papilionidae > Ornithoptera > Ornithoptera alexandrae. The sequence continues at coordinate 6,985,003 of JARDVY010000296.1, read as the reverse complement.
TTATTAAGCAATTAATCATTAAGAAACAGTGTGACCTCACATTTTGATAGTCCGCAGGTTTGAACAAAACAAAAGATAATAGTTTAATATAGAAAATAAACAAGTTTCGGTTCTACTTAAACAAATATTACTCGTTCTTAGAAACAAGATCGTTTTCCTCATTGGTTTTTTTATTAACACTTGACGATGGTATATCCTTGAAATGTCACAACGACCTCTGTTACTATTTTTTTAAGTAATTCCTACCAGTTTTGGTTATAGATCTCTCGTAACGAATTCCCATTAAACATGGTCTTCAGCTTCCACTTATTTTTACATTACAATATTCCTACACACTTATGTTATTGTAGTGTAAACAACCTATCTAACATCACATTCTTATCGCCAAGTGTATCACTATGTCAATAAAAATATATAATTCAATAATACATAGAACTTTTAAAATATAGAATATTTTCACTGGTAGGTCTTTGTTGTCCGAGACTGACTAGATACCACCGCGGCATCTATTTCATCCGCTGTACAGTAGTGAGCAAACATTACTGTGTTCCGGTTTAAAGGTCGCTGTAGCTAGTGTAATTCCTGGGACAACAAGACTTAAAATCTTGTATCAAGGCGATGACCGCAATGTGGTGTTGTGTATACCAATTTAACTGGCGGCATGTTGTTATGGGCAGTCATATCACTTGCTATTAAGTGTCTCGCTCGCCTCGTCGCTCCGTAGAATATCAAAATAAGTTATAATCTTTTAATTAGTTTTAATCTGCAATGGTTTATCATTAAAGTCAATTCGCAACGTGACTCCTCTTTGATAAGAACTGACAACATATCGATAGAGCTTGTCTTTTTATCTATAGTTTGTACTTCTCAATTGTATAAAACTTAGTGTAAATCATAAGATACCTCCATCTATTTATCTTATATATTATATTTTCTATAAATCCAAAACTATACTATCATTTTTCTCTTTTCTTGTTTCGCAGCGGACATTTCACTATAAATCCCAAACGTCCATTACAATATGAACTCCGTCTTTGTTATAAATAGTCGTTGTTCCAAAACTGTCACAGCTCAGCGTAGACTAGTCGTTTATGTCATTAAAAACCAATGTTATGGATGCGGCGATAACACTTTGTTTTATGGGAATACTGTTTATGGGTTAACGGCGTAGTGAACAAGAAGGACAACTGAGTGACATCGTGGTTAAAAGGTTGGTATTACCTAGATTTGTTTTAGGCTGTATGCTACATAAATAACTTAAATGATAAAACAAGTTTAACTAGAAATTGAGCTAGAACAACTTTCAATCACTTTACTTACCCATGATGTTAAGTAACAATGAAAGTGGTGAACAGTGAAGAGTGTTCGGTCAGAAGATATTGATACCCTGAACGCTATGTTGTGAGATTTATAATATATGGAAATCAGTATCAAACTGGAGCGTTGAACCAACGTTCAACGGTTGCAATAAAAATTTGAACCATAATATTTTAGGTCTCAGACAATATAGTTATTGTGTAAGACCTAAAATATTTCGTAAAGAACTTGACAAACTGAACTGATATATGATCATATATTAAACGTCTTTATATATTTTTTTCGTACAAACAGCTTGTTAATATTCATATGGAGTTAACTGAAGCCATTATTTTATTATATACTGAAATTTTATACATTTGTTCAGCTTTATTGGTTTAGCCGTTATATTAGCTATTGGTCTTTACAGCGACTATAACTGGAAAGCAGTTAAAGAAGACGAACAGTATTTTCTTAATCACATTGAAACATTAACATTTAAAAATAGGCACTGTTTTTTTTTTTTTTTCAAAGTATGCAACCTGAACTGTCAGTGATGTTGCCGATGGGGGAGGAGTCTTGGAGTAGAGGCCGTGTACAGGACGCCGTAACTTCAGATGGACCTACGACATTATCAGGGCGGTCGGAAATGGATGGATGCCAGAAGCTGAGGATGGCATTTGTTGAAAGACATTGGGGAAGACCTATAACGAACAGTGGGCAAACAATGGCTGATAATGATGATGATGACTGTTTTTTATTTCTTGGTTTACTTGATCTCAACTTCACGTCATTTTAAGTACTAATATAGCGTGGCGGTAGATCATGCTGACTACAATATTTTGGAAATGTAAAGAGTCGGAATTACCCTACGAATTTCATCAAGACTTCAGTCTTACCTAGAAAATATTCCCACTCTGCCTTCACGCGGTCTCCACTCAATGATCTATCAGATCATCTACTTCTGAATGTGTTTACTTTAATCTTGTTCGGTGATCAAGTAATTTATATATCTCGCAACAAGTAATATCACAACTTTACTCATTCGGTGTAACTCGTTACAATGCTCCCTACAAGTAATCTGTAATTGCAATCTGTATCGGAGGATTACCGACATTCGTAATTTACTACGATACATTTTATAGTAAGTTATGATTACTTCGCCACATAACCGGCTGATTATTGCAATAATTAAAACATTTAAAGTATACGCGAAATTAATGCGAAAACTTGTTTTGTTTACGCAGGTGTTTAGTAATTTGCTTTATTATCAGAAAATATACTTGTTAATACACATAACTAAACGAATAATATATTACCAACAATGAGAGGATAACCTTCAATATTAGTGATATCATATAGTATGTATAGATAAAAATAATATCAATATAAGCACAATAGAAATATCAGCAGTAGGATGCAAATTAATTAAATGAACATTCATGAATAATTGTAAATAAATAAATTTGTAAACAAAACCTCCGATTATCAACAATATCGGGTGTTTACGTACAGAAAGATGTAACTAGATGGCGTTGTGCCGCGATAGATCATGCCGTGGTTTTGTCGCGCTGTTCTTTTTTTTTTGTTGTTTTACGTGGGAGAAATGCCTACACATACCCGTCCTCGCGGGGGCGAAGACGGGTTATGTCGGACTTGCACCGACTAAAACCCCCACGATGTTCCAGCTCATCGCCATGATGGCAGGGTCACGGGAATGTATGCACTCAACCGCGACGCTGCCGGCGCTGGCCGCTTGCGCAGCCTCACCTCGGGAGGGAGGGATGAACCCTCCCTTTCCAGGGCACGCCGGAACATGCAACGCGCCCCCTCCTCGACCTCTTGCGTGTGCGGGCGACCGGTTCCCCCGAACCTGTCGCCCAAAGGCCATGGGAGCCACTGGAGAAAACCTCTCCCGGCTCCCGGCGGCGGAGAGATGTTAGGCCCGCCGCTGCCTTTACGGCCGCGGAGGATAGGGAGAGCGGCGCATCTCAATACCGGCACTCCTCTTCCCCGCGGCCCTACCGCCACCGCATCGCCGATGCGACACCGGTTGGCCGCAGAGGGTACTCCCTCCGCGACCCCAACTCGGCTGCGAGGGGCGGTATGAAACCGCCCCTGCAGCCGGCCGCTAGGGCAGCACACAGCCGCCTCTGCGGCCCCCGGCCGCTCCGGTGAGCTCCAGTTACCCCAACCGGTGCTCGAACCTGGAGCGGCTGCTTCGGCCAGCCCTTCGCCGCGGGCCGGCCGGGTGGGTTCCACTTGGCTTCACCGTGTACCGGACCACGGTTACTAAGCCCCTCCGCCACGACAAGGCGAGAACTCGTTGGAGGCTGCGACTGGCGCTGAATATGGTCACTCATATGGGTCACTATATTCAAGGGTATATACCCTTACTAACTGCTTTACTTCCGAGCTTTTTGGGATTTTGTATATCGGGTTAAAAAGTACCTACAATAAAAAAAAAATATTAGTAATATTAGCAGAATTAAATAGGCGACACAACCTTCCTCTCGTAAGTATAATATCTTTTTGAGGAGATGGAGAAATCTTTAAAATATCTTTCATCATATATAAAATTCTGAGACTTATATGAATAAAAAAAATCTGTTTGTTTTAAGTTCAATATGTTAACATTTGTTAACCTGAAGTTCACATAATATTAAGTGACAATAAGGCTGATAACATAAAGCGCGCCTGACCAGATCACTAGCAACTTTTCAACTTAAATCATGCATTAATACCTCAAGCGTTCAAGTTTATATGTAAGTATAACTTAAGTTAATTTGAACTGTGTGCTTCTCTTTTCCCATTGCTCATTACCCACCAAGAGTCGACTGGGTACAAGTAGTACTTACGATTAACTTTAAGTACGTTGTACAATAGTCCCCCCGACGGTTTGTCTAGACTAATGAGAGCACTTCGGCAAATTAATTCAATTAGTACAAGGGAAAGTATTCAAGTCGTTTAATACTGAAATAAGTATAAAACTAACTTTACAGCTAAGTATAATATTTTAGTTTTAACCCTCGCTTAGCTGCTTTAACTAAACATCATCATCATCCTTATTGAGTGTGTATAAAGAATACCTCTTAGAATATATATTTAAGGCCATAAAACTTGATTTCTTTACTTACTTCTCTGGAGCAGCGACCCAAAGTGAATCTTGGGCTCCGAAACAAGAGAGCACCAGCGTTGTCTCTCTCGTACTGTCTCTTGGCAGTCCACTGCTTGGAGCTTGCGCAAGTCCTACTCTACGACATCCTTCCAACGACATCTGGGCCGGCCGACACGTCGGCGCCCAATTAGAGTTCCGATTAACGCTTTTTTGACTCTACTCCCTCCCACCCTTAGCAAGTGGCCGTCCAACTGTGTGGCCTCTACTATGATGTTCGGTTCGCCAACCAGCCTCTCGATTTCAATACTGCAAGATTTCTTCACCTTTATATAATAGAAGAAGAAATATTTACAATAAATATATATATATATATATATATATTGTAAATATTTCTTCTTTGTTCGCTTACCACGTGATCTTTTGATACGGAATGATTTGTAGATGGTTATAGATTAATTATTTTTTAAATTTCATAGATCCTCCATCATACTACTGGTGGTAGGACTCTGTTGTCGAAGACCGACTAGAAGGGTTACCGTGTTCCGGTCCGAAGGACGTTGTAGATATTGTAATTAACGGGTAACGAGACTCAACATCTTATGTCTCAGGCGACAAGCGCAGTGTATATCATACTGACTGAATGTTCAAAACGGTAAACATAATCACTTCCTATTATTTACGCGGTTGCCATAGTAACCATTGCTGTAGAAATTTGCGGTTGCGGTTGCTCAAGAAATATTTCTGAAAACTTTCAAATGTTATAATGTAATAAGGTTGCGAGGGTGTTACAGCCATATAGGAGACATGCAGAGTTTCATTGACCCACCAGGAGATCTCCAAAACTATTAGAGATAAACACTCAAAATTTGTTAGAAATATTGCTTCAGTCAGCTTACAATGGATTTTACGAAATATTACCCCCAATAGGGGTCGCGGGGGTGTTACGGCCAACAAACGGGCCGAGAATAGCTAGTGGTTACATAAAGTAGCGCCTAACCTCGATCCTACATATACAGGCCCATATAATTGGCCCTAAATTAGCGTTTTGTCGAACTGGCCAACATTGACCTCAGCCGTTCATTACAAATTCCAAATTCAAATTATATTCGACATTCACAAAATAGAATGTTTGAAGTACGGAATGATATATGATTTTTTTTTAATTTGACGAAGCGATGATACAAAAGAGATGTTCACTTGACGCTAAGTGATACGCCTGCTCAAGACAATGCGGTGCTAGTTAGAATGATATACAGCATCACGTGCTCGTACTCTCGATACGTAAGACATTGTCTTATTAGCCAAATAATTTATCTAGCTACAACGTCCTTCAAACCAGAACATTGCATTGTTAGCACGTTTGGCGGCAAAAACAGGAGTTGCGGTGATCCTGTCACCTGTCTTTATCGTGAAGTCACATAACACACTAGTCTAGAAGGATCCTATTCACTCTTCTAAAAAATTCTTAATATATACCAGAACGGAAATACAATCGCCGACGGAAGTTAATAGCCCAAAAATGGTGAAATGATTATATCATGTACTTAGTTTCTTTCTTGAAGTGGTTGAAGATGTAGTGACAAAGATAGAGAAAGGGATGCTTAGATGGTTCGACTATGGAGAAAGAATGGATGAAAGAAGATTAACGTAAGAAGTAAGAATGATTGAACAAATCGGTGCTGGTCGACCTTGGCGGACATATGCTGATCAAATCGATGATGTCCTAAAGCAAGGCCCGGTCAAGAGTACTCGCAAGAAGCTCATGAAAGTGGAGGAAGTGAGAGAGGTGGCCTCTGCCTACCCCATTGGGAACGAGGCATGATATATATAGGTAGTTTCTTTTTTTATCAGTATCACTCTTGACAGAGTGATCGTGGTCATCACTACAGGTGTTGGTGGCAAACTTCACAACGCTGCCACTCTTCTATGATGGTCGCCTTCATCGTGCATTCATGTAGTGATGATCAGCGTTTTAGTGTTGCTTTTACCTGGTGCCCTAAACCATTCCCGGGATCCCAAGTCGTTCAATAGCCACCTCCCCTCGGCGGTATACGTGACCAAAAGAGATGAGGATACAAGACTGTACCAAAAACGATTTTAACGCTTCATACGCGATTTTCTATGAGATTTACGTCTTGTACTGCATTAATGAAGAACCGAGCGGGGTTCCGTACAAGACGTTTTACGCTCCAAATGTCTTTCATACATTATTCAGGAGTATGCCTGATTGTGAAGTTCTCGTGTGAGTTGACAGTTTTTTTTTTTTTTCAACATCATTTATTTGATATACGCGCTGACACAACAACGTCGAAGCCGGAGGACATTATTTCGTTTATTCCACACAGACATATTATTTATGGATCCGCATCATTTGTTGTTATATGTCTGTTGACAAACAAGAGCAGTTATATATATATATATATATATATATCAGTAGCTCGCTGGCCTAATGGTTAGAGCGTGCGTCCTTCTTTCCGAAGGTCGCGGGTTCGAATCTCGGCATGTACCGATAACTTTAATATTTAAGTTATGTACATTTGTGAACTTTAGCAACAACAGCGGAAGACAAACGGTGAAGGAGAACATCGCGAGGAAATCTGGACATGAATTAGAATTTATTCTGAGGTGTGTGTGAAGTCACCAATCCGCGTTGGGCCCGCGTGGTGGCTGTGACCCATCGCTCTCGTATTGAGGGTAGGCCTGTGCCCCAGCAGTGGGGAAGTAAATTGGCTGTTATGCATATACGTGTATATATATTTTATTTCCATTATTACACAATATGAAGAAATCGGTTTAATGTGTTAATTATATTTTTAATATGTTTATCTATTGATAAAACTTTAATATATCACCGTAATCCCTGAAATCTGTTGCTTTTATATATCACATAATCCGGAATGAAGAAATCTGACGGAGAACTAAAGTTGTCGACGTAGCACTCAAAATCTGCAAGCTTAAGTGGCAGTGGGCCGGCCATGTCTGTCGTGTCAGTGACGGCCGATGGGGGAGGAAAGTCTTAGAGTGGAGGCCGCGTACAGGTCGCAGAAGTATGGCACGCCCTCCCTCCAGATAGATCGTCGACATCATTAGAGCGGTCGGAGGTGGGTGGATGCAAGAAGCTGAGGATCGCATTTAGTGGAAGACATCGGGGAAGGCTTATATCCAGTAGTGGATAAACAAGGGCTGACAATAATGATACTTTCTATACAATAATAAATACAATAAAATATATAAACCACCCCATCCTTCATCATAAGCCGACAGACGTCCACCGCTGGATATAAGCATTCCTCTAATATCACCGCCGGTATCCAATCGAGACCTCTAGATCTTCGGTCTATCCTGTGTAGAGCCATCTATTTTTTTTTATTCAACGAACCGAAAGACGAGTGGGACGTTCACCTGATGGTAAGTGATACGCCTGCTCATAACAACGTGGCGATAGGATATATACTGCACTATATTGAGCTCGCCGCTTGCCACGTGAAATGTTGAGTCTCATTACTCTTGTAGTAAACTAACTACAGCACCCTTCAAACCGGAACACAGTAATGTTCGAACACCACTGTTTGTCGGCTGCAATAGGATCTGCGGTGGTACCTACCCAGATAGTCTCCATTAACAGAGACCTACCACCAGTAGTTAATGTTATAGCCGATGGAAACGTTCCTAAAAGGAAGTCCAATTAAAAGAATAACTGCTCATTCATGACATTGTCTGATGACAGATCAGAAGTTATGCTGATCTGTCACCTTAAAAGCTTTAAGGGACGTCCGTTTTATTATCCAGCATAATTTAAATTGCGAGCGTCCCACCCCAGCGGATGTTTTTACCGACTTCCGGGGGATGAGACTTTTAACGATTATCATCTTTGATTGAAACGCACTTGTAAATGTATTTAAGAACGTTGTATTAAGAAAAGGTAATGAAAGAGGGATTAATACTAATTTATGCTAACAAAAAAAAAATTATGTTCTTCACCAGCGAGACTGTTCACCTGATGGTGAGTGTTATGCCCGCCCGTAACAATGTGGCGCTAATTAGAGTGGCATACAAAACACCACATTGCGCTTGTCGCCTTCAGACACAAGATGTTAAGTCTCATTATCCCAATAGTTTCACTAGTTATAACTCCCTTCAATCCGGAACACAGTGATGTTTGTCAGCTGCAATAGGAGCAGCAGTAGTACCCAGACCACCAGTATTAAATAGATATGTAATATCACTGATATTCAAGTGTAATGTGAGATAGATACGTATTAATGTAAAAGGTTAGCTGTCGCTGCAATTAGCGAACAGTACTACTTAAATGATGGTAGGTCTCTACAGCCGGAAACCATCAAGGCACCACCTCAGCACCTATGTCTACTACCAAACAGTAATGTGAAAATATTACTGTATATCGGAGGGTACTGTAGCTAGTGAAATTACTGGGGTAACGAGGTTTAATCTTTTAAAGCGACGAGCACAATGTGGTGTATATATACCATCCTAACTAACGCCACGTTGTTATAGACAGGCGTATAATTTACCATCAGGTTAACATTTCGCCCGCCTCCTCCATTCACTGAATAAAAAAATCCTGATCAGCCAATAAACGTTCACTGCTGGACATAAGCCTTCTCTTATATCCTCACTCGATCCTTTGTTGTCCACATTCAATGACTATGCGATTTTCATCAGAGATTAACTTATTTTTAAAATTCCGTCTTCTCTTGAAAGTTGGTGAACATTAACGCAATCTGGACTTTCGGCACCGCGTCCAGGAATGGGTGCTTCAACCTAACCACTGGCACAGGTAACCTAACCGGGACATTATTTCGTCCTCTGCTGATAGACGTCCACTGCTGGAGATAGGCCTCCTCCAAAGATTCTCACACGATCAGGTAAGGATTCGTATGGGTGGATTTGGACCATTTCCCACCACGCTGACCCAATGCGTGTTGGTGAGAGCCAGAGCCTCGTTGGTTGAGTAGCAGTGCACCACGAACAGATGACGTTGGCTTAGGTCCCGTGAGTTGTTCCGCGGAGCCCCTTACACCCCCAGGATATTCTTCCTCTTGCTTTAAATCTTTACTTGTCCGTATTATATTAATATAAAAAATATCATCAGATTTTAGTTTCATCAATCATACTGTAGTAGTTTAGCAGTAAGTATCAAACATTACTGTGTTACGGTCTGCAGTGCGCTGTAACTAATGATATTACTGTGCACACTAATGTCGCAAAGCAGTAAGCGTAATGTTATTCAGTACAAACACTATCTCACTGTATTGTGTCTGTTCTCATCCTAGTGCTTATCTCCTGTCTTATTTTATAAAAATATTAAATATATAGTCTGCTGAGGGTAGCGCGAAACCGCTGAATGTGAACCGATTGGAGAGGAGATCCTTGGAACAGGCTACTGGTAGTAGCTCTCTGCTGCCGGAGACCATCTATTTAGGTACCGCCGCAATGCCTTCTTCTGCTGCTAAACACTAAGGTGCAGATATTACTGTTTTCCGGTTTGAGGGATGCTGTAGCTAGGGTAATTACTGGGGTAACGAGACTCCAAATATTACGTCTCAAGGCGAGCTCGATGTATACCATACCATCAGGTTAACGTCCTACTCATTTGTCGCTTAATTGAATAAAAAAAGGCCTACGTCCAGCAGTGGGAGTCGAATAGTCGAAGCTGCTGATGATGTATACAAACTATGTGCCAAGGAGCACGTCGGATTCATTCCAGCTACTGTGAAGTTCATCATTAGTATTTCCATACCAATATATCCAAAAGACCTTCAAGATCAAGACCTTAAACATCTCAGCTTCTGCCGGTCAATATAAGATGATGATTATATACGTCGTGGTTAGAATAATACAGAATATTTATACAAAATGCGACAAACAGGGGGTTGGTGGATGTAAATAAGATATTATGATTACACCACAAAATTATATGTAAATAAGAAAACTCGAATTCCTTTATTATTTCCGCAAAAGCGATTTCCGTTTCCAGTTCAATTTGAATATTTCAACGTTTAAGATGAAATCTTTAGTTCTAAATGGTGAAATGGGTAACTGAAATAATCCCTCGTTCCTTAATCCGGAAGTAGGTCTACAATAAGGAGGTAAAGAGGATTATATTATGTTGATTAGTTAAAAGTGTACTCCAGCACTTGTTGAATATTTTTTTTATTAAAACAGAGGATGAAGTCTCTATTACTTTTTATGAAGATCTACTTTTATCTCTAGATGGTCATCATCATTATCAGCCGACAGACATCCACTTCTAGACAAGCCTACACCAAAGATCCCCACATTGATCGATCCTGCGCTGTCCGTATCCAGCTGCTCTCCGCAACCTTCGCCAGATCGTAGGACCACCTGCCAACACTGCGATATGTCTAGATTTTTACATCTACAAAAATCTCCGACAGCTTATCAGTTATCAGATAAAGAAACTACTTATAAAGAGCTATCATATTCCAGTTCCTCATATCAGTTATGATGAGGATAAAGATACCTAAGATGCTCCATTAGTGCTAAACAGCATCAGTCTGGTTGAAGGCGATAACCTTTAGACTTTCCCTAAAAATAAATTTAAACACGCATTTGAATGAAATGAAAAAAATGAAATTCCAACTAGACTTCAAGGGTGCTGGTGGTAGGTCTCTGTGGCTTCACCCTATAATCACTATTAAGAATAGCACTAAGGTATGCCTAACGTAGAAGGCGACAGGTAGGTGTTTTCCGGTTCGTGGACTTTGAAAGTAGGGCCCTCATTGCCCACTAAGTGAGCCCCGGGTAGACACCAGGCGAGGTGGTATCGTGCTTGTCGTAGCCAAGAGGGGGTGCTGGGAAGGGTTACGACACCCTTCGATATGTGCTTAGGAGCGAAGATGCCATAGCCAAAGCACTAATATTAACACAAGCAGGATATCTTTCGAAGGTTTCCCGCCAAAAATGGTCTAGGTAAGCACCACAGCAGCTCCTATTTTTACTGCCAAATAGTAGTATGCAAACATTACTCTGTATTGAAGGACCTTGTAGCTATTGAAATTACTGGCGTAACGAGACTCAACATCTTATGTATTAAGGTGTTAAATTGGCCGGCGTATCACTTAACATCAAGTGAACGTCTCACTCATATCAAAACGCGTTAAAAGAACACAAGTACCCCACCTAGATTGAACTCTGATCTTCTCCCTTATTTTTCATAACTAAAAACCGCACCCTATCTACGCGACGGTGCAGAAGGAGCTCGCCCGTTCAATTTAAATATACCACACTGAAAATTTCAGGACACCCCCGTCTCTATATTAGAAGCGATGAATTTGCAATGACGCTCTTTGCTGAAGCTGAATATCCTACATACTGTGAATGTATACACATTTTTTTTTTTCGTAATAAAACCAAAAATATTAAACCGATTGAAGGAGAAAAATAGCAAATTATTAAAACTGCTTTTTTCATTTAAATTCTAAAATGTATATCGTTTTTATAATGTAAAATATTAACTATCTTTACACTGATAATTTCATTAGCTACAACGTCCTTTAAACCGGAAAACAGTAACGTTTACACACTACTGTTTGTAGGCAATAGGAGCTGCGGTGGTAGCTACCTAGACGGTATCCGTCAATAGAGACTAATGGTAAAATGATGATGGATGTTATCACACCATAATTTATCACTGTATGATATGTTTGACTGTTCATCAGTAAGAGATATGTTAGCATCATAAGCCCATAGATGTCCACTGCTGGACATAGGCTCTTCCCAAACATCTCCGTACCGATCGACCTTGCACTAGTTAAATTTTGACGTTTCCTTTCTCGCTACTTATTACTTGTTTTAACAAATTATTAATGAACTAATTATGTAATTAAACTCTTGAAATTAGAGTTAATTATTTAAACGAATTTTTAATTAAGTCATCATTAAAGTTATTACTTAAAATTACTTAGTTTTTGATAGATTTAAAATTGTTCCGAAAATGAATGCGGATTTTGTTTTAATAGCAAAATTATTATTAAAATTTTTCCCTATCTCAAAACTGGTGGAACTATTTCTGCCGGCAAACATTACTGTGTTCCGGTTTGAAGTGCCTTGAGCTAATGAAATTACTGAGGCAATGCAACTGAACATCTTACATCTCAAGGCAACGAGTGCGATATGGTGCTGTGTATACGAACTGGCGCCACTTATTTGTCGATAGGTGTATCACTTACCATCAGGTGAACGTCTTACTAGTCTCATCACTTTATAGTAAAAGAAATTCTCTATTTTTTTTTCTATTAAAATGTACTAATAAAGGAAGTGGCAAAAATACTTAAGTCACATAAATATTCGAAAGAACAGGAACTTTGAGGACTAAGAAGTCGTTAGCAAAAAACGCAATAAGGGCATCATGTATCTGAAACGATTTCCTGTTAGTACGTTAGGTTGAATTTATTTCTAGCATTCCTAGTATTACCTAACGGCGCCGTTGCGCTTGCAAATTGAAAACAAACGTCACTGCAGTTTTACGTATTTGTGAAAAGGTTCCAACGCTAAGATTTGTTCCGGAACAATCCGAGCAGGCAGAGTCATATTTTACTGGAATATGTTCCATTTATTTCATTCAGTGTTTGCTGAATTTATATTCAGTGCAGTTTGAAATGCTTTCTAAATGTAAATACTGCATGAGTGGGATCTGATTTTATAATTCATCATTCGTTCATCATCATAGACGTCTACTGCTGGACATAGGCCTCCCCCAAAGATTCCTCCATAATCGGGTAGGATTTTATATGGGAGGATATCGGCCATTCCCCACCTCTCTGGCCCAATTCGGGTTGGTGGTACCCAGAGCCTCATTTGTTGCAGGTGAGGTTGGCTTGGATCCCGTGAGTTGCATCATCACTAGAGAGTGAGTTGTAAGGGAACCTTGACACCCCTTTAGATTTTAAAATATCTTAAGACAACCATTTATCAATCTAGGTGGTACCTAGCAGCTTCTATTTCTCCCATCAAACTATACTGTGTTCCGGTTTGAAAGGCGCAGCTAGTGAAATTACTGAGGTAATGCGACTTAAGATCTATCTCCCCAGGCGACGAGCGCAATGTGGTGCTGTGTATATCATCTTAACTAGCACCACGTTATGAGCAGGCGTATCATATACCATCACTTCAACGTCCTCGTTTAGACGTTTTGTAGAATAAAAAAAAACTATTCTTTAGAGTAAAAAATCTTTATCTGCAGATTTATTGCGGAATCTAGAGAAGAAATTTTTTGGATTCTCTCTAGCAGGAAATCTACTATCTTCTTTTTAGTTTGGATTACTCTTACCCATACCACAACTCCGATATTTACTGGTAATGCTTTTGATTAGAGTTTTAGAGCTTTTTGTATTTGTATTCAATGAACTATATGCAGCAGTGGATGTCTATCAGCTGATGATGATGATGATGAAGATGATGGAATCTAGGTAAAATTCTGGGACGAAATCTCAGTTAGGGATGCTTTCGAATCATTAGAATTATAACACATTCTATAGTCAATACCTTGCGCTTACTTCTATTTCTTTTCACTCGTGCTTTATTATATCAAGCTCGATACTATTCTTTATTTGTTACTTTCCCCTGTTTTATTTTTTATTCAATGAAGCGATGAAACTAAGTGATACGCCTTCCCATAATAACGTGGCGTTAGGATATTCTACACGGGAACACATTACGCTCCTCGCCTTGAGACATGGGTAGTTAAGTCTTGTTACCTCAGTAATTTCACTAGTTGCCACCCCCTTCAATCCGGAACACGGTAATGACTCCACACTACTGTTTAGCGGCTGCAATAGAAGCTGCGGTTGTACCTATCTAGACGGTCTGGCAGCGAAACTTCCTTTAACGGTCTTAGGACATGCGGACTATTTAATAGCGCGTTATTAGAGCGAAGTAGTTTGTGAACGAGCCAGCGCGACGTGTGGCGACAGTGTGGAGATGTTCAGAGAATTCCCGAAGGCAGTTCCAGTACAAACTACACGCAGATATTCCCGATTCATATGTAAAACGCGCACGTTTCGCCGCGAAACGGTCGCAAGTGTAAATCGGTTTATCGGATTATAGAAGTTTGCGGCGCTGAGCGGAATTACGCGGATCCTACAGTTTTGTTAGCTATGAGGGATCTAGCTTTACTAAACAAACTTTCAGACGAGAAAGAGATGGGTGTATATCCACTGAGGAAATTATGTCAGTTATAATATAATCACACGCGTGATTCTTTATAAGATAAAGAAGAATGTAGAAAGGAAACTTGGCATATGTATACAGGTAGTTCTAAAATGTTTGTAAAGTGTTGTCTTGCAAACAATGATAGCGTCTGTTGTCGAAGACCGAGTAGGTAATAGTTATGAAACAGTAGTGTGCAAACATTACTGTATTCCAGTATGAAAGGCGCTGTAGCTAATGAAACTACTACAGCAATAGAATTTGCATCGTATGTCTAAAGGCAAATGCAATGTTGTGCCGTTTATACCATCGTAACTAATCCCATGTTATGTGCGGGAGTACAACTTACCATCAGGTTAATATTTCGCTCGTCTCCTCGATTAATAGAATAAAAAAAATCATTATCAGCCGATAAACGTCCACTGATGGACATAAGTCTTCTACTACTATTTCTACGCCGATCGATCTTGTACTACCCACATCCACTGGCTTTACGCGATCTTCGTCGCGATGACCGTCGCTCTCATCTCGTCGCTTCGTCGAATAAAAAAAAATATTTTGACTTAAACATATACTATTGATATAGGCGTCTGTATTAGTACTGTAATTAGTTCTATATTTGCTATATTTTCTATTCAAAACTCAAATATTTTAAACGAAGACAGTGCCGTACTTATTAAGTTATATATACTTATACCTTTTGTCTAACTTTTGCAAAAGACGTTCAAATAAATTACCTAAACATTTACAATTGCTCGTTTAAGAGGAATCGATGTAGAGACATCGTTGCAGCGCGACGGCTACAAAACAAGACAATAAACTTAATATACACAGAAACGAGGATAATAAACGGAAATTCGTAGCAGTGTGGCTACACCGTTTAGTAAAGTACTGCTTATTGGCATGTACCATTCATATGTAAATAGTGGTCCGGACGCTGCACGCTGCGGACCGCGCCCGCATTAAGTGGATTACAGCATGGGCTGGAATGTTCGAGATCGCTTAATGCCGTGCTATCAGGTGTTCCAGAATAATCTACGCCCGTATGAAATCCACAAACTGAAGTACTATATGTTAGATTTTAACAACATACTAAAAATATAGAAACACAACAAGAAACAAAAATTGAGGAGTCCAACAACGAAGAGAGAATGAAGTATGAAGTTTTATATAATTTAACTTATAATAAATCTACATCTCTAGACACTAAGTGATTAATACAAAAGCCTATTCCTTGCTGTATATATAAACAGCTTACTTTAATTTTACTTATTAGATAGCTTACGGTGAACTATATATAAATAACCAGCATATTCGCCATACACCAAGTGCAGCGAAGCCACATACCTTACTCTTGGAGAATCCGGAGATGAACAAGGAATATTCATTAGTTGATATAATTAAAGGATCATTAGCTAAAATATATATACAATCTCACCTGCATGCGGTGCAACCTGCTAATCAACAAATGAGGCTCTGCCTTCCATCAACACTTATTGAGCCAGCGTGGTGGGAACAAGCCCAAATCCCCACAATATGAACCTCTACAAACGTCGACCCGTAGTGCCTGGCACAGGATCAATCGATGTGGAGATCTTTGGGAGAGGCCTATGTCCAGCTGTGGACGTCTTGTGGCTGATTATGAAACAAAACGAGAAAGAGGTCCATAACAACGTGACGCTAGTTAGAACTATATCACATTCTGCTCTTCGCTTTAAAACCTAAAATATTAAGTCTCGTTACTTTAATAACTTTACTTGCTACAAACCGTCAAGTCATAACATAGTAAATTTTGCATACTACTATTTAGCGATAGAAATACGAGCTACGATAGTACCTAGACTTTTAATATAATAGGTCCTTACATATGAAATTGGCGTTTTGTACGGGAGGAATATAAAGTATTTTTTTTTGTAAAATATGTTTAATTAATCAAAGTATGCACTGTTGTTATCTATGCACTTTTGCGATTTCATAGGTAGTTCATTGATCCCTTTACTAAAAAACCATGGGGGTGAGAATCAATAAACTCTTTGAAGGCGGTTTGGACTGCCGCATCGGAGTTGAATGTTTTTTCTTGTAAGAAATTGTCCAAATTCCGGAAGAAATGGTAATCTGTTGGGACAAGGTCCGGGGAGTACGGTGGATGTCGCAGACATTCCAATTGTAGCTCATCTAAATTAGCGGTTGTTTGTTGTGCAGAGTGTGGTGGTGGTGTTGCGTTGTCGTGAAGCAGCAGTGGCCTAGAGCGATTGACCAATCTCGGTAGTTTAGCAGCTAGTTCTTCCTTCATGGTTTGCAAGTAATGATTCGATTTAAGATCCCTTCATCATTGTGTCGGTTAAGCAAAGTAACACAGCAGCAGCAGTCGACGCGTGTTCACAAGTCCGATTCACTCAATGCATGAGGTACCCATCGTTAATTTTTTTTTTACTTTCCCGATTTGCTTCAAGTGGATTAATACAGTTTAGTCACTTACCCCAAAGCCTGCAGCTATCTCTGAATTGCTTTGTGATGGATCCGCTTCCACAATAGCCTTTAATTCTTCATTTTTCATTGTGCTCTCCGGCCGTCCACGGGGTTGGTTCTGAATGTCGAAATTTCCAGAACAAAAACGTTGAACCCAAAAACGTACCGTGCTGTTGTTTGTGACACCAGCGCCGTACACATCATTAATCCTCCGAGCTGTTTCTGCAACACTGGTGCTGGTGCCACGGTAGAACTCATGCTCGTAAATATACCGATATTTCATTTTTTTTCCATTGTGCGGTAATAAGTGACGCCAAAGAAAAAAGTAACGAAGAAAAAACAAATGACTGACTGTTTTCAAAACTCCAATGTAGCAACTAAATGAATGTATAAATTTGAATTTGGAATTCTTAACCAAAGAGGAGATATTTCAGATCAAAGTAGTCAGTACGACAAAACGTCAATTTCATATGTAAGGACCTAATATTTATTAGCAAATGAGATTAGAGTGGTAACGAGATCGTCTACTTTTGCTTCAACATTTATCGCGGCAGGTGAATATTTCTCTGTCTATTTTATATCTGGTTACCTCAGTAATCTCACTGGCTACGACACCTTTATAACCAGAGTACAGTTTGCACGCTACTGCTCGGTGTTCGGTGGCAAAGATAGTAACTGCGGTGGTACCTACCTAGACGGTCTCTGGTAACAGAGACCTTTTTATTTTTGTGGAAAAATCCTACATCGGATACTCTTCTGTTGCTGGGTCAGCAGAACAATTATATATTTATTTTAACTTTTTACACCTCGTGTAAAGACAGACTTAATGCCATTGGCATTATCTTCCAGTCTACCTTGGGTAATGCAGAGATGATGAGGTAGATGCATCAACTAAATACTATATAATATATATACACATATAGACACACGTACATGATATTAACTAAATATTAAAAATCATTTCAATGGGGGATCAGTCCTAATGTCTTTGAGGAGAATTTCTCGTACTTTCTACTTAAAAGTACACCTATTAATTACTGTTCTGATATTTAGAGGGAGAGCATTCCAGAGAAGAATAAACTGGATAGAAAAAGAAGAGTAGACAATATCAGAGGTGTGTCAAGGGCACAAAAGAAGCGAGTTGTTAGAGCAGCGAAGATCTTTGTCGTGGTTAGTACCTAAATACTTAAAACAGGAAATAAGATAAGGAGGTGGTTTAGAAGTCAAAATACAAAATCGGATCAGTAACCATTTTAAGTGTGAACATGATCATACTTACAAATTATCGAATGCAGTTATTTAAAAGACGGTCATACTAATTATGCTGCACTCTTACCGGCTAAAACCCCACGGTCTCCTTCTCATAACCCTTGGTCGGAAGTACGGGATCGCTCGCAACAGAGACCTACCCTATCAATGGTAAGTCCCCCTTTTGTATTCATTTAAAGTCGAACTTAATTCAAAGTATATCGTAGAATTTTGTGAAAAATTCCATTTAAAAAAAAAACATTCATAATGCACGTGCCATTAAATACCAAAGCACGTAGAGAGGTGAAATTTTTGAAATAAATTTCATTCTGAAGTGTTGGGGAGCCAAAATAGGAGGATTAACTTCCACAAGTTTCAACGGCGGGGCGTCGCGGAGGCGCGTGACGTCATTACTAGCGACGTGAGCAATAACTAACGCTCCCACAGTTAACGTTGACCGCATTCAGCTTAAATTGAAACTTAACGTCACCACCATCGCACTGTGCCCTCTGTTATTTAAAACATTATTTTCTAACAGGTGACAAGGATTATTAAAGAAATTAAGAAATACTTTTGTTATTATTTCTTTAAAACAAGATACTTTCCTTTCCAGTACGTCTTTAGATACAACAATAAAAATTCTTATAAGATCTAAAACTTCAGTTTTTAATTTCTTGTTTATAAATATGACTATATATAACTTATTAAAGAGAAATGCGATTTTAATAATTTGTTTATTTGTTGAAAATACTATATTATGGGTTCCATAGAAATTAAAAACTCAACCCTTAGAGTAGAAGTGAAAGATAGATTTTGATTCTGTAAGCTCCGATAAGTCTTTATTTGATTTAAATGGATTTTTTTTTCGCCCAAATTTGTCGTAGCAAAATAAAAAAAAATCTAAGCTAAGATTCATATTGCTTAACTAATATTTGGGGAAAATATTATCATTGTATATTAGCGCCCGAAATGTTAAAATACTCTTCGTCTCTACGCTGAGTATAAACAAAACATGAATGTATTAAATAAATTAGTAATTGTAATTTAGTGTCATCATCATCATCAGCCAATAGACGTCCACTGCTGGACATAGGCCTTCCCCAAAGATCTCCATGTTTGTAGAGGTTCACATATAGTAGAAATTGGGCCATTTCCCACCATGCTCGTCCAATGCCGGTTGGTGAGAGCCAGAGCCTCGTTTGTTGTTCAGCTGGGTGCATCACGAGCAGGTAAGGTTGGCTTTGGTCCCGTGAGTTGTACGAGATCCCATACACCCCTATTATTCATTATCAGCCTGCGGTAATCCATTAATGGAAATAGGATTTTCCTCTCTTTCGGAATATTGAACACAAGCGGAAGCAACGAGTTTTATGACAGACTCTTATCAGCTAACAGTATTACACACGTACTTCCGGCGATTAGGCCTCTCTACGGAAGCATCGTGATTTACCTCATAATTATTCTGAAATGTTAATTAAATGAATCATCGTACGAATTTAGTAATATTAATAACGCTTGCACAATTGTTAATACCTTAATCAGGTCATTAGTTGATTACCACATTTGGAAATATTATAATTTACATTATCATTTGAATAAGCATAAAAAGGAATTGTATGAAGGAAAATTATCAGTCGATAGTAAAAGACCAAGAAGACAAGATGGAGGGATACAAGGTGTTGAAAGGAATCATAATATTAACAACAGTTGTTGCAGTCAGCCAACAATTTCAATGTCCGGAGAAAAATGGACAGTACCCAGATGAAAAGCAGTGTGACAAATATTGGGTCTGCTACGAAGGCGAAGTGACTGAATCACTGTGCCCTGATGGGTTAGTATTTGATCTAAACAGAACCGGAAGTATCTACAAATGCGACTACCCATTCAGTGTCGTTTGCGGCAACCGGACGAAGTTACAGCCCCCAAAACCATCGCTCAACTGCCCAAGACGTAATGGCTTCTTCTCTCATTCCGACTCTTCAATTTGTGACGTGTACTATCACTGTATTAACGGCGTTGGGAGACAAGTTAAATGTGTTGAAGGATTACATTTCGATCAGGATACTGGGCTTTGTTTATCGTATCTAGTTTCAAAGAGACAAAATTGCAGGTCAGATAAAAATTTCAAATGTCCAAATTTTGGAAGAATAGGTAAAAGTAGCGAAAAACCAATGTATCCAAATTTGAGTGATTGTAGAAAGTTCTACAAGTGTACTAGTGGTGCCGAAGCGATAGAACTTAGTTGTCCGCTAGGAGAGGTCTACAATGATGCTGAGCAAAGGTGCGATGAACCGGAAAATGTGGCAGGTTGTCAGGATTGGTACCAGAAGTACGAGGAATTCGATTACTCTACCGTAGACCCACAATACTTTTAAGACACAGGAATTAACAGTGACCTTAGGAATTTCCACATTCAGTATAGTTATTTGAATGTTGCAAACGTCTTCAACGGGTGAAGATGACGATGATGTAAAATCAAGAAGTTTACAAAAACTTTTATTCACTGTATATTTAGATTAGTTATTAATTAAAAAAATATATAATATCAAAAATAAACGTTGTTTTTTTATTTATAATTCTTGAAATAGTTAAGCGATGGTAGTACTCTCTAATGCTGGAAACTATCTGGGAAGGTACCACCTCAGCTTTACTTACTGCCGACGAACGATAATTTGTAAACAGTATCTTCCGATTTGAAAGGCGCTATAGCCAGTGAATTTACTGGGGTAACAAGATTTATATTCTCAGCTACATAAATGTTTAGTTGCATATATAAACTTTCATCCTCTATCACAGCCTCCTATATTAAAGTTATTTTTCTACAGTCTCGTTATGTATCAAAATCGGTAGAACGTTTTATGGTTCCAAACCTAACGTATCTATTCCTAACACGGGATGAAGAGAATTATTCTACCACTTCCTTTTTATGCAGAACTATCCCATATTTTCACGAAATTTCACGAGAAATATCTCATCCATTTCCACAAAATAAAATTGAAAAAATTTTCTTTCTTAAAGGAAATTTTAAGAGACGACTTTTTGTCATAATGAATATATTTTGCCCAAAAAAGGTTTTTGCATTTTATTGTTATTTTTTCTTCTCCTCTTCCTCTTCCCAATGAACTCTATTTCTAATATTCATCATCGTAATTCTTATTTCAGCCTATGGTTGTCTACTGTAGAACACAGTGATTAGTATTAAACAATGATTAAACTTATTACTTAGTTACAAAGTTCCGATGTTTGTCCGACACTTAATTATTTTCACTGCTAATGGTCTTTCGTTGTTTTATTTATAATTATTGTCTCAAAACATTAATGAACTTTGCTCAATTGTTCTAAACTTTCCAACAAATTCAATTTTATATTGTAAATAAACAATTTTGTTGGATTAAGCGTAAGTATCAGTTAGCATCTTCTTTTAATGAGATCGGCATCTATTTGTTTATTTTCTCCTACCTCAGCCATGTACTTCGTCATCAGCGATGTGATCTTCTGCAGGTGATTATAAAGGGTAAAGTTTCTGGAAGACGGCAGGTGGGGAGAAGTATAAAGTTATGATTCATAATCAATTCAGAAATCAGAACATCAGGGAATGGACTGGCATATCTGAGCCGTTCGAATTGTTCTGCCGAACTAGAGACAGAAAGAGCTGTACCACGCTGACCGCTAACCTTCACTAGTTGGGGAGGCACTTTAAGAAGAAGATTAGAAGTAAGTCTAATTTGCGAGAAGTCATCCGCTTGTGTGATCTATAGCTGGAGGAATGATCTATCATTGAAGTGGCTATTGATAAAAACTACTAGTCTTAGAGTTAAGACTGCCTTTAGGGAAACGTAAGATGGTAAGTAGTAGTAGTAAAGTAAGTAGTATACGCTTTATAACTAAAATGAAGGGGCTAAATGTAAATAGCCGAAGTTCGGAAGTTCCTTGAAAGAAGTATGTCCAACTGTGGACTACTTGGGTCTGATGATGTAGGATCTATCTTTCACCTAAAATTATCGCACAGAAGAAAGTTATAGCTAGCAAAATTTTGGGCCAATATTAGAACACAATGTATACAGTTTACTGAAAATCCTGCAACTATCAAAGCTCCATTATTTATGTGGCATTGGAATCAAACCAGGTAGTCAGTGCTATAGTTACAGTCACTGTGTTACATAGCAGTTAAAAGTAAAGAGTGAAATCGTTTTTTTTTATCGGATAGAAATCTTCTAATACCGTGCTTCTGAGAGGAAGACAAGATTATGTGGGATTTATACCAACTAAACCCTCTCGGTGGTTATTTTCAGTGCTTTGCCAGAGGCCCTGGGATCTCCAACGGAACACACCAGTGCCTTCCGGCACTGCGCGTAAAGTCCCAGGAAAGGCTGCAGCCCTCCTCGACATCCTCGCTTTAGTACGATAAAAACTAGACTACCTCGTACAGGTCGTTCGTCCCTGACTCGCTTAATGGACAATGAGGGTCCCGCCTTTAAACCCCTTTTAGTCGCCTTCTACGGCAGGCAGGGCTTACCTTGGTCCTATCCTTACTAGCCCGAAACTACAGGATAAAGATAATGATATCTACAAACACGTGATTTTCTCACTTAAAGGCACCAGCAGGAGTCTCTCACAGTAAATTCGCTTCCAATTTTGGCAGTTGAGTGAAACTTTTCCAATTTTCCGAGCGGCGGGGCGCGGGATCGCACCGTTTCGTATAGCGTTTGGTATTTTTCCAGTTCACGAGCTACGGAACCCGTAACACGTGTGAACTGAGTCAGAAACATTTGCACACTGGCCCGTTACTTTGACCTCAAACTTTTTACTTCGCCTGACACTTCGTTATTGTCGATGGCCGTCCACAGCTGGACAATTGCACGAGATGGGCGATGACCGAAACGGTTCATATGAAACTCTAGTGTTTGATTTCCGGTGTCCGTTATACTACAGTTTAAATAATACGAAAAGGGAAATGATTGACATCATGATCAATGTTTGTTAGTTTTACTTTATTATGAAGTAAAATGTAATCTATATTTGTTCAGAGCGATAAACTTCATCTATATTAAATTACAAAATATTGCATAAGAAACCGTCTTCATAATCCCACTGCTGGGACTCTAGGCCCTATCTCACAATAAGAGAACACTAGCAATAAGACTAATTATTCACTACGCTGACAAAGCGATGGGAGAAATCTTAAAACTTCAATAGATACTCTTAGCATATGTTGGACTAGTTTAGATTTTTTGCTTCACCGGAAGTTCAGCTCAGTTCAAGCTCGGTTGGAATCAAACCTACGCCTCCTAAGCAGCACATCGTGAAGTATAGATACACAAAGCGGGCTCCGACCGCTTCCAGTGATAAACGTAATATTTTCGCACTAATGAGAACCAATTGGCTGGAAAATGAGCATTGGCGGTGATCAATCTTTCGGACGGGCTCAACGTCAATCAATCTCCATAAAAATTATGTCCGGTTTTATTTTTAGACAGGCCAATTAACTTTATTGCAACAGACGGACCAGAAAAATATATATTTGAATAATTTCACCCTGAAATATTAATGTTTTAACCCCTCTCGCCGCGTTATGAGAATTATCTTAAAGCCTCCCCATAAAAGGATCATGCATGTTTATGGCTTGTTTGTACGTAACTTCCATATGGTATTAAACGATAACGAGGGTGAAGAAAGCTCGCCTAGAATACTTTAACTCTAATGACTATTGTACCTAGGTCTACACGTGGCGGTAGCTAGGAGAAGAAAGAAACAGAGAGAGAGAGAGAGAGATAAACGTTGCAATCTATAGTACATTTTAATAAAAATTTTATCTGTTGTTCCTTCAAAGAATTAAAAAAGTGTTGATCAATTCCACTGCCTCTTCGTCTCCCTTTCCCTCGCGCTCTCTCTCTCTCTCTCTCCCTCCCTCTGCCTCTTCCTTTCCCTATTTATCTCAAATTATCGAGAATTCTAAACAACGTGGCGTTATATCGATGTATATACACATTGTGCACACTAAGACACAGGATGTTAAATCTCGTTACCACGGTAATTCCACTAGCTACCTTTCAAACCTGAAATCGGTAATATTTGCACACTACTGTTTGTCAGCTGCTATCGAGACCTACCATCAAAATAGTTGGAAAATGCCTTGCTAGAAAGAGAGAGAGAGAGAGAGAGAGAAGGAGCATTTAAAATAACATTTGTTTTGTTCGATTGAATATAAATATAATTTTTTAATTATATAATTTTCGAGTGTCCGTGTGCAGTAGAGTACTGGGCGCGCTCTAGACTGCAGCAGGAAGAATAGACGAAGGATAAAGAAACTATATATAACTTGTTTTATCTCTTTCTCTTACAAATTAAACCCATTAAATAGATTTTTAGTCTATTTTTCGTTACCCGACCGTCTAGGTACCACCGCAGCGCCTGTACATATTGCCGAACAGTAGTGTGCAAACATTTCTATGATCCGGCTTGAAGGGCGCTGTAGCTAACGTAATTACTGAAGTAACCAGAATTAACATCTTATCTATTAAAGTGACGAGCACAATGTGGTGGTGTTATACGTTATGACCTTGTGAAAAAGCTTCAAATCGCACAGAGAGTAGATCCGCAGGAGAACTAAGGTCACCGACATAGTCCAAAAGATTGCTAGCCTCAAGTGGCAATGGGCAGGACATATCGCTCGAAGGACTGACAGCCGATGGGGCAGTTGCAGCAGTGTTGGAAGTTGACGATCTGGTGAAGGTTACGGGAAGCAGCTGGATGCGGGCAGCGCAGGATCAATCGATGTGGAGATCTTTGGAGGAGGATTATGTCAGCAATGGACGTCTGTCGGTTGATGATGATGATGACATTCTATGGGCGGAGGTACGACTTACCTACTTAAATGTGTTGCCTTTTGTATAATTAAAACGCTTTCACTTGTTTTAAAAGAATACAGCTTCCGTTGAGATATGAGATTACTTTAAGAAAATTGTGAATTTTTTTTTTTACATTGTTTTGGCACACAACGTATTCGAGACGCTTCCCTTAACATAATGGAATCAGTTTTTTTTTAATCTTATTTCCGTCCTAGAACTGTTCCACATTTACATTTCATAACAACCCTCCGTTTCATATTATATACAAATATACATATTTATATGTAATATGGAACTGGTGTTATGTGGAACACATCACAAGAGACCTATGTCCAGCAGTGGACTTCCGTCGGTTGAAATTATAATGATACATATTTACCGTTGTAACAATAACATACTATATAAACAAGTATCACAAAAAACAATTTTACCCTGTTCCGGTTTGAAAGACGCTGTAGCTAGTGAAACTTTTTAAACAATTAAGTGATGAAACAAACGTGACATTCAGCTGATGGTAAGTGATAATGCTCATAACAACGTGGCGCTAAATGGGATGTTATACACAGCACCACATAACGCTTGTCGCATTGTGACAATATTATGACTCATTACCCTAGTATTTACACCAGCTGTGGCGTCCTTCAAACCGGATCACAGTAATGTTCGCACAGTACTGTGTGTCGGCTGCAATAGGCGCTGCGATGGTACCTACCTACCTAGGCGGTCTCACAGAAACCCAAATACACTACTATTGTTTTAATCATATATGTCCTTTCATCATCACCTAATAGACGTCCACAGCTGGGCATGGGCCTCCCTGAAAGATCCCCACATCCATCGGTTCTGCGCTGTCTGCATCGCACCAGGGGTTGTCGTTTGTAGGGGTTCATATGTCGGGACTTGGGTCATTTTCCAACACGCTGGCCCAATGCTGGTTAGTTGGCGCCAGAGCCTGGTTTGTTAATTAGCAGGGTGCACCACAAGCAAGTGAGGTTGGCTTGGGTCGGTACAGGACACCTTACAACCCTTTATTACAGGAAAAAAAAAGAAAGTTCCCTTCGTCACTTTTGACCCCAATCTCGTAACACCAAAGCTCGCTTTAACATTACCCCATCTTTTGTGACTGTTCGAAATGGTCCTATAAAAACTCCGTTAGCGGTGGTAAATGGATTTATTCCGGCTGAACCTAACTTTCGCTTTACCGAAGTTAAATAAGTCACCCCCTAAAATTTCTCTTGTAACAACTCAATCAGGTGAACTCGACTGCTTAAAGTTTTTCCTTCATCGACTGGACGAAAGGCGGTTTGAGCTTTTTTTTTCTAATTGAAACTTGAAACCTTTACAAAGCTTTCAAAACTTGGGGTCAGTTAAAAAGGATAAAATTGTCAAAGTTCTAACACTGAACGGTGTCTTTAGTAATCACGCTCTGCTAGTTTAATGAGTTTTAACACAATTAAAAATAGGGTTAATATTAACTAACTACGGTTCATCATCATCATCATCATCAGCTGCATCTATCCACTGCTGGTCATGTGCTCTCGCCCAAATATCTCCACATCGATTGGTCCCGCGTTGCTCGCATGCAGTGGCTTCCCGCGGCTCTCACCAGATCGTCGGTCCACCTTGTGGAAGACCTCTCAACACTACGTCTACTGGTACGCGGCCGACACTCCAGGACCTCACTGCTCCATCCGTCGTCAGGTTTACAAATCTCCACACATTACTATTCAAAGTCAAAGAAAAAAAAATTAAACAAAACGAACTGTACTAAAAAATCTGTTAGTGTTTTTACTAGATACGGAATACTATAGGTAGCGGAAAATCTTCGCATCCAGCACAAAACCTAATGGAGGATCCCACAAGAGTGAAGATCTTTGTGGGACTTATATCCATCAGTGGGCATCTATCAGGTAATCATGATAAATATACAATTTCAATTAATGCTGTATAAATTTGTATAGCTTATTAATATTTTGAACACTTTAAGTAGAGCTTTTACACATAGTTGTAAGTTAAAATTTTTCTTAGTAAGTTTTGGCATTTATTTTCTTCTACGTTTGTATTTTATTGGTAACAGTCTCTGATGCCAGGGACCTTCGAAATGAGTACCACCGCATCTCCTACTTCTGCCACCAAACAGTAGTGTGCATCAATTAATATGTTAAAATTTTAAGTTTGAGTACGGGCAAGCGAATCTCTCACCATCAGGTGTTGATCGTTGAATAAAGAAATAATTTGATTGTAAAGGATGAAAAAGTAGGTTAAATGTCCTGTAAGGATCAAAACATGACAATAATGAAAGATCTATTGACTATAGCGAGTGTCTTACAAATGTTTCTTTATAGTTCTCTCTGAAACATTGAAAAGGGTTGATGTGGAATTTATTCGCTCTCACAATTTACATTGTCCATGACAGTGGAGATATGGATCCGTGCCGTTCAACACCAACGCGGCGACCCATTCACGGTACGAACGGCTGACAAAGCGAACGTAACACTAAAGGTCTTCCGATGAGCGACGCGGCGCGCTCATCCCCCGCATTGTGACCGGCTGAATAGCCTCTGTCGCTTCCAATAGAGTAATTCCACCTTTAACTTCAAATATCACTCACTATTATATCAAACAACATAAATATTATATAACTGGCTTAACTGTTTTGGCCCAATATCATCAGCATGCCGTGCCTTATGCATTTTGAACTATACTGGAGAAATTGCAAAAAATCCGGTTTTCAACTAATCTCGTCAATTGAAAGTGTATAAGACTGGTCCACTCCTGTACATGATTAAACTATCTGTACTGTAGTCTACCTGGAATAAGTAACCCAGAAATTTTGCCTTTCACGATCAACCTGGGGAACTCACAAAGTCAATAAGATTCACTTAGATGCTACATTTTAAAACATGTGATTTAAATAAATTTTTCCAATTTCTGTATGTACCACAATCAATTTATATAACTTCAATAAAGTAACCAAATTAAATAAAGATGATCTGAATACAACGCGGATGCTGTATTGAGTAGTATATGTCAGCAAATTTACAATACAAGAACGGTGGCCTCCGGCACGAACTGGAGATCTCTTTGTTCATCTCTTTTTCCGGGCACGAGTGTACTCCTAGTTATATTATAATTGTCAGTTATCATTTATAAAAGTAATTAAATGATGAAATAAAAAAAATAATCTTTATAAGTTGTACCATTGCTCTGACGGCATTGAACTTGTCTACATATTATTAACTTCTATTATCTTCGTGTAATTTCTCTTTTTAATTGTTAACTCTAAATCCATTTTGAAACCATCCGTAAAGTTACAATCTGCAACTTGGCAAGAGATGGCGCAGGTTTATTTTTAAATCTACCGAGGAAAACACCGCTCTTTCGCTCGGAACACTTTGAGAAGCACTTCAATTTCCTAACGTCCCACAAAGCCCTGCATTTTCGCTGTTACCGCTCTATTTGATCGTGCGTCATATTATTTTATAGAAATAGAAAAATCAAGTCAAACATACGAACAAATATTTCCAATTTTTCAATATGTATCAAATCGGCTACACTTCAATCTAAATGCGATGAGTCTACGACCCTCTACGACTGGAAAAAGCGACGTTTCGATATCCGCTGTAAATGAACTAATGAATGAATAATCGAATGAGCGAACAAATGATTTATAATGAACAGGTCAATGGAAAATGGATGAACTAACGAACTAATAAATGAATTCAATTAACAAACAAATGATTGATAACGAACGGTTAAATGGACTAATGAGTACATTTCAATTTTAAACGTACTGAACAACGTAAATTTAAGACTGTGAACTCTTCTCTCACTAGCTAGAATCATCAGCGTATAGACGTTCACTGCTGGACAAAGACCTTCCTCAAAAGATCTCTACATGGATCGGTCACACGCTGCCTGCATCCAGCGACTTCTTGCAAAACGCCGGGCACTAGGGGCCGTCGTTTGTAGAGGTATATGGGGGGATTTAGATTATTTCCCTCCACGCTGACTCAATGCGGGTTGGTGAGAGCCAGAGCCTCGTTTGTTGATTACCACAAGTAAGTGAGGTTTATTTGGGTCCCGTGAGTTGTTGTGCGAGTATCTGGTGAAATTACTGGGGTAATGGGACTTAACATTTTATATGTCACAGATAAGTTTAAATATCCCAAAAACATGTTTCGAGCAAACGTTTCTCTTTCCGTTATTAAAATTTAACTCATGTATAACGGATCCGCTGGCGCTGAATCTGATGAAGCCGTAAAAGTCTTTAAGAAGTCTAAGAGCACCAGCTTGATCTGAACAAAAAATAGTAATGTAATGAAATTATTTCTTACAAACAACTTTTCCTTTATGAATGACACGACTGGCAATACAGAGATAGTGAACTTATTCGGAGCTACAAATCTTGCCTAAATAAATGGAGAAGGCATTAAGCATCATTGATTTCAGAATTATGCTAAAACTTTTAGGACTCTTGACTCATATCAGAAGAAATTTAAAATATTTTTTTAACCGTACCTCCGTCGTCTGTCCCTCTCATGTCAGAGAAGTAGGCATGTCATACTTTTCTTTTATCTCAGTATGTTTATATTATATATATGTATACAAATAAGTTTTATATCTGTAACGAAGCGATTAAAACTCAGTTTGTGGTATTGCGGTTAATATATATATATATATACTTGATCCCAAAAAATATCGTCTAAATATAGTACCGTTACAATTGTTTTGGTACATTTGTAAAATAGGCTGAGCGTTCTGAAGATACGCAGGTTCAATCCCCATTAAGCTTTGCTACCAATAAAGAAAACCATCAGGAGAAAATCAACTTGTTCCATCAATAATTTTCATAGATTTAACGTCCATCAAGCCTCACTTGATGTATGAGTTTGACACACTTGACCTTGAGTGTCCCATTTTAGGAAAAAGTCCCAACTCCTAATGGGAAGATCATTTCATATAAGTATCAAATATATAGGTTAGAAGTACAATACGTTGTACATAATAAACAAAAGTTAGAACATTATCTTAAAAAAAAAAAATCCATGTTAATATTATAACTTAAGATTTAATTTAAAAGGAAATAGAAGATAGAGAAATGGATACTATATTCAGAACCTAGTATTAAGTTAAAGCGATCACTGACCCGTACATCGCGAGGGCAGGTTAAGCAAATGGACGTCCTGTATTCGTATAAGGAAGCCGGCGAATGTAAAATGTTTATTTGTATTTGTCATCGTCATCGTCATCATCGCCATCATCATCATTTTATTTATTGAACGCTTATGGAACTATCAAATTTTACTGACTTTTTCATCTATCATCTATCATTTCTAAGCAATATTCTATAAATGTTTCCCTTGGGAAGTAGTCCTACATTATTTGCATTATATTAGGTCCTTACATATGAAATTAGCGTTTTGTCGTACTGACCATTTTGATCTGAAATATCTGCTCTTTCGTTAAGAATTCCAAATTCAAATTTATAAATTCATTTAGGTGCTACATTTGAGTTTTGGAAACCGTCATTCATTTGTTTTTACCTCATTATTTTTTTCTTTGGCGTCACTTATTTCCGCACGGTACGAGTTCTACCCTGGAACCAGCACCAGTGCAGCAGAAACAGCTCGGAGGATTAATGATGTGTACGGCGCTGGTGTTGCAAACGACAGCACGGTACGTTTTCGGTTTCAACATTTTCGTTCTGGAAATTTCGACCTTCAAAACCAACCCCGTTGACGTCCGGAGAGCACAATGAAAAATGAAGAATTAATTGCTATTGTGGAAGCGGATCCATCACAAAGCACTTCAGAGATAGCTGTAGGCTTTGAGGTAAGTGACTAAACTGTATTAATCCACTTAAAGCAAATCGGGAAAGTAAAAAAACTTGAACGACGGGTACCTCATGCATTGAGTGAATCGAACTTGCGAACACGCGTCGACTGCTGCTGCTGTGTTACTTTGCTCCACCGACACAATGATGAAGGAATCTTAAATCGAATCATTACTTGTGATGAAAAGTGGATAGGTATTGAAGTCAGGTACTTACGTGCTTTAAAAGTTTTTTTTATAAATAAAATTTTATTTTAAGATTAAATAAAAATTTATGACTGACGCCTTATTTTTTACTGTCACGACTTTTAAAGAACCTGTTTTAAAAGTTTTAGTCTTTAAGTGATGATTATTAATTAAATTTAATAAAACAATGATTAAACAATTATTATTACTTTAAAATTTGTGTGCAAAAGAGTAAGAAATAAAATCATCGAATTTTTTCCTAGAAAATCGTGAACTTTTTGAAAAATATTTAAAAAATTAATAACTCCTGAAGCATTGTTTCTGTATTGGGTATTCCATACATAGATAGACAGGACACGAGCTATACTTTAATACCTCCACATCTTTTACACCTATTACCCTTTCACCCTGTATATATATATATATATATTTGAAAGAAAAATTGTGTTCTAATTGTTTGTTTATTTATAAACAAAACTGATCACATTGTCCACTAGTGGGAACTATCAAACGCCACCCCGTCGGAAACGTACGTTGCAGCGCGGTAATGGTCGCGTTTTCATTGCCCCCTGTAAATTTTACTGAGCACTAAATGGGTTCTATTTTCTATGTACTGCCGATATAAAGGAACCTATACACTGGAATTTTTTTTTATTTAAGGTAACGACGAGACGAGTGGGCCTATCACCTGATGATAAGTAATAGACCAGCCCGAAAAACCAAGCGCCAGTTAGGATGTTATACACAGCACAATATTGAGATATAAATTGTAAGTTTCAGCTACAACGTACTTCAAACCGGAACACAGTAATTTATTCAGACTACTGTTTGACAGTACACGGCAGTATGACAATAAAAATAAGCACTTCATTGGTGTCTAGTTAGACGGTGTCTGGCAACAGGAACCTTCCTCCTGTACAACAAGGACTTTCCAGTAGTTATGTATGAATTTTGAGAGATGATGATGATAGGAGGAAAGTAGAAAAATAGAGGAAGTGGAAAGGATTAATTTAGCTCTGCTTAATTTATATTTGTTCAGCTGTATACTTGACATGTATTTTATAATATATAAATAGCACCATCAATGTTCCCTCGTCTGGAAGTCAGGGCTTGCACAAGGACAGAGTCAAATCCATTAGGTTCACCAAGTGTGACTTGGCGGATATCAAATCTTCAGGAATGACTTCGTTTTTAAAGCATGCTGATTTCTTACCAATGCTTTCCTCCACCGGAAGGTCTAATTCAGTGGGGATCGAACCCGGACCTTTTTGAGAATTACATACGACCGCCTTATATACTTATGCTGTCAACATATAGATAATGCTTTTGATATTATGTTCTTACTAACTTATTATGAAGCTTTTTCATTTCCTGTTGAACATAGATTATATATATTCGTACATATATATATATGTGTGTGTGTAGGATGTATGAGTGATAGATGCTTGGAACGAAACGTAAGAAGGAGACAGTAGGCACGAGCGAGAAGGAGAGGGATATACTAGGAGGTTAGAAATATACGTGAAGGGATGGTGAATGTGCTTATGGCTTTTTTGTTTAAAAAATAAAAACCAGGGTTTTTTGAAAAACGATTCCCCTTATTTCCGCGCCCTCAGTCCCACATATATATATACACTGGTTATATATATATATATATATATATATATATATATATATATATATATATACTGGTTACTATCCGCCCGCTTTGCTGGCCGTAATATAAAACTAGACTTGAAATAGTTGAAATATTCTTTAAGAGCAAACTCAATCGCAAATGACTTTCTCTAGCTGCCGTTACCATGGCAACCGCATAAATATTACGAAATGGAAATGTTTATGAAAGTCGATTAGAAATGAAACAATGAAGTATCTATGAAATTCAAAAATTAAATATCCTCTAACCATCAATCATTCCGCGTAGAATGCTCACGTTCCCGTGTCGATCGATGCGTTCACTAGTTTTCGCGTGATTGGCGAACAAAGGTAACCCATATTCATTATATATATATATATATATATATATATATATATATATATATATATATGTGTGTGTGTGTAATATTATTTTTTAAGGATATATTAAAAATGCGGTTAGCATACATTTTATAACCGTACTTTCATACAATAACAGCTTTTATAGTCTGTATCATTGCGAACGAGTTGCCAGTGAAGATTTATATCGTAAAAGCTCCAAAAAAAAAAACGTAATTGTATCATTTCACGTGGTAATGGTGGTGAATATATGTTGTAATATACCAGTAGCAGTGAACAGTTTCCCACCAGATGTTTCACAAAATATAAGCGAAAGTAATAGCACTGTATGGAGACATCTCCAGCAGTGGACGTCTACCGGCT
The DNA here is from genome assembly GCA_029030555.1 of Ornithoptera alexandrae. Lineage (NCBI taxonomy): Eukaryota > Metazoa > Arthropoda > Insecta > Lepidoptera > Papilionidae > Ornithoptera > Ornithoptera alexandrae. The sequence continues at coordinate 6,951,454 of JARDVY010000296.1, read as the reverse complement.
GATGATAATGATGAACCTTTCGACTGTGGTCATCATAAGTGGGCTGTTAAGTTGCCGACGTGTGATAAACAAGTTTAATAAGTCCGCAAACGTGTAGGCTGCTTTACAGTAAGGAAACACTTTGTTTATCCTGATACAGGATGCCTTTTTATTGCTCCAACGGATTGATCGTAACTCTTCTTAGTGCAGACTTAGTGTAAGACTCGGTGAATCTCTAGTTTCCATTTAACTCTGTCTACTATATTGCTATGAATTGCTTAATCACTCTCTTCGCGTGATTGTAGAGACTTCTTTTTAACTCTTTCCCCCGGGCATAAGTCGCCCTCGACTTCGTTTCGTTATTTCTTTACATTTCCTAGTTTCCTTCCTCATTCTAAGCTTCCATTGTCTTCACCATTTTAATCTTCCATTTATCTCTCTCATCTATTCTCCATCCTAACTCTTCTGTTCCGTCTACTACATTTCTTTGTCCATTCCTTATTCTATACATTTAGTCCTTAATTTATTCTTACTTCTACATCCTGTACATAATTTCTTCCCTTAATTCTATTCTTATTATTTCCACTCTTTTCTCTTTTTGCTATACTATTCTATATATTTTGTTATCATTTATTACTCTGCTTACAGAAATGCAAAAACACTGGACTGTGATCCTCACTCATCATGTAACGACCTTTGGATGAACTTTAAAAATCTGATGGTAACTTATTTATGCTCACTAAATCACAGCAAAATACAACACTGTCCAAAGATGGTAGAACTTTGGTCAGTGTTCCAGTTCGAAGGGCGCTGTAGCTAATGTAATTACTGGAGTAAAGATACTACACATCTAATGTCTCAAGGCAACGGGCACAATGTGATACTCCATATATCATTGTTATGAGTTACTACCACTTACCATCAGGTGAACGTCTCGCTCGTCTAACAGCTACGTTGAAAGACAAAACTGTGTTCCGGTTTGAAGTGCTCTATAGCTAAAGGACATGCTGAGGTAACGAAACTACTTCATATCTCTCAAGGCGACAAGCACAATATGGTGCAGTGTACGTCATTCTAACTAGCGCTATTTACTGATGGTAGGTCTGTGTTACCGCACACCCTGTTGTAGTCGAAAACCATTAGTGTACAGACATTAGTGTTCAGGTTTGAAAGGCACTGTAGCTAGTGAAATTACTGAGGTAACGAAACGGAACATCTCATGTCTCAAGCCGAACTAGCACAATGTGATGCTGTATACATCATCCTAGCCACCATCTAGCGTCTTAGTAGTCTCGTCGCTTTGTGGAATAAGGAAAAGACATTGTGCTCGACGCTTTAAGGCATGATATATATAATCTAGATATACCAGTAATTCACGTAACATCCTTCGAACCGGATCACGGTAATATTTGCACAATACTGTTAAATCAAATAGATTATAGGTGGTATAGACCAATACATTTGTAAATAAATAACGCTATTTGAAAATTTCTGAATGCGCATCATCTAATTACTATTCATTAGTAAAGTATTTAGTTGTTTATCAGAGGCGAGAGGTCGACGCATAGTCGTTCGCAAACACAACAATAAATTAGTATAGGCCGTTAAACGGTCTGACTGTCGGGCAGTAAAAACTGTTATCTATAGACAGTAAAAGAGAGAGCCATAAACGATATAGGAGCCACTCCTTCGATTGTCGGCGCTAATTTTTACTTTACGTCTTAATTGTAATGAGCGAGCGCAATTTGTTAATGGAGCTGTTATTTTAACGCTAAAATATATACACAGCTATTTAATTAATAACTTAATTTATTAGCGTGAAATATTAACATAAAGTTGAATGAAAATTTTAAGTCAACGTACCGTTGTTTAGTTATAGTTTAAACCTGTTTGGTGGTAAATCTCTATTGCTGCTGCCCTGTAGTCACGGGCTAGTAAGAATACTAAGGTAAGCCCTGTCTGTTGTAGAAGGCGACTAAAAGGGTCTAGGAGTTTCGCGGGCCTTGAGGGTGGGGACCCTTATCGAACAAGCGAATCTGCGTGGAACAGCATATGGCTCAGCGATGGTGCCTAGAAGGGCTAAACTCTCTCCCAGAGACATGTAACACAAAGTGTAGAGGGGCACCGGTGCGTTCTGTAAGAGATCCACGAGCCTCCTCGAATGCTGATGCAAATCACCGAGGAGGTTTTAGTGAGTAAGATTCTCACATAACCCTGACTTCCCCCTAGAAGCAGGGTATCCTTAGAACATTTTCCCCCCTGAAACCAAGAAAAAAGGTTTCCATTACTAAGAACCACCGCAGCTCCTATTGCCGTCGCCAAATATTAGGTCCTTACATATGAAATTAGCGTTTTGTCGCACTGACCACTTTGATCTGGAATATCTCCTCTTTGGTTAGGTATTCCAAATTCAAATTTATAAATTCATTTAGCTGCTACATTTGAGTTTTGGAAACAGTTATTCATTTGTTTTTACCTCATTATTTTTTTCTTTGGCGTCCCTTATTACCGCACAATTCCGGAATTTGGACAATTTCTTACAAGAAAAACAATTCAATTCCGACGCGGCAGTCCAAACCGCCTTCAAAGAATTTATTGATTCTCACCCCCAGGGTTTTTTTAGTAAAGGGGTCAATGAACTACCTATGAGATGGCAAAAGTGCATAGATAACAACGGTGCATACTTTGATTAATGAAATATATTTTACAAAAAAAAATGACGTTATATTCCTCCCGTACAAAACGCCAATTTCACATGTAAGGACCTAATAGTTGTGTTTAAACATTACTGTGTTCTGGATTGAAGGGCGCTGTGGCCAGCGAATTTATTGAGATAACAAAATGGCATCTTATATAATGGCGACTACAATATGATGCTGTCTTATCAATATCATCCTAATTAGAGCCACTTCACTACGGTATATTATTTACCATCTAATGAACTCCTTGCTAGTCTCATCAGTTCGATGGTAAAAACATGGCTGTGATATGTAATCTTATCAAACTACATGTAACCTTAGAATCTTCGAAACTGCTGATAGGTCTCTGTTGCCGGAGATCGTCTAGATAGGTACCACCGCAGTACCTATTGCAGCCGAGAAACATTTCCGTGTTCCGGTTTGAAAGATGTTCTATCTGGGGTAATTACTGTGCTAAAGATACACATTAACTCCCAGGCGACGACGGCAATGTGGTGCGGTGTATATCATCTTAACTAGCGCCACATTGTTATGGGCAGGCGTATCACTTACGATTAAGTGAACGTCCTGCGTGAACGCTTAATTGAATAAAAAAAAAAACCGAACCAGAGAGCAAGCGATAATCCAACGGAACAGGGGTAGTTGGAATTATTTTCCAATAGTGTCCTGAGGAATATGGAGAATACGTAACATTCTTCCGTACGAGGCAGCGGAAGATTTCGATAATAAAATTTCATTTGTACTGAAACGTAAAATGGCGCACGAGCAACTTTATTGGAAACTCTACACCGTACAGATATTGAAATAAATCGAATACTTTTCGATATCGAATTGTTCGCGTTAAGCTCATCACATAAATAACTTAATCAGATTAAAAATTGATTAGGTTCTTTATATCAACAACCCCATATACTCGAATATAATACTTCTTGATATAGGAGAAATAAACATCAATTATACTTAAAAAGTGTATACCTAGTAAAAATACCTGTTAAATATTAGTACAGCACCTACATGTTTACCTTTATATAGGGTGGCGCAAAAGTAATTCTCCTATCAGAAAATGCTATAAATTTTTCCTTGATGTAAAAAAATTAAAAGACCAAATAAAAATAATCCACAAGAAGAATCAAAGTTTTTCATATTTTTTTTTAAATTACAGCCAAAAAACATAGGAAGGTTATTTTTGCGCCACCTTGTATACAAGGTATACAAGGTGTATAAATATAAAAAAATATAAATTTGACGCAATAACTACTTTAATTGTGTTATAGCTGTCAATATAATATCCTATGTTATTAGTCCTATTATCACTTAATAACACGTGAAATTTAAATTAAATCCGACAGCATATTATAAACCCAAAAGAAACTACAGTTAAGAATGTACATTCTCCATTGGAGATACATGTTATTTAAACTTTATAGTTAAGTAGTTTCGAAGATTAACAATAAAGTTATTTTATGCTTATATACTCGTTAAAATTAAATTATATACTTTCAATAAAATTTAAAGCGCTTTCATAAATAAAACGTCCTTTCAAGTTAAACAATGCTAACGAAGACTAATTGCCTGTCTAGATACAAAACCAAGTTATTTCATAAACAAAACGAACGCGGCCCTCGACTGGATTACTTGAGATATCTTCAAATACGAATTTGTTTCAATTTAAGTTCTACTTAAAATTTGGATTACTGACAACTTAACATTCTTAATGAATATAAAACCTTTAAGTTATTAAGTTAGCAGATATTGATAGACGTTCAGTGGTAGTAAGTCTCAGTTGTGAAAAACCGTTTAGGTATCACCGCTGCTCTTACTTCTGCGCCGAACATTAGGCACATTCCTGTTTGAAGTACGTTTTAGCTAGTGAAATTACTGAGGTAACATGTGTTAAAGCGACGAGTATAACGATGTGCTGTGTATATCATCCCAACCAGCGTTAGGCTGTTGTAGTCGCTTATCTTAATAAAAATCGGTTGATGAAACGGCAACCGGGGAAGCTACAAAAAAAAAATGAAATGACTACATTATACTTCAATATGTTCCGATAATCAATATTTAATATTAAGTATAAGATATAACAATTGATTAAAAAATATTAAAGCGCGTAACTGCTTCCACCAAGACGTAAAGATGTAAGCGACAATAGCGGAAGTAGTTTGCTTCGTAGAGCGGAAACGTTTACGACTAATCGGTCTGTTTGTCACCATTTAATGGTCACACACATCATCATCAAATCACAAACTCTTCAAGACTATATCTATAGTGCAGTGCATTATTTGGAAGTAGTAAATTGATATCATCACAATCATCATAATAAATTATAGAAGTCCATATTGAGCATAGATCAAAGCTGTTAGTATAATCATAAACGCTACGAGTCTGTTATCAGTTCTTATCTCTCACATTGCGGAATATAATAAAATATTGTCTCAAAGCGTCGATCGCAATGTGATGCAGTGTATATCATCCTAACTAGGGCCACGTAACTCTAATGGTAAGTGAAACGCCTGCCCATAATATGGTACTACATACATACATAATGTGCTCGTCGATAGATATAGGTTGTTAGTTTTGTCACCTCAGTAATTTCACTAGCTACAACGCCCTTCAAACCAAAACACATATATATACTAGCTGTACCTTACTCGCTTTGCTAGCTGCAATATAAAATTATTTATATAGCAACTGTTACGTTGAGACACAAGATGTTGTCTCGTTGCTCCAGTAATTACACTGCCTACAGCGCCCATCAAACCGGAACATAGTAATTGTTTACACAGTAGTGTCTGGCGGCAGATATCTACCTTTTTTTTCGTTTTCGGGGGAGAAGTCTTCGAAATATACCCTGTTTCTAAAGGAAAGTTAGGGTTGTGTGAGAATCTTACTCAGTGAAACCCCCTTTGGTGGTCTGCATCAGTACACTCGAAGAGGCTCTGGGATCTCTTATACAACGCACCGGTGCCCCTCTACACATTGTGTTACAAGTCTCTGAGGAGGAGCCTAACCCTCCTAGGCGCCATCACTGAGCCATACGCTGTCCCACGCAGGTTCGCTTGTTGAGCGATAAGGGCCCCCACCTTCAAGGCCCGCGAAACTCCTAGACCCTTTTAGTCGCCTTCTACGACAGGCAGGGCTTACCTTAGTCCTATTTTTAATAGCCCGTGACTACAGGCAGTTGCATCAACCTAGGCGGCTTCCGGAAACAGAGACCTACCTACATATATATAGAGTAACTTAAACTTGAAATTACTTGATAAGGCGCAAACCCAATTACAAATTCATCGCCGTTTAAGCATATTTCTTTTTCAGGGTGGAAATAAAATGTTCAGGGCAAGGAATCGCGAAAACATCAGGCCCGTAGCTCTCGGCCAATAAAAAACTCGTCACAACTTGATTACGAACTTATTCAATGTCAGACGGGAAGTAAGTTGGGCAAAATGAAAATCGTTAAATATTTCCGCCCGAAGCCGCGGTTCCGTGGTCATAATATATACTTAGTGGTGGTAAGTCTGAAGCTGAAGATCGTCCAGGTACCACTGTAGCACTTATTTCTAACGAACAGTACCGTCCAAATATTACTGTTCCAGATTGAAGAGCGTTGTAGCTAATGAAATTACTGTAGTAACGAGACATAGTAACCAAAGTATCATAGCGAGTGATGGTGAGAGCTATGCTTGGCATTTCTCTAAAGGACGTCCAGGACGAAGAAATCCGAAAGAGAACTAAAGTTGTCGAAGTAGCTCTCAAAATCTACAAGCTGAAGGGGCAGTGGGCTAACCAGGTCTGTCGTGTTAGTGACGGCCGAAGTAAAGTCTTGGACTGGAGGCCGCGTACAGGTCGCAAAAGTGTAGGACGCCCTCCCTCCAGACGGACCGATGACATCATCAGAGCGGTCAGAAGTGGATGGATGCGGGAAGCTGAGGATCGCATTTGGTGGAAGACATTGGAGAAGGCCTATATCAAGCAGTGGATAAACAAACGCTGATAATGATGATAATGATGAACGAGACACATGTCTAAACGACAAGCTACTGTGGTGTTGTGTACGTCATCCTAACTTTTACATAGAAAAAAATAATCAGCGATTATCGCTTTAAATTAAATATCGTATTATATGTCATAATTTAATAGTCACATGTCATACGCTTTTTAATGACTCTTGTGATAAATCTGCTTCATCATCATCATCATTTTAATCTATTGTAGTCTTTTGATAGAAATCTACTTCAAGGTCATCATCATCATCATTTCAATCTATTGTTGTCCACTGCTAAAAATCTACTTTAACGTTATCATTATCACCTCAGCGTCATTATCAGATCTTCCCTTCCAATACTAAAGAAATCATTTTTTTTTATTTAACGAAACGAATAGAGGAACGAACCATTCACTTAATAGTAAGTGCCTGCCGATTACGACGTGGTCCTAGTTAGGATCACATACACTGCAAGATATTGAGCTCGTCGCTTAGACACGTAAGTTTAGTTACTACTGTAGTTTCACTAGCTACAATGCCTTTCAAACTGGATAACAGTAATGTTTGCACACTACTGTACCTCTGCAGGAATATGAGCTGTTGGTGAACGGTCTCTGTCAAGACACTTACCATCAGCGAAGTGTTTAAATCAATTTCTTTCTACCATACGTCACTGGCGAAGATCTTCAAAAATACATACAACGGTTATTATTAAAAACATCTTACATATATCATCATCATCATCAGCCGATAGATGTCCACTGATGGACGTAAGCTTCCCCCAAAAATCTTGGGCTGCTGGTCCAGCGCTGCCTGCGTCTAGCGGCTTTCCGCGATCTACCGGACACCAGGAGCCTTCATTTGTAGAGGTTCATATGGGAGTGTAAGGGGTCTCGAATATCAACTCACGAGACGTAGGCCAACCTCACCTGCTCGTGATGCACCCTGCTAATCAACAAACGAGGCTCCAGCTCCCACCAACCCGCATTAGGCAAGCGTATATAAACCCCTGAACATATATACAGTACCAGAATTCGTTATCAACACCAGTGTTGGCGGGCTCTTGGAAACACTTGCTGTATCATCTGCAGCTTTCTACGGAACCCTAATAAAGGGGCGAGTCGGTTCGCGCCGCCGGTTAATTTCGGGCGAGTAACGCGAAACTTTACAAAGAGAAATATTTTCACCCGTAACACAATATCTCGGCCGGATCATCAATCAATGCCTAGTGTTTGTGTAAATATTTTCACAAAATTCGCATTTTTGTAATATTTTTTTTTTTTTTTAATTTCCGCCTCTCCGTTTGTACGAATCGTAATATTTATCTACCCTTTATATTCAACGAGTTTTCGTTTGTGTAATAAAACTTATTAAAATGTACACCCTATAAAAAATGTTTGATTATTGGAAAATTACACTCCGTTCTCTGATGATGTTGAGCTATTGGTTATCATATTGACTCCTACAGCTCATCAGATACTGGGCTCGTGGACCCGGATCCACGACCTGTGCCTGTGCCAATCATACTGCTTTATCTCAGGATCCAAGAGGTCAAATATTTTCATTTAAACTTAAGGGGATCTGTGATAAACAATATATTATCTAATTCATCACAAAGTTAAAAGCAACCTCTTCCTGTTTTTCTATCCTTAAGGAACCCTGTGTCCATCACAGGAACTCCAAAATTGGACCATCTTTGTCATGATGACCTCAAAATCGTCTCTACGTAAAAAACAATAGAAGAATACCAATATATCATTACACTTACCAGAAGTCACCACCAGATACCAAAGAAGAATAATTAAAGAGATAAAACAGATGCTGCGATGGATCAATCAGGTGATAGCTGGAAATAGATATGTAGATGGGCACGGACCAGTCGCGCTGGGCATTAATTTAGAAGGCCTATATTCAGCATTAGATGAAGGTGTGAATGATGCAGACTCACCACCGATATTTGCCGCGGTCGCTATTCTACCCCTTGACTGACAGATCTAAACAGCACAAACAATTAAATACTAAAATTACTGAGGTAACGAGACTTAACTGTTATGTCAATTGTGGCCCAGTGTATATCATCCTATTACCATGTTGCTATGAGCAAGCGTATATCTTACCATTAAATGAACGTCTTGGAAATACCTGAATTGGGCTATGGCCAACATCTCGCTTAATACTATAGAGATGACAGGGAACCCGCTTAAGTACCACCGTCATATTATTAATCCGCTGTGATCATCTCGGTATGTAAGGGGTTCCGCCCAGCATCTCACAGAACCCAAGTCAAACTTACACGCGGTGCACCTTGATGAATAACAGACTAGGCTCTTACTATCCACCAACCCGCTCTGGGCCAGCATGTTGGGCTAAGGCCCAATTCCTCTCAATGAACTGTAACAAGGAGATCTTTGGGGAAGGCCTATTTCCAACTGTGATGTCATCATGTTCTCATATGACCTGTTGACAGCATGTGAGAACCGGAGTATTCTGGATAAGAGCGTATTTCCATCTGTTCCCTTCATCGTCTCTTCACTTGTTAAGTTTAACAACTTAACATTAAATTCAAGTATAAACCCATTGTGAACACTAGAAACACAGGATCTTGCAGGATATGCATTATCATCATCATCATCGTCATCAGCCGATAGACAGATCTCCACGTCGATCAGGCCCGCGTTGCTCGCATCCAGGACATGCATCCGTACCCGGAATCTCTGTGCTTAACTGTACTGGTGGTTCCACCGCAGCGCCTATTGCACCCGAGGAACGGTAGTGTGCATACATTACTGTGTACCGGTTTGAAGGGTGCTGTAGCTAGTGTACTAGAGTAATGAAACTCACTAGTGTGTCAAACGACGAGAGTAATGTTATGCTGTGTATATTATCCTAACTAGCGCCACATTATTATGAACAGGCGTATCACTTACCATCAGGTGAAGGTCCCTGTCGTCTCTTTGTATAACTGAATACATAATAAATAAAAAATAACTTAAGTACTGTAATGAGTCCCGCACAATAACACGGGATCCAAGCCAACCTCACCAGCTCGTGGTGCAGCCTGCTAATCAACAAACGAGGCTCTGGCTCACACCAACTCGTATTAGCCCACGGTGGTGGGAAATGGCCCAAATCCCCCCTATGAACCCCGACATACGACTGGATACTGGAGACCATGCTGACTGTATGTGGAGATCTTTGGGGAGACCTATGTCCAGCAGTGGACGTATATCAGCTGAGATGTTTGAGAAGTTAATTAGACTTAGGGAGCTAAGTTATTTAGTGCTTGTACCTATATAAAGAGCACGGAGCTATAGACACTGAGAGCAGCACAAGCTTAGATAACTTAACCAAGTGGTGCCGCCATTTGTATTCCTCTCATCCGCAGTTCAAGGTCTGGAGTGGTTCCAGCGGAGCAATATATAAGATGGACATATTTATCTACAATAACGGGACTCTTCTAGGAATCTGCGCTTTATTATTATCCGAGGGGCGGTTTGTGTTTTATGAGCGCGCGCTATCTGTGAGAGTCTTTGGCGCGTGGTCCAAGGTTCGAATACCATCGCGTCCAGTCCTCACTCACGACTATCCATTGGCGAAGCGACGGGAACAGCGACAGGTTCATCTGATGGTGAATCATAACGCCGATAACAATATGGGGCTAGTTGGAATTGTGCTCGTCGCCTTTAGACATAAAATTTTACCCCACTAGCTACAGCGCCCTTCAAACCGGAGCATAGTAACATTTGTCGTGAAATATCCCAGCACCAGTAAAGATGTTTGTACACTACTGAAGAACTTCGCTTATAAACGTTATATGAAAGTCTAAATAGCCTAATTATTTCAAAAGCTACAGCGGCCTTCAAACCTGAGTAGCTATTATCCCGGTCTGCCATTGTATCAAGAGCAAATAATACATGTTCATTTTATAATCGTCCATCATCATCATCATCCGATAGAAGTTCACTGCTGGACATGGGCCTCCACCAAAGATCTCGATTTGTAAGGGTTCATTTGGAAGGATTTGGGCCATTTCCCACCACGCTGGCCCAAGGATTGGTGGGAGCCAGAACCTGGTTTATTGATTAGCAGGCTGCACCACTAGCAGACGAGGTTGACTTGGATCCCGTTGTTGTGCGGTTACCCTCCATATAAAGTTCTAGACTTAGGCCATTCCAGCAAGTCTAACCTAGATCATACTTAGACCACAGTTTCAAATATCCACTGACTTGTACCGCACACGATCGCGCATGACCTTCGCATCAAGTTGGACCAATAAAAAGGGTTTTATGTGAAAACTTCTGGAGCCTTCCCCCACCCTCGCACCCTCCATCCCCGGGCGCGGACCGAAACACAGACGGTCATAACACGCAGACCCATTACGTACCCTATCTAGTGCTATGGACAAATAATATATATTTTATTTAAATTACTACTGGTGGTAGGTCTTTGTTGCTGGAGAGCGTCAAGGTCTATTGCAGCTGATGAACAGTAGTGTGTCAACATTACTGTGTTCCGGATTGAAGAGTGTTGTAGCTAGTGAAACGACTGGGGTAGAGAGATAACATCTTATGTCTCAGGCGACGAGCGCAATGTGGTGCTGTGTGGTATACATATACATCTTAACTAGCGACTCGCTATGGTCACGCGTATCACTTACCATCAGGTGAATGTCATTGCTGGGCATGGGCCTCACAGAAAGATCTCCACATGGATTGGTCCTGGGTCGATTTGGGCCATTTCCCACCACGCTTTCCCAATGAAGGTTGGTGGGAGCCAGAGCCTCGTTTGTTGATTAGCAGGGTGCACCACGAGCAGGTGAGGTTGGCCTAGGTCCCGTGAGGTATTGACCTTACACCCCCCCCTCATTTACTTATATATGGAGATGTATTTATTTTTTTCTTTAAGAAGGTAAAAGACTATTATGTTCGTCTCCAATATTTATTATATTATTATCTAAATAACTAAATATTTTTTTATACACTTTTTCCTTATACTATTGTTTTTTTTATTTAACGAAGCAACTAAACGAACGGGACATTCACCTGATGGTAAGTTATACGCCTTCCCATAATAACGTAGCGCTACTTAGAATGGTTACGCAGCACCACATTGTGCTCGTCGCTTTAATACATAAGATATAATTCTTGCTACTCCAGTAATTTCACTAGCTAAAACGTCCTTTAAACCGGAATGGAGTATTTTTTTTATTGAATTAAACTACGAGGATGAACAGGACGTTCACCTGACAGTGATACGCCTACCTTTAATAATGTGGTTCTAGTTAGGATACCCTATTTCACATTGCGTTTGTCGCCTGAAGCATAAGATGTTGAGTCTCGTTACCATAGTAATTTCACTAAGTACAGCGCGCTTCAAACCGGAGCACAGTAATGTTTGTCCAAAATCGCTTGAAGATGCGATTTATACACATTAAAATTTTTTTTGTTGGTCCTGAACATGAACAGGTCGTGGATACCATCCTGCGAGTATTGTATTCTGTGTATTAGTTACCAGTAATAACAGCAGGTAATTGGAGCGATTTCGTTTCGTCCCGGTCGCAATAGGCGACTTTATTGTCGCAATAAACAAACACCTAAACCTGAAGCGGAATGATTTGTAGGGGCGCGTGTATTTTACAGCGCCGGAAGCCGCCCTTACAGAGCACCGCCATAAAATAAGGCTTTTAAAATATATCTCGTAATGTTTATTAGTAATAATTTTTGTGTAAATTTTACACTCTGAAAATAATTTTTTTTTTATTCAATTAAGCGACGTGATGATCACTTGAAGTTAAGTAATCCGCTCACCCATAACAACATGGCACTAGTTAGGATGTTATACACAGCACCACATTGTGATCGTCGCCTGAGACATAAGATATAGAGTCTCGTTACCCCAGTAATTACACTAGCTACAGCATACCAAAACCCTAGAGTAGTCGCATGGTGCCTGTTGGATGGAGAGGACCCGAAGGGGATCTCTGGGAGGGTTCAGCGGTGCCCGCAGTCTCCAAACCAAGCTCCATTGGCGTCGCGTTTTCAATATTTTTGCACATTTTATATCGTATTGCTCTCTTCATCTTCTTACGTCCTTACTATTCACTCTACAGCAGCCTTCAAACCGGAACACTATCCACAGTACAGTGTGGCCGCAGGTGAAGTAGCTGCGTTGGTGCTTACACGGCCTCCACCAACAGAGACCAACCAGCAGTCTAGACAAAGTTTAATTTGCACACCAGCTGACGCTCATCAAGGTCGCCGGCTGATGGAGCAGCTATAAAATTGTTTTCCCCGTCGCTTGGTAAATTCGTGAATACAATATAAGCTCTCGTTATCAGTGCTCGTTTAATTTTAATGGATTGTAAAAGATCTAAGACGAATTCAAAATGGCGCCCGTAACACTCGTCCACAATCTGTTTCCGTTTGTTTTGTTTAATGGCGTTCCGTTCTGTTAATTAAGATTTTGCAGCCTTTGAAATTTTGTTAAGGAGTCTCAATATTTGTTATCGAATTAAATATTTCCGTAGCCGTCCATTTATTTATATATATTCATATATATTAAAGTGAAAATATTTAAATATAATAGTCATTGGTGGTTGGTATGTGTGTAGTATCTACATACACTGCAACGCCAAGTTCTAACGTCAAACAGTAGCGTGCATCTTTGTGGTCCGGTTTAAAAGTTGCTGGAGCTAGTGTAGTTACTGGGGTAACGAGACTAAACATCTCATGTCTCAAGGGACGAGTGCAATATGCTGTGGTATATCCATTCTGTCCAGAGCTTCTTTGTTATGGGCAGGCGTATCACTTACCATCAGGTGAACGTACCGTGCGTCTCGTCGCTTAATTATATAACAAAAGTATTTCATTAAAGTCAAACTACTAGGCAAAGATTACTATTAATCACTACAACTATGTAATAGTAATATTTATTGTAAATTATAATAGTAGCTATCTGTGCGTGATCCAAAAATTTAAAAATGTAAATAAAATAAACAAACTCTAATATTCCCACAGCTGGAAAGCTAGTACTTCTCTCGCAAATAGAGTCAAGGCAATTTATCCTCCACGTGAAATAAATGCGTGAGGAACGTATTGGCTTCCTAACAGTGATTTTTTTCACCGGAAACCTAAACTAAAGAAGATCGAACCTCCGACTATTCGAGGCGTAAAGCGTTTACGATTTCCTCAGGAGCGGAATTCAATAAATAATTATGCTAATATATTTGCGATTGATACTATCTGATTATTAATTATTTTGTAAGTTTGAAGGTAACTATATAATTAACATATACTTTAATACTTTGATTCCCGTAATGATCAATTTGTAGAAATTAAATTTGCATTACTGCCATCTAGTGTAATATATAATATTTAACAAGTTTAAGGAGCCGTATAAAACTATATTAAAATAATTAATATTGTGAATATAAAAGTGTATTGCCATTTTTATACAAATTAAGTAAAAAGCAGTAATTATTAGTAGAAAATTACAGTGCAATATTTTATTATTTTTAATAGATTTCAATGCCATCTTGTAATTATCTTGTTAATTAATTTTAGAAGTAAATTTCTTTCTAAAATGATGAATTAAAATAATATCAATAGATGGCGCTATAACCAAAAATAAGCTAAATCCAATTTATATTAATATTTTGTGACAAGTTAACCTTAAAGCACTGTTTAATAAATTCAAAAGAAATTTTATTTACAAAATCTTAAAAATGTAATCATTTATAATGTATGTGTCTTTTTATAACCGTCGAAATGGACATAATGTTCATTTGAAGGTAAATAATACGTCTGTATCAATAAGACTCTAATTAAGATGATAGACACTGCACCGCTTTATGTTCAACGTTTAGAGCCATGTTAAGACTCATAATCTCAATAATATTAGTAGCTTCAGCGCCCTTCACACTGGATCTCTAATGTCTGCACACTTTTGTTTCGTGGCAAATAGGTGCTGCGGTGAAACTTGTCTAAAGTTTGCCGGCAGGACGTACTAGAAAATTTATAGTACAAACTTTTGAATAACGCAATTCAAAACTATACTTGTATACAGATATATATACTGTAAAGACATTAATTTCAAACTAGCTGTTCACTACTCGCTTTACTGTCCGTAATGAAAAATTTACCGCAAATGACTTTCTTTAGCAACTGTTACTATAGCAACCGTATAAATAATAGGAAATGTTTGTGAAAGTCAATTGGAAATAAAATAATGAAGGATCTACGAAATCAAAAAAAATAAATAGCCCATAACTATCCATAAATCATTCCGAGTCGAATGATCTTGTACCTATTTTTTTATACAATTAAGTGACGAGCCGAGCGGGACATTCACCTGATAATAAGTGATACGTCCGCCCATAACAACGTGCCGCTAGTTACGATGTTATACACTGCACAACATTGCTCTCGTCGCCTTGACACATAAGATTAAAAATCTTGTTAACTCCAGTAATTACTCTAGCTACAACGCCCTTCAAACCGGAACACAGTAATGTTTGCACACAACTACTCGGCGGCAGAAATGGACGCTGCGGTAGTTCCCACTTAGACGGTCTCAGGCAACAGAGACCTAACACCAGAGACCACCAGTCCCGTGTCGATACGTACACTTGGTTTCAGGTGATCGGCGAACAAAGAACACCAATTTTTCTTATATACATAGATTGAACGATTAAAATAGTTGGGAACAGTGAAATAAAAGGAAGCCGCCATTGTGATTAAATTTATCTACGCAGTAAATGCATTGGTTGAATGCAATTACTTGGCCATAGAAAAGAAAATAAACAGTGCAACCCGCCGAACTGGCGGCTGCTGGTGGCGGCACCGAAAAGCGGCGGCGGGCCAAGTGGGGGGACGGTCGTGCGTACCGCGGGAGATAACAGGCAATCCAATATGGTAAGCGTAATGAGCGACCGGACCTTGTGTGGAATACCCTGGGAACAACGGAAGTAGAGACGACTTACTCCAACAATTGTGGTCCTGGACACCGTCTAAGTACCATCGCAGCTACTCCTACTGTCCACAGTAGTGTGCAAACATTATTATGTTCCGATCGGAAGGGCGCTGTAGCAGTATGATAAATGGGGTGAGTTTTAAATGTCTAATATATCAACGTGACGAGCACAATATGGTGCTTTGTTACCATGAGCAGGTGTATTACTTGAGGTGTGAGGGGTCCCGCACAACAACTCATAGGATCCAAGCCAACCTCACCAGCTCCTGGTGTACCCTGATAATCAACGAGCAAGGCTCTGGCTCCTGCCAACCCGCATAGGGCCAGCGTGATGGGAAAGGGTCCAAATCCTCCATATGAATCCCTACCCGAAGTGGTAAACTTTGGGGAAGTCCTATGTCCAACAGTGGCCATCTATTGGCTGATGGTGATGATGATGTATTACTTACTATCAGTAGAACGTTTAGCTAAATATAGGACTCTACGTTTTTCAAAGTGTCAAAAAGGAAAGTCTTAACACGATAGCCGCAAATTATTGCAATGTAAACACTCTAACTTCCGACACACTTATGAACATGCGTATAACTTACCACTAGTAGAACGTTCTGCTCGTTAAGCTGCTTCATTGTTGATAACATATACCGCAATGGTGGTTTAACTTTGTAATAAAATAAGCTACTTCAGTTTAATAAGTTGCTACTTAAAAGATTTTTTTTTTATTCAACGAACCGACGAAACAAGCGGGACGTTCACCTAAGTGTAAGTGATATGCTCACCCACACAGCACCACATTGCACTCGTCGCCTTCAGACATAAAATATTGTCTCATTAATTTCACGAAGTACAACGCCCTTCAAACCGGAACACAGTAATGTTTGCACACTACTGCTTTTCGGCTGCATTAGGCGCTTCTGTAGTACCAAATCGGCATGCGGCAACAAGGACAACCAGAATAAGATCACCACCAATAGTTAAGATGGTAGACTCGAACCTGTTACCTTTGATATCGAGGCCGTGCTGTAGCTAAGCTGTCAAAGCTTATTCTAAATCCTATTGTTATAAATAAAAAAAATATAGTGAGTAACGACTCCGTACATTTTCCTTTTCCAGTTCACCCCCGGTATCGACGAAATAACCTCAACAGTTAACTCCTCGTCCTTCTATGACTAATCTGGTTATCTTCCACCAGGAAGTCGCTTTCCAAGATCATACTATTTACGTATTGATAGTGCGAGTTAGGTATTTGTTTTTTTTTTATTTATCGCAGCTACAGGACAAAGACACATTCCACTGATAGTAATTGATACACCGACTCATAACAATGTAGCGATAGTGAAGAATATACACACATACATATTGTCCTTGACGCTTTGAAACAACGTCTCGGCACTTTAGTACTTTCAATAATTACAGAGCCCTGCAAACCGGAATACAGTAAATAATGATGAAGGGATGGAACGAGCGAGACGTTCATCTAATAGTATGTCATATGCCAGCCCATAACACCGCGACTCTAGTTAAGATGATATACACTGCACTAAAATGTGCTTCTAGAATTAAGACAATTAAAATCATATTATCAAAGTAATTTGCCACAATGTCCTTCAAACCAGAAAACAGTAATATTTGGACAATGCTGTTTGACGGCAGGGATATAAGCTGCGGTTGTACTCAGATGGTCTCCAACAACAGACATAACTACAGTATGAAATTAATGAATATTAATAGTTACATAGACTTTCAAACTGGAACACAGTAATGTTTCGTAAAAAAAAACTAGATCGTTGTACTCCAAATGTTAACATATAAAAGACGGAAGAAGTTATCATTATCAACTTGAATCTAAGTACAAGTTTGAACCCATGATCGAGGAACAAAGGCTCGTCCGTGATTCCGATCCTTAAGGGTCAGTAACTTACTGTGATAGAACGTAGTTTACTGGTGGTAAGTCTCTATCCTAAGACCTTCAAGCGCCGGCAGCGCCGTTTGCAGCCGACAAACATTAGTGTGCAAACATTACCGTGTTCCTGTTTGAAGGGCGCTGTATTTACTAGAAATTACTGGGGCAACGAAACCTGTTAAGTCTCAAGGCAACGAGCTCAATGTGTTGGTGTGTATATCTTCCTAATTAGCGCCACGTTGTTATGGGCAAGCGTATCACTTACCATCAGTTGAAAGTCATTGTAGTCTAATCGCTCTGTTTAAAAAAAAAAACACCAACGATGTCAGTGGTTTAAACTCATTGAAAGTTAACTACCATTCGATCTGTAGTATAATCTCTTCACAAATCAACCTCCACGTTTCCTTATTGCGTTCGTCAATTTTCACATAACAACTTACTAGCTTACTGTGTTGCGGTTAAAGGCGCTTATACACTAGCTGCTTATGTATATTAATATTTTTTCTTAATTTACTGTTGGTAGGACGTGAACGAGACGTGGCCCTCACTATCGGCCTTATAATAAGGCTCAAAGTCACCCAGAGGGCAATGGAGAGGGCTGTGGTCAGGGTTTCTCTGCGTGATCGAATCAGAAATGAGGAGATCCGCAGAAGAACTAAAGTCACCGACACAGTCCAAAAGATTGCTAGACTTAAGTGGCAGTGGTCAGGGCACATTGCTCGAAGACCCGACGGCCGATGGAGCAGTAAGGTCCTCGAGTGGCGCCCGCGGACCGGTACACATAGTATTGGGAAGCCCCTCACAAGGTGCATCGACGATCTGGTGAGAATCGCGGGAATTAGATGCGAGGGTCTTTGGTAGAGGCTAATATCCAACAATGGACGTCTATCGGCTGATTGTCTCTGTTGCCGTCATCATCATCATTATCAGATGACAGACGTCCACTGCTAGACATAAGCGTCCCTAATGAGCTCCACATGGAACGGTCCAGCTGTTTCTCGCAACCTTCGGACTACCTGTTAGGAGGCCTGCCAATACTGCGTCTTCCCGTACATGGTCGCCGTTTGAGGACCTTAGTGCCCCATCAGCTATCAGTGCTTCGAGCGATGTCCTACCCATTGCCACTTGAGGCTAGCAATCTTTTAGACTATGTCCTTCACCTTCTCTGGATCTCCCCATTTCTGATTTGATCACGCAGGGAAACCACGAGCATATAAATACCCCCACAGCTTCTATTCCTGCCAATAAATAGTGTGCAAGCATTACTGTGTTCCGGTTTGAATGACTGTAGCTAATAGTTACTGGGGTAACGGGACTTAAATTGTCTCAAAGCGTGCACAATTTGATGCAGTGTATATCATCCTAATTGATGTCACGTTTTTATGGACAGTTCAGCGACGTAATATTTCGCTCGCCTTGTCGCTTCGTACTGTCTTCCGGTTTGAAGGGCGCTGTTGCTAAAGTACTATGGTAAGGAGATTCAAATTGCTTATCAATGCAAGTACAATATAGTGCTGTGTATATAATCTTAACTGGCGCCATGTTGTTCTGGGCAGGCATATCAATTACCATCAGGTGAAACACGTCGCTTGTTTAGTCGCTATATCTAATAAAAGTTACTGGGTTCCGGTTTGAAGCGCGCTGTAGCTATTTAAAATACTACGTTAAGAGCTTCAAATTGTTTATCAAAGAAAGTGCAACGAAGTGTTGTGCATATCATCATAAATATCACCACGTTGTTATGGATTAGCGTATTATTTACCATCGAATTAAAAGATTACTGTGCTCCGATTTGAAGGGAGTTATACCTGGTGAAATTATTGTGGTAGTTTAATTGAAAACAACACAACGTAGTGCTGTGTGTATCAGCTAGCGCGACGTTATTATGAGCAGGCGTATCACTTACCATCATACCGTCAATCCTCGGTACAAGCGTGACGTCTACAATCATTTAAATATATCAAAGAATGTGTTAACTTGAGATCATCATTTGACTATTCCAGTCACGAGTTAGAACTGGTCGATGCCGCGTTCAGTGCTTCTATTCCGTTCTATAAACAAAATGGCGTCGCTGCTCCGCATTAACATGGATAATCTATCGCATGTAGTGTGAAATTACGCATACTTCAACATTGGAAGGTAGCATGCATTCAAATTGAATTTATTTGTATTCATCGCGACGGTGCTTTTGATCTAGACACAAAGAAGCGAGTAGAATATTTTTTTTTGTATGATGAAGTTTGCGCCGCTTTTGGGCAACCGTAGCAGCTTTATCGGACTCAGGGATAAATAAAAAAGAAAAGAAAATAAAAATCAAAAAAGGGAGGAGAGAGGAGGAGAGGAAATTAAAAACAACCGAACACAATAACACAAAAATAAAAACGAAACGCGTAGATACACAAACTTAAATGAAGAGGTAGGTGAAAGGTGAGATAGTATTGGATGGGGAAGGGTTGAAACGGTGGATAGTGATATTTGGGAGAGAGATACGTGGGTGAAAGCATTACCACTAATACGAATGAGTGTTAGTTAGGATGATGTACATTGCAACACGTGATCATCTTCAGAAATCCTATGTTACGGGTTCACCTGGTGGTAAGTGGTACACCTGCCCATAACAAAGTGACGCTAGTAGGGATGATATATACTGAAACACATTGCGGTAGTTGCCTGAGACGTAAGATGTCGAGTCTCGTTACTCTAGTAATTACACTAGCTACAGCGCCCTTCAAACCTGAACATAGTTAATTTTTTTAATTCGAGATAGCGATGAGACTAGCGAAATGTTGATCTGATAGTAAACGTTACGCCAACGTGTTGCACAAGTTAGAATGATATACACAGCACCAAATGTATACACAAGACAATATGTTAAGTTCCGTCTCATCAGCAGTTTCACTAGCTACAGCGCCCTTCAAATCGGAACACGGTTATTTTTGCACAGTACGTTTCATAAGTTTACTGGACCGTCACCATTTAACTTCCAACCAGTAAATTACTTAAATGCACCTTCATATCATTTACGAAGTCGCTAATGTTCAAAGTTAACCGCTAAGTTATATTTAACTTATAAATGTAAGTTAACACGCAAATGAGTTTATAATTAGCTGTTCTTGGTACGAATAGGTACAACTATTCATTACACTTTTTTTTATTCATTTCACAATTCATTTACCACCAAGTTATACCGTGGTATAATGCTTCACCATAATATGACCTGATGGTAATTAAAATGGGCGGCGGCGGTGAAACGATGCTATCTTAACAGCGTTTTCCCTTTTCTCTTGAAGACGTCTACGTCGCAATTTGTATAGGTACACTAGCACCGGCAAGTTGTTCCCCTCCTTTCGTATTAGTATTAAGAATGTATGTCTGAACCTTTTTGAACGTATTCTATACATGATTTCTACATAAGTATGGCGAATCGATATAGGCTTATTTACATAGATAATAATAATTGTTTTATAAAGGATTGAAAAAGGGATGATGATCTATCATTATCCCACCATGTGGATGTCCACTGCTGGACATACATATATTTTAACGCATTTAAACTTCAAACTCTTGCGCTCTTCTAAATGCATACAGAGTTTGAGAGTCGTGTTTAAAGCCTTTTTTAATTTGATTAAAAAGGTTGAAAGAGATGTGCCGACAAAAAAAAGTTAGTATTTTATCAGCTGATTTATTTTTCAATTTGTACGGAACCTCGTGTGGTATTCAGAAACTTTTTTTTTAGCTTCCACGAAGGACTGAAAACAGGACCGCGGTGTAACAGCGGATGTGAGGATTGAGCGTGGTGGGTCCACATGGATATATAGAGAAATTAATAAATAATGCTTGACAAGAACAATCTGGCGGTGGTTAAGGTATACACACAGCAACATTGTTAGCCGAACAGCGCCTTCAAACCGAAATCTAATAATTTTTAAGGGATGATGGACAAATGTTCACCTCGTGATAAGACACTTGCCCATAACGTGGCGATTGTTAGAATGATATACATCGCACCGAATAAAGCTCATCATCTTGAGACATAATATGTCTATACACACACATATATATATACACATAACCCAGTATTTTTTATTTGACGAAATGTACGATCGGTACGTTAACCTGATGGTAAGTGCACCACATTGTGCTCGTCGCCATAAGATCAGATATTGAGTATCGTCGTACTAGGACTATTTCAACAGCTACAACGCCTTTCAAACCGGAACACAATAATGTTTGCACATTACCCGACAAAGATTTGCCACAAAAAATACTTGTGATCAGTTTATTTCCTTCCCTCGCCACCACTATCACCAAATAAATAAAATTGATGATGAGGGGTTTGTTTGCAATATTTAGAGCAAGTAGCACGAGAATTTTTTTTTTATTAAAAATAAATAGGCTCTTAATTGGTTAGTGCGCTATACCGTCATAGTGCACATCACTTAATATCAGGTGAGATCATATTTAAGCACTAGCTTGAAAAAATAATATTATATAAAGAACAAGTCGTATGTAAACCTTCCTTAAAGGTAACCTTTTTACTTCCCTTGTCCGTTGGGATTTAGACTGTAGTTAAAAATTTTCAAAACGGACAGCATATATATATATATCTTTTAAATCCTTTCATTTCAAAATGTAGTCTATGGTGGTCGTTCGTTGTTTTTCTAAATTCGCTACAATAAATACTACAAGTTAAAAAATTCGATGATTTTATTTCTTACTTCTTTCTACACAAATTTTAATATAATGATTATTATTTAAATTAAATTATTAATCATCACTTATAGGGTAAAATTTTTAAATTAGGTTCTTTGAAAGTCGAGACAGTAAAAAATAAGGCGTCGTCATACTTATATGTTTATATAATCTTAAAATAAAATTTTATTTATATAAAATACGTATAAAGCACATCAGATAAGTACCTGACTTCAATACCTATCCGACAAGATATGAAAAAGTACATAAAGTTACCAAAATTTAGAAAAAAAAACACTTGTAATACAACCAAGTACCATGAAATATCAAACTGTAGAGACTCATACAAGTATACGCCGCGCCGGCCCTTAATGTGACCCTTTGTTGTTGTTGTAACACGTGCGAGCTTATTGTTGTCGATTTAGATATTGAGTTCAGAGTAAAAGTTTAAAGTAACAATTAATTTAAATTTTGCTCAAACTTACGGCCGCGGTTCCTGATACAAGCACGAAGCCTTTTCATTAAGTCAGCTCGAGTGACTCGCGCTGAGAGCTGTTCTCTTATTTTGTCAGCAGCGACGATGATGCGTGGCTTTAAATCTTCTGACGAGTTAATTGTTGTTGTGTACACTAAAGATGTCATGTGACCCCATCAGTAATAATCGCAAGGTGTTAAATCAGGACACCTTGCGGGCCGCGGTGAGGGTCCGCCTCAGCTAATCCATCGCTGAGGCAAAGTAGTGTCTCACCACTGTCTTACGCCGAGATGAAAATAAGCTATATAATAAAACATCCGTCATGCTGGAACATCATTTCTCTTCTGGTTTCCAATGGTATATCCTCCAGATAATTAAAACAATTATTTCGAAGAAAATCTTCGTACGTCTCGCATTCAAATTGTTGGGCATGAAGACCAGTCTTAGCCCAGACTTAGTGGGAACGATGATGTAATCATGTTCTCATATGACCTGTTGACAGCTTGGGAGAACCGGAGTATTCTGGATGATAGCGTTTTACCATCTATTCCCTTCGTCGTCTCTTAACTTTCAGACATATTAAGTTTAAGCTTAAACCCATTGTAAACAGTAGAAACACACGATCGTGCAGTATATGCATCATAATCATCAGACGATAGATGTCCACTTTTGGACATAAGTCTCCGTCAAAGACTCCCACATCGATCAGGTAGGGATTCAAAATTGGGAGTTTTGGGCTATTCCCCAATACGAGTTAATGATACCTTAAGAATAAAAAAATGATATCATATAATATTTGAATAAATAAACAAATAAAAACAAATCCCGCCATTTTCTACCCGCCATAATCTATTCGCATGATTAACATTTAGAAGTAATCACAGTTAAATAACAAATTTAAAATTCCGGTGCCACCCCATCCCCAAGCGCGATTGTTCCGTGATAGTTTTAAAATGTTGAAATATAAAGTTGGGGAAGTTCGCGCATTCATTTTATAGCGGAATGATGGTAATTATACCATGCCATGTTGGGGCGCGATTAGGGGTAACTTGTTTTG
Organism: Ornithoptera alexandrae; assembly: GCA_029030555.1. NCBI lineage: Eukaryota > Metazoa > Arthropoda > Insecta > Lepidoptera > Papilionidae > Ornithoptera > Ornithoptera alexandrae. Next base: position 6,927,700 of record JARDVY010000296.1, on the reverse strand, counting down.
TCATGCCTGAGGCAGACCTGGGGCAGTGTAAGGTCTTCGAAATTAAACTTTTTTTTTTTATTCTACAAATCAACGAGACGAACAGGATCATCCGCCTGCCCATAACAAAGTGACGCTAGCTATGATGGTATACACAACACCATGTTATGCTCATCACCTTGAGACATAAAATATTCAATCTCAATACTCCAGTAATTTCACTAGCTACAGCGCCATTCAAACCGGAACACAATTATATTATATACCTACCAAGACGGTCTCCAGCAACAGAGACCTACCCCCATGTAATAAAATTGTCGATCAGTTTATCTCTCTGTTTACCACCACCATAACATCCTCATCTCATTATCTTACATATTAACCAAAATAAAAAGTTTTACTTACGCATGACTTAATACTAGAACTAAATTTCACTTGGTCTTAAGTGACAATGAGGCCGTAAGTAGCAATACTGTTACGACAGTAAATTTACGATATGAGGGTTGAAAAAATCTTAGACATAACCAAACCCCTTAAGACATAACAACCTGTAACACAGGAATCGTACCCGGGACCTCCGTATTACTAACCCTGCAGTTAGCCACTGCGCCATTGAAGCAGTTAAAATCATAGCTCTAATAGCTACAGTACGGGGTTGTAAGGGTCCCGCCCAACAGTTCACGGAAGCCAAGCCAACCTCACTGCTCGTGGTGCAGCCTGGTAATCAACAAACGAGGCTCTGGCTCCCACCAACTCGCATTGAGCCAGCGTGGTGAGAAATCTCCCAAATTCCTGCATGCAACCCGTACAAACGATTACCACTGCCCGGCGATACCCAAGACCATGCTGACTGTAAGGCCGCGGGAAGCCGCTGGATGCTGGCAGCGCAAGATCGATGGACATGGTGATCTTTGAGGTAGAACTATATCTAGTTGTGGACGTCTATCGGCTGACGATGATGACAGCTACAGTGCATGTTGTTATTGGTTTGTTTGCTCGTTTATTACTTGTAGACCTGCACCTGGACGGTCACCAACAAGTGGTGAACGTCAAGGTATCCACCACCACAGCGTCTTTATAAGTAGTGTATAAACATCACTGTATTCCGGTTATTTTGAGGGCATTATATAGTGTAGTGTATATCATACTAACTAGCGCCACATTGTTATAAGCAGGCACAATAATCATCAGATGTTTTGTTCAAGTTACATTGTTAAATAAAAAAAATCTAGTGCTTATAACAAATTTAAGCACTTGCCAGTAAACTCACACTGCAACAGCTTACCTAGTTACTTCCAATACGCAAAACACGAGTAAAATCAAAGATTTACGATTATTTGATATGGAAACAGCTTTCATATCATTTACGGAAAATATACGGCATTCGAAATCTATACACAACCTTAATATTTAGGCGCTAAAGCTCAGTTTACCCTGTACTGTATAAAGCCTAGGGCTTGTCTTTACAGCCATATCTACGACCTTGACACTCATAACGAAATACGTACAAAATATTTGCTTTCATGCAAAACTACTTCGCGACACGAAATGTGGGGGAAATTTTGCTATTTCAGGCTTTGATACCATAAAAAAGAATACTTATAATAATATATATTATACATCAGAGACAGTAGTTAAATAACTTAACTGTTACAGTTAAAACATTTGAACTAAATTTGTTAATCTACAGGTTATTTGAAACGTCTTATACTCGTAAGCTGTTCCTACTTCTCTCGACTAACAGTAGTGTTAAAACATTACTGTGTTCCGGTTTGAAATGCGCTGTAGCTAGTGAAATTAGAGAGGTAATGAGACAATATTTTATAGCGAAAAGCACAGTGTGATGCTGTATATATCATCATTACTAACGCTACATTGTACCATCAGGTGAATGCCTCGCTAGTCTCATCACTTCATTGAATTAAATAAAAGGTGAGATTTCATTTGAGGTCAAGGTGTACTAAAAAATAAGTATAAGTTAGAGACTTAAACATGATACTTTTGAATTCATCATCATCAGCATATAGACGTCCACTACAGCACCTAGACCTCACCCAAAGGTCTCCACATCGAATGGACCTGCATTCCCTAGATTCCGGCGCTTGCTAACGTCTCACAATCAGCGTAGCCTCCGGTACCGCCGGGCACCAGACGCCGTCGATTGTAAGGGTTCATATGGGGTGATTTTGCCCATAGTTATATTATGTACTTATGAATTACTATTAAAAAAAAATTAAAAGCACAGTATATATAGGTTGTATAGATATTCCGAATACATTCATGTGTTGTACGACAGAGCATATTATAAGAAAGACCGAGGGTTGTTGGAATAGTACAATCCTCTGAGGAATCAGTAGACACTACTAGCTGAACAGACTACTTGGTGACAGTTGAAGATACCTCTGGATACAGACAGCATACAACCAAATAATTGCTGATCTGAAAACCGACCTTTGAAGTTGTTAACTGTCTTCTCATATTTTTCTTGCTATAAAGACAATAGATATTACTACGGTCCTATGAAATTGTCTTGAAAAGAATAATCCGCATTTAATTAATAATAATTACCAAAGCCTTAAAAGCTTCCAAAAACTAACTACAAATAACATTAACTACATATATATACAAATCCATGACTACATACAAATAACCCAGAAATTTCAACCCATAGTCGACCTTATCAGTGGAGGATACAATTAATTTAAAGTTTAACGGACGCTAAGTAAAAATATTTGTTAAGGTCACAAATGTTTGCGCTGGCTAGTTTCACAACACACCCCTTAACTCCGACCCAATAAAAGTCCACTAACACGGGGTGTGTACGATGCCGTCATGGACAAATCCGGCCGCTGACGCCACAAGTGGGACCGGCCGTGATTCATACAAAGGATTGTTATATTGCAACCCTATACGATTTGTTTTTGTACTAAAATACTTGTAACCCTGTACCCTAAAACAGAACCTAGGTCTGGTGGTAGGTTTCTGTTGCCGGAGATATTCTAGATATCTACCACGACAGCTCCTATTTCCACTGTTGAAAATTACTGTGCATGACCACGATCTCATCTGTTAAGTGGCGATGTGATGTGTTAAGGAGTGTAAGGGGTCCCGCACAATAACTCATTAAACCCAAGTCAACCGCGCCTGCTTGTGGTGCACCCTGCTAATCAACAAACAAGGTTCTAGCTCCCTTCAACCCGCATTGGGCCAGCGCGGTTGGAAATGGCCTAAGTGCCCCACATGACCCCCTACAGACAGCGCGTGGTGCCTGGCGATGCGGGCTGCGTAAAACTGATTGATGTGGCGTTCATTGGGGGAGGCCTAAGTCCAGCAGTGGACGTCTATCGGCTGCTGATGATTACGATGATGTGATCTGTGGTGTCAAGGCACACTAACTTAGTCGCGTCGTATTTGGACAGGTACACCGACTCGGGCAAAACCGACCCGACCGACTAATACTTATGTTGCATTGAAACATAAGATGTTGTCTCGTCATCCCAGTAATCTATAACTTCAGCGCCCTTCAAACCGGAACACAGTAATGTTTCTATATTGTCGTTTCTATATAGTTTGTCGGCTGCAATAGACGCTGCGGTGGTACTTATCTAGACGATCTCCTGCAACAGAGACCTACCACCAGTAAGTATGCACAGAATCGAACCAGAGCTTAGCTTAGCAAGTGACAGTACATTTTTAAGTTAGAAAACTTAACTTAAAAAAAAGGTAGATATGCAAATGTATTGTCTTACTTCGCGTGGCCGCAGCCCTTTCGTGTCGCCTCTACCAATTAGTGGCTACGGCGTCTATATCGCGCCTGTCTGACGCCATAGACCTCATAATGTGCTGCACTCGCCAAAATAAATAATAATGACTCAAAGAAATGAAATTAATAGACCCGTGCCCTTTACCACCTTGGTTACATATGCTTACCATCAGGTGCAATCATAGACAAGTACGAGGCTATATAAAAAATCTAATAATACTAGTAGGTATATCTAGTATCATTTTAATTTTAGTTTGGATCTAGGAGCGAGGAATCTCCTTCCCACCCCAAACCCCAGATTATAAAATAGTAAAACACCCTTGCGATATTTAATTTTGAAAGCTAAAAACCCATAATATTCCACTTTTAAAATATATTCCTTAGAAGCGAGCAAGACATTCTCGTGATAGTAAGTTCGACCGCCTATAATGAAATAATGCTAGTTAGGATAATATACACAACACGCTTTGTGCTCAACGTTTTGAGACATTCGTTAAGTATCATTACCGCAGTAATTTCACTAGCTACAACGCCCTTCAAACCGGAACAAAGTAATATTTGTACACTATTGTTTGAAGGCAGTAATAGACAGAGATACGAATAAATATAACATGACAAGATGACCAAAATATTTTTAATGTACTAGAGTTTTTTATCCAGTTCGAAGGGCTTTGTAGCAAATGAAATTACATTAGTAACCAGACTAATTAGAGTGTGTAAGGGGCTCCGTAAAACAACTCACGGGACTCAAGCCAACCTAAACTGCTCGAGGTAAACCTTGTAGGAGGGTCGGCGTAGATGGAAATGGTGCAATTCCCCCCACACGAATCTCTATCCGTTGTGGGAATGTGGACGGCCTATTTCCAGCAGTGGACGTCTATCGGCTGATAATGAAATAATAATAACCCAGAGCAATTACTATTGCTTCAAAATTTATCGCGGCAAATGTCTTTCTCTTGCAGATTGTAAAAGATTTAGAGAGATTTTTTTTATACGTACGAACTATTCGTATTCCGAATGAGAGTAATAAAAAATGTAATAGCGGAAGTTTAAAAGCAGCACTTGTCAAGGGAAGAGATGAAATCCACGTGATCAGAACAGAAGAAAGTAAATATGAAAGAGAATGAATAAAATAACGATGGAGAAGGCCGAAGAAAATATGATTTAATTGTTTGGTAAAAGATATGAGAGAAAACGGTATAACTATATATATGACACCAAACAAAGAGAAGATGAAGATATAAAAGAAAAAAGAAAAAGGAAGAATGAAGAAGAAAAAAAATATTCTAATACATTATTGAAATTTTGATTTCCATCGAATTAAGTATAATCTGCTTACCCTTAAAGGCAGAGACCATTTTTTAAGTATAATTAATCTAAGAATGATCATGATACTTCTAACAAAAGAAATTCACAGAGTTTTTACCAATTGTTTAGTAGACAGACACTCAAATTCACGTGAATATATGCGTGTATATAATAAACCTAAGGTAATTTTTGCGCGGGACGGAATATTATCCAAGAACACCATCATTGACAACATGAATACTAAACAGCTGCGCGTAATGTGAAACTCCTAAGTACCCTCTTCAATTAAGCACGAAGCGACACTAAGTAAACTAATCTTTATGAACTTAAAAGCTACAACGCAATAGTTCTAATAGATTCCAATAACAATGTTTTATCCTCTTAGGGTATGAGGACTTAGCATATTGTGCAGAGGGAAATATCCAAGTTGAACATACACCGAGACTTTTAAATCAAGTTAAATTTAAGTCAGCGTCTATGGCCTAACTGGGTTAATAGTAATAGTAACTTAATAGTAGTAAATAATACAGAGTCCGTCGAATGAAATGTAATAATTGAAGAGCAATTAAAACCTTAGAGTTAAGTTAGGGTTACGTATAAATTCTGTCTCTTCTAAAACCTTCTCAGCTGTCGACCTCTTTAGCAGAGGTGCCGTGATCTATTCTAAAAAATCCGTACTACTTTCCAAGTTCTTGAAAATTTAACTTGAAACTAAGTACCAACCACACTTGCTCGTGGTGCACGCCGGGAATCAATAAACGAGGCTCTAGCTCCCACCAATCTTCATTGAGCCAGCGTGGTGGAAAATGGCCTAAATTCCCTTCATATGGACCACTACAAACGACGGTGTCTAGTGCCTGGCGGAACCAGGGCCATGGTGATAGTATGGTCGCGGGAAATCGCTGGATGCGAGCAGCACAGAACCGACCGATGTGGAGATCTTTGCAGCAGGCCTATGTCCAGCAGTGAAAGTGTATCAACTGATGATTGAACTTGAAACCTCTCGCGATATAAGGTAATGGACTAGCCATTGCGCTGCAGAGACAGTTGAACTTTCTGATACATCGCAAATACCATCAGTTTATTAATAACAAAAATGGTCCTAAGGACTAAGGTCAATAGTGTATAAAGTTCCAGGTTCGATTCCGGATGATTGAATGACACTAGGGTTGAATGAAAACCTGGCTAGTGTTTACAACATAAATATGCAATAACATCATTACTGCGAGATTCACCTTCATCACTCTCGTTTACTCCTTTTTTGGTATTCAACGACGAAGTTTAAGGTATTCAGCTGATGGTAAGTCATACACCGGTGATTTTATTAGTTACAGCGCCCTTCAAACAAAACAGTATTATTTGCACACTACTACACCATAGCTTAATATCCTGTGAAGCCGATGTCAAGTGTGAGTTGCAGATAAAAATAGAATACAAGTTATAGCTTAGTGTGACTTGATCCTTGTTAATGTGCAGACCAGTGGAAGTATACATTGTAGGGGGTTAGCGAGAGTACTTTAAGATTCGTTGGCTTTTTAAGTGCACGCAGCGCCTCCAGAGCAAACACTACGTCGCCCTTACAGGATAGTGATGAGCAAAGGACTTGGATAGTCATGGTATTGGTCTTGGTGTTGTCTGTTTAGTCTTCGTCTTGCTTAAATGCGTATCTTGGTCTTAGTCTTCGTCTTACTTATTTAGCTTTCGTCTTGGTCTTGCGTATTCAGAGCTGCACATTCTTAGTGTTGCATAATAGGTCTCCGTTTTGGTCTTGGTTCCTTCATTCGGTCCTGGACTTGCTTTTACACAAGACCAAGAACAATTTTAGTCATCAATCAATCGATCATTTGTAATACAAATATTTAATGGAGAACTCTGTTCTATTACTTTCTTTGTTATTTCGAATTAAGTTGCGATACCCCAGTAATAACACTAGCTACAGCGCCCTTCAAACCGAAACACAGGAATGTTTCCACACTACCCTTTGATGGTAGAAATAGGCGATGTGGTGGTACCTACCTAGACGGTCTCCGGCAACAGAAAGATAAAAAATAAAGAATCCCAGCAGTGGGAAAATTAAAAATTAATATTATTTTTATTGGTGGTAGGTTCCGGAGAACATATAGGTACCAACGAAGCTCCTATTCATGCAGCGTGCAAACTGTATTCTGGTTTGAAAGGCGTTGTAGTTAGTTACTAAGATATCGAGACAATATGCTATGTTTCAATGCGACGAGCATGTGGTGCTGTATATCTTAACCAGCGCTGCTATTAGGTGAAGGTCTCGCTCGTCGATTAATCGAAGTACTTTAAGGATAAAGCCAATTTGCTAATAATAATTTCCTGTGTTTGGTTGAAATGATGATGATGATGATGATCTCAGACCAGATAATTATTGCGTTTATTAATTATTGTTCTTAACGCGTAAAGCAATAGACAATAGGTAAGTTAACATTATACCATCAGGTTAGGGTTCGTGAACCTCCGGTGAACTCATAAGGCTTTCTTTTAAAGTGTAAATTTATTCAAATTTCAAAAAAACAACCCGCACGCCTGCATCCTGCGGCGGAGTGGTGGGAGCGAGAGGGATGCGCTGACGGGGGCAGAGCGATCGAGACGGACGCACAGCCCTTCGCATCTAGATGGGAACGGCCACTACGGTGACCAGGTACTTTCGAGATCATGGTACAGCCCATTTAAACGAACCAGACTAAATCCTTTTATGGTACATATAAATACCACAAGGGTAAACTGCTGTTAGTTATCTCTACCTCTCTACTGGTACTGGTGGTAGGTCTCTGCTGCCGGAGACAATCTAGGTAGGTACCACCGCAGCGGCTATTTCTGCTGACAAACAGTAATGTGCAAATATAACTGTATTGCGGTTTGAAGGGCGTTGTAGTTAGTGTAATTACTGGGCTGACGAGATTCAACAATTTCTCAGGCGACAAGCGCAATGTGATGCTGTGTTAACTAGCGCCACCTTGTTATGGGCGGGCGTGTCACTAAGTAATTACTCTGATGAACTTAATATTATTAAAAAAGGACCAACAATACCTTGCTATGTTTTTGTGGTTTCTTAATAAAAATTATATCTCTAATCTATTGTAGTATAAGAAAATAATAAAAAGAATTCTACAAATAAAATATCTAGTTTAAAAGGACGTAACTATAGGGCTAAATAAAATTATAGTAACTTTATATAAAAAAAAAACTACTGAATTCTTATGTAAATAAAAAAATCTAAATTAATTATTTCTTCTCACTCATGGGTTTGAATTTATATGAAACTTCATGAGTGCCAAGTTCAAGGTTTCTTTTATTCGAAGTAAGTATAAAAGGATAAAAACTTTCACGTGATGTTAACACAGCATCACATCGTTCTCGTCACCTTAAGACATAAGGTAATCAGCTGGGTTGACTGGCAGACAATGCCTCTGTGGCAATAACTCCACCCGCGGTACCCATAACTTAAGCAGTTATAAATAAGTAGAGAAAGAAAGATAGAAATAAAACAAAAAAAGGAAACAAGAAAGAAATAATGTCTCGTTACCGCACTAAATCCACTAACTACAACGCCTTCCAAACCGGAACACATTAATGTTTGCACACTACTGTTTGGCTGCAGAAGAAGATGCTGCAGTGGTACCAAGGCCATCTCCGGCAAAGGACCTGACTTACCATCAGAAAATTACTACTGTAATCGATACTACTACAACGCCCTTTAAACGGTATACTGTGATGTTTTTTTTTTTAAAGTTCCCTCATTATTTGAGGCTGGGGCCCTGTTTACTCTTTTCTTTTCTCTCTTTATTTCCTTATGATTTTCTTATCCTATTCCTTGTTCTCTTCATTCTCTCCACTTTCTATTATACCTTTCTTTAAGCAAACTTCCTTTCTCCTTTCTCCATTCTATTTACTTCTTTTATCCGTCTTCTTAAATAAAAACAACACACACTTCTCTATTTTCTTCTGCTTACATATTTCCTATTTTATTTTCTTGTTTTTATTTATAATTCCCTCTATTACCTGTTTACAGAATTTTAGGGATGTGAGCCGTCTGTTGGGATCATCCATCAGGGATGTTGGATGCAGTAATGTTAACACACTACTGCTTGTTACTGTAAAATTTGTCTAGGTTTAGAAATAGAGGGATTGTCCTAGTAAGACTAATCGTGTGGACACTCTAACCAACAATAGCTAAGCATGTGACGTGACACGCATGCGCTATTTTCACCAACCGATACCATGATGATGTTTAATGATGCTAGTCGTTAGACACAGTGATGGAGCACATCGAGAACTGCGTTCGTGGTCCTGGAGTTCGGACCCTCAACGAATGCACTAAATGGCTATATATGTATATCTATAAGTATAGTATAGTATGAAGATCTTTGCATATATCTATCTAAAGTGATGACCACAACCACTCTGTCAAGAGTAATACCGACGAAGAAGAAGAAGAAAAATGTATATGATTTAAATTATAGTCTAAAGGAATATTGTAATTAAAAAAAAAATGGAGAAGGAAGATAGTACGGATAGTGGGTTTTTCGACAGCCAATTTACGTCCTCTCGGTTGGGGCACAAGCCTACCCTCAATACGAGAGCGATGGGCCATAGTCACCACGCGGGCCCAATGCGGATTGGTGACTTCACACACACCTTACAATAAAATATAATTCATGTGCAGGTTTCCTCGCGATGATCTCCTGCACCGTTTGTATTCCGCTGCTGTTACTACAGTTCACAAATGTACATAACTTAAATATTAAAGTCATCAGTACATGTCGAGATTCCAACCCGCGACCTTCGGAATGAAGGCCGGACGCTCTAACCATTAGCCCAGCGAGCTACTCGGATAGTGGGCAGTAGGTGGCAAAATATTAAACGGAACTCTGTATCGACTATTGATGTGATGGTGAGATTTAAGTTGGACAAGTTATTTAATTCCCGGGAATATCAGCTGGGCAACTGTATACAGCACATTATGTTGAAGCTTAACATTTATTTTTTCAGCTAACTTAGTCAAACTTAACCAAACCTTAGCTATATAAATCAAAGCATGAAAATAAGTATTACTTGGTAATTGAGTGATAAAAATTTTTATATTATAACTTGTAATAACTTAATGGGGTGTAAGGGGCCCCACACAACAGCTGACGGGACTTTTTTTTTTTGTTTTACGTGGGGGAAATGCCTACGCATACCTTCCCTCGCGGAGGCAAAAAAGTTACGTCGGACTTTCACCGACTTAAATCCCCACGATACTCCACCTCGTCGTTTTATACCAGGGTCACGGGAACTTTCGCACACCTCCAGGACCTCGCCAGTGCGGCATCAGCGGTGCGGCACCACTTAGTCGCGGAGAGTAAGGAGAGCGGTCAATCGCAATACCGACACTGCTTTTCCCCCGCGACTCCATCTCGACTGCAGAGGGCAGTATAAACCTGCCCCTGCAGACCAACAGCAGACATCCGAGGTGAGTTCACGGAGCGCACCTGGAGCGGCCACCATGAGTCGGCCCTATGCCCCGGTCCTACCGGATAGGATCCTCTTAGCTTCACCGTGCGTGACCAAGCTACGGCTACTGAGCGTCAACGCCACGGCAAGGCGGGAACCTGTTCGAAGGGAACTCACGGGACCCAAGCCAACCTCACCTGCTCGTTGTGCAACCTGATAATCAACAAACGAGGTTCTGGCAACCCGCAATGGGCCAGCGTGATAAAAATTACTCAAATCCCTCCATGTGAACACCTACAAACGACGGCCCCTGAAGCTCGGCGGTACCGGAGTCCATGCTGACTGCAAGGTCGCGAGAAGCCGCTGGCTGCGAGCAGCGCAGGACCGTTCGATCTGGAATCTTTGGGGCAGGCCTATGTCCAACAGTGCACGTCTATCGGCTGATGATAATGATGGTGAATGATAGACTAGCGTTTGACTGCGATCCTACCTGACAGTAAACTGCGATGTATTCTTTAGTGGTAAAGCGGACTACTCTTGATATGGTCTATTTACTCTTTACTTAAAGATTTCCAGGTCATACTTGGACGGCAACACTGACGCCGGCAGACTGTTCCAACCCTTCGCAGTTCGCATTAAGAAGTTCGGGTTATTACAAAGATGGTATCGGTTGCCGCCTCGTTAACATACTTCCACGAATATAAAAAAAGAGCTTGTTATTAAACATTATACCTGGTGGTATTCAATCGGATGTCTTTGGGGCGTGGTGGCAGGATACGTCTCCATCCACTGTCCGCCCATACATTAGTTTAGCTTTTGAATAATTCCAATTGAAGCTTATCTCGCATCTCCCGATGTCCCATCTGTTACCGAATGATGCTTCGACGTTGGTATCCGGATTGTTATGGTTGTCAAATTCCATCGATGTGAATTTATCTTTAATATGTCTATATTCATTTCATTAATATCTAACAAGTATATATATATATATATATATATATATATATATAACTATTCTAGCCATAAATACTGTTACGTAAAAACTTTTTTTTTTCAACTTTTGAATTATTTTGAATTTGGAACACGTATATTATTTTAACGTGTTAAAAATACACCGTCGAGTTTCTAGCTGGACTCTGCACCTGGTCACTAGGCACGAACTACCCAAGCCTGGCTTGAAACCAACATTCCGGACTTTATAAGAGCTGAAGACTAGCTCTCATCTAGCCCAGACTTCAACCCTTTAGAGTTCAAATTATGGTCAGTTTTAGAGGACATGGCCTGCTCTAAACGACACGCCGACATTGAGGCTCTTAAGAAATCTCTGGAGCAAGCAGTGGCGGTGGTGGGAGTGAAAATTTCACTTGCGAACAGCGCGTTAATCCATAGATTCATGACACGTGGCCAAACAGATTAACGGCCTGTATAAAAGCCAAAGGTGGCCATTTCTAATGGAATATTGTTTTTTCTTTATTGCTGCGACTAATAAATAAGTAGGTATACATTTTAATAATATTACATTACTTCATTATAAAAAATACATTTTCATGTGTAACAGGAGTTATAGCCGGAATAGGTATATACAGGATGAAAGGTAATAGGTGTAAAAGATGTGGACGGGCTAAAGTCTAGCTCGTATCCTATCTATCTATGTATGTAATACCCCATACAAAGACAATGGTTCTGGAGTTATTCATTTTTTAAATATTTTTCACAAAATTCCCGATTTTAATAAAAAAATTCAATTATTTCGTGTTTCGTGATAAAAAGTTTATTGCGAAAAAAAGTTTACTGCAAGAAAAAGTCTACTGCAAAGAAAAGTATACTGGAAAGAAAAGTTACGGCGATGAAAATTTAACTGCGAGGAAAAGTCTACTGCGGGGAAAAGTTTACTAGAAGGAAAAGTTTACTGCGAGGTAAAGTTTATTGGAAGGAAAAGTTTGCTGCGAGGAAAAGTATACGGCGATGAAAAGTCTACTGCGATGAAAAGTTTACTGCAAGGAAAAGTCTACTGCAAAGAAAAGTCTACTGGAAGGAAAAGTTTACTGCGAGGAAAATTTTACTGCGAGGAAAAGTCTATTGCGGGAAAAGTTTACTATGAGGAAAGTTTACTGTGAGGAAAGTTCACTGCAGGGAGAAGTATACTGTGAGGAAAAGCCTACTGCGATGAAAAGTCTACTGCGAGGAAAAGTTTACTGCGAGGAAAAGTTTACTGCCAGAAAAATTTTACTGCAAGGAAGTCTTTTGCGAGGAAAAGTTTACTAGAAGGAAAAGTTTACTGCTGGAAACAATTTACTGCAAGGAAAATTTTTCTGCGAGGAAAGTTAACTAGAAGGAAAAGTTTACTGCGAGGAAAAGTTTACTGGAAAGAAAAGTTTGCTGCGAGGAAAAATTTACTGGAAGGAAAAGTTTACTGCGAGGAAAAGTCTACTGCAAGGAAAAGTTTATTGCCAGGAAAATTTTACTGCGATAAAAAGTTTACTGCGAGGAAAAGTTTACTGCGAGAAAAGTGCACTTGAGAGAAAAGTTTACTGCGACGAAAAGTTTACTGCTAGGAAAAGTTTACTGGAAGGAAAAGTTTACTGCGAGAAAAATTTTACTGCGAGGAAAGTCTACTGTGGGGAAAAGTCTACTGCGAGGAAAAGTTTACTATGAGGAAAGTTTATTGTGAGGAAAGTTTACTGCAGGAAAAGTTTACTGCAAGGAAAAGTTTACTGCGAGGAAAAGTTTACTGCGGGAAAAAATTTACTGCAAGGAAAAGTTTATTGCGAGGAAAGTTTACTGTGACGAAAAATTACTGCTATGAAAAGTCTACTGCTAGGAAAAGTTTACTGCGAGGAAAAGTTTACTGGAAAGAAAAGTTTGCTGCGAGGAAAAATTTACTGCGAGGAAAATTTTACTGCAAGGAAAAGTTTACTGCAGGAAAAAATTTACTGCAAGCAAAATTTATTGCGAGGAAAGTTTACTGTGAGGAAAATTTACTGCAAGGAAAAGTTTACTGCGAGGAAAAGTTTACTGCAAGGAAAAGTCTACTGTGAGGAAAATTTACTGCAGGGAAAAGTTTACTGTGAGGAAAAGCCTACTGCGATGGAAAGTGTACTGCGAGAAAAAGTTTACTGTGAGAAAGGGTCTACTGCGGGGAAATGTTCACTGCGAGGAAAAGTTAAAGTCTCAGTACGAGAGCAAGGGATCATAGCCACCACGCGGGCCCAACGCGGATTGGTGACTTCACACACATCTCAGAATAAATTCTAATTCATGTCCAGGTTTCCTCACGATGTTCTCCTTCACCGTTTGTATTTCGCTGTTGTTACTTAAGTTCACAAATGTACATAACTTGAATATTAAGTTATCGGTACATGTTGAGATTCGAACCCGCGACCTTCCGAATGAAGGCCGCACGTTGTAACCATAAGGCCAGCGAGACATATTACTCGTAGTATTATATGAAAATTAATGTAAAATGAATTATTCCTATTTTAATAGATCCATGTATATTAATATCTGATGAGGAAATAAAATTAAAGCATACACATAACACTTAAAATACCTGTGACTTAAAAGGTCACCTAACGCATACGGATGTTGTATAGAGATGATATAAATCTAGACAGCATCTCGCTATATTTGATCTTCGCTATTTGTCTTCGGCAAAGCCTTTATTATTATTATCCTTTGGGTTCCCCACCACCCACTTTTGTAAAGTATCCCTGTAATATTGCTAAGATAAGTAATTTTTAAGTTATACTTAGAGCATTAAAGAAGCATGTAAATAAATGGCCTACCAGGACTGACTTGTTAATGATGATGGAGAGCACCAGGTTGCAGGCATAGCTTTTGAAAATTAGTGTTTTACTGATGACTGATCTCTGATGGAAAAGTAGACACTATCGCTGCACCTACTTTTATAGAGAAGCTTACAAACTTACTTTACTAGTAAGGAGACATGACATCAGTAGTCCGTGCTGCAATGTAAATATTCTACCTTAATCTCAATAATTGTGAGCTGGTCTTTCTTCACTTGCTGTTTCTTAGCTGATGGAGATTCAGCTAATAAATGTGACTATTGATGATGGCATACATTACGATTACTCGTCACTAAATACTCTTAAGGGATTTTCTGCTGTTGGCCTTGGTGCTGGCTATTGGCAACGGTGACCACTTACCTCGGTGACAAAGGTCTTTAATTAGTGCGTTTGCCAGTGATGAGTTATGGCACCGGGACCTGGCCGCTTGCAGTGGGCCTGGTGAAGAGGCTTCAAGTCGCACTGAGAGCAACGCAAAGGGCTATGCTCGAGGTTTTCCTACATGATCAAATCAGAAATGAGAAGATCCTCAGGAGTACTAAGGTCACCGACAGTCGAAAAGATTGCTAGCCTCAAGTGGCAAAGGCAGGGCACATAGCTCAAATGACTGACAGCCGATGAGGCACTGAGGTCCTCCAATGGTGACCGTGTACCGGTAGACGTAGTGTTGGCAGGCAGGTTGCAGGAAGCAGCTGGTTGCGAGCAGCACAGGATCGGTCGATCTGGAGTTCCCTTGAGGAGGCTTATGTCCAGCAGTGGACGTCTGTCCGCTGATAACGATGACCACTTATCACTGTTTGCTCTCCTCACACCTTTACATACTGTTAAATAAAAGTAGTGGAGCTGTAAAATACTTCTTATAACTTGGTATTACTTAATTTATACAATCAACTTTTTATCAAGATTAAGTTTGATAACTTTGTATGTGAATCGCGGATTTTTTTGTACCTTGACAAGCGTCTCTAATAAACTTAATCAAAAAATCTCGACGGAATTTTGACAGGAGACGTATCCTGAGGATGCCGCCGTCACGAGATCCGAATTACTATTCAAAAGGAGCGAGATTATACCTGATGAGCATTACCTAAACGTTCGGAGTGAGAAAAAAGATTTGTTATTTAAAAAGAAAAAAAAAATAAACCACCACAACCACTTTTGCCTAAAGGAACCGGTCTACGTAACTAACTTCACTCAGTCGCATTTCATTATGCGAAGGTCAATCCACGAGTGGAGAGTCGGCGCGGCTCAGATGCGAGTCGGCGCTGGCGGGGAGCGGACGTCCGTCGCCTCCCTGATACTTTTACGTCACCAGTGTACCCACGACAAGTCCAAATGACGGTTTATATGTAAAATTGAATACAATAGAGCCGCAGTGGCACTCGTGCCGTGGGCCGCCGGCGCTGGTGGTGCTCCCGTCCGTCGCCTGCAGCAGATCGAGTAGAAAGTTACTCATTGACGGGAATTTCAGTACAAACGGTGGTTGCGTGTGGTTTATAGTTGAAACTTTTGTGCAGTGCTTACGTGAGGTTTTTGAACCGCATCCGGTTACTTTTAGGTTACCTGGTGAGTGCTCTTATTACTTAAAACATTTTAACGGTAAACTCGGCTAACTTGTTTGTTTTCTTTTAACTCCACTGTCACTTTAAACCGAACGAGTGCGATCGTTTAATGTATCAGTTCCAAATGTGTCTTTTTAAGTTAACTAATTTTAAGTTATTTATTTATAAGTTATAATAAATAATAATATGAAAAGTATAACTAAGAATAGACTTTAACTGTAAACCTATTATAAAATGGTCAGCATATCGTTAGGTTTTATTCTTATACCTATCTAGTTTCCAGTCTCTCGGCGTGCTGAGCTTAAAAAGTTGTTTTGTTTTTTTTTTCTCCTCCGCTACCTAGCCGCTAGTTTATCTAGACTCTGTGACTTACTCCTAAAATCTTAAAATAATTTCTTGTTGTCCGCTTAACGTTAACTGCCGTTTATTCGACGACGGAGAGGAGAATTCTTCAATCTCCATTAATTGTTATTTCTCTTTGTTTATTATAACTGCAGTGCCGCGTGACGTGTGAGCAGTCAGTTCCTGGACGAGTTTGAACCTAGTCGCTCCGTCGTCATCGATCTTCTTCCGTTAACCACGTCAAACCAGATTTCATGCGCAGGTTCCCAGACGCGCGAGTTCTGCGCTGAATAAATTTCACAATAATTCTTCTTGTTTACGGCGCTCCCGTCACTTCGAGGACTTTCAAAGAAACTTGATGCTTCAAGTTTATCTTAAGCTTCTCTTGACATTTATCTCTAAACACTTCCTTGTCGCTTGAAGAGTCAATCTTTTCCAACTTTTATTTTCACGACATCCTTCATCTCGCGTTCCGACCGAGCGAAACATCATTGCATGTAATTGATGCAAAATTTTATCTATAGTATAAAAGTTCTAATACTTTTATCATAGCGATGCACTTTTAAAAAATTATAACATTCTAAAAAAAAAGAGGAAAAGGAAATATACACAAGTACAATATTAATTATTTTTTTAAATTATTATCAAATATAGTATTTGCTTATAAACTACGTGAATGCTTAATGAGCGGAATGTACGCCTATTACTTTGCTAATGATGATTCGTGATGACCATGTTTAATCAGTGACCACATTCTCACGAATAAATTCCTGATTTTTTAATTAAAGGATATTCATTACACCATCCTTTAGTATACCATCCATCAGTTCAGTTTCACCGTCGAGACTTAGCGTGTTAAAATCCAAGGTCTCAATTATCTCTGTGCCAAAATTTATCAGAATCGATTAGTCAGTTGTATTACATTTGTGTGTATATATAAATGTACTTAGTCTATCACAAAGCTTATTTCGTAACTTAGTCTTTAGCTTGCGTGCATGCCTAGGTCTTACTGGTTTATCACCAGCCAGGTGTTCATCATCATCATGTTATATTTACGTATTTCTCATCATACGCCTGCCTCCGTTTATTTATTTTTTTATTTACGACAGGAGCAATACATTCATCTGATGGTAAGTGATACGCCCACGACAACGTGGTGCTAGTTAGAATGACATACACTACACGATATCGCGCTTGTCGCTTTAAAACGTCAGATTTTGAATTTTATAGCCCCACTAATTTCACTAGCTACGGCGTCCTTCTAACCGGAACATACCACTACAGTTTGGAGGAATAGGAGCTATGTTGGTACCTAGACGATCTTCAATAACAGAGATTTACCAACAGATAGACTGGTGGGTCAATAATACTATTTTTTTATTATCGAGGTGGAAATCTTCTAAAAAAGGTACCCTTTTTCTGGTGGGAAGACAAGGTTGTGTGGGATTTTTACCCAGTACAACCCTCTCGGTGGTCTCCGTGACAGCATTAGGAACGCACTTGTGTCTCCCGACACGACGCCTGAAGCACGTCCCACGGAGAGCTGTAGCTCTCCTCAACATCCCCACTTTGGTACGACAAGTACTAAACCATCTCGTACTTGTTGTTCATCCCGGGCTCGCTAAGGGGCAATGAAGGCTCCCACCTTCAAAGCCGACGGACCCGAAAACTGTTTTAGTCGCCTTCTACGACAGGCAGGGCTTACCTTAGTCATATTCTTAATAGACCTAGACCAAGGCAACCTACCACCTAAATTTCTATTACGTAAGATGTTCATCATCATCATCATCAGCTAATAGACGTTCACTGCTGGAACTGCCTCCGCCATAGATCTCCACAGAATTCATTGAGGGGAATTGGGTCTTAGCCCACCACGCTGGCCCAGTGTAGGTTAGTGGGTGATTAGAGCCTCATCTGTTATTCAGCTGGGTGCACCGCGAGCAGCTGAGGTTGTCTTGGGCTCCGTAAGATGTTGGTCGGAACCCCTTAGACCCTTGTAAGTTGTGTAAGATGTTCATGTATATACGGTTACATATAAATTAGATTATGTAATGGCCTAGGAAACTCTTATGTCTAGACTGGAGCAAAGGGCGTGCGCTTATATAACTTATTTCAAAATCTTGTCTTGAATAAGTCCTAGAAAGTTTTGTACAAACACTGTACTGCTATATGGTCAATATAAAGGTTAAATGGTCACCATGGTCTTTCTTGAATGATTGTTTTATGCTTCGTTTGATAAAAAAATCTTCAGTGTACCAACAACAATGTTTACATGTGTCGGAAGTCAATAGTATCAGAGATTTGGAACAGGTTCAGCTGGATCAGTGTGGATATCTTTGGAAGAAGTCTATGACCAGTAGTGGAGGTCTAGTAGTTGCTGATAATTGTGGCGGCACTGGTGGTAGGTCTTTGTTACCATTATCACCGCAGCGTCTATTTTTGCCGACAAACAGTATTATGCATACATTACTGTCTTCTATTTTGAAGATCGCTGTAGCTAGTGAAATTACTGGGGTAACGAGGGTGCAGTATATATCATCCAATCATCTATCATCAGGTCAACTTCCCATTGGTCTCGTCGCTTAATTGAATAAAGGAAATAACTATAAGCTTCGGCCACTCCAACCGCATTACTTTGTATGACCTAGCATCGAACCTGGGACCGTTTACATTATCAGACAAATTAGTATATTTATTAGGTCATATACATTTAGTATTTTCTATTATATATAGCTCAGTTTTAAAGACGGTCTAACGAGCTATTTTTAAAGAGTTGCGGGTCCGATCTCTACTGAGTTTGGACTTCCGGTGAAGGATCATGAGGAAGCCAGTGTCATCAGCCATGATATCATGGTGGATAAATAGCCTTAACTCCCTGTAGAAAAAGGCGCCGAAACCGGACAGCAGAGATGTTTAGAACATTCTTGGATAGATTGAACTAAATAAATGTTATTTATCTGTGTGTGTGAGAGAGAGAGGGAGAGAGTGGGAGACAAGTTGGATCGTATGATGTGAACTCTTGACTTGTGCCGTTCATTGTCGTAAATCTTACCCATAATTATGGCAACACGTAACAGTTTTATCGCCGGCTCCGATCAATGCACCCGCCGCTTTATGTAATTGGTGTTGCCATTTCACATAATGTAAGCAAACAATCTGTTTCAAACGACAAAGTGGTTATATATTTAATTCATCATCATCATTATTAACCGACAGACGTCCACTGCTGGACGTAGGCTTCCCTCAAAGATCTCCACGACCTTCACCTGGTTAGGGGCCTGCCAACACTACGTATTCCGGTACGCGGTCGCCATTAGAGGACCTTAGTGCCCCATCGGCTCTCAGTCCTTCAAGCGATGTCTCCTGCCCATTGCCACTTGAGGCTAGCAATCTTTTGGGCTATGTCGGTGACCTTAGTTCACCTGCGGATCTCCTTATTTCTGATTCGATCACGCAGGGAAACCCCGAGCATGGCCCTTTCCATCGCTCGCTGTGCGACTTCATCTAGTGGTAACGATGATGCGTCTTTATCTGGTCAGTCCATCTCATAAGCATTCTCCCTCGTGGCGTAGTTCCCTCAACCTTTCCCTGGACCACGAGTCGCTCAATAGCTACCTCTCGTTCTGCGTTACATGACCAAAAAAGATGAGGATACGCGACTGTACCGAAGATGATAAACGCCGCTTGATGCCGAGTTCTCGAAGTGGAGACTCGTTGATTTAAAATTCAGTCCACGATGCTCCGAACATTTTCCTCCAGCACATCTCTAGAGCATCTATCCTCTTCTTCTCTACTTGTCGCAGGGTCCACGTTTCAGCGACGTACAAGAATATGGGAAATACAAGTAGACTAGTTCACCTGAACTAGCCCAACTTTTGTGGCTCTGTATGTTGCGATATATATATATATATATATATTTATACAATATATTTAAAAAAAAATGTGTATATACAAACGTTTTTTAAAGGACGTTAAAGCAATTCTTACTTCCGTTATATAGCTGTTAACGATCAAAGATGTTAACTTACCATCGCTCATTTATTTGCTTACCTTCTCTATACAAAAAGGAAAAAGGTTATATATAATAAATTTTAGATTTCTTTTTATGGAAATAACTGGTTACCCATTCAAACATTGGTGGCAGGTTTCTGTCCCCGGAAACCGTCTAGGTAGGTACCACCGAAGCGTGTTTCTACCGCCAAACAGTAATCTGCAAACATTACTGTGGGAAAACCGCAAATGACTTTCTATACCAACCGTTACTATAGCAACCGCATAATTGGTAAATGAAATTTATAAGATTCAATTAGAAACAAAACGATGAAGGATCTATGAATTTCAAAAAATAACAGACCATAACCATCTACAAATTCTTCCGCGTCGAATGCTCATGTTCCCGTGTTGATTCGTTCACTAGTTTTCACGTGATCGTCGAACAAAGGAAACCCATTTTTAGTTTAATTTTCATTGACCTTCATAAAGATGGTCTCAAATTGTCAAGGTGTTCTGGACGTCTTAATACACATGTACCGTTAAAATAAACTCAAAAATATTCCAAAGGCTTAATTGTCTCTATGGCTCAGTGGTTAAGTTATAACATGAAGGTTAGTAGTTCAATTCTGTAGCCACATGCACATGAATTTGGATATGGGTTTTAACTGATGTTGATACTAAACTAACACTGTCGATATTACTTACATTTTGTGTTTAGACCACTTCACGATATTTGACTTGGTTGTCACTTAAAATCATGTGAAATTGGGGTCAAGTTTACGCGTTGATTCAATTAATTTTAAACTGATAAAGTTTTCTAATCTCTGTTTCAATTTAAGTGCTTAATATTGATTAATATTGACATTGGCCTGGAGCTGAATAATAATGATAGTAGACGCGAATAATCAATTTAATCGACCTAATGAAATAGTATTTTAATGGTCTATGACCTTACTACTAGAGAAGACAAGATGAGGGTTCACCTGGTGGTAAGTGATAAGACTGTCTGTAACATTGAGTCTAGTTATTACGATTTAGATAGTATACATAAAGCTCATAGCTTTGGGATAACATGGGTAGCATTGCCTCGATTACTTTACTGAATACAACACCTTTATTACTAGAAGGCAGTAAAGTTTGGACACTACCGTTTGACAGTACGTATAGGTGTTATATGACTTACCTCAATGATCTTTTATTTTCATAGATTATTTACTATTCAATGAGAGAAGAAGAGTAGAGTTGTGGCTTAATGCTTTAGGGTCCCTTTTGGCGAAGGCAGTCTACATGATTCCAGATTAAATGATGCTGTAGCTGACTTATGGCGGCAAAGACAATTTGTTTTATGTAATTAAGCGAGGAGCGGGACGTTCACCTGATGTTAAGTGATACGCCCGCCAATAACAAAATGGCGCTAGTTAAGATGGTATGCACTGCAGCACATTGCGCTCGTCGCCTGGGACAAGATGTTGAGCCTCGTTACCTCAGTAATTACACTAGCTACAGCGCCCTTCAAGCCGGATCCATCCTGGTAAGCGCATCGCTTACTATTAGGTCAAGGAACCGTTTAGTAGCTAATATAAGAACATTAAAGTCTTTTACTAAGAGATTGTTAACGAAAAGTCGAATGTCGAATTCGAACATGCGACCTTTGATTCGCATGTCGTACCTTTCAATGATTTCGTGACGTCATCATCGCCTACAGTACGTTTCGATCATCGTCTTGTGGTACAATATAAAAAAAATTATATACTGCAGTGTGAATTGCTTTATCTTGAATTTTCACCGATCGGATTTCAATAACTGGGTCACGGCATTGATTAAAGGATTCTGTAGCTGACTTAAGGCATCAAAGACAATTAAGTGACAAGCGGGACGTTCACCTGATGATGAGTGATACGCCTGCCCATAAGAACGTAATGCTATTTTAGATCTTATACACTACATTGCGCTCTTCGCCTTGACACATGATGTTGTCCCGTTTCTGTCAGCTGATCTGTTCTGATCTATATCTCTTCAAAAGAGAAATTCAGCAGTATATGTTGCAAAGACAGTAATTTTGGTAATGATGACATGGAGAACTGTTACCGTTTTCTATGAAATATTTCATCCTTTGTCCTTTTTAACGACTTGCCGGAATTAATGAGAATCTTCAAACAGCTAATTAGTTGATAACTGTCTGGTCACTACCAGTCTTGATGGTAGGTCTCTGTTGCTGGAGACCGTCTAGGTAGGTATCACTGCAGCGCCTATTTCTGCCGACAAACAGTAACGTGCAATGATTATTGTGTTCCGGATGGAAGGGCCCTGTAGCTTAGTCAATTACTGGGGTATGGAGACTCAATATCTTACGCGTCTGGCAACAAGCGCAACGTGGTGGTGTATTAACCATCCCAACTAGCGCCACGTTGTTATAGGCGGGCGTATCATTTAGCATAATAAAAAAGGACTAATTCATCATTCAATCACCAGCAGTTGAAGTTCTCAAGTTCGCAGCGGTGAACGCATTCGATGAAATAAAACGAGGAAACGCACACAACTCGGTCAAGGCGTCGTTTTGCTGCCAATGATATAACAACACACAATACGCGTCCGAACTGGTGATGGACGTTTAACCGAATTAAACAAAAGAAAAACAAAATGGCCGATAATAACATGGCAACAAGTTAACTAAACATTTCCTTGTTACGACACATGAAGTTATTTTTATATTACAACATTTAAATCTTAATATTATAAAGAGGATTACATAAAGTAATAAATATTATGCACTAGTCCTCATTGTAAGAATTTCCTCACTTATTTTTATATTTATTTCCCACCTAAGGTAAAAGTAAACAAGAATATAAACAAAATGAATGTAAAAGTTAAAAATTTATAATATAAGAAGAAAATAAAAGCGTGAGAGAAAACTGTGATATAAAATAAGAAGAAATGTCAATGTTACTACTAGTAAATTGTAATACAATAAAAACAGAAAATGATGAAGGATGCGAAGTGATGTAAACAAGAAGGAATTAGAAATGAACAATACGGTTATGAAAGAAAATGTGATGGATGAGAGAAAGGAAGGAGAAACTGAAACTGGGAAGGAAGAAATTGAAGAAGTGAAATGACTGATAATAATAGAGAAGTCTATGAAAAACTCAATTGTAAAGGCTCTGCCCCGCAAAGCAGAGGTACGCTGTATAAAAAAACTGCATAATTACAGTCTCACCTGATGATAAATGGAGATGTAGTCTAGCTGGTACAGCACTAGTCTAGAAATAGTATACCTAATCGGAAACTAACGTCAGTAGTTTATTCTAATTCCACTCTCTCTTTGCTTTGCTACTGGTCGATAAGGTGTATAAAGTGCTTCTAAGTTAAATAGAAGAAGGCTTAAATAATATGTTATCAATCGGACCACTAAACTTTAGCTTGAAGAAGGTACCTTCTAGGATAGGAAGTTAGTTCTTAGAAGTAGAAAGACTTCATCATAAATCCAACATAAGTACATGAGGGTGGTAAATATTATTCAATATTTAAATTTGCACAGTACCGATATACTTATAATTAATACGACTCGAAAGGACATTGGTTTGATTCCCAATGAGCTCGTGTCGAAGGTAAACATCGTGAGGAACCGATTTATCTCAAAAATGACATCTAGGATACGTAACTTTAGCAAGTCACACTTGGTTAAGATAATGAATTGTGACCTTGACTCTTTCCTTATAAGTGAAGGGTTTTTAGAAATAGAAACATTAATTGGATTATTAACAGTTCGTGACATAGATTACTATATATATATTCTTTTTCAATTATTAACCTCAGAGCAGAACCAGGATCCCACCCGGTGTAGTGGTGATACATTCTTCTCTTAACACCATCTATATTTGAACGATAATACTTTCGCCAGAAGTGTCACTCCTTTGCTGTTCTTATCCAGAACGACGAGCTGAACCTCTTTGTTCGCAACCTGGTAATGTTAATAACTTGAAAATGGTGACTGTTCATGCCTCTGGTTATCCTGCGGTAGAAAGAAGTGGAGAGAATAATATTGTGTAACTACAATGCACACTCTGAAATGTATCCTGTAGAATATTTTAAGTTTGTTACCGTCAAGGACCTCATCGTTGCGGTAAAGTACATAATAACCCAACTTCCAAGTACTCCTCGTGTGAGCAATTTCGATATAATTATTGCTTATGATATTATTTACTTGAGAATGTAAATGTTTGGATCGTGCGTTACACGATACGACTGATTTGAGGTCAAGAATACCCGCATCGAGGTTTCCTACAAAGATGCTGCTTATATGACGTCATTCACGCCAGCACCTTTGGCTGCTGATATCAGCATTTAGATTTTTAAATTGGATCTGACGATACGAGAAGAACGTTTGATAACCACTATATTATCACATAACCAGATATTATATGCAACACTTCATTGTATTCAGCATCTCAAGATAAGATTTTAATATCTTTAAATCTGTCAGTTTTGTTGAACTAATAATAACAATTAAGTAGGAGCCGAATATGATCGATAGTCTAATGGAGTTCGAGAAAATTCATTAAAAGCTGATCATGGATGAAAAACTTGATGGCAAAGAGATCTTTGGAATAGGTTTATGATAATGATGATGAAAGAGACAAATTACCAATTTTATTTCAAAGTATCCTCATGTATCTGAATTTACTCTCAATTTTTCAATCTGCAGATATTTTATATAGGCAATCTATTTTATTAGTCATATATTGGTTTATCTTTTATTATTCTGAGAATTGACCGCGTTAGTTAAAGGGAAAAATCTCCATTTTTTTTATATGAATCAGAATGATGTTGGGGAATCGAATACGAAGGTATTCCTATAATGCTGTCATAACCGCACAATTAGCAAACTGTGAGGTAATGACAACATTTAAATAAGACGGAAGCATTGATTTCCATTTCAAATCCATTGCAAGCTCATCATAAAATTCTAAACAATTGATCATTATGCTTATGGGAAACATTATAATATAGTTTACTAGATTATGATAAGGTGGTTATCTTTACCCCAGTGGAAATAGATATGTTGAAATTTTGTGAATGTAGTCCATACTGGATATGAATCGACTGGCGAAGATGATGGTGAATCAGTTCACGGTAAATTGATTTCTCAACACAGCACCTATCCAAAAAAACACGATATAGTACTAGGTAATGATCCAGATGAGCAGAAAGTTCACCTGATACTACATGAAAGAGTTATCCATAACACATTAGTACGGATTGGGTTGATGATACTAGAATATTATTTTTAGGTTCAGACAAAGTTGAACTGTTTTTTTTTAA
The DNA here is from genome assembly GCA_029030555.1 of Ornithoptera alexandrae. Taxonomy (NCBI): domain Eukaryota; kingdom Metazoa; phylum Arthropoda; class Insecta; order Lepidoptera; family Papilionidae; genus Ornithoptera; species Ornithoptera alexandrae. The sequence goes on along the minus strand of JARDVY010000296.1, from coordinate 6,902,168 downwards.
TTTAGTACAAAAAAATTTAGAAGCCACAGATAAACTTTAGTAACTGAAATTATTAAAATTCAAAGAACTACACCTAGATTTGAATAGCATGTTATTATCTCCGACTTTTGATTTCGTGATTTTTTGCTGTCTAGATTTAAGTAATTACGTCTAATCAAAATCTAAAACTGAAAAAAAAAACTGTATTGAGATATCTAGTCTGTAATTTTGGACATTCAAATACGCTGTGCCCCAAAATGTTTATGCTAATTTATGTTGTTTTTTCGCATCACAAAGGTCAAGAGGTCCGACCGGAATTTATAAATGGGGTCTAACGGTCTTCATTACAATTCTACCGATGTGGTTACTCTTTCACCAAATAAATCTAAATTGGTTTCAAAATCTTAATAAATATTAGTTAAAATTTTTCAAACATTTTGTGTTAAACGTTTGTAAAAATTAGAAATTCATATTTAGTTAAGTTAGATCTCCAACCATACAAACCCCTACGAACGACGGTCTCTAGCGCCCGGTATCTTTGGGGGAGGCCTATGTGCAGTAGTGAACCTCTATCGGCTGGTGATGATAAGTTGGATGAATTTATAACTAAAAATGTTTATCAAATATAAAATATTGAATGAAAATATAATTTATAAACAATTAATAAATCATGTATTGAATAACATTATAATAATCTGTCACGACCTAGGTACATAAGTAATTTATGTATATTTGTAATTAATATACAGCTTAAGTTGGCAAAACTGTAAATAAGTGGCAGCACTATTCTAGCACAGTGTTTATTTTTTTAGTTAATTTTGAATCACCAGTCAGTCAGTTGCTGACTGCCGAGGAGCGTACCGCTCGTGTAGTCAGTAATGAAATCCTGCTAATAAAACCATTTATCTATACGATCTAATTACTATACGATATAACTATATGTGTTATTGTAAAGATTCTAAAATACTGCACATTTTGAACAAAAACGGGTTTGCTTAGTTTTTTTGAACCGATAAAAGAAAATAAACGTTACACTTATAAATAAGTACTTTTCTTCCCATCATCATCTTCCGATAGATGTCCACTGCTGGATATAGGCCTCCCATAAACATCTCCACAACAATCGGTCCCGCGTTGCTCGCATACAGTGGGTTCCCGCGATTCTCACCAGATCGTCGGTCCACCTTGTGGTAGGCCTCCCAACACTACATCTACAAGTCCAAGTTCAACTTCTTCCCTTAAATTCTGTCAATTTGTTGATGTGCTGAACACATTAATAACTTTCCTTATTAACCTTAATTTTAAGGAAGATATTCTTTACCCAATTTTCATGTACCGTCTAAACATTAATTTTAATAACTGTAACCTTGTATATGTTTATTACAGTATGTTTATAAATTTTAATTAGATATTTGGCGTTGGTTTTAGTATAGTAGAATCATAAAATCATCATAAATATTTTAATAGTCATATAGAAAGCAGCTTCTTTTTACCTGATATTATTTCCTTAATCACCTTAAAACATTAAGATCAGTACAGTGATGGGAATATTCGATCTAAATTCCAGTATTCTTAGCCAAGCATTCATTAACATATACAAATAATTAAGACTAACATTACGAGCATAAAACAATCACACTACGCAGAGCTTATCAGTTCTATTAAAGCGATATAGAAAACTGATATCGCACCTGGAAATGTGCCAAACGATAACCCACTAGCCGCCGATAACGATATCGCAACGTATTTTCTCTTCATTCGTGAAAGTCCTCGTTTTCGATACTTGACCGAAATCCATTTTCAGTTGCGTAATATTGCGATACTGTGACAAGGTAAAACACGATATACAAGTACCTATTCGTATATCATGAACTCCTAAATTCTCTATGAAATCCCACTACAATCTCCAGCTAAGTTTGTCCTCGCGTCTGATATATTGTCAAACAATTCTCAATGTTCTTGAAGCACGGCTCCGAGTGGAACATTCTGTCAATGTTCTTCAGGAAATGTTCTTCCGTTCCCTTCTTACCACTGAATGACCAGGCGTGTCAACATCCTTATGTTATAAATATTCCAAACTAAAAAGTTTGTCTCGATCTTGATAACAGCAAAGAAATTCAAGTACTTTATGGCATAATTATTCCCGTACACAAACGAAGCGGATGTTTAAAGAAAAAAATTCAAATGTCTGATACCGAAGATTACACCCCTAATATCAATTGGAACCGCAGTCAAGCTCTAACCTATATGATTTAGAAAAATTTAAGTGTTTTTTGAATGTACAGTTTAATAACTCATCTCTTAAAGAATATCAGGGCACTGCATATCTGAGGCGTCCGAATTGTTCCACCGAACTAAAAAGGACTATGCCACGCTAATCGCCAACCTTCACTAGTTGGAGAGGTACTTTAAGAAGAGAAAGAACTCCTCTCTTATTTTATGTATGTGAACACCACACTTGTGTACCACGACTTCAAACTTGCCAAAGTTTAAAATATCTATTTTTATAGTGTACTGAAGTTTTCTGTTACAGGCAAAACCTTCTAGTTTTCAGGAGAACTATTTTATCGGAATTAATAATTTTTAATGTATATTGATCCTAAAAATCTGGAATCTGTTGGGAATTCTGGAATGACTTGATCCAAACCTTATCCTGATATTTTTACATATTTGTTTTTTGTACGTAGATAATTAAAACAAAACTGAAATATATTCTTATTACTGCAAATGTTGTTAATATTTGGTGATTAGATCTTGAAGACAATAGATATTATCTAATGACAATTGAATCACAAGACATAGATAATGTTGACGAGATCTATGAAAATACTTTAATTGTTAAGCTAAGACTAAATGTTTAAAAATATATCTAAGAAAAAATATAAAACGAGAAACATTAAAACTTGTTATCTTCTAGAAAACAGCTGCTTATTGACCAATACCGGTGCTCGATGGAATGGGAGATGAGGTTTCTCTTTCCAACGTGCAAAGCCGAACCGATCGCTGGCCACAAGTGAAAAAATCTCGTTCTTCGTTTAATAAATTTTCAATTACAAACTATAATTACGCACTGACAGACGGACAGACTGACATCTTTGCGTTGCTTACACGCGGCTCGGCATTTATTTAACGATACAGTGTTAACAAAGATGGGGTAAAGAGCGAATTGCCCACAATTATCCTGTCCCCCGCAGAACGTTGCTGCGGCTTCGGTCCGTGGATCCGGCTTCGAGAAATTACTATTTTAGTACAAACACATCCACGCTCTGAATAGTTCTACGATCTGGTTCCTTTTCTAGTTTATCAGCCAAAGGCTATTCCTTGAACACCAATCTCATAATTTCATTAATGTCTATAAGCAGATTGTTCTATCTGTCTGTATTCAAAGAAATTTCCAATAAAGAGAGAATTAAATTAACAGCATGACTTTCATCATAAAGATTAGGTCTCTAAGTATTTGTTTGCTGTCCACGCCAGAGGACAGTAGTATGCCAACATTCTAGTTAAAATAAATCTCCGTAAAAGCGGTAGAATTGAAAGGTCTTAGAAGACTTCTGTAATATACAGAGATAAGTACACTGGTGGTAGAACCATGTGGGTAGGTTCCGCAGCTCTTATTTCGTCCTGCAAACAGTTTTGTGCAAAACTTGATGTGTTCCAAATTTTAAAGGTATTATAGTGAAATTAATTGTTAACGAGACTTAATACTAAATATCTTAGGACTACGAGAACGATGTGGTGATATGTATGACGCCGCCATGTTGTTATGAGAAGGTGTATTACTTACCATGAGCTGAATATTTCGCTCGTCTCGTCGCATTGACAAACAAAAGAAAGATGTGTAGCTATGGAGATGTATTCAACTCGATTCTTCGACTCATGCTCGATATCCAATTATACATATTTAAAAATTTATTAAAACTTCAATACATTTGAAATAATATCGAAGGATTAAAAAAAAACATTCAGATTAATAAGCATTAAACGATAATGTTTTCGTGACTAATATCCTCATATCAGATGCGAAATCAATTGCTTGAATCAATGCGATGTTCAAATACTTTTTTTTTCTATTTAACTTCAACGTATCACATGTAGCTATTAGACGATACAATCGAAGTTGCTTGTAGTTTTTTTTAAACTCCCTCTTCATTAAAATTCAGATGAGATTATACTAAACGGCAATATGTTCATATGATTCAGTGTTAACATTAATATAGTACCATCTTGTTTAGCAATGATCGCATCAACATTGAAATAACCTTTACTACGAATGAGCCTTCTCCTCATATTTGTGGTAACAATAACAGTAGAATCCGGAACCTTAAATATTTCCATTAGGCGATTAGTCATAATATTGTCTTAATTGAATTCTGTTGTATATATACATACATACAATTATTTACTTTACCTTCTAAAGTATCTTAAAATTCGTAGACTCCTCACTATTTTGTAACTTTATTCGCGTATTATTTTTAATAGGAATATTATCACTAAAATAGGATAAGCACGTAATATCCAGTGAGGTATAAGTGACGATAGAATAATCCTCTATCCCCACACCTTGAAACACAATAGTTTAATGAAGATAGAATAAAATAATTAAAAGAAATGACAGAAGATAGCCAATATATTGACAGATCTACCTGAGCTGGTTTTACCGATTAATAAAAAGAGATAAATATTATAACTTGACCCCGTGTGAGTGATAAATGATAATATTTCCATAGCCATACTAATCTCTGATGTGTCGTAATACCAGGTAAAAAGAAGTTTTACCTGTGATTGTTACGCACATCAATTCGTATTACTCTTAGCCAGTAAGATAAATATTTCCTTTGGAAAAATCTGAGTACAGCAGTAAACTTCATTGATAAAAATAACAGGGAAAAAAAGGAACAAGCTAATTTCTTTTAATTTCCTCCAAGGTTCGATTTCTTCCGCTGTGATAAAGAAGTAATAACATAAATACTTTTAAAAATTTTAGTTTTAAATTCAGTTCGTAATGAAGTTTAATATTAATACCTATACTTAAAGTAACTTGGAATTCCAATGATGACCTCGAAATAAGAACGTTATCATTTTAATACATCTAATTCCAGTTAACTTTTTATTCAACTTCTATTATCATCTTCAGACAAAAACGTTTCTAGCGTTGTAATATAACAAATTAATGATAATATATATATATATATATATACATATATATATATATATATTTATACAATGCGTACATATTAGTGGGCGTGTAAATCAAGGATGTGAACAAGTAGACAGACGGACAAATTGATTGATGTATCGAAACATATAATGATTTATGTTGACGAAAATGATCTCATTTGGCCTCGACCATTGTTCTTCGATCGTCATTTTTTTCGGTATAACGAAATGAGAGGAAAAATTTATGGGTAACAAAGGGTGTTTGTGTGGTTTTTTTTTTATCTCAATGTCGAGACGTGCAGGATGGTATCATGATGGTTAGTTGTAGTCCCACCCATAATAATATGTAAGAATTTTTACAATGCGCTCTTTGGGCCAAGACTTGGTATAATAAGTCTTCTTACTCTTAACTGAACGCTTAATATCTCTTAAGAGAAATGCGATTACAAAAAAAAAGTTTTATAAGAAATTATTATAAACGTACGAAATAAATCTTTTTACTTTCCCTTTTTTACCAAATGAACACCAGTTACCGACACCATAGTGATGAAAAGCTTATGAAATTTAAATAGTCTAACAAGATCAAAATTATCTTTCAAAGGTCAAAAAAAAATTATAAAAATCTTGAATTTGAAAACAATCTGACATCTCACTGAAGGTAGAATAGTTCTTCAACGGATGTGTTGCTGTATCTTCTGTATGTTACGTATCTTTTTCTTCTGTCTGTCAACAAGTCTTTTACCTTCTGTCGAGTCCATTATAATCATCTGCAGAAGACTCTATCGGTCGTGTGAGAAATGCAACTTTTCCTTTTTCAAAGTACACGTTGCCAATAATTACTTTACGAACAAAATTCATACACAACAACGAAGCCGGGATAATGATCCGTCTCCATAATTTATTCCCCTCGATCTTCGCTCCGGTCTGACCTTTCCACCGCCCGATGTGTGCGAGATAAGAAAACAAAAGAAGCCAAACTATCGGTTATTGGAATCTTCGAAGCTATCTCAAAGTTAAATGGGTTTTTTGATGTATTACTATACTAAGACCGTTGTATGAGTTATGATACTTTGTAGGGATATTGAAGAAGTTTCTGTTCTAGTTTTGTTTTGACATAATAAATTGCTACAAATGGCGTCATTAGTTTAGCAAATTATATGCTGAAGTAAAATATTTTATAGTATTAAAAAAAAAATGTTTAATTTTATTAGCAAAATCGATGAGGCGAAAGAGACGTTCTTCTCGCGGTAACTAATACACCCGCTCATAACAAAATTACTCTACTTAGAATTACGTACACAAAACTACATTGTGGTCGTTAGTTGGAGACATAAAATTTAGTCTCATTCCCCCAGTAACTTCACTAACTACAACACCTTCAAAATGGAACACAGTAATGTAATGTTTGACGGAAAAAATAGGGGCTGCGGTGGTGTCTAATTAGACGGTCTCCAGCAACTGTTGAAGTGTTATACATCCGGTTGATATTTATGAAATAATAAATATAAAGTCGATATGATGATGATGATGATAGATCAAGCATAGATTGTATATTTTGTTTAATAAAATTCTTAAAATATACTAAACTATATAACAAGATACAGCAATACAAGATAGAGAACAACTCCTTTCTTGGGAATTGAAAATTATTCTCATTGAGGATCTCAACGCTGAGCTAGTGGCATCGCTGAAAACTAAATTTCCATAGACAATTTAAAAGAATGAAACTCTTTTTCGCACGACAGAAGCATTTATAAAAATGTACTGGATATTTATCGCTCAATAACATCATCTTTGCTGTAAGGTCTATATAAATCTAATTTTATATATTTTGTCAGTTTAGCTCGTTTCTTGATCTGTAAATCCAAAGTCCCACGAATACCAATACCAAATTCATAAAAAATAAATTTAACTTGTCATAATCACTAATAGACTTATTGTGGGTTCCCATATAAAGGCACGAAGTGTACTGATCTCTGTCTAAATATCTATAGTGATAAAGAGATGTAGATATTGACAAAAAATTATAATATTTAAGTAAAATAACATAACGTTTGAATTGATTAGTTGTATCTGTTATTTATGTGGCTATTTCGTCGGAGGGAATAACTTTTATATTCTCCTCTTTTTACTTTTAAAAGCGAATCATTTAAGCCAAGAGTCAACGGAGCGATCTAACAACGTCTCGTTAAAACTACGTTTAGTGAAAGTGTTCACACAGCGTTCCTCAAACTGTGCACACAATCTTTCACTAACTAATAACCGCATAATGTCTTCGCGGATAAAGATGAAAAATAAAATAGAAAGCGAAAATACCTTTTTAAAGAATACGTCAGATTTTGTTATACACTAAAAAGTTAATAAATAAAACCAGTGTTGAAGACGGCTTAGAATATTTCTTTCGCCACACTACCCTTGGAAAGTTGTAAAAGTCGTCTAAGGTCGGAATATTTATAGGGGTGAAGTAGGAGATGTCCCTGTGGCCGTTACCAATACTACATCTACAAATCCACATACCAAGAACATCAGAAAACCAAACTCATGATGACTTCTTAACTGCAAATTCTCAACCGGGTAAATACGTTTAGATGTGCTGCAGGTATATATACTGTTGACTTATTACAAAATATCTAGTATTTGATAATAGACTGATAGAATATTAACTATTTCTCCTTTCTTATATATTACGTAGCATAATTTAATTAACAACAATTGATAATTTAATAGTATTTGCTACATTATGTGAGAAGACAGCAAATTTTAGAAAGAATTCGGGAAGGCCTATTTCTAAACCAATGCCTAATAACAAGCGCCCCACCCTAGCCTGTATCATAGTGTTTTTTTTTTTTTAACAACATTCCCCCAATTTTGTCGGAATGGGGCCTATGTATTTCTTTTTTACTTATCATCCTTTATTTTGTTTCATTTATTATAGTCTTTACGTGAATTCTTTCCGATAGTTGCCGACCTGTTTTTTTCGCGGGGGAAACCTTAAAAGATATCCTGCTTTTGGGAGGAAGACAAGATTATATGGGACTTCTACCTTTTAAAACCCCCTTCGTGGTGTCCGTGACTGCATTAGGAGCACTCCGGTGCCCTCATGCACTCTGGGTAAAACATTCAACGGAAGGGCAAAACCCTTTTTAGCACCCACGCTGTGCAAATATAAGACCACCATGCATTTGCCGTCCTCCTAAGGCTCGCTTATTGAGATCTGAGAGCCATGAAGTCACGTACCCGAAGACTCTTTTAGTTGTCTTGTACAGACAAGGAATACCTTAATCCTATTCTTAATAGCTCAAGACTACAGGGCTGTCGATGGTTGCCGACCTACATAGATTGACTATGGTCTACTTGTTGATCACTCGTAAGTTTGAGCAACACTCTATTGTTCTACGGTTTGCTTCCTTTCATTAAGACGTGCCATCTCATATAGAACAGCTTTCAAAGTGATTATGTCAAAGCATAGCAAAAGTTTGTCAAAGTTTTATAAAGCTAAAACATTTTCGGGATTATTTGTTTTTTTTTATCTCTACAGAAATGTATAAATCTTTTACCCTTATTCAGTTATATTTCGTATCAAATTTTGACTTTCAGATCAGGCCGCCTTGTAAAGAATCTTTGTATAGATATGTTTAGTTCATGCCTTTATTTTAGTCATCTATTTGATCTGGTACGTTAGTTCTTAAAAAGGGACAACAGAGACCTACCATCACTCAACTTGCAAAGACCTTTAACATAGTCCTTTACCGATGATAGGTTTTTATTATTGCTGACCGTTTAGGTACCAACGCAGCTCATATTTCTGCCACCAAAAAGTGGTATGCCATTACTGTGTTCCGTTTGGAAGAGAGTTGTAGCTAGTGATATAACCAGTTATAACAAAAATAACATGTCAAGTCTCATTACTCCAGAGTAATGAGACTTGACATGTTATGACTCAAGGCGATGAGCATTATGTGGTGCTATATATATGATTGTACCAAGCACCACATTATCATTGACAGACGTATCATTTACCATCAGATGAACACCTCCTTCGACTTGTCGATTCGTCGAATTGAAAAACTAATACTACTAGCTTCTTAGATCTACATTACCTATATTGCTTTCATATCCCACATTTAGTCGGTCCTCTGAAATCCTGGAATTCCTGGCCTAAAGTGCTTGATTTAACTGCCACAAATTTTAATGTATGTGACCACGGTTTGTATTTATCAGTTACGGTTCAAATAAAGTGTGTTAACCGTAACATGAGATAACAAATCACATCCATAAACAAAGTTAAAATATTTAGTTATTCAACCTCAATAGTAAAGGAGATATATTGAGCTGAACTCATAATGTACGCGAAGACCAATTAATCATGGGCAAAGAAAGTCAAAAGAGGCGAGAATGAGATGGGTCGAAGACCCCATTAGAGGTGTAATGTCTACGCGCACATTTGCTTTGTGCTATTTGTGCACGCGACTTCGTGTGTGCGTATGTGTGTACGTACATACACACAGTGGTAATGTGGGAGTGGTTACACATATTGATACTTAACTATAACACACTAAGACGTACATTAACCAGACCGACTACACGGCAACCCGCGCACAAATCAGTTAAACAATCGGAACTGTTCCGAAAAGAAAATCGGTTGTGTTACGAAACGGTTACCGTTCGGACGTTCGTGTGTTACCGTTTTAAAAAAAAAAAAGGTACAGTACACATTTTCAATATATTTTTTTTTAACAGATACACAGTTATACTACTGTTACTTTAGTAAAACCCTTAATAATTACTAAAGAAAATAAATGCGATTGCATTAAACGTATAATGAAAAGGAAAATCAAAATTACTCGCGTAATGAACTAGAACAGCTGATACTCTGATAGCGGAAACTAAACAAATTAACAAACATATCAATAGTCCCACAGCTGGGAATCGGGACTTTCACAAGGAAATGAAAGTCATTTATTCACCACACTGGTCACGTTTTAGGAACGTATAGATTTCCTCAACATCTTCAACTAATCAATCTCGTGAGATGTTCAACGCGTGCAACCGTTCATTGAGCTATCACAAGCTTCGTCTTCAGGGAAGAAAACAAAATAGAAAATATATACAAGAACGTTTGACAGGACATTGCTGATGGTAGTTCTAGGTAGCTACCACTGCGAATAACTCAATTTGAAAAGCATTGTAGCTAATGAAAATATTGAAGTAACGAGACTCTTAAGTCCTAAGATGACGAGCACTTTGGTGCTGTGGATATCATCTCAACTAGCGCCAAGTTGTTATAGACAGGCGTGTTACTTACCATCATATGAACGTCTCGCTCGTCTCATCGCTTCGCAGAATAAAAAAAAATATTATATTTATTAAAAAAAATTACAGACTTTGTGATTTTTTAACACATGGTCACACTGGTACACATTCATATTCAGATTGCGAGCCACTCAAACAATGAAGGAGGGGACTCGTTAGTGCCCTATTCATACTTACAAACAACCTCATAAGAAAGTCGACAGATCCGTCATCTTTGTCACTTTTAAACTTGAAGATATAATGAACGAAAGTATTATGGCAGTGGGTCTCTTACCGGAAGCTTATGAGAGTTTATTATGTTTTAAATATTCTCTGCACAAAGTTTATCTGCCAGAGAACTCTCAAGCACTATCTACTTGACAATGCGCGAAATGGCGAAAGATTGAGGTTGACGCACACCGCTACAGCAATGACTGGAGCCGCGGGATTCGTACCAGGAAACTCAAGGTAACAAAGCGGCTAACCATAGACCTACAGAGGTAGAATTAATGTATTAATGTCCTATCCAGCCTTTAAGTAACTGTGATATCACAAACACAAATTGTTTAATAACCATCGCTACGATCGCTACAATGTTTCCGCGTACATTTAAAAAGGAACTTAGGCAGGTTTTTCCAGTGAGTATTATCTTCAAAAAATAGTCTAAATTAACATATAGGGTTTATACTCTATAGTCAAAAAACAAGCACTTGTATAACATCACAGCTTCCGTAACGGTCAAGGAGTCAAAGAACGTATCTCACATAGAACTGCTCAGAAAGTTCTCCAATAAGTTGCATCGAACAAAAACCTTCTTATCTTAGATAACCACACAAGGACGCCTCGGCTTTATTCAGTTAACCATGAAGCCGGTAATGGAGTCACGGATGGTTTGTAACCACATTCCTGTTATAGTTAGATTAACAACGGTTAAATCTAACCACTCGTCAGTGCCCGATGTGTTTTTGTATCGGATGTGTATTTTGTTAACTATAAAAAGATTCCGTTAGTGCTTTTTCATACGGTCACAAATTTTCTGAAGATACTTAAGTGTTTAAATATTTTGTTTAAGTAATAAAACTATTTTCTTTACCAATCATTAAGATGTTTATACTGCACCACAATGTTATATCTTTTTGTTCTTTATTAGGCAAAATGACTTAGCATAACTGGACAAGTGAGATTTAATTTTTTGTTGGAAACTTTCGAAACCATAGAATACTCTAACTTTCATGTTTTCCACAAAAAGATGTCTCAAATGATCCGCAAATTTGCAAAATGAAGAGATTACTAACAAAAGGATACCCTTAGAATCGAAACTAGGACTCAAAAGCATATTGTATTATATATATACATATATACGTGTATTGGAGCTTACCCGTAGACTATTTTTGAAAAACTGCATTTTTGAAGGACTCCAAAATTTTCTCATAAATCTGACAAGATTTTTGAATGCTAAGAATACTAAGCACGCGTCTAAGTTATAGTCTATTGTTCACTTAAATGTCAAGACACAAATTTTGTGATTTATATACGACAAACGTAATTGCATATTTTAATGACACAGTACTGTATTTATATAAACCTTAATATTGTATATGAAAATAATAATAGTACACTTCTCCGTCAAAACTAAAACAGGATTTCCTCTTTTATTTGTCTTCCTTTCTATAGAATAAAGTAATGAGTTGAGCAAGACGTTCAATAGATCGCGAGTGGTAGGTTTAATTATCTCTGTAATGCGACAACTAAGTGCTTAAGTTATATACCCTATAACACGAGAGTCCTTGATTCTATTCCGCTGCTACTTGATGAGAGGAGTTTAAGTGTTAGTGAGGTTGTATGAAGCAGTTTGACTAGCAATCCCTTCAGAGAAATATTGCGTTGATCAATATATAAGAACCAGAGTATTCTAAGAAAGCATACACCATTTGAAATTAGGTCTAGTCTTAGCCCAATATAGATAAAAAACATAGATAATGACAAAGTAAGACAACAGCAAACAACAGATACTAACCTCTAATAAACTACTCTTTCATATCCAGAAAAACTTAAAAAACGTGTCGTAAAACTTTCACTGAGGAATGAAATACGTACAAATTTGTATAAGCTATTTTTAGCAAAGTAATTGTTAAAAAAAAAATTGTAATAATTATTATATATCTTGTTAAACAAGTTACTCTCCCACGGCGATAGCATCTCGTCCATTACCCACAACTACAATGTTCATTGTTACCTCATGTTATTGTTTAAAGTACACTCGTTTGCAGATTTACACCGCCGCAATTCATATGCAGGCCACATTATTACATTTATTAGCAGACCTTGACCATATTTATATCTATATATAAATAAAATAAAGTGTCTGTTTGTAATAACAACAGAATGGTACCTTACAGCAAAACATATTTATAAATGATTGTCTGTTTGTTTCGGGTAGTCTCAGAAATAACTGAACGAATTATGATCAAGTCTTCGTCAGCAAATACCTGAAGATTTAAGGCATTATTGAGACTACTGTTATTGAAAAAAAGAATAAGGGTTTCACAGAATCCTTGAGGTTTTTCTTTAGACTTATAATCGGCCGTATCAAACCTTTTGTCAGCTAAAATAGAACTATATGTAATAGATGTTAAGTCTCTCTGCGTTGCAACGGCTAACCGTTTGCCTTTTAAAATAGAGGTCTGTAGTCCGAGATTGTATGATGGTAGGATTTTTCGAATCTAGCTAGTTACTACCTTTATATTATAAATCAGAGAATCACTGGAATCACTGAATTTAAGCACTGCAATAACGAGTTTTGCTAAAATAACTTACGAGAGCAATGGACGTTCATCAGTTTTAATAATGATGATTATAAATCTAGTGCCACTACAGCATCGCCATGTACAGCTTAAATAAATATAAAAGAGATATCCACCTATGAACAGACTCACCACGATGTCTCTGGTACCATAAGCCCTGGTGACTTGAAATTTAATAGGAAATTTCCTTTTACCGAGCATAGGTCAGCTAAGAACGGATTTTAAAAAATGTTACCCCTAAAACAAGTTGTAGCAGTGTTAATAATTGGCCGGGGGCGGAAATATATCTGACAAATTTTAATTCTTAATTTCAAATCTAATTCTATATTACGGCCAGCAATGCGGAAACGGAACAGCTAGTATACGATAGTTAAGATAAGGATTAGTCGATTGTAGTAAAAAGAAAGTTAAGCGAGGACATAAAGGAACAAAAGCAAAGTTTCGCAACGAAGGACTTCTCTTCTGTCGTTGGTTAAAACATATTATTAATATTGGTTATAAACCCACCATGAGCGTAAGTTGACAGAAATGCTATTATAGCGGTAGGTTTACAATATGATCTTGGCTAGCCAGGAAGACGAGAAAATCCCTAACATCATCCAAACTCCAGAATACTTGACTTCAGAATCGTACAAGTGACCTCCGTATTTGATTGGTTATTAAATCATTTCATTAACGTCATAACAAATTGACCTTTCCGAAGCTAATAAATGATTTGACGAATCAGCCAAAAAAAAAATCCGCAGCTTCCGTAGACGTGATGATTTACGCGATTAACATATATTATATACTGTTTTTATTTAGTATACCTAAGAAAATCACTATAACAAATTGATCGTCATTATCAACATTATCAACACGCAATACCCACACAAAAAAAAAAAACAACAACGTTACGAGGAACTACCGAAATACGGTTTTCGTATTAATAATGTTTTTGTACGCATTTAATGCGCGCGAGCTGTTTCCTAACTGATGATTATGAAGTCGTGAGCGATGGTCGCGAAGATGACGGTAACACTCGAAACCAATTACACAGCGACCGCTCAAACTTTGTACGTGGATCATCATCATAACATCCTTTATGCAAACTGAATTTTGAGGGTCGCACTAAGAAAATTCTTCTGGTCGTCATCCATGGTGTATATTCGTATCCGACGTGATACCATTACATACGTCTAACTAATATGTCCACTACAGGTACTCTAATCTCCTCTTACATGAAGAAGGTTAAAGCCATTTTTCCACCAAATGCTAGTTAAGTGATATCATGTTATACCAAGTGGTTTCCTTTAACGGAAGCTCAAGCTCATTGAGAATTAAACCCACGCAACTTCGTATTTATAAATTGGTTTATCAATAGTTCTTTAGCATTTTGTTCCGTTCAAATTATTCTACAGTTGCGTCAGGTTTCTGCTGCTGAAGACCCTTTAGGTTAGTCACGATGACAAATCCTAGTATGCGAACCATACTATTCTAGTATGAAAATGACTGTAGCTACTGAAGTTACTGGAGTAACACTTACCATCTTACTAGTCTTAAGGTGACAAAGAGAATGTAGTTAAATATAATTATCTTAACTAGTACCGCATTGCTTTAGGCGGGCTTAGATAAGATTTAGTTAAAATCAAAGTCCTATTCATCTCGTAGCTTATTTAAAAAAATCAATAATCTAATTGTTTGTGTAGGAAAAGGACTATCTAAAGCGCTTATTAAAAGTTAATAGATAAAAATCGGTTCAGCCACTTGAAAGTTATAAAGTTAAAGAGCAGAATAAAAAATTTCAGATCAATAATATAGTTGATGCACAAAAATTTTTTACAGCACACTTCTTTTCGATCGCGTGGTAAAATAAATGAGAGCTTCCTTTATTATACAATGAGATATAATGCGATAATTATTTCCTAAGTCCACAGTTACAGCGATTGCGAATCATCCGTGACACCCCTAACCTTAGCCGAAGCCGATAAAAAGACTAACGCGTGACTAATTGTCGAGGCACCAATATGAGGAAGTTAGCAGTTCAGATAATGATGTCACTATTAGGAGATGATGTACCGGAATTGATCATCACGACTAGAGGTATCAACTTGATGATGACCATAGCATTGGATTTTCATTTTATTAACATAGATTAGTTTATTTATTTTATTTCCACGGAGGTCGTAGTACGATTCTGATGTCAAGTATATTTTGGAGTTTGGATGATGTTAGGGATTTCCTGGCCTTCCTGGCTAGCCAAGATCATATTGTAAATCTACCGCCATAACAGCATTGCTGTCAACATACGCTGATGGTAGGTTTCTGTTGCCGGAGACCTTAATAAGTACGACCGCAGCTCCTCCAAAAAGTAGAGAGACCTAAATCATCCTAATAAAAATTAAATATATATATATTTAATAACCATATCAGTCATTATTACTTTGGCTTATACAAACGATCACGAACGGTCGAAATAATGATCATTTCCGTTTTGCCACTCTCAATTTCACGTCGGCAGAAAGCTGCCACATAACTATGCTAATGAAGGAGTTTGGTTTCGCGAGCTACCACGAAGTCTCGATTGTCCCTCGAATTTAACAAAATCTTTCATTGATACTAAAAGATGCCTAAGGACTAAAACATTATTATTATCATCATCATCAGCCGATAGATAACCATTGCTGGACATAGGTCTCACAAAAATCTCTACAACAAAAGGAAAGGAGAGGATACACAAAAAGAAATTTTGGAGTAGTTTAATTGTAATAATCTTAAAAAGATATATTCGTTATATTTTTCTCAATAGCTGTGTCTCGTCCACTTTGCTGGGCGTAACACTCCGTAAGCCCTTTTGGGTGTAAGATTTTGTAAATTTAGATGACCTATATTCGGCAAAATAAATATTCCTGCCAAATTTCAAGTCTCCAAGCCGTATGGTTGCAGAGATATCGTCATTATACAATGCATCTAAATTTTGTAAATCTTTAAAAAAGCAGACAGTAAATGATAATAAAGCCAAAGATGTTGAAGAGTAAGATGTGTTATCAAATCTCCGCAAATATATTAGTGTTACAGATATTGATGACATGGAAAGATTATCATATAACCTATACATGGTCCCGGAATCGTACTGGAAACTGTCGGATTATAAGGCAAGTTGGTCAACGCTGCGTCAGGCTGTTACGAAAGTTGGTAACACTGGTCAAACACATAGTCGATTAAACAGTCATTAATCATTGCAAAACAATTTCTAGATGATACGAGTTAGAAAACAATGGTTGGTGGTGTAACTAAGCTGCCATCAAGGCCGCTATCATCACGCTCTAGTCGAGATAGAGGGTGCAGAGTGGGGGCAGGTTGGGTTGTGACCAAACTGTCAAACGGTTTATTAACCTACTAACATTCAATCCGGTCTGAGACAATGGATTAAAAACAATGGACTTTTTAGATCACCCAGATATGAACATTTCACTTGGGTTAATCGATTTGTTAATATCTATTGACCGTGCTATTGATTAATCTATGTTTGATAATAGATCATCTATGATCATTCATCTATACTTCAATCGATACTATAGCAAGAACAATGCATTGCTTAGTAACTTTTGGTTCACAATCAACAAATTCCGATCTGGTGTCATCACATTTCGCATACTTTCTAAAAGCTATTTATGAGTCGTTAATTATCAACCTATTGTTCTCCAAAACTCGCCACATCGGTTGATCCTGCGTCGCTCGCATCCAGCGGCTTCCTTCGACCTTACAGTCAGCATCACCTCTGGTACCTCCAGACACTAGGAGTCGTCGGTTGTAGGGGTTCATACTGGGTGTTTGGAGACCGCTTCCGGAAACGAAGACAGACGATAGTACTAATGACACCTTTGATGATAGGAAGGAAATAAAACTCGATCCTGATTAAAAAAAAATCATATTTTTAAAATATTTTACTAGCTTTATTTACGCTCGATAATGTTATGTCCGGGCGCGCAATCTAAATGCTCCATGGCCCCAAGGAATAAGGTCCAAATTGAAAACATCTCGAGTTCCAGCCGCGCCTGTGCGTCCGTTGATCCGAGCATCAGCTGTTTTTGATTTTGTGTTTCATTGCTGGTTTTTTTTTTAGTAAAGTAATTTATTTTTACTAAAACTATCGTTTCATTTAGTTGTACTAACATGATAGACCGTAAATAATGCTAATAAAACGTTTTAAAAATATATTTTTTTTTAATCAGGTCTGATTTTTTTCTGTCCAATCATCAAAGGTATCATTAGTACTATCGTCTGTCTTTGTTTTCGGAAGCAGTGAACTAACACTCAGTATTGGGGATTAGGGGCATAACCCACCACGCTAGCCCTATGCGGCTCGCTGGGATCCAGAGCCTCGTTTGTTGGTTAGCAGGATACACCACGAGAAGGTGAGGTTAGCTTGGATCCTGTGAGTTGTTGTGCCGAACGCCTTACACTCCATTTATGAATCATGTAATGGCTTTATTGTTAAAAAAAATATGAAATGTCATTTATTGTTATTTTTCTGTCATTTTGAAAGTATTTATTACTAAATATCAAGTGAAATTAAGGTCAAATATTACCTTCATGGGAATTTAAAATATCTATTATAAAAGTCTGTCACAAAGAAGTTGCATCACATTGCGCTCGTCGCTTTGCAAGATATAATGATACTATTCGTAACTATTGAAATTCTACAAACAGCAATACTATCATTATCATCATCAGACGATAGATGTCCACTGCTGGACATAGGCTTCCCACAAAGATCTTCATATTGATCGGTCCCGCGTTGCTCGCACGGTAATATAGCAATATTATATTACCGCGTAAATATCCTAACTAGCCGACGATTATTATCACCTCGTAGATCGGAAGCACTCATAATGAACACCATTTTATCCTTATTCATATCCACTGATAAATATACGCATCACAATATATAGTTTTTTTTTTAATTTTATTATATTTAGCGACCAGTCGGGCGGGACGTTCATCTCATGCTAAGAAATGCGCCTGCTTATAACAACGTGGCACTAGTTAGGAGGATATATACTGCACCATATTACGTTCGTCGCTTGGGACATGAGATGTTGAGTTTCCTTACCTCAGTAATTACTCTAGCTATAACGCCCTTCAAACCGGAGCACAGTAATATTATGCACACTAGTTTGACAGCAGGAATAGGCGCTGCGGTAGTACACACCTTGACGGTCTCCTGCGACAGAGACCTACCACTATTATATTTTATAAGATATTATAATATGGTTTGCTGGAATTGATCACCTGCATGACTGCTGATTATTCCCTTTAAATTATTGTCTATTTAGTCGCCTCTTACGACATACTGAAGCCAAAGGCAAAGTTAATATAAACACTGAACTACTAACAGCAGAATTAGAAGCAGCAGACTTAGACAGTCTCTTAAAAGATACCACCAATAAATCTGTTGTAGCGTATTCATAGCTTCGTATTCTACTAAAATAATACAGACAGGTACTTATACGTTAGCCGCTGCATTTCTAGACAACATTTAGTCCTTTATTAACCCCAACGGTAAAGCCTACAAGCTGTGAATGCCTAGAATGCCTGTACGCATATCCTAGCAGTCGATTTCAGACGTTATTGTCCTGCGCTGGAGTTATTCTGGGCTAAATTCTTTGAAGTACACCGTACTACATCCTTAATTGTACAACCATTTGAGCAATTATAGTCTTTAAACCTAAAATACCTAGACCTAGATTGCTATTTGCGTGGATATAGACAATGAAGAATTTATAGCCCTGTCTCTGTAAGCAGACCCATTATAACTGTACAATAATTAAATTTAACGAATCATTGTTTTACCCTCATTCTTAGCGGTGTTGTGTGTAGTGTATATACTTTGTTCTGTCAAATTCTTATTTAAGTTAAACTTTGAATACCTGGCCGAGTGTTTTCTTAAAGTATTTCATTAAGAGACTTTTGCTGGAGACCGTTTAGGCAGAAGTAGTATGCAAACATGACTATATTCCATTTAGTTGGGTGTTGCCGCTAGTCAAAACAAAAGGTACTGGAATAGGCCGTGGATTCAGGTCCACGAACCCAGCATCAGATGAGCTGTAAAAGTCTCTGTGGCTGTCAAGCGCTTACTTCATACGAATTTATAAAATGTACTGGTAGCAAGTCTCTGCTGCCAGAGACCGTCTATGTAGGTACCACCACTGCTCTTATTTTTGCCGCTCAACAATAGTGTGAAAACATTACTGTATTTTAGTTTGATTCATTACTGGGTTAACGGAACTTAAGATCTTATGTCCCAACCTTCACTAGAGCCACGTTATTATAGGCAGGCGTATTATTTACTATAAGGTAAACGTATAGCTCGTCTCGTCGTTCGAAGAATAAAAGAAATCTAAATAAGAAATCTTTCAATATTTGAAGCTGAATGTGGTGCAGTGGATAGCATCACCAGATCAACATCTTGTTTTTCTAGCATCTGCGTTAAATAAAAAAATATTTATTCTATTTGTAACATGTTTAAAAAAGAACGTTGAAATATATATTAGCTGTACAAAATATCAAATAACTGACCTTCGAATACTGTACACTACATTTTTTTACTGTCACACAGTGAATTAAATTTTCAGTATTAAATCACTAACCTGTCAACGGTAACTAGTTCGAGCTGTTACGATTTTTCTCTTTAACGTTTCGATGAAAGAAATAATCTTACTTAAGTATCGCAAGCAAAGTTAAATATTAAAAGTGAAAAGAGAAAAAAATTCTGTATATAAACATTTTAAACAATAAATTGCATATTTTTTTAAGAAATGGGATAAAATTCGACGCTCGACTTTCGTCTCATTCGATCATCGACTTTCGTCTCATTCGATCATCGACTTTCATCTCATTCGATCATCGACTTTCGTCTCATTCGACCATCGACTTTCGTCTCATTCGTCTCATTCGATCATCGACTTTCATCTCATTCGACCATCGACTTTCGTCTCATTCGACCATCGACTTTCGTCTCATTCGACCATCGACTTTCGTCTCATTCGTCTCATTCGATCATCGACTTCGGTCTCATTCGGCTTCGTTAAGCGATAATGTAAATAATAGTTTAGATCATACTAACTTCTAGGTCTATACTAATATACATCAATAATTTTAGTCATAGAGCTTTTAAAAATTCCATAATAAAGTTGCGGAGACACAGCATCTGGTCTTTATGGCCGAAAGTGAGCGTGACCCAGTTCAACACCACGTGGTCTTTGACCAACATGAAACTGTATACACTGGTCACTTATCGAATGTCTGACTTCGCGTACTGGAAGTGACGAGGTGCTCTCATTATAGAAATTATCTACTCGGCGATATATTTACGTTGCTGCGTTGCTGTAATTTTGTACAAATTCGAAGTTGATTGTTTATAATTGGAAAATAAATAGTGTTAACAATTTAACAGTGTTGTAATGGTGTAGTTACGTCTACTGTTTGCTCTTTTGCTGTCCCTTAGTAGTAAAATCTACTGGTGGTAAGCCTCTGTTGCCGGAAATTACCATCAAGTTCAGTAGTGTTTAAACATTCATTTGTTCCCGTTTGAGATGCCTTGTAGGTTATTAATATAATGAAACTCAATAATAAATAAATTGGAGTATATCAAAGCGACGAACGTGGTGTAGTGTGTATCATCCTAACTAGTACCAATTTACCATACGTAGTCATTTTCAAAAATTTTACTATTTATATTTATGTCCATACTGACCTCTATGTATCAAAAGAAGCAGTCGCATTATTAATATATCCAAAAACTACCCTCAACAGACTACACTACACTCATCTGTACTAACTGTACATACTAACAGACAGACCGACCGGACAATCGATGGTTAAACGTTACAATAACCAATTGTTACATCGCGCTGTATTTGTAACAACATGATTAGTTTATGCAGAAATAATAGGCAGCGCTTTGTACGCAATATAACGATTAAGTTATTATAATAATAACGTTACAAAACATCATGGGAACATTACTATCATCATCATCGTAAGCCTGTAGACTTCCAATGCTGGACATAGGCCTTCCCCAAAGATTCCCACATAGATTGGGTCGGGAGCATTCATATTGGGTATTAATATGGAGAGATTCAGGTTTCCAGCACGCTAGCCCAATGCGAGTTGGTGGGAGTTATAGCCTCGTTTGTTGATTAACAAGCTGCGCCACGAGCTGGTGAGGTTGGCTTGGATCCCGTGTATTGTTGTGCGGGAACCCTTACACCCCAACATTACTAAGATACATTGCTATGTCCTTTTTCATTGGGTTATCATACTTAATATTTTGGCAAGATTGAGAAATCTAAATTTATTGTTACACGGTTGATTAAAAGACTATAAAATAGCTAATAAGTTAATTTAGTAGCAAAAGATTATGAATATAGAGTTTATAACTAGTAAACAAATCATAAGTTAAATAACATTCCTGTACGGTTGCGAATTATGGTCAATCCGCGCAGATCACCGAAAGAAAATCGAAGCTTTTGATATATGGTGTTGGAGCAGAATGCTGCACATAACTTGGACAGCAAAGAGAAGGAACAAATCCATTCTCGATCAACTTTAAATCTCCACCAAATTATCAACCGCTTGCTACGAACAAGTCCTAAGTTACTTCAACCATATTGCCCGGAGACATACAGATAATCTGAATGAGCTGGTTGGAGTAGAAAATATCGAGGGCAAGAGATCACGGGGTTGATCGCCTACCCGATAGTCCGATCAGATACAAACAATCTTAGGCACCTACATTCCGAATGCCCTGAGATGTGCCGAGAACAGATCGGTGTGGAGGCAGCTGGTTGACGAGACATTAAGAGTATTTCAGGACAAGCAAGACCGTGTCATGAAGTACACGAAAGAGAAGAAGAAATAACATTACAAATAAATACAGCCAAATATTTGTTAATTAGGTAACTAAAGCGGAAACTGCTTACGTTGGCATCGCGTTAAATAGGTGGCAACACTGTTTTAGCGCAGTTGCTATTGAGTCGCTAGGCAGTCTTTCGTTGACTGTCGATGGGTGCACTGGTGGAATAAGTACTGAATTGTATTGCCCAAGAGTATAAGATACTTTTCTTTCTGAAGATACTGAATGTTATTATATAAACTATTCTTTGCAAGGACGCTTATTATTTTTCGATCTCGTTGTCACTTAACCTCAAATTAAAAGTATGTTAACTATCTAAAATAAATTATATAAGGTTATTAGTAATTTTGTTAGAAAAAAGTATCTGTGGTCTATTGATATCAACCACTGAACATAAATTTAATTTGATGAGAGTATTTTATGTAATTGTTAACCTTGCCATGAAGAGTCTCATCATCAGCCGATAGACGTCCACTACTGGACATAAGCCTCTCCCAAAGATCTCCATATTGATAGGACCAGCGTTACTCGTATCCAGTGGGTTCACGCGATTCTCACCAGATCATTTGTCGTAAGGAGTAACCAGCTTAAAATAATAACGGTAAGAGTGGAACCTGCTGTTCTTGCCTTGAAATTATTCCCTCCATTATTGCCTCAGCGAATTTATACTTTATAACCTAAAGTGTTTCATAATTTATATCAAACATAGCTATTACCATCTATAGTATTAAAACTAAGGTTATTACAATGTTTTTTAATGATCTATTTTTTTTGTTACAGACTATATCAAGTCCAGAAAAGGTAAGTCACTCACCCTACATACGACTGTTAAGTTACAATACATTATATAAATTCGAGATTAATAAAGATGAGAGAGTAAGTTCTTTAGTAGGGATCGTATACCGGTAGACAAGGTGGATCGAAAATCTAGATACAGTCTAGAACGTCAAAGGAAAACGCGAGATGTGAGCAATGTGATACCGATCGATGTAGAGATACTTGGTGGAGATCTACATCCAGCGGTAGATGTATCGGTTGGTGTTGATGAATAAGAACAATATAGTATAATAGAAGTAAAAATGCTTCTATTTATATTCACAGTAGCAGACATTTAGAGGGCGTGAGTTAAATTATTTATAATGTACACAAGCAGTAAGCAAGTTTTTATTGCAAGATAAATTTACCCCTTACAAATAATTTCGAAATGTATTTTGTCTTCTATTAATGACTTATAAAGTAAAATTCTAAATATATAGGAGGGAGCAGTCGAGCTTTTTATCCTTTATAGAGAGCGGCGTGAAGAGGCGAGCGTGTGTGAAATTAATCATAGTGAACCTGATGACACGGTGATTAGAAACGCTGCGTTCGCAACAGATTCGAAGCCGGACTTATACGGGCCCGCATTAGCCGCGCCGAGGTTGGATTGGTGTGACGAATTGTTAAAGCCAGCAGTATATTTTGTTGGCGTGTATTACATAAATTATATCAAGGTTTATTAATGGACGAGAAAGTTTATGTAGCTTCGCCGAGTTCCAACGATTTTCCTCTTAGATACACAGATCAGCAAATGAAGAAAAGATTAAATCTATTTATCTACTTAACATACAAAGAAATTTGGGTTGTATTCAACGAAGCAAAATGTGCGGAACGTTCACCAAATAATAAGTTACTCGCTTGCTTTTAACAACTTAGAATTACTATCATATTGTGCTCTTTGCTTTGAGACATAATATATTAAGCCTCTCATCATTTTACTAGCTCTGCTAACCCTTCATCCTGAAATACAGTAATATTCGCACACTGTTTACTATTTGGCGGCAGAGGTAAACGCTGCAGTGGTACCTGCCTAGACAGACTTTAATACTAGACACTTACCTCTAAATATTTTTGCGTAACGCTAAGGAATCATTAGGATTGAACTTGATTTAAAGTGTGACATAAATTTCATTTATATTAAATTTTTTGAGACTTAATAATATACGTCTGAAGTTTGCATAAAGTAATCAAGAATTCATAATGATTAAACAATTCTAAAGCTAGTTTAAAATCCACGTGCCTAGCGGTACACCTTTTAAAGGTTTGTTTTATTTATTGGTTATATCCACCTGCAGCATTAACAGAGCAAACTTAATTTACTAATCAGCAATATTTTGTAATTAGTTCACTATTAGTTAATCCTGTAATTTAGCCGTTAATTAAAAATGTTGTTCATTCCTTTGCGTATTAGATACACGATGTATTATTCCAAGCAGTTACTTAACCACGGTTCTCCAACACGCGAGTCAATCAAGCAACTTGAAAGATTGCATCCGCTTTATTGAGATTTGCTTACAATAGTTACTATTAAATTAATAATTCATGTTGTACTGTACGATTTCTAATCGCTTAAAGAACGCCTCAGGCAAGTTAAAACTTTATTCGTTTTGTCCAAAAGACTAAAATTTTTTTTCAAACGCATGAGATTTCATAAATAAAATTGAGACGTGTCTATACAATAAAAGTAAGTCAGGGTTCACACTTATAGGCCGTGTGCATTTGTACTTAAGTCGAAAGTTATACTCGCTACATTTACTGAAATAGATTTTTAAACTATAATTAATTTTTTTAAATTGGAGAAGACGTCGTTAATGATAAAGAAGAACAAGAGGAAACTACAAGTAAATTCGTGTACGCAGAGACTGTCTGGAAATTTACTTAAACTTTTAAGTACGTATACAGAGTGTCAATTTCTGCTGAAGCAAAACTATGTTAATGTCCATACTAAAATTTCCGTGTCGCCTCGGAATCTAACCAAGGACCTGTTACAATGAAAGAAATTAACCATTGCGCTATGAAGGCAGTTAAAGAATAGTATTGTAATTATTATATATTCATTGTTACACAACAATGAGGCGAGGTGTCGATCAAGTGACGGCTTTGACGGTGACCTCTTTTTAAACTGCTATAGTCGGTGCTACAATTAATTTTTTTTTTCAGTAAACTTGCAGAATATTTACTAAAAGTTAGTAAGTTATTTTGGATCATCTCTCTTGCAAACTTTGCGTTTAGATAACATTAATAATTTCAAAAGAAAAGCAGTAGTGTACAAATATTAATGATATAAACTCTGTAGAAATTAATCAAATTTTTTAAAGTGTTCTACACACTATCGTAAAGTATCTAAGCTGTATCATATGGTATGAAAATTATATTAAAAGTATATTTATTTATCTCCTTTCCTTAATTGTTTTGAAGTGTATTAAGAAATTTACAATGAGGTCGAAGATTGTGATGTTTGCTCCCCAAGAATAGTATGGCTCTTATATAGGTACTTGAAATATATCAGAAATATTCCCACCCGGTGGCAACCCGCTACCCCCCAAACCCTTTTCCGTTATTAACAGAATTTTGTAAAATTCATTCTTAGCTGATCTCTAAACAACAGAAGCAATATCTTTACCAAATTATGAGTGTTGACGTGTAATTGTTTGAGCGAAGTCAAATATAAGCCAATGAATATAGAGATAGATTGACAGCTCAAACACAACATTGTGTTTATGCTGCTGCTCTACTTGTTGTATGTACCTGCGTGTGTATCACTGGTGAATGGTAAGAAGTATTAATAAAAATACTACCACCATCTAATGTGGCTCTGGATTCGAGCCAGACATCTTTTTATTATTTGAGATAGAACCGAAAGAGTGTTTGTTGTTCAAACACTGATAACGTGAAATCACAATGTGTGGAGTCTATTAATGCAAATCTAATTGATTATATCCATACAAAATGAATGTCAGCGAATAAATAAGTTATTTAATAGCTGCATTTGTTATTCTTTACGATCATTAATTAAAAATTCAAGCAACGATATTTATAATATATCATAATTATTACGAAATTTTACATTTATGACAGCGCCATCTATCAACGTAATAGTAAAATATACGAAGGGATTTAAAAAGATAATTATGATAATATAAAAATAAATTTTATTTGTCAACACAAAGTAAAACAATTTAGTAATACTTTTCCTTAATTATCCTATTACTTTAAAAGAAATAGATGTGAGTTACTGGAATCTGTCATAGGTAATAAACCTGTGTTACAAGTCACCAAAGAATCCGACTCGTGTAAATAAGTAATATATTGTGTTAATTGATAATATGTGATACGCCTGCCCATAGCAATATAGCGCCAGTTAGGATGATTTATACAGAACCACACGTCTGTCAAAATAGACGTATTTTATATTAAACATACATTATATATCATTGTACATTATTAAAAAGATTAAAACCCACAAATCATTTTATTTCTTTTCTACCGCCCGAGTGTTCTTTTTTCTCCGGTTTCTCTTTAATATTATTATTTAGGGCTTTACTTTTCTTATCAAATTATTTACCTCATTTATATGTGTGTTGATTATTAAGATTTACTTAGACTGAACGTCCAGGGTTTGAATGGTAGAGGATGCCTAAAGGTCAGTCAACTGATATATCGCTATCAAAGTTTTTTCAATAAATACATATTTAATGCATATGTATAATAATTTGTATAAAACCTTAACCTACTTCAAAATAAATCAAATTTATTCATCGACATTTGATACAGCTGAATCCGATTTCATTACGTCTGTTCAACTGATAGTGGGTAAGATCAATGCCCATACATTTGGATATTGGTTAAATGATCAAATGTTTGATCAAATTCCAACATGCAAATTTAATAACTTATAAACTACCGGTGGTAGATCTCTGTTCAGCTCTGTAATCTCGGGCTAATAAGAGTAGGACTAAGGTAAGCCTTGCCTGTCGTAGAAGGCGACTAAAAGGGTATAGGAGTTTTGCGGACCTTGAGGGTGGGGATCCTTATCGCTCAACAAGCGAACACAGGAAAGAGACAACGTACGGCTGAGCGATAGTGTCTAGGAGGGTTAGGCTCCTCTTGAGAGACGTGTAACACAAAGTGTAGAGGGACACCGGTGCATTCTATAAGAGATCCCGCAGCCTTTCCGATTGCACTGATGCAGACCACCGAGGCGATTTTAGTGACCGTCTCGAAACTTACTTATTCCTCTGGCGGAGCAACCCAAGTGAGTCTTGGCCTCTAAAACAAGAGAGCACCAGCGTTGTCTGTCCGGCACTGCCTCTTGCCAGTGTACTGCTTGACTGCGGCATCCTTCCAGCGGTATCTAAGCCGGCCGACAGTTCGCGCCCAATCGGGGTACCGAGAAACGTCTTTTTGACTTTACGATCGTCTCCATCCTTAGCAAGTAGCCCATCTAGCGAAGTCTGTGGACTTTGGCTTCCCCTATGATATTCGGTTCGCCAACCAGCCTCTCGATTTCAATATTTCGTCGGGCTCACCACCTACCGTCCTCTCTCTGGGTCAAGCCGAACATCCTAGGCATAATTTTTCTCTCTGTAATCAGAATTTTGGTATTTTTGCTCAGAAGCTTGGATACCAGCACCTTGTAAAGAGCGGCACTACAACAGAGGGCATTTTGAATCCGGATATCGATTTCTTTTTCCCGTGTGTTTGTGTCCGTGATGATACATACTAGGTACTTAAATTTAGAGCCAGATCGTCAGCATAGCCAATCGCCCTATGTTGACCATTCAACCGCATGCATATGTCTGTTACTAGAAACCGTCTAGGTATCACAGCAACTCCAATTTTTGCCGCTAAACAGTAGTGTTCAAACATTACCGTGTTCCGGTTTAGAGGGCATTGTAACTAATAAAATTACTGAGATAACGAGGCTTAACGTCTTGTCTTAACGCGACGAGTACAATACGGTGCTGTGTATATCATCCTATCTAGCGCCGAGTGATGAAGATGGAACTACAAAAAGTGTTTGTAGGTCTACCTTCATAAAGGCGCTAGGTACCATTGCTGCTCCTATTTTTGTGCCTAGTTTGTTTTGTACGACTACTACCCCAATCTTAAAGATGCTGTAGCTGGTGTACAAGGGTAACGAGATTTGACAGCGAGACGCACGTAATCTAACAACGCTATACGAATATTTTAATTAGCACCTCATCATTGTTGGCTGGCGTATCCGTTAAAACTGAATCTATCGTCTCATTTCCATGATCATGAATCTTCTTCAAACTTAAGTTTGGTCAATTTATTATGTGTTTGTCAAAATCAATTTCATCGTATATAAAGAGTCTTGATCATATAAGCTATATGTATATAAACTAGCTATATATACCATCGTTAAAGCTTTCAACAAGTCTATATTTTTTAAATACTCTTGACCTTAACTTTATTTGGTATTAAGTAACAATGAGGTGAAAAATGGAACAGCGAACCCACCTAGAATATCCTGGCTGTAATATGTTGACAATCGGAACACTGCTGATAAGGCGGCAGATTTGTAACATGAAGATGTTAATTAACCAGATGAATCTGGAGTAGCTCTAATCATCATCTCAACCAATGGAACGCTGGACACAGGTCTCTTGTAATGTGTTCCACAAAACACGGTCTTGCGCTGTTTGAATTCAGTTGCGCCCAGCGATATTTTTATTGTCATCTTTCTACCTCTTGGAGTATCTGCCGACGATATGCTTTCCAGTTTGGAGTCGCTGTTCCAGTGGTTAAGTCTCCAATGCCCAGTTTTACAAGCTATGTGCTTTGCCTGTTTAACTTTACGACTCATACGCCCATATTAGTAACCCTGGTTCTTCCACAGACTTCTTAATTTCTGATTTTATCACGCAAAGATTCTCCGACCATCGCTTGATATGAGAATCCGAGCTTTCTTATGACGCCCATAGTTGGCGACAAAGTTTCGATCTTTTCGTTCAAAATCCCCGAGAATGCCTGAAGAATTAAATATTGTCGAAGATTTTCGATAATCTCATAACTCTTAAGTTACCCAAAGCCTATATGTGACCAAAATCGAAGTAAGCACCTCCGTTTTATTAGGTCAGCTCTTCACCACGGACAGTAGTTAAATGGTATTGCGTAAGTGTTATAGCGTACAGTAACCACGATATTGCATTTCAGTCGCAGCATACCAATTGTTCGTAATACCATTGTCTTGATTCAGGAGAAAGGGAGCCGCTGCTGCGGGGGAAGTCAGCGTTTTGTTAGCACTTCGTTATTTAGATCCGATAGTAAAAGTGTTCCCTTTTGCATGGGTTGGTGACCATAATAAAACGACGAGGTCGCTTTATTGTTGAAAATGAAATAATTTGAGGTCAAAAGTAGTTGATTAATATGAAGAAACAGATAATATATTTATCATAGAGAATATCGACTGGATTAAGGGGTCCTGCACAGCATCTCACGGGACCCAAGTCAACAACTCGTAATCAACAAACCAGGCTCTGGCTCCCACCAACCCGCATTGGCCAAGCGTGGTGGGAAATCGCCCAAATTCCCCCACATGAACCCCTACAATCGTGGAGATTGGGGGAAGCTTATGTCCAGCAGTGGACGTCTATCGGCTGATGAAGATCGACTAGTTTCGAGTTCCTGATCAATTCGTCACGTGAATAATAAAAATCTCATCGTTAAACGACGGCTGAAGTTTAAGGAAAAAGATTCAAACGTATCTGTTAATGTTGATAGGTCTCTGATGCTGGAGACCGTCTAGGTAGGCACCACCACAGCTATATCTGGCGATAAACAGTAGTGTGCAAACATTACTGTGTTTTAAGGGCGCCGTAGCTAATGATATTACTGAGATAATGACACCTAACACCTTATGTTTTTTACGACCACAATGTGGTTCAGTGTGTACCATCCCAACTAGTTGTTTAAGGCGGGCGTATCACTTACCATCAGGTGAGCGTCTCGCTGGTCCCGTCGCTTCGTCGAATAAGAACAAATCTATGCATAATCTACGTTCGCTGTAATTACGTGTGCGCAGGTAAGAGCCGACACACGCTTGATCGAACTATTAATTACGTTGGTGGGAGCGACGGTCGCTTCTCGTGTATAAATGTCACCCGCTGATGTCGATGACTCCGCCGCGCTGGTGGTGGGATTAATTGAATTCAAACGTAAAAAAAAAAAAAAAAGTCAATCGGAATTTTAATAGATGCACATTTGCCCATAAAGAGGTTTAACAATTTTTTTTTTTGGTTCGCTTTTTTTAATCGTTATGAGTGATCATGAAAGGTCTGTAGATAGTTTATGATTGGCAGGCCATTAGCTTAGGTGCTTAAGTACAGATAAGCAGTGGATTCTATCTCGTCACGCACTTCTACATTTGATGTACAGTATATCTGAGTCTAACATGAAGATGTGTAAAAATATCTATATTATATCTAAAACTACGAGACAAGTAAGACATTAGCCTGATGGTAAGTAATACTCCTGTCCAAACAAAGTGATACTAATTTGGGTGGTATGCACAGCACATTTATTTTATACTATGAAGCAACGATACGGGCAGGATATTCACCTGATGGTAAGTAATACGCCCATCTATAACAATATGATGTTGACTTAGGAGAGTGAGTAATGTTTGCACACTACTGTTTGGCGGCAGAACTAGATGCTGCGGTGAGACCTACCTAGGTCTCCGACAACAGAGGCCTACCACCAGTACATTGAGCTCGTCGTCTTGAGACATAAGAAGTTGAATCTCGTTACTCCAGTAATGTAACTAGCTACAGCTCTCATCAAATTAGAAGTCAGTAGAGTATGGACACTGCAACGATATCCATTTTCTTACCAGACCAATAAGTATTTCGGAAGCTTTCAAAATATATGGTAACAGGTTCGATTCTGGTATACGGCAATCGTAATATTTTCTGATCCCTCCTAGAGATTCCATAATTAGGTCACCATCACCATCAACATTAGATGCCCTCTTCAAACTGAAGTTGAGTGATCAAATAGAGAAAACCAATTCGATCCTCAATCATACTTAGTTACTACTTTACTAATTACAAGCATCATTAAGTGATCCATCATGAAGATATACCACTATGAACAACACCTTGCTGTTGTAAGAAGGTCTACCGCATGAGATGAACATACTCACCCCTTACTAATAAAAGGGGAGATGTTCAAAACCCTTCCTCCTTCGAAAGGAAGAAAATATTATCTGGGTCTTGTACCCACTAAAATCTCCTTCAGGTGGTAACTCATGAACATCTGATAGCTTAGTAAAGTACCGATGATTTCTTTATTGATGTCACCATTACATCCTACCTTCGATTTCCACCACATCCATGTCAACTGATGGAGAATGTTACAAGTATCAAGTGTCCGTACGTCCTAAACATCGTATATAGTATTTTTATTTAAAAACAACTTCATCATCCAAGAGTTTCCTTCTATCCATCTATAAAGTAATGAAGTGGGGGTGGGAGGGTTGGAACTATTTCTTTTACTTAAACAAATCTCGTTATACCCTACATGGGAGGCTGTCTTGACTTGTTTAAGTTCTTCCAACAACAATAGTAAGAAATAAGTGATTCTTGAATACTTAAGCGTTTATGTATGAATTTATTCATGAATTATTTATTTCTAGACTTCAACGTAATTTCTATGTACTTTTTTAGTAATTAATTTATGTAGAAGATACGTAAAAGAACTGAGGTCAACAACGCAGACATTAGGCTTGCTAGACTTAAGTGGCAATGGACAAGGCACATTGCTCGAAAGACTGACGGCTTATACGGCCCTAGACTGGCAGCCGCGTACTGGTACACGTAGTGCTGGAAGACCAATAAGGTGGACCAATAATCTAGTGAAGGTTGAAGGAAACCACTGGATACGGCCAGCGTAGGACTGATTGAATTGGAGATCTTTGCAAGAGGCCTATATCAGTAGGCGTCCATCGGCTGATTATGATGATAAACTATTAGACGAACACATCCTTAACCATATGTTTTGATAGACAGGTAGTAAGTCTCTATAGCCGGAGACCATGGAGGTAGATACCACCGCAGCTCCCATTGCAGATGACAAGTAGTACTGCACAAACTTTACTGCGTTTTACTTTCAAGGATGCTGTAGCCAGTGAATTTACTGGGATAATTACTTAACCGTCTTAAAGAGAAGAGCTCTATATAATGCAGTATATAAGTCACTACCACATATGCAAATGTTTTTATAAAACAAAAACTTCCCCTTTAAGTTCAAAAGGTCCAACCCGCTGGGCCACACAGCGCTTCGTGTACACTTAAAAGGCCCCATAAAACCTGAACACCGCGGCAGGACCCAATTAATTTCTTTAAAGGAAACCATTTATTAGGCAAGCGTGATCTTAACTGCCCAATATAAACGTACTGAACCCTGCTACTATTCGAGTACGTCTAGTTTGGCTTTATTCCCAAACAGGTTAGTACAGGGCTGTCAAAAAGTCTAAAATCTATACACGTAGCATCCTTTGAATTGATTTTGAATAGTACTTAACCGCATACCCTAATTATAAATTAAACTGATGGCAAACAAATCTAGATAATTTTTAAACAAATCAATTTTTTAAAAAAAATATTAAAAATAAGTACAAAATCATACGAATGTTTAATTAAAAAAAAAAACGCAATACTCATAACATAATAAACTTAATGATTATACTTAAAGTATACCAAGATGATGAAAAGAGAAAAATTAAAAAATTATGAACTCTGTGAGAGTGGGTCTAGAGTCCCAGCAATGGGAACATTAAATGGACTGGTGTTTTTTTATGTGATTCATCATCATCATCATCAGCCGATAGACTTCTACTACTGGACATAGGCCTCCACCAAAGATCTCCATATCGATCGGTCCCGCGTTGCTCGCATCCAGTGGGTTCCCCCATTCTCACCAGATCGTCGGTCCACCTTGTGGGAGGCCTCCCAACACTACGTGTACCGGTACGCAGGCGCCACTCAAGGACCTTACTACCCCATCGGCCGTCACTGCCACTTAAGTCTAGAAAGCTTTTGGGCTTTGTCGGTGACCTTAGTGTTTATATATTTATAAAACACCAGCTTTTCCCCGTCCGTCCGTTTCCACGTAATTGGCGGACAAACAAAAACTATATTTAATTTTTTATACTTTTTTTTGGGGGAGGCTTCTATCCCTTAGGTATATGTCAGCCCCATTAGCTCAAGAAAAGACACAACACAAAAAATATAGAATGCTAATACTGTGGTTAAAACATATCAAACATATCTTCTGCTGCCCCATTTTTTTTATATAAATATAAACCTTAATGCTGATGAAAAAAGTATTAATTTTTTAATCTGTGGTAAGAACACAGCCCTAGGAAAACAAATATGGAGACCCGTAATGAAACGCACGGAAGAAGGTGCTATTTAGCTCGGTATATCTTATTAGTGGGCTACCCATAAGTGGCGCACTGGACTTATAATGTTGGGCAATTGCTCGCGAAATTATAACCGAAGCACACGCAGTAAGGTGCGCGCCATTTTCATTTGTTTCTTTCATCCGTTTCCTGTCTATTTCTAACCGAACTACTTGCGGATAGTTCTCGTCATTTCGTACGTATAAAAAAAAATCGATAAGGATTTTTTGGGGATGTGATCACTGGTAACAAAAAAAATCATCATGAGATCAATTGATGACTGTCCACTGCTGGACAATAAATCTTCTGTAAGATATTCCTCATAATTTATTTTTAATTCAACAAAGCCTGATACGCCTGCATATAACAACGTGGCGCTAGTTAGGATGATATACACTGCACATTATAGTCGTTAAGTCTTGTTTCAGCTGCAATTTCACTAGCTTTACCGCCCTTCAAACAGGAACACACTAATGTTGACAGTAAGAGCTGCAGTGACAGTAGGAGTGAGCTACCTAGTCGGTCTCCGGCAACAGAGACCTACCTACCGCCAGGAAAAACGATTTTGTTTAATGTGATTTTCATTTCCACGGCAGCTCCTATTTCTGCCGTCAAAACAGAAGTATGTTCCTGTTTGAAGGAGGTTGTAGCTAGTGAAATTACTGACGAAACAAGACAACGAGCACAATGTTCTGTGTATATCATCCTAACTAGCGCCATCTTGTTATGAGCAGACGTATTACTAACCATTAGGATGGATGGACGTGTGATGTATGTGATGGCGACCGCGTACCGGAAGACGCAGTGTTGGCAGGCCGTCCATTGGGTGGTCCGACGATCTGGTGAAGGTCGCGGGAAGCAGCTGAATGCGGAGAGCGTAGGATCGATTTATGTGGAGATGTGGGAGGCCTATGTCCAGCAGCAGACGTCTGTCGGCTGATGATGATGATGATGATGAAGGTGAATGTCAAGTTAATATTTTTATACCAAGACTTAGTATTGAGAATAATGACATTATTTTAAAAAGGATATATTTAAAGTAGCTCTTGGCTGCACCGGAAGTCATGCCGACTGTGAAACGTTGGCAAAAAGCGTGAATTAGAGCAGTGCGGGTCTGATCGATGTGGAGGTCTCTGAGAAGGGCCTGTTTCCAGCAGTGGACGTCATCATTATTAAGCTTCCAAAAATTGTAAATATAATACTACCATTGGAAAAAGTCAGTAAATATTCTTTATTATTATTTCTCTCGCGGCATTTTTATGAACATAATTGGCTCAGATATTGATGGACGGGTTTGGCCTGACCTCAGCGACCAGTTCCAGCTCGTACAATTATGCAAAAATGGTTGAATGAATTTTAATGAGGGCAACTTTGACCTACGCGCTGGACGACACAATTTTTTATCCTTTATCCTTTCACATATCTTATTGGAGAATAATTATATTCTTAACTTTAAGTCTGAGGTCAATATAAAAATGGAGATAATCGTACTAACGTAGTAACAGCTTATTTACTGGTGGTAGCTCTCTGTTGCCCGAAACCGTCCAGCCCCTAATTCCGCCGCCTAACATTACTGTGTTCCGGTTTCAAGCGCGCTGTAGCTAGTGAAATGTCTGGAGTAACGAGACTACACATCTTAGCTCAAGATGAAGAAAGTAATATACCATTTGAAGGAACCGCACGTTGTTATGGGCCGGCATATCACTTACCATCAGGTGAACGTGCCGCCAGTCTCGCCGCTTCGTAGAAAAAAAAAGGAAAGATTTGAATATGTCTCAGGTATACGAGAGCTGCTGTTCTTAGAACGTATCAGTTTTACCACAATGGTCTTCTTCATTAGAAGCTCAAATAGAATGTGGGGTCGTATCCACATCATCATCATAATCATCAGCCGATAGACGTCTACAGTAGGATATACGCCTCCCCGAAGTATCCTCATATCGATCGGTCATGGGCTTTCCGGATCCAGCGGCTTCTCGCGACCATCAGTCGTTTGTAGGTGTTCATATGGGGGGATTTGGATCATTTCCAACCACGCTAATCCAATGCGGGTTGATGGAAGCCAGAGCCTCGTTTGTTGATTAGCAAGGTGCATCACAAGCAGGTGAGGTTCGCTTAGGTTCTGTTAGGTCTGCATAAAGCAGACCCCGGCATGGGCAATCCCAACATAGCGTTAGCGAGGCTGCGGTTGTGTTCCGGACAGAGATCCCGCGTCCTCTCCAACCGCTGAAGGTGACCACCGAGGAGATTTTAATGTGTAAAAATCTCCACATAACTCTGATTTTCCTTCAGAAGACATGAGTATCTTTTCGAAGATTTCTCCCGAAAAAAAAAAGGAAGTGTTAGTTGTTGCACGGGAGCCCTTACACCAATCTATATACTTTTGTATTTTATATATCGAACTTCATCAGGAGTCATGAGATCATTTATGGAAATGAAGAGTTCACGTCTGTTATGTTGTCAATCGTACAATTAATCATCAAACGGACTAAAAGATGAAAATTGATTTCACAACTCGCAATCAGCATACGATAGAGTTTAAATGTTAGGTTTAACATAATAGATGAACCCGCGACCTTATGGTCGGGCGGGCGCCCTAGCACTGCGCCGTCAGCGCCCGCCGGTACACCTTGACACGTTTCAAACGGCAAAGCTATTCATTACTTCCTCGGATTACTTAAGTTATTGCGAAATTGTCAATTTAGGAGTAGTGGCGTGTTTCCTAATTGTACACAACCATGTCGTTTCATTAAAAACTTATGAAAAAGAGGACCTAGACTTCAGTACATATTAATAAAGTTCTATGTTTTCACAGCTCTGCTTTATTTCAACATTATTATCACCGTTTAACTGGTGGTAGGTCTCTGCTGCCGAAGCGATGGTAATGGACGCACCAACCCATCAGCCCTGTAGTTTCTGGCTAGAATAGGGCTAAGGTAACCGCTGCCTGTCATAGAAGGTGACTAAAAGGATCTAGGAGTTTCACAGGCCTTGAGGGTGGGGGCCCTTATCGCTCAACAGGCGAACCTGCGTGGTATAGCGTATGGCTCCGCGATGGTGCCTAGGAGGGTTAAGCTCCTCCTCAGAGTACAGAGGCACCAGTGCATTTTATAAGAGATTTCGGAGCCACTCCGAATGCACCGATGCAGACTACCGGAGGAGTGTTAGTGAGTTAGAATCTCACATAACCCTGACTTTCCCCTGAAGCCAAAAGAAAATCTCTTTGTTGCCGCAGACCGT
Organism: Ornithoptera alexandrae; assembly: GCA_029030555.1. Lineage (NCBI taxonomy): Eukaryota > Metazoa > Arthropoda > Insecta > Lepidoptera > Papilionidae > Ornithoptera > Ornithoptera alexandrae. The sequence goes on along the minus strand of JARDVY010000296.1, from coordinate 6,865,549 downwards.
CTAGGTAGGTACCACCGCAGCGCTTGTTTCTACCGCTAAACAGTATAGTGTAAACATTACTGTATTCCAGTTCGAGGGGTGTTGTAGCTAGTGTAATAGTATAATAACCCAGTTTATTATAACGAGATTAACATCTTATGTCTCAAGGCGATCAGCTAAAAGCGGTGCAGTATATCCATACGAAGTAGCGCCACGTTCCGGACGTATAACTTAACATCGAGGTTTTTATGATAGGAAGGGTAGGCAAAAGGCGAACAGTTCACCTGGCGGAAAGTGAACACTGTCGCCCATGGACAGTCGCAACACCAGATGGGTCGCAGCTGCGTTGCCGACCTTTAAGGGAATAATAATAAGCCAATTTTTTGAAAGCTCTCATGTTGTATTGGTTCAAAGGCCCCCATGTTATGTTGGCTCGTGAAAGCCCCCATATCGTGTTGGTTCGTGAATGTCGCACTAGTCTCTAAACTGACACCAGAGACACGCCTACGATCAGGGGTAGTTCTCATCGCCCAGAGTTTCTAATACAGGCGAAGGTGATCGGAGAACGGTCCCGAGCCCGTCTTCGACGACCGAATAGATTCGCCAGAAAGCAAAAATCCAGACACACAACGCGGAAAATAGTACACTTTTTTTAAAAAAAACAGAAGCTGAGTCCACGTGTCCAGTATCCGATCAGCTCAGTAACAGAAGCTCACGTCTCGTCGCTTATTTGTATGAAAAAACAAAATTGAGAGGATATTAGTTAAGCAACATCTATAATACTCCAATGGTTTAGATTTCTTTTAACTTTTTATTACCATTATAGTTCTTTATAATCAAATATGATATTGAAAAGTCTCCACCAATCAGTGGTGTGGATATCCTTGAAACACAGATTATGTGATAGACAATTAAATTTATACCGTTTAATTGTGCCAAATCGCTTTATCGTGCGCGACTTTCTTATTACGTTCGCACTGTCAGCGGGAAAAAACGCGCTCCGAATTAATCTGTGGCGAATTGTTCCACTGATTTAATTACACTGTGATCTAATGTTATTTAATATTTTTAATCTGTTGTGTTGTGTAATTTTTTTTATTTTTTTATTTTTTTTCTCTTTATTTCGAAGCCGTCAAACCGCCGGCGCTATTTAACCCGTTTAAAAAAACCACCTCTGCTACTCAGCGGCCGTATGCTTTACATCACCTACTCCCTGCTTCGATTGCATGGTGACTTATAATTGAAGGGGTTGGTTTTTATATATCCGTCTGTGTAGCTAACACCCTTATTTTGTAAATCTGCTATAACAGTAATTGTTGTGTTCCGGCTGTTCAGATATAATAAGCAGTGTTTATCTTGAGCGTGTTTCGACATCATTGAAATTATGAAGTTTTTGGTGAAAGCTAACCCCAATGTAGGTATATGTAAACACCCTGTATTGTGAGCATCCTATACGACAGTAACAACTTCTTCACTAGCGGACTATTATAATTAGATATCGTCGTCTAATTAAATTAGTCAGATAATTAGACAGTAGACTACAGAGCCTTTCAAACTTTCACACAACTGCTTAGCGTATAATGTAGGCAGTAAGATAAGACGGTAAGAAGACAAACAAGTCTGTGTCAGATAAACATCACTAATATGAAAGAATGAAGAATATGAACTTAAGTTACAGATTATTTACTTATTATTGCTTACTAAATACTTGTAGTATAGTAAACACACCAGTTAAAAACTATTATTGCTTAGCCCCGGAGTAGAATTTTACATTGTCTTCGTGAGAACATCCTATCAATATTACAAGCTAAGTATTAATGATAAAAAAAAATAATCATGAAGGTTAGGACTTACAACGTCCTCATCTAGTGTTAAGTGATATGAAGGTGAAACCTAGCCTATGCATCCTTCTCTTGGAGACACCCGCCTCGTATTTGTACGGGAACACCGACGCCGACAAGTTGTTCCACTCGTGCTGTTCTTATCAAGAACGAGATGCTGAACCTATTTACAATATGAGAATGATGTTTATTTTTTATAAACTTTTTGCGGTTATAACATAATTGACGGTTACGATAACCGATCAGCAATTTAATAATGCATTAATTGCCCTTCAGCATGACCTCACTTCAGCAATCTAGTATCGGCAGTTTAACCGAAATAAAAACTGAACGGTTAAGATCACGCCACCGCGGTGGCATCGACCTAACCAAAGTTGTTTTTTCTATAACCGCCACCAGAGACGTGTTCAGAATTCGCTTCCGACCATTAATTTTTTTTAACAATAGAATTTAAGCGAAGTTCATCGTCACCCTTATAAATACAAAGACTAAAGCTACGAATCTCTAACTTCGGTTGATGCCCGAAGCTACTTTAAAACTAAAACTACGCTAGAATTTATTCTCATTGGAACCAGATAAAATAGAATTCCAAAAATATCTTAAATAAAGGCCCTATAAAATAGATAAAATCTTTGAGAAGCAGAAGCACCATTAACGAAACTGTGTTAGATACAGGAAGATATATTTTAACTACAGTTCACAAATAAAGACCACGGGGAAAAAAGAGTAATTTTTCTTTCTCTAATCACCAAAGCTGAAGAATATTTGACAGCAGTACCCGAGACCAGATCTACTGCAATGATCTGAGAATGCTTGTTCCCTTAACTTCTATGATCTCCACTTTCGATACATAATTCTAGATTAGATCGAAGTGAGCCTAATTTAAGGTAATTAATTAATTAGATAATATCAGTTAGTAAGATAAGATCGATATTTCTCAGCGACGGCGACAAGCTGATAAATACGAAATCGAGTTCCTCGACATTTCATACAACATTCTGGATTTGGTGATGAAACGTTTGATTACAGTCATACTTAATCTCTCCATTTAAGTATGTACTCCGGTAAATCATTGTCTCGGGACAAGTTACTTCATTGTAAAACGGACGTAAGTTATTTATGCTATTTGCATTGCTAACTAGTGAGCAATTAAATTTGTTGAGTCAATTGTTGTGGAGCGAACGCTCCTCGCAGCTGCGCTTTGCATACATTTATCTCTACTTCTAGATCTTTAAATTAAACTCTATCCCTTTATATGCATGTATTATTATTAATAAGGAATTTACCTGCCCCAACGTCGATGTGACTAACCGTGCCAAGTCCTGGTGAGATAACGAACCCCCTGGTTGTGCGATTTGGACAGTGATAAGATTATTTTGGAATGCGCCTGGCTAGCTAAATAACCTATTGTAAATTTGCAATCAATATCATTGCTGACCACCACACCACATATAAGAATAAGGGTATGTTTAAACACACAGAAGGCACACTTCTCCATCTACCATCATCATTATCATCAGCCTTTATTACTCAACACCGTGTGATATTGGGGTTGTATTAACCCTGCATCAATAATAAAAGTAATTCATTTTTTAACCAGCCTATAGTAGAATTTGATTCATTTTTCACTGTAGTAGCTTTTTTTACGGATATGCTAAAATTTAATACAAACTTTTCGAACATCTGTTGAGTAATTTTTAAACAAAGTCGATAGAAATTTTTCAATTGATCCATTTGAATTTTAAGCAAAGGGTATAATGTCGACTTAAGTTAATTTCATGCAATCAAAAACATTGTATAATTCATCATGTAATAGATATTTGCTATCACATTTTTGTTAATGTATTGAAGAAACAAATTCAAGCTACTCTTCTTATTTCTACCATTGATGGAGAAATAAGAAGAGTAGCTTGTATTTGCAAACGTAATTTTGTCTTGCATCACAAATTATGTGCAATCAAAGGAACTATGCTTAAACTTGATTCAATCGTCAACATGCAGATTCAGTTATCTTGTTAGCTTTGAGTAAGATGAAATGGATACGTCAGAGACAATATCTGTTCAAGTAGGATTCGAAAGATTCTTTGAATTACAAATAGGAATAATTTCACTGAAGAAAGAGATTAATGAAAAATATCTAAATGGATCGAAAGTCAAGAATAAAGAATCTTTCCAAATAATATTTAATGGTAAACTACTTTTAAAGGTACTTTAATAACTAAATTGACGGGAAGATTATATTCCTACCTTACTCCTTCGATGATAGAGATGTTCCGTCTGCAGCATTGTGATGCTGTGTCGATTTTTTTTTCAAAACCCTATTAAGATAGTATCTTAAACTTTATAGAGGAAGCCTGTCTACTAAACATTTTTTTATTTCACTAAACGACGAGACGAGCGAAGTGGAAATGATCAAACTTATATATACGTCGATTTAAGACAGAAGATGTCAACTCTTGTTACCTCAGTAATATTACTAGCTAGAGCTCTCTTGAGACCGAAATTATATTCGTACTATTTGTCGACAGTTGTATGTACTTTAGTGGAAGCTATCAATACAGCCTCTGGCAACAGGGACACAGTAGCTAGATGTGTTGAGCGGAAGAAATATACTAAGGTGTTACCAAAAGAACTTGCGAAAAATGTCATTAAAAAATAATTTACAGCTTTCAATCTAATTACTATGAACTTATTTCTCATTGCAATCAAATATTCGTGTCTAGAAATTTCAAAGGTCTTATGTAGTAACCCTATTATGAGATGAAACTGAACGGACAGTATCGACCCGATTCGTAACAATAGATAACTACTCGTAATTAATGGTTCTCGATATGATACCGATCGATACAATGCCGTAGACGAATCTGTATACTCTTTGTATCTGAATTATAAAGATTTTTAATTCTAGGTTAGACCGGAAACTTGGTTCATAATAAAATTAAACCAATGTCTACAAGTGTAAAGATTATTAAATCGCACAATGACTGAACAAAGTTAGGTTTAGTAAAAAACTATGTAACTGATTTAAGTCTAAGATAATTAAGTACTAAAATACATTAATTATAAAGAATGAAATAACCTAATTTATTAACAAATTTCGAGAAATTCTTATGAGTAAACATTACAAAACAACTTGTTGTTTTGTCTTGGTTTCTATTGGTTAAGCATTTCCTCGTATAACCGCAAATGTGAAGGATGAAATATTTCTCAGAATGAACACTAAGTACATAACGGTGCATCACAACAACTTGACTAATAAAAACGTTAAAGATCAAAAAGTTAGTAAAATTATAAAAACTATAGTTCTAAAATTATAAATAACAGTCTTATTTAAATAAAGTAGAATATTCAAAAAGGCAACATCAACAATGATCTTTGGGGGAGGTCTATGTCCAGCTGTGGACGTCTATAGACTGGTGATGATGATGATTCAAATAGGACGATTTTTACGAATTTTATCTAACATCCTTTTTATATACATCACTCATCCATCGATTTACACGGTAGATACGTTCTTGGGAAAATCATACAAAACGAAACCGTGTAAAACGAGTCACAGAGTTCATACAAAGTAGACGGATATGTTCAATTAACCTGAAAACTGTGTAAATCGCTCTAAAGAGGACAAAGATAACTCGAAAATATGTTCATCATAATCGTGTAAAATGAGTTAAGGATTGTTGATCACCAGTTATTAGAATTCAATCAGAACATATGACTTTGAAGTTTCTTATTCTTCCAAAAAAGAGGCTGATGCAAGCAAGAGCCCTGTATTGTTTTGAAAAAAGGTACTTTTAACGAGCTTTTAAAAGAGTAAATTCATCAAAATGATACTGATTAATAACATAATGCAACATTATCAAAATAAGACCAAAAAAAAAAAAATTTTTTTTTATTTAAAAACCGTGTAATTCAAGTACCGTGCAAATCGAGGGACGGGTTTATTATATCTCTAGCAGTAGACTCCATCAATCTGCCTATAATCTAGTATATATGATTTAGACTTCAAAAAGGTTTTATTAGTAAATAAAGCTCCACAGTCTCTATCTGTTCCAATTGTTGATTCAATCGACGAAGTGATGAAGTAACAAATTACGGAGCCGAGGATATATACGTTCAGCTAAATCCAATCTCCGCTGGCTCTCAGCCAGATTTAAGGCGGAAATTCTTGCTTTATCCGAACCTCTCGTCCTGAATTTGTTGATCTGTTTATTGTATTCAATTTGAATACAACGTGAACAAACTCTACAAATTTCTATATTATTCCTAAAATTTTATGTTAACGTTTCACCAATATGTTTACTTATTATATTTCTCTTATATCAAGTAATAAAGTATTTTTTGCATACAAATATTTTACAGCTATTAACAACGAAAAGTAATCTTCCTATAATACGTCTACCCCTTGTATTCATTTTATGGTACTATCCAATGTCATAGCAATAAGCACTATGTGATGCTGTATAAACATTCTGATTATCGTCTCGTTGTTGGAAGCAAACATACTAAAAATCATGTGAACTTCCTATTCATCTTTCGCTTTGTTAATATAGAAAAGAGAATTTTGGTTTTCATTTGCATTAAAGTTTGATTCATGCGAAAGAGTTTTTAAGATATATCTATAAAATTTACAAAATCTCTATCTAATAATTCTATATATCATGATGTAATCTTTCAGATATTTTTTTTGGATTGGAATCCAAAGAATTTTTTAAAGCTTGATCTTATTATCAAATATTTAGTTATATCATATGCTGCTAGTTTTCTTTGTTAACCTATGTAATAATTGTCATTTATCTAAAATGGTCGGGTTTCTAATTCATTTGGCTCTAGCATTTTTCTTGAACATTGCCCAAAAAATCATGAAATTTAAAAAAAAAAGTTCAAATATTGGTGCTCGTATTGCACTCTCTCTCCTAAGAATTCTCCGAAGCTACTGTTAAACTGTATATAGACAACACTGAGGCTAGGAATGCGCATCTTTGTCCATTCATTCCTGTGCATCCGTAGAAAGTAAACAACTTGTAAGTAATTCTATTGTCTACATTTGTTACGTCCCGCCTGTCCGTTTGTTCGCGAGCAAATAGATTTACTCTTCGCAACCTAACCTCGTCCAAAGTAAATTATACACGGAAGAATATATATTGAGACTTGAAAAATATATTGTCTGAGCCAGAATACAGGAACATTCCTTTTAACTAGTCTTTCTCATCCACTGCCATTTATTTGTTGCTAGTCATAATACTTATATATGTCCTTAAGGAATTAGATGAGAATCTTCTTGTGTACCTAAAACCTAGAACGCTTTTAAGATATTTGTTTTTTTCTTCATGTATTTATTTTTATTCAATGAAGCGATAAGACGAGCGGAACGTTCACCGGATGGTAAGTGATATGCCAGCCCATAAAAACGTAGCGCTACCTAGGATTGCACATTGCATCACCTCGTCACCTTAAAACATAGGATGTTACAACTCCGTTCAATTCGGAACACAGTAATGTTTGTACACAACTGTTTGACTGCAGAATCTAGAACTGCGGTGATACCTAAAGACGGTCACCAGTAATAAAGACCTGCCATCATTAAAATGTATCCAGTACACTTATTAGTTGATTAAACAACCTTGATAAAGCAAAATTTAGATTTTAAATAGCATAAGAAGGATAAAACTAGTCGACTAAAATCAAGAAAATTTTAACGAAATTTCTAATCCAATTTACTCCACATCTTCCTCTTCAGACTCTTGTAAGGGAAAGTTAAAATATTTTTTCTCCGAAATTCTAGATCTTTTGCCATACTTCGCCATTTCTTCCACTGACGTCAGATACATAAATCATAACGGATGATGTACAGCATCATAACAACTTTCACCTCGACAAGATCCAGTTTTGACGGCTGCGAAGAAATCTACGACTTTACTCTGAATACGATTCCACTCTTAAATCACTTGCAGACATGACAAACAGCATTTCTGATGTCGCCTTCTGCTGCCTGATGCGATGTAAAAGTTATGTCTCTTTTATAAGAGTGATCTAAAAATTTCGATTTGAATCCTATAGATCGGTTATATCAGCTACCCCATAAAAAAAACTAACGATTTTGAACACAACAGTTTCTTTTCACATCTCTAAAATAAGAATCCATTAACTACTACTACTATATTGTGGATAACATTAACATTTGTATACTAACATTAGCTACAGTCAGCATTATCTTTCCAATCTACTATCAGTCTGGTCACTGTGAATATTTATTATCTTAATAGAAAGGGGTGTAAGGGGCCCGCAAAACAATTCACGGGACCAAAGCCAACCTCACCTGCTCCTATTGCACCCTGCTAATCAACAAATGAGGCACTGGCTCCCACCAACCCGCACTGGGCTAATGTGGTGGGAAATGGTCCGAATCCCTCCATATGAACCCCTACATACGACAGCCCTTAGTGCCCAGCGATACCAGAGCCCATGCTGACTGTATGTGGAGATCTTTGGGGGAGACCTATGTCCAGAAGACAAGGACATCTATCGCCTGATGATTAATATAAACAGAAAACAAAACAAACTATTCAACAGACATGCAACGGATGTTATATATTAGCAACCGGAAAACAGCAATGGTGTAATTGTGACAAATTTACATTAAATATATATTTGTTTAATCAACGAAGTGACGTGACGAACGATACGTTCACCTGATAATAAGTGATACGCCTGTCCATAACAATGTGACGCTGGTTGGGAAGTTATACACTAACTAATTAAGAACGTTTTCTGTTTCTATTAATCATCAGCCGATAGTTGTCCTTGTCTTCTGGACATAGGTCTCCTCCAAAGATATCCACATACAGTCGGCATGGGCTCTGGAATCGCTAGGCACTAAGGGCTGTCGTATGTAGTTCATATGGAGGGATTCGGACCATTTCCCACCACACTAGCCCAATACGGATTGGTGAAAGCTAGTGCCCCGTTTGTTGATTAGCAGGGTGCACCACGAACAGATGAGGTTGGCTTGGGTCCCCGTGAGTGCGGGACCTCTTACACCCCTTAAAAAGCACAATCTTCGTGTTAATGACTTGGTGATTTGAGGGCAGTGGCTATGGCTTTGTGATCTGGCTAAGCCGAAATCCGTTCGCGCCGCGATTTTCGGATTAATTTAGCGATAGTAATCTGTTATTAGTTTCACGTTGTACTCCCGCTGACCGCCGGTCACCGGTTCGCGGCGAGATAGATCCTAATCAGCAATCAGGCTGAACTCGCACTTGGAATGTCTTATTATAATTTCTGTGCTATTACTGGCAACATTGAAGTAACAGAATTTATTTATTAAATATGTTTTTGGAATGACCGGCCAAGGATTATTCGTATGGATGTAGTATTTATTACCTGTTATTAAATCGCGTAGTAAATAACATAAAGAAATAATCTACCGCAACTAATATTTGTTGTGTATTTGTAACTAAAGCGGATATACTTTACGTTGGCCACCTTTTACCTTTGGCAACACTTGCTTGGTAAAATTTTAGCTTGGGAACAGGAGCTCAACAACAGTTTAGATTGACAACAGTTTAGCTTAGCAACACTTTAAATCGGCAACACTTTAGATTGGCATCATTTTAAGTTAGCCACACTTTAGATTGGCATCACTTTAGGTTGGCAACACTTTAGATTGGTAACCTTTTAGGTTAACAACACTTTAGATTGGTATCACTTTAGGTTGGCATCACTTTAGGTTGGCAACACTTTAGATTGGTAACCTTTTAGGTTAACAACACTTTAGATTGGTATCACTTTAGGTTGGCATCACTTTAGGTTGGCAACACTTTAGATTGGTAACCTTTTAGGTTAACAACACTTTAGATTGGTATCACTTTAGGTTGGCATCACTTTAGGTTGGCAACACTTTAGATTGGTAACCTTTTAGGTTAGCAACACTTTAGATTGGTATCACTTTAGGTTGGCATCACTTTAGGTTGGTAATATTTTAGGTTAGCAACACTTTAGATTGGTATCACTTTAAGTTATCCACACTTTAGATTGGCATCACTTTAGATTGTTAACACTTTAGCTTAGCGACACTTTAGATTGGCATCACTTTAGGTTGGCATCACTTTAGATTGGCAATACTTTAGATTGGTAACACTTTCGCTTAGCAACACTTTAAATTAGCATCACTTTAAGTTGACAACACTTTAGGTTGGCAGCACTTTAGCTTAGTAACTCTTTAAATTGGTAACATTTCACTAACGTATCGCCAATCAATATACAAATATTGGCAGTGTTATATATCAAGACTTTGTCAAGACGACCATCATAATATGATGCAGTGTTTACCATCCTAACTACCGTCACATTAACATAAACCTAACACCATCAGGCTGCTTCCCGCTTTTAAATAAAAAAGCAATGGCTTTAAGCGCATGCTTAATTGAACACGGGCAATTAAGTTATTTATTTCATTAACTTTAAAATGTTAAGTAACAAAGAAGTTGGTCTCGCACGGCGGGTGACCGAGTGATTAAAATGCGGTTAATAACTGGCCGGGTGTGAGGTGGCCGAGGGTTATTACGGTGTACCGACAGGTTCATAATAAAACATTATTAAAATTTAATTATATTTTTGGACGATCACATGATGATAAGTGATACGCTTGCCCACAACGTGACGCTAGTTAGGATGATATACACATCACCATATTCCGCTCCTCGCCTTGAGGAACATGTTAACTCTTGTTACACTCGTAATAACACTAACTACAACGCCCTTCAAACCTGTACTTACTTGTGTCTTTACTGTTTGGTTTACCTAGACGGTCTCCGGCAACATAAATCTACCACCGAAAAAAAAAGTGCACATTACTCTTACTGGTGATGGTGTTACCGCAACATCTATTTCTGCTGCCGAACTGTAACAAACATACACTATGTTCCGGTTTGAAGGGCGTTGTGACTTGTGAAATTAATAGGGTAACGAGACTCAAGATCTTATGTCGACAACGAGCGCAATGTGGCGCTGTGTATAACAGCCTAACTAGCGTCTCGGTGTTATGGGCATGCGTATCACTTACCATTAGGTGAACGTCCCTCTCGTCTCGTGTATGTATAACGAGCGAAAGTCTCGCTCGTCTCACCGCTTAAAATAGATATATCTAGTATATCTGTGAATTGTGAATATTGTAGTTTGTATTATGTGCGTGCGCGTGTGTGTGTGTGTTGTGTAGTGATTAGATAAACCTGTTATATATATTTTTATACAACGAAGCTATTAGACTAGCGAGACGTTCATCTGATGGTAAATGACACGCCCGCCCACAACAACGTTGCGCTAGTTAGGATTATATAAACAGCCAGTCTTGTTACCCCAGCTATTATTCTAGCAACAGCGTCCTTTAAACCGGAACCCAGTGATGTTTTTTTTTATTTTATAACATTAAGCGATGAGACGAGCGGGATGTTCACTTAATGATAAGTGATACGCCTGCCCATAACGTGGCGCTAGTTACATCGATATACACAACCCCACATATCGCTCGTCGCCGTAATACATAACATGTCAAGACTGATTGCCGCACCAATTGTACTAGCTACAGCGCCCTTCAAACCTGAGCATATTGATGTTTGCACGGTACTGTTTGTCGGCTGCAATAGACGCTGCGGTGGTACCCATACGGTCTCCGGCAACAGAAACCTACCACCAGTAAATCTAGTTTATCTGTGAATGTAAATATTGTAATGTTTATGTTGTTTGTGTTGTGTAATGGTTCGATAAACCTGTTATCTACGTATTGTAAGGTTTATACAATCAAAGCGTCTATGTGGTAACGTTTAAGGATAATGTGGAATGTATCATTGCGTCTCCATCGCGCTGATGCTGTGCTCTATAAGTCGCGGTTTCACAAGCTGCGGAGGCGTATCTAGAAAGCGTACAACGCTCGCACAATTTCACTGCGCCCTGTACGAGTAATGCGCAATGGGTAACAATGAGACCGTAGTAACTGATCCCCCCCCCCCCACTTCCTAATGACACCATTGTGCCGTATACTAATGATTATCTATTATATAAAACAAAAACCTATTATACTGACGTTTTGGGTGCTTTGAAGCTGCTACAGTCAATGACTAACCTAACTGAGGTTTTACCGGTGGTAGGTCTCTTTCACTGTCAGGTGTCACTGGATTCAAACAGCGCAAGACCGTAGTTTGTGGAACACATTACATAAGACCAATGTCCAGCAGTGGACGTCTATCGGTTGAAATTATGATGATGAGGTCTTTGTTACCGGACATCGTCTAGGTACCACCGCAGCGCCTATTGCACCCAACAAACAGTATAGTGCAAACATTACTGTGTTCTACTTTGAAGGACGCGTTAACTAGTGTAATTACTGGGGTAACGAGACCTGGCATTATATGTCTCAAGGCAATAAACGCAATGTGGGACTATATATATCATCCTAACTAGCGCCATATTATCCCAGATACCAGATCCGCGAGCCCTGAGTCCCATGAAACTCCTATCATTGTCAATAAAACTAGCGGCGCAAACGTCATAAAAAAAAGTACTTTGTTATTATGGACAGGCGTATCACTTACTATCAGGTGAATATCCCCCTCATCTCGTAGGTTACTTAAATAAATAAATAGGTTCAGACTTCAGTCATCACGGAGTACCTGCATCTCTTTAACTGTCTACAGCGCAATCTACACAAAATGATCTCACTAGGTCTTAAAGTCTTCTGGTAGTGTACTTGGTGTTTAATTTAATTATATCAGTAATGGGGTCCTAAGCCAATAGTAGTGCCCAACTATTTCTATTCAAATTAGAGGTATTTAGTAACTAAAATAAACACTATTAAATCTATTATATTTAGTTTATATTCCACATTGTTTAAATATTAACATGACCAATTGACCATATAATCCAAATTTCTAGTGTCTTAGTTTAAATAAAAAACAGTTATGTAGTAGTTGAGCCCTAAATACGTTATAATGTCTTTATATTTTTATTTTATTTTTTAGTGATCTTCACTATTATCAACTTGGTTCCCGTTAGTTGTGTGTGGGACCCCTTACACCCCTATTATTTTTTTACAAATTTAAAATAGTGTTTGATGAAATCAAAATTGTCATTTAGGACAACAACATCTTTTAGTCATAGGATCACTTTTTTAGTTAGCATATAGTTTAAATGTTATTCCCTCTTATGGTAACTTAACTAGCAATTAACTCGTGCTACAGCATTAACTTAAACACAACTTTCAAGTGTTTTAAGTAACTTCTAGTTTTTCATTGCTTTCGTCATTAAAATAACTCAAGTGGGGATGAATGAAACATCTTGATCTCATTTTTCCACGTATCGACAAGTATGTAAGGAAATAACTCTTGTTCCCTCCGTCGTTTTATATTTATTTATATCATCTAAAAAAAAAAAAGGTTTAGAATAACTTAACCGAAGCGATAGTACACAACCTACTAAAAATGGCGTAGGTGGCAACTGAGTAAAAACTTTCTATGCCTTTGTATTCTCGTGTGGAGATGGTTGTGACACTATTTCGTTCAATTGCATTGCCACATTACGCTAATTTGACCTCTAAATTATTCGAATACGGGTCAATTTTGTATCTAATCAAGCTCCACAACTGTGACCTTGTGGTCATATTAGTTTGTATCTTACTGTACAAATAATACAGCACACAATGCTGTGGGTACATGAACATACGACACCCGTTGATCCGATCGGAGCACAATGCTTTATAATTAATGATTCGCTACTTAAATATTGTTTTGGTGTGTAGGCGGTGAACGTGGTGAGAAAAAGAGGTTATGGGGGCGAATTTTTTTTCAATAGGCTTACAAGGGCGCTTCACAACAAAAAATGGGCTTAAGAACTCATGACCTTAGAAACGCACGTCGTTTGAATGCAACTAAGCATCTATCTATCAGATATGTTTCAATGTTAATCTCAAAAAGGATTTAAGCTGTTCAAGGAAGTTAGACAGTAAGTTAAGTCTACATGTTGAGTCGTTTTAGGGTAAACGAATAAAGTTATTTACAATAAAAAAAATTACGGTTTACTTCCAGTGGGTATATACCATCCAGTAAATTACCTAAATTCGTTAGATAAGGTCTCAAGTACCTCCAGTTGGAACGTTAAGAGGGTGGAATATGATAATGGCTTTGAGTATTTCCAAATATTGCAGCATTGTCTAATTCAAAAACCATTGCGATTAAAGGCCTCTTCTATTTTGGTGGAATTTATTATCGCATACTTTCTAGACTCAGGTCATCGTCAAGTTGAAATCGTTAGCAGAAAGGGAAGCGCAATTTTCACGCAATAATAAATTAAACAACTGCCTAATAAGGTACTAGTTAGGATGTTTATACAGTCCACATTATGCTCGATGCTTCTTCTTCTTCTTAAGGCGCCTCTCCGACTAGTGAAGGTCCCCGATGCTAAATGACATTAATCTATATAATGAACGGATGAATACGAGTACACCCTTTAATGATTTATTAGATATACTTAAAGTTCAAAACATTAGTGACAGATATATCGATTTATAAAGATATATATTAACGGATCATCGATACATGAAAACACAACACACATAAATAGTGTATGTTTCGACAGATTTGTTAAGAGGTCAACAGAGACGAGGTGGAGGGCAAGGAAAATGGAGGGGTATAAATGTGGGCTGCGCACGCGACTGTCTCGCTATCTGACTTAAGTAGAGGCTAATAGATTTATTTAATACATCACCGATCACCGTCCATACTAACTCCACTTGTGATCCTGGATTCTAACCAGAGATGTGTTTCAATGCTGAGAGCGCTTCACAATTTTCAATTGCTTTTTCAATTGCAAGTTGCTGAAATTCTACAAAATCGATATCAAGTATTAATTCGATTTGATCGAAAGTAGATTCAATAAATAACAGTAAAGCGTATGTTAGGATGATCAAGCACTACATCGCATACAGGCACAATTCGTTAAGTCTCGTTACCTCAGTAATTTTACTAGTTAAAACATCTTAAAATTGAGAAATCGGTCATATTTGCGCAGTACTGTTAGACTGCAGATATGGACGCTACGGTAATACCAACCTAGACAGGCTCCGGCGAAAGATATAGCAGTGGTAATATATGAGTATACTTTACTGTAAAAGAGTAAAGCCGCCCCTTAAGAGGCGAGCAGTGTAAAATACATCACTAAACCAACCGGCACATCGGTGTTAATTTCAAAGCCCCACCTTTGCTCTTTGTTACCTCCATTCAAAATGTCCATTGTTAAAACAAATGTACAAACATATTCCGTTTCTCGTTAAGTGGGGCGACGGAATACAGTTGTACATTTCTTTTTAAATAAAGGATATTTATCGAGGACTGATTAATGGTGCTTTGTGTCACCAACTCTCCTTTGCCACTCTTCCTCTCTAAGTCTCACATAATAGCATTTTAACTAGTAGCCCTCCGTGTCGGTTGATACCATTGCAGCGCCTATTTCTGCCGCCATTTTGTATACTATTTCATGAAGCTTAAATAATAATAATAATAATCTTTATTTCGAACATCTACTATATATTAACTAATACTATAGCTAATATTGTAATGTTTATTTCATATTATTTATGTACTAACTGTTCCCCGTCCTCTTCGCTGGCCGTAATATAAAATTAGACTTGAAATTTGTCTGAAATATTCCTTGTGAGCAACCGTTACTATAGCAACCGCATAAATAATACGAAATGATACTGTTTATAACAGTTAATTATAAGTATAACGATGAATGATCTATGAAATTCAAAAATATATAGCCTATCTGATCTACAAATAATTCCGCGTCGACGGATCACGTTCCCATATTGAAAAGTTCACTAGTTTTCGCGTGATTGGCGAACAAACAAAACTTATTTTCATTATATATATGTAGATAGATATGTATGATTCTTGGTGTCTGAAGGTTGTCTGTTCACTACGATTATAATCGGATGTCTTACGTGAGATGGAAAAGTTCTTCTGCTGATGTGATACCGATTCCATATATACCCTTTTATGTCGAGATGAAAATCTTAAAGATATACCGTGTTTTTAGAGTGAAGTTAGAGTTTCGCTTCGTTTGTATTTAATAAAACCTGGCTGAGGTCATCCTTGGGAGTTGCGCTGGGATCTGCTATGGAACGCACCGATGCCTCCTTGCACTGCGTTTAAGCTTTTTCAGAGAAGGCCGTCACCCTTCGCAAAACCCCTACTATATTATCACAAAAACGAGGCTATCTCACGGGCTCACTTAGGGAGCAAGGAAGGCGTCCACCTTCAAAGGAAGACGTGGACTATTAAAGAAAATAGTAGACTACATCTTGAAGCTTGTGATGAAGTACTACTATTACATGTTTCTCATATTATTTAGAAACATGGTGGTAGATCTCCGTTGGCGGAGATCGTCTAGGTAGGTACCACCGCAGCGCCTATTCCTGCAGCCAAACAGTAGTACACAAACATGACTGTAGTCCGGCTTAAATGGCGCTGTAGCTAGTATAATCACTGGAGTAACGAGACTCATCTTAACACTCAGATAACGAGCGCAATATGGTGCGGAGTATCATCTTAACTAGCGCTACGTTGTTATGGGCGGGCGTATCATTTACCATCAGGTGACCGTCCTACTCATCTCATCACTTGGTTATATAAAAAAGAGCGTTATAACCAGCAAAGAGTCCCAAATGATATTTACGGCGCATACAAGCAATCCTTACCACGAAGCAAGTATAGAATACTAATGTGGTTGGAATTCTGTGAGTTATTTAATTCATGAATCATTTGGCGCCATCAGAATATCACGCTTACTCATTTTTTTTTCTTCGGCGAAGCGACAAGACAAACAGGACGTTCACCTGATGGTAAGTTATACGTCTATAACTGCGTGTTAGGATGATGTATACAGGACCACATTGTACTCGTCGCTTTAAGACAAAAAGTCCCATTAGCCCAGTAGTTATACTTCCTGTAACAATGTGTCTTAAAAATCGACTGCCTCCGTGGCGCAGTAACTAAGGGTTTCCCTTACAAACCTGAGGTCTCTAGTTCGATTCCATGGCCACATGTCGGTATGAAGGTTTTTTTTAAATACCACCTTCTAACCTAGCTGTAAAACTGTAGCTATAACAGCATCGCAGTATTTCGGCTGTCTACTGAGAGCCGGAGTATTCTAGGCAAGCTTCAAAATCATTGGTCTTATTGTCACTTAAAACCACGTGAATTTGAGGTGAAGCATTATAATCCATTGTAGATAAAAATAAACGTAAGTCCTTTATAGGAATATTGAACGAATTCCGATTCTGAATCAGCGTGTTCATCTATATGGTAGATTAGGGTCACACATGCGTAGTCACGTTAAGTTTTAAACTTGTGTAAGTATACTAAACTCTATGTTAAGAGGATAAGGTTCAATTTGAACGGCGCAATGTGGAGACAGGCTTAAGTTGGGGACAATAAAACGAATGCTTTGTGTGGATACTTTTGCTTTTTCGAACGAGGAAAAGTGAATAAAACCGGCATTCCACATCACGCATTGTTTAATGCTCTAAGTGGTATACTTTTAAGTTGCAAGTGGTATGCTATGCCATATTACCGTTTTATGGTTGCGCGTAACTTAAGTTTACTTGCGGACATCGAACTTAGATTATTATTCTTCATTTTTTTTAGTAACCTAATGTTAACTATATTATATAAAGAAAGGTTGCTTTTTCGGACATCAACTAAGAGAATCTAATTATGAGTTTCCAAGCTTGATCCTGGGCAAAATCTTTAATATAGTTACTCCGGGTATATTGCTGAAGAAAGATGAAGAGTGGATCTAAATAATTTCAAGTGAAAAGAGTAGTTAAAGACCGAAATAGTTTTCTCAAAAAAATTTCCATATTTCAGTTAGAAGAAGGTTCTTCATTATGACGATAATTAAAATCATTCTAATAAGTTATTCTAGATAGCTTAGGTTCAAAACAATTTTATCTATATTTCTATTTACAATCAACAATTCTTTAATCTCAATTTCTTATGATGTTAAATAACAATGAGGAACGAACATTAGTCATTAACGTCAGCAGTAGTCAGCTTGGTGGATTCGTAAAAACACTTCAGTTTGAAGGGTTTCGGACTAAAACCATGGACCTCCGTGTTACAAGGCCAGCGGTTAACCGCTGTACCTCGAAGCCGGTTAAAAAAAGTAGAAGAGCTTTTACGATACACACTTAAAGGGATTCGTCTTTATGCTCTCGTTCGCTCTCGATGAATCATGTTCCTGTAAATGTTTCCAAGAAGAGTGTGGTCGTTGTGCCATCGCTAAAGCGAACTGTTTCATAACATAATTCAAGCTAATAATACGGGTTAAGTTAACAACTTAACAATTATTAACTTAAAATCGGATTTAAAGTGACAAAAGGTTTAATATAATCATACCATGATGAAGAGATAACTAGTTAATAAAATGAAAAATATTAGTGGAGAGAGAGAGAGAGAGATAGAGAGAAAATATTTAAAAGCTATTACTAATTTTTCCGTGTAATCTGAAAATATAATATTTTTTAATTATATATGTCATCATCAACCAATAGACGTCCACAGCTGGACATAAACCTTTCCAAAGATCCCCACATCGAAGGGCCCTGCACTGCCCGCCGGACACTAAGGGCCGTTTGTGGGGATTCATATGAGGGGATTTCCCACCACGCTGGCCCAATGCAAGTCGGTGGGAGCCAGAGGCTGGTTTGTTAATTAGCAGGGTGCACCACGAGCAGATGAGGTTGGCTGACGTATGTTACTACGGATCACCTTCGTGGTTGGGTTAAGGAAATATTATCTTTCTCACACAGGTAACATTAAACTTATATATTAAGATTTTTTTTTCTAATGTTATTTATTACAATTAGTATTAAATAGATATATATAGAGTTTTCCTGTAAAAGTATTTGTTAAATAAACCTAATAAGTGAATAAGAATGAGCATGTTTTACTACGTAGAGAACACTCTCTTAGATACGTGATGGTTTTCTTAACTTACACAGTAATGTTTTTACATTACTTCTCGGTAACAATAAGGGTCGTTATCGTGGTCAACCCTTACACTGTCTCCAATTACTCTAATCACTAATAAACAGCTGAATTATCTAATTCTCTATCAATAGAATAATCTGCTGTTACTAAAAACAAAACATACTTTTTCTTACTTCTTTAAGTTATAGTTCCAGTATTGAATATTAGGTGTAAATACAAAGGAGGTTGAAGACCAAAGAGATAATATTACTTATGAGAAACTTTTTAAACATGGAAGTATATGTATCAATTTGAACAGTTGTAATAACTATAATTACTTGGTGATATAAGGATTCATTTTTAGGACACAGACACAGAAAGAATATTTGTTCCCCCATCGTATAAATTCCTTTTAGTCGGAATTCCAATTTCCCCCACACCCCATCTAATTCAAGGCCCTCCCTTCATTGTTGCTCAAACTGCCTACATAACAGTGACTCAGGCGACATATTAAAAAAACCTTTTTCAATACAAATAAAAATAACACCTCGTCTTCTTAACATTGTTACCATGCCGTATTAGTCGTTTCTTTTCTCTTTCTTTTTTTGGTGAAGACTCCATTCGTATGTTCCACTGATGCTCCTTTTTTATTAGTCTTGATGTGGTCTTGATGATGATGCAGCGCGACGGTCCGTCCCTATTTTTAAACAACTCATGAATTATCTGGTTAGCTTTGCGGTTCGCTTATTTATTGTAAGGAGGCTTCGCATTTTCCACGTCAATGGCGGACGGGGAATTTAAATCAAACACTCACATTTTTTTTACTCGTTTCACTAAAGCTAACTACTTTAATGGTTTCCACATTAACGACTCTAATAAATAAGACTAACTGTTACCCCACCCGCTTACTAGTCGTGATATATAATTAGATTTGAAATTTGTCAGAAATATTCTCGCCCGGCGGCAACTCGCCGCTCCTTCTCGCTATCAACCCCCCACAACCCGTTTTGGGGTACGAATTTTGTCAAATCCATTCTTAGCTGACTTATAAATATCAGAAGCAATATCTTTACCAAATTTTAAGTGTTTACTTCTAATAGTTTGGGAGATCTGTTAAATTCAATGAATCTCTGGATATCTTCTATATTATATAGTGAGCTAACGTAAGTATATTTTATGTCGCAAATATTTAGCTTAGAATGGTAATAGACAACCTAGGTGCATACAACCGTAGCGTCGATTTCTCACTCCAAAGAATAGCGCGCAAACGTAGGTCATCCTGTTTGAAGGAAACTGTAGCTAGTGAAATTATTATAATAACGAGACTTAACATCTTCAAAAGGGAAGAACACAATTAGTTGTCATGTACACCATCATATAAAAGAATAAACCGGAACTCATTTGAGACCTTATTTTCTTGTCAAGATAAGGATCTTCAGTTGGTCGTCAGAAATACGCCAGCTACCGCACAGAAATATTATTCACTTTTACTTAAGTTAACTTACATTAAAGTTAAGAGTTCAGATTAAACGTCAGCAAATCCAAAGCATATTTCAATATTAAATTCCTCAACTTATTCCGATAAGTCATATAAAGTTATTTGTTTTGGTATCGTCGACGTAAATGTAATTGCGGAATGTTGAGTCAAGCACTCAAGTTCAGCTTTCCTCGAACAATGCACCCGTGGGGAAGAATGCGGCAGCTGTGATGACGACCGTGTACTACGTCGCCATAGGTTTTCTTAAGGTGGTACGTCTATGGTGTGCATTTGATAAGGCGCTGCGATAGTGCTAAAGTTACACAGCGTGGTCAAAAGCTTAGTTAACAAACTTAGACGGTCTCTTCGAAGGCAGTGGCAGGAAGACACATCGTTAATTTTTAATAGGAAATTAATTTGTCTGTTCATTATAGTTAAAGTTAAGTACTAGAGTATAGCCCGAGTTAAGATTCAATGAAATCCTTTGCAAGAAAACTCTTAACCTTATATATGGCTCCTAACTGTATACATGACTCCTAACCGTATACATGGCTCCTAATCGTATAAATGACTCCTAACCGTATACATGACTCCTAACCGTATACATGACTCCTAACCGTATACATGGCTCTTAACCGTATACATGGCTCGTATACATAGATTCTAACCGTATACATGGCTCCTAACCGTATACATGGCTCCTAACCGTATACATGATTCCTAACCGTATACATGATTCCTAACCGTATACATGGCTCCTAACCGTATACATGGCTCCTTACCGTATACATGATTCCTAACCGTGTACATGACTCCTAACCATATACATGACTCTTAATCGTATAAATGACTCCTAACCGTATACATGACTTACCTGTATACATGGCTCCTAACCGTATACATGACTCCTAACCGTATACATGGCTCCTTACCGTATACATGACTCCTAACCGTATATATGACTCCTAACCGTGTACATGGCTCCTAACCGTATACATGACTCTTAACTGTATACATGGCTCCTTACCGTATACATGACTCCTAACCATATACATGACTCCTAACCGTGTACATGGCTCCTAACCGTATACATGGCTCCTAACCGTATACATGGCCCCTAACCATATACATGGCTCCTAACCGTATACATGATTCCTAACCGTATACATGGCTCCTAACCGTATACATGATTCCTAACCGTATACATGGCTCCTAACCGTATACATGGCTCCTAAACGTATACATGGCTTCTAACCGTATACATGATTCCTAACCGTATACATGGCTCCTAACCGTATACATGGCTCCTAACCGTATACATGGCTCCTAACCGTATACGTGATTCCTAACCGTATACATGGCTCCTAACCATATACATGATTCCTAACCGTATACATGGCTCCTAACCGTATACATGGCTCCTAACCGTATACATGGCTCCTAACCGTATACATGATTCCTAACCGTATACATGACTCCTAACCGTATACATGGCTCCTAACCGTATACATGACTCCTAACCGTATACATGGCTCCTAACCGTATACATGACTCCTAACCGTATACATGACTCCTAACCGTATACATGGCTCCTAACCGTATACATGACTCCTAACCGTATACATGACTCCTAACCGTATACATGGCTCCTAACCGTATACATGGCTCCTAACCGTATACATGATTCCTAACCGTATACATGGCTCCTAACCGTATACATGGCTCCTAACCGTATACATGGCTCCTAACCGTATACATGACTCCTAACCGTATACATGGCTCCTAACCGTATACATGACTCCTAACCGTATACATGACTCCTAACCGTATACATGGCTCCTAACCGTATACATGGCTCCTAACCGTATACATGATTCCTAACCGTATACATGGCTCCTAACCGTATACATGGCTCCTAACCGTATACATGGCTCCTAACCGTATACATGACTCCTAACCGTATACATGGCTCCTAACCGTATACATGGCTCCTAACCGTATACATGACTCCTAACCGTATACATGACTCCTAACCGTATACATGGCTCCTAACCGTATACATGGTTCCTAACCGTATACATGACTCCTAACCGTATACATGGCTCCTAACCGTATACATGATTCCTAACCGTATACATGGCTCCTAACCGTATACATGACTTCCAACTCTTTATTTGACTCCCAACCTTATATGACAATTTTATAAAATTTCTATGAATTCCTCTCCTTCATTTAATACATCGGTATAATAAAATATAACCAACTGTAAATGTATGTAGCTCATCAGCACAAGTCTTATGGAAGCCGAATATATCCGTCGCTCGTTCGCATGCTGAATATATCCGGTACTTGTGTTCACAGGTCATCATATGGACACTGGATAAATCCGTCGCTCCTCCACATACTCGTAAGTTTTCACATTTTTACATCTGATTTATCCGGCGTCGTTTTTAAATATATACCACGCTAGTTTACGCCGGCAATACGACAGGACTAAACACAGATCATTTGAACGTCGGATATTTCCGATACTGGATCATACCACGCCGGATATAAACGGCACCTGTGCCGAAAGAAAGATTAGAAATTATATCAAATATGGCGTAGAAAGCATAGTGATGTCACACAAGCATATATTAATTGCAGTAGCGAGAAACGCGAATTAAAATGCACGGCCTATTGTTATGAACAATAGCTGCGCATTAACATGCGCCGGGGCGCCGCGACCACCGCCAGCTGCCGCCCGGACGTCCATACTGATCAATTTACAGCTATCTCCGCGACTAGCTGCCCGCGCCCGCCCTGCTACCACCCTATCTCCCCGCTACTCCCTTTGGGGAAGGAATTTTGTGCAATCCACTCTTAGTTGACCCCTAAATGATATAAGCAATATCTCTACCACAGTTTGAATGTTCACGTCTAATAGTTTAGAAGATCACGTGATGTGTCAATGTATCTCTGGATATCTTTTATCTATATATATATATATACATATGTATATATATATTATATATATATATCACCTGTCCGTCCCCCTCTCTCACTTTGCTGGCCATAATATAGAATTAGGTTTAAAATTTGTCAGTAATATTCCCGCCCAGTGACAACCTCTTGGTTCACGAGTACCTTCTGGTTATTAACGTCCTCGCAATCACTTTCGGGGTTAAAATTTCGTAAAATCCGCTGCTAGCTGATCTATACTAAGCAAAAGGAATATTTCTACCAAATTTCAAGTTTCCGGGCCTTATGGCTGCACAACAACTCACAGGGCCCAAGCTAACCTCACCTGCTCGTGGTGCACCCTGATAACCAACAAACGAGGCTCTGGCTCCCTCGAAGCCGCATTGGGCCAGCGTGGTTAGTATATGGACCAAATGCCCCCATATGAACGACAGTTCTACAAACGACAGTCCTTGGTGCCCAGCGATGTAGGAAGCGCAGGACCGATTAATGTGGAGATTTTTGGGGAAGGCCTATGTCCAGCTGTGGACGTCTATCCGCTGATGATGACGAAGTCTTATGGGTCCAGAAATATGGTGATGAATCTCTATGTAGTCACCTACTGTACCAAATTTTTGATATTTGTATATATATACGAAACAATCGGACGGCTACAACTGATGGTAAGTGATACGCTTTTCCACAACAATATGACGATAATAGAGGTGTAAGGGATACTGCACAAGAACTCAGGGGGCCCAAGTCAACCTGCTCGTGGTGCAGCCTGCTAATCAACAAACGAGGCTCTGGCACCCAGCAATCTGCGTTGAGCCAGCGTGGAGGGAAATGGTTCAAATCCCCCTATATGAACCCCTACAAACTTGGCGATCTTTGAGGGACACCCATATCCAGCAGTAGAAGTTAATCGGCTGATGCAGATGACGATAATATACATAAGTACCGTTACCCCAGTAATTTCACTAATAGGAACGCCTTTTAAAAGGGATCACTGGAATGTTTGGTGGCAGAAATAGGAGCTGCGGTGGTCTTCTAAAGCTGAAACCTACTAACACTGAATTTTCTTTTTCTCAATCAACAGAATGATGATGATGATGATGATGATGAACTTTTCACTATTTACTTTACACTGTCCACTTGTGAAATGAAATACATTAGTTGTAATAGTACAGCAAGAATACAGAGCCGTGAGGCTGTTAGAAGATCCGTGGCCCATTACATTAGACTATCGGACCTCTAATCATGATTCAATCAAGATTATTATAAGTTTCTTGTTATGCCTTCGATAATATAACATGCAATTATGCGTTCACAACGAGCTCGTAGCAGATGCAAATGAAAATTGTTTTCTGAGTGGCACACAACGAGCCATCAATTTGCTTCGTGCGATTATTTCTTTTTGAGCCTCGGGGCGTAGCCAGAGATTACTTGATGATACAAACAAAAAACCATGGGTTTGTGTCTATGGTTAGTACGTTATTAAAGAGTTGATATCCTGAAAAACAATTAACATTCATTTAAAAAGTAATATGCAAATAGTCTTCTAGATCTAACGTGAATAATATTTCAGAAAATATTAGTGCTTTGAGATTTGTCTAATATATTGTAAACAGTCAAAAGATAAATAAAGATAATACTACTGCCTTATGGGATATTTAGATAGGAAGAGTAAGAGAGAGAGAGAGATATTGTAAACAATTTTCAAGTAATTAATCAGACAATTTGATTTTCTTTACTATAGTATTCCTCTCGTGATTACTTTATTATTACACTACTTAACTGCCCCGCTGAAGTAGGGACTAAGCGCTAGCCATGTAGTCCCTAATTCGCTTATAGGGCTGTGGAGTTTGGTTTCTAGCTACTACCCTCGTATTGGAAATTTACCACCATGACAGCACTGTTATATTCCGGCTGACAATATCTGAGAGCCGGAGTAATTAGAGAAAAAAATGCTTGTACATGTAAGAACTCAATTGTCACTTAACATTTGATGTCAAGTTCAAGATGGCCTATTTTAGATAAAAAAAAATCTTTCGACCTTTTGCTAAACAACGGTATATAGTTTGTTATATAACTTTAAAGTTCTTTACCAACGGTGCGAGTACTTTTATGAGACTGATACAATGAGGTAAACAAACGTAACACATCTTAACAAACATCTCACCTCTAGGTCTTCGATAAACACGGACCTCTGAGGGCAGTGCACTCATTTAACACCTCCAGCGCCCCCTTTGGAAGCTCACCTCGTTATTTCGAGTTACATAAAGTTTAGTTCCGCTGTTTGTATAACAAAAGTTCGTGTGGCGTGTTTAAGTACTTCCTTAGCGTTTGGGAATCAAAGGTGCCGCGAGGAACACCTCTGGGTTACCCCACTTTTTACATATACGAGTAGTAACAATATTCTGATTTTAGTGTGTAAGTATGTTATTCAATTATGCAATTTTTTTTTAGGATATTTTTCGAAATAATTAAGAAAATTTTCTTTGCATAAACGAAAGAAGTTTGAGAGCATTATTTTCATATCCCCATTCCCGATGACTGACTTCATAAATTTGTCATCTCTAACTTAGTAGTATAAAAAATCATTAAGAATTACAAAGTTATAAAAAATTTCGACATAAATACTATAAGTTACAGTTAAACTACTGTTCCTTATAGTTAACCTTAAATTTTTCCACCTTGGAACGGATGAGCAGTAAATCGTATCATTGTATAACAATGTGTACGCACTCATGTATTAACAAAGAACACAAACAGTATTAATTAAGGAATTAAGACCTTCTTTCCTTTCGTCGGTTAGAAGGATCCTTAAGTATTGACCACATCCAAACTTCGACTATTGAATAATATTTAAACTGATGAAATAAATTAGCTTTGAACGTTAAAGGTATGGGTATCTAATTGACACCTGAGTACAGTGTGGTGACGGACGGCGGCGACGGTCGCAGTAACGTTTGAAAGGGTCCCCGGCGTCGCTTGCACGATTATAAACTTCCGCGTACGTCCACCTTCACCAGGGACCGTGGGCAGACGAGCTTTATTGAGATTGGCTCGACGGGGCCCGCTTTACCTGATAGACTTTGAGGCTCCGCATATAAATATCACCAGAATATATTCACAGATATATTTGTTTAAGTTTAGGTAGTTTATATTATATAGTTAGTGTTACCATTGATCAAAGAGTCAATATTTTAACCAGAATAAATAATGGATTAAACTCTTAACCTTACCTGGGAAAAGACGAAGTAACTGAATCTGCAATGGTCAAATGTTGTCAAGAATTGCGGAGAAGCGCTGCGATCTACAAAGGCTTGGGTTTCCTACCGTTTATCATCAATCACACCCTTTTACATAGTAGATAATTATACTAATTTTATAAGTCTCTCCATCATCATCATCGTCAGCCGATAGACATCCACTGCTAGACGTAAGTCTCCCCCAAAGATCTCCACATCGATCGGTCCTGCGCTGCTTGCATCTATCGACTTCCCACGACCTGCCGAGTACTAGAGGCCGTCGTTTGTAGGGTTTCTTATGGGGGGATTTGGGCCATTTCCCACCATGCTGGCCCAATACGGGTTGCTGGGAGCCAGAGCCTCGTTTCTTGATTAGCAGGGTGCACCATTAGCAGGTGGGGTTGGCTTGGATCCTATGAGTTGTAGTGCGGGACCCGGGAAAAAAAAATATGTTTACTCTCTCTCTCTCTCATTAATTATCTTATAATAAAGCTCCAGTTCCCAATGGAGTCATACCGTCCCCGTTGAGTACCTATGTTCTAGAGGACAATATTAAGGTTTCAGCGAAAAGAGAGAGAAGAGAAATAAAGTAGATTCCATCACAAGATGAAAACAAATATTTCTTCAGAAGTTCCTTATGTTTCGTAGTCAGAATATTTTGACGTCCAATGAATCTTTTCTGATATTGTTTTTCAAATTTTGAATTCACCTTTTATAAAATTAAATATAATTAGTAAAGTTATTGGAAAACGAAAGGTGGGGAGAAGGAACAAGTCATGATTGAGGAATATCAGGTAATGGACTGGCATATCTGAAGCGTCTGAATTGTTCCGCCGAACCAGAGATAGAAAGGATTGTACCACGCTGATCGTCAACCTTCACTAGTTGGAGGGGCACTTAAAGAAGAAAAAACTTCCCACTGTGGAGTGAAGATGAGGATACTATGAACCGGGAGACAGCAAGGTTTTTTAGAGTCATAAAGAGTAACTGTTGAAGAAGAGTTTTTGAGGGAGATATTATCGGTATAATTTGTACTTTAGTTTGGTAATTCAAGATCGATGGAAATCATTGAATGGATCACAGGGCCATCTGGAACAAAGTAATAGCTTGTCTCCCACACACGTGTTTGATACCAAAATACTTTGAACTTGGCCGTTGGTGTTTTATTAAGTTTCTACGAATGTTTAAGTGAACAACAAACTTGCATTCTTCTAAGTAGCGATCACATAAAACTTGAAAATCCTTTTACAACTTCCAATCATACTATTAAAACGACAAATTTCTATCTTATAGTCATCTAAGAAAATATCACCTTCGCTCCCATTTTTGCAGACAAACAGTATGTGCAAACATTACTATGCTCCGGTTTGAAGTGCGCTGTTGTGTAATTACTGAAGTAATGACACTTAATACCTTACGTTTAAAAGCGACAAGTACAACGTGATGCTGTGAATATCATCCAAACTAACACCATGTTGTAGTGAACAGGCGTATTACTTACCATGAAAATAACGATCTACCCAGTAAACCATCATTGACAACCGTACGCTTCATATATGGATGTTATATATCATGAATATATCATACTAACTGGCGTTATATTGTTATGGGCAGGAGTATCACTAACAATCAGGTGAACGTGGTCGTGTTGACGAATAAAAAAAACGGTGTTCGCTCTGCCATTTCTCCCTGTATAAAAAAAATCATAGAACAACTAGATCCGAATAGCACGCAGTGGACGAGCAACCAATAAGGTGATTAATATGTGCCGTATACAGTCGGCAGGACGTCCACGCCGACCCATCCTTATAGGGGAAACGACCGCGCTCCCATAGTAATGAGAATCATGATTTTTACTTAGAAATATTATGTTCAATATAACAACAATCGCTTTTACTTAATGAAATCACAACTTCAAGTTATACTTCAACTTTATAACTTTACTGGTTGTAGGTCTCGATTGCCGGAAACCGACTAGGTAGGTATCACCCTAGCTTCTATTGCAGTCGACAAACGATAGTGTGCACTACTGTGGTCCGGTTTGAAGGGCGCTGTAGCTGGGATAACAAGACTCAACATCTGATTAGCATAATGTGATGCTGTGTATATCATCGTAACTAGCGCTACATTATTATGAGCAGGCGTATAACTTACCATCGGGTGAACGTCCGATTGATCTCGCTAAATTGCATAAAAAAATATCTGCATTACAATAACTTTATTATTTCTATTACTACAAAAAAAAATTATTCTAATATTTTATTTTGAACTTATTTTTTTTATCTTAGTAATGCCGAACTAAAAAGTACAAGTCAATTACAATTATACAATTCGAGTAACGAATAACTTTGTTGCTCGAATTGTAAAATTGTAATTCTTTTGTATTTTTTGAAAAGTGATATTAAAATTAATTGAACTATATAATTTGTTCAATAGGTCCATCTAGGGTTCCTTGCTAAAATTTTAGATATACTATACTGAATCTATAGATACCTTTATAGTAGATACAATCGCTACAATGTAGCATTCGCTTATAACATACAGATGTTATAAAAAGTGTCAAAAGAAATAAATAAATTGGATAGCCCACAAATGCAATACGCGAACACCCGTTTCGCCTTATAAAAATTACCTGTAATTTTATACGTACAGGGTCCAGTACTCGCACATAATTCCCCCGCAAAATATCACCCAAAGCAAAAATATTGCGATTCGTTCTGCAACGCTTATTACGGACCCCTCAAATATTATGGACCTTAAGTCGTTAACAGTAGAGTCCGTTGTTGTATAACGCTGCATCCAACGTCTATGTACTGCCACGGTTGTATACCACAACGGATTTCGAGCTTTATTGTTGAGCTTTAAGCTAGCTTTCAAAGTAAGTAATGATAACTTAACACAGGGGTGGCCATCGGTGCGAGACGTCACTTACATGAAGTTGTTAAAAATGAAACGTATGAAAATGAAATTTAAAGGAGAATAAACTTACGTGACCACTAGTTATAGTTTTGTATTCCACTAGCTTGACGTTCACCTGATGGTAAGTGACACACCCGCCTATAACAGCGTTGCTCTATTTAGGTCGATATACTCTGCACCACATTGCGCTCGCCTTGAGACATGTTAAGCCTCGGTACCCCAATAATTTCACTAGTTACAGCACCGTTCAAACCGGAACATAGTAATATTGGCATAGTACCACCTATCTAGATGGTCTCCGCCAATGGAGACCTACCACCAGTAAAATATATATATTAAAGGTTTATCATTTAATTTTTTTTTTTTTTGTTACAGATTATAGTAAAGCTGAACTGTAGAAAGGTAATTAATATTAATATTATTTAGATTAATTTCAAGCCATTTTCATATTGAAGCAGTGATAGCTTATATTATTACACGATTAATAACTCATATATATATATAACCGATTACTAATTAGTTTAACCTTCCGGTGGCTTCATCAAGTCTACCCGAGTAGTAGCTACACAAGATTTCATCGTCATTGTAAAGTTATTTCTTCGGAGACCGTCTAGGTAAGTTCATAGCTCCTATTTATCCTGATAGTTAAATTACTTTGTTGACGAGACATCATCTTATATGTTAAGGCGAAGATCAGAATGTGATGTTATATAGATCATCCTAACACCACTTTGTTATGGGCTGGTTTATGACTTACCATCATGCGAATATCGATCTCGTCTCATCGCTTCATCTCAATCACCAAATTATTCATAGAATATAAAACCTACTAATTACTGATATAAAACCTTTACCTAAAAGGTTAGTTTGTATATTCCGTAATTTAGTTACCTATATATAAACCGGAAGCTGATGAAAAATTCAAACAAAGACCTCACAAAGACCTTGGCATCATCTCCCTAAATATAGTTCAAGGTAACCGAGCCCCATCTCAAACCTCTTCTCAATCAAGTAGCGCCCAAAGAGCTATAAAAGTCATAGACACTTCAATCGAGTGTTCCTTGACATTTCTATTCTATTTATAACATAACTCTGTGTTTGAAGATATCTGTGGAAACGATATATCGAATATTGGGTTTTTTTATTGTTTTTTTTTACTTAATGAATCGACGGGACGAACTAGACGTTCACCTGATAGTAAGTGATACGCCCACGTATAACAACATAGCGGTAGCTAGAATGGTATACATCACCGCATTGCGCTCCTCGCCGTGAGACTTAAAATGTTATGCCTCATTATTACCCCAGTAGTTTCACTAGATACATCGCCCTTCAAACCGGAACAGTAATGTTTGCAATTTACTATTTGGTGGAATAAATAAGCGATGCGGTGGTACCTATCTTATCGATCTAAAGCCACAGACACATACCAGTAGATTTAAAGAACATGTAACAAAATATAGCTGATGTATGGCGCTAGCGGTACAGTCGGTCGCACAAGTTGCGCCCGCGCCTATTTAGGAAGCGGTACGGTTAGGTTTCCGCGATGCGCACAAACTTGCATGGACAGGTGCAACGGGCCCGCATAAGATAACCAAGATGACCGCCGCTCAATTAAACCGACGTAATGTTATACCAAAGCTTTACTTAACGTTACTTGATTTACTTAGAAATTGCTTTAATGAAGTCCTGTAAAATATGGACTATATGATCTTTACTTTTATAATTTATATATCAATGTTTATTTAAACGGCTTGTTGGTGATCAGGAACCTGTCATATCTAGGCTGGACAGTCATGAATACTGGCTCCGTGTGGCCAGACCCGCGCTGTTCTATAGGAGACAGCTGCACTTGAATTACACGATATTATTCCCACATCCCATTTTCACCACCATGCAACCAGACGTACAGCGAGTAACCATCCCTATGTTTGAACATCCTCAGCTTCTCAAGACGTCAAGCTCCTCGTATTTCATAAGAACAGAAAAGAATTGAAACAATTTATCGGCGCCAGTGTTCCTGTACAAATAAGACCTGGATGTCTTCAATCCTATTGCCAGAGATCATCTAGATAGGTATCAATATAGCTTTTTTCCTTGACACAATACGAGGAGGGAACAAAAAGTTGTGAGAATGAGATAATATATAATGACTATTGATAACTTCATAATTTATTTATGTACATAGTCTCTGAGTCTCTCTGCACACCGAGTCCAGCGCTTTGCCAAGGCTTCAACCCCTTTCAAAAAAAAAGTTTTGTTTTGGTCCTGCAAGAAGCTCTCCACGGCATCCATCACCTCGTTATCGTCTTCGTACCTGTTTTCCTTTAAGTATTCTTTCAATTTTGGGAACAAATAAAAATCGCTAGGCGCCAGATCTGATGAATAAGGGTGGTGGTTAACCAATTCGAAACCACCTTGTTGAATGGCAGCCATCGCAACTGCCGACCTGTGCGCGGGTGCGTTGTTGTGATGAAACAGCACGCCTCTTCGAAGTTTCCCTCTCCTTTTCTCTTTGGTGGCATTCCTCAACTTGGGAATTAAAGCTCCATAATATTGGCATGTAATAGTGGTTCCACGATCCAGGTAATCAACCAACAATATCCCTTCCGACTCCCAACATATTGAGGCTATAACCTTGCCAGCCGATGTCACGGCACGAAACTTATTCGGGGTCGGTGATGATGACCGTTTCCATTGATAAGGTTGTTGTTTTGTCTCAAGATCAAAATGATAGACCAATGTTAAGTCCGTTGTTACGAAACGAGACAAAAAGTTTTCAGAATCTTCTTAAAACTTGTCCGACAATATCTTCGAAATGTCAAGTCGTCGTCGTGTTTTGTTTCCGAGTGTCGGTTAACACTCTCGGCGCCCATCTTGCGTAGATTTTTCTCATATTCAAAGATTGTTTCAATATGGGTTGAATACAGCCATATGAAATGCCCGTTTCTTGAATTAAGTATCGGATGGTAACTCTTCGATCGCTCAATACAATTTTCTCGACTTCCGCAACATTTTCTTGGGTGACTGACGTCAATGGACGTGGTGACGGCCGCAACGATGTTCGCCTTCCGTGCTCGTTCTCCCTACTTCAAATTGAGAAGCCCACCTTGCGACAGTGGAATACGGCGGAGCAGACTCTCCTAATGTTTCCTCCAGATCGCAATGAATCTCTTGCGTCGTTAACTTATTTAAACAGAGCTATTCAATAACGGCTCGCACTTCGCTTTTCTCCATTTCCGGGAACACGTTCCGACACGAAGCAAACAAATGACTACATACAGACAAAAACAAAAGAGAATCGAAGATATTTTTCTTTATTAATATTACAAATATGTATCTGAGCTATGCCACTATTTATTTATTTTGTCACCAAGGAGTATATATGTCATTCCCACTACTTTTTGATCCCTCCTCGTACTTTACAAATATTCGCATTACTTAGTCATCGAGAGTAAACATCTTACGTCTGAAGGCGAGTAGTAGAGTATAGTGTAGTGTATATCATCCGACACCACGTTATATGCACACATTTCTCTTACAGGTAAACGTCTCGCTTTTTTGTTTTTGTTTATGCAATTGAACAACAAGACCGAGCCGGATGTTCACCTGATAGTAAGTGTTACTATAACAAGGTGGCGCTAGTCCACCACATTAGGTTCGTCGCTTTATATATTAGATGTCCAGTCTCGTTAACCTAGTAATTAAACTAGCTACAGAGCCCTTCAAACAGGATCACAGTAATTTTTCCACACTACTATTTCGCGGAATAAATAAACGCTGTGGTACCTACCTAGACGACATCTAGCAACCTACCACCAGTAACGGTTGTCTCGTCGCTTCGTCAAATAAAAAAAAATAGTATTAAAAAAAGAACGATAAATTACTACACAGCTATACTATACTATAGTATATTAATTATATATACAAGTAGATTTAACTAATTCATCATCATTATCAGCCGATAGACGTCCACTGCTGGACATGGGCCTTCCCCAAAGATCTCCACATCGATCGATCCTGCACTGCCCACAACCTTCACCAGATCGACGGACCACCTGATGGGGATCTAGTCTACCTGCCAACATTGCCTTCCAGTACGCGGTCGCTATTCGAGGACCTTGGTGCTCCATCAGCTGTCAGTCATTCAAGCGATGTGTCCTGACCATTGCCGCTTGAGGCTAGCAACCTTTTGGACTATGTCGGTGACCTTAGTTATCCTGTGGATGTCTTCATTTCCCGTTCGATCACGCAGGGAAACCCCGAGCATAGCCCTTTTTGCAGTCGATGCGACTTGAAGCCTCTTCACCAGGCCCACTGCAATCGGCCAGGTCTCGGTGCCATAACTCATCACTGGCAACTCGCACGAATTAAAGACCTTTGTCTTTAAAGACTACGGTAGTTGGAACCTTTTTACTTTTACTAGTTATCAGTAAAAATGTTTGTACTGGTGGTAAGTCTATTGCCGGAGACCGTCTAGATACCACCGCAGCTCCTATTGAAACCGGCAAACAATCCTGTGCACACATTACTGTGTTCCAGATTGAAGGACGCTGTAGCCAATATAATTACCGGGATAACGATACTCAACATCCTTTGTCTCCGGCGACGAGCGTAATGTGATGCAGTGTATAACTTGGGCTACGTTGTTATAGGCGGGCCTGTCACTTATCATCAGGTGAACGTCCCAATAGTCTCGTCGCTTAATGAAAGAAATAATTCACGTTCAATTTAATCCGTCCACTGAACATGTTCAAGTATTAATAAAGTTGTAACTTATGCACAAACTAAGCTATCGTGCAGTACATAAAAGTTAATGCCCAAGATAAAACCTACATTATTTGTCTAAACGTCTCGCAATACTGCCGAATTACTGCCTATTAGTGCATCAGCTCGTGTGTATACTTTGTTGCTGACGGTACCTGGAAGGGTTTTACGAGCGTTTATTTAAAGTTTTAGGGCCTTTTGTGCAGTAAAGTTTTAATATCATTCGCAAAACGGTTATGGCGATTGTGTTAGTATAGTTACACGAGTGCCGAGTGTACCAGTAGCTTGATATGGTCTTACGATGTAAACGAGGGGGCCGGACTTGAAGTTGAAAAGGATAATTGAACCTTAACTTCAGTTTGAAAAAAACCACGTAATGATGATGAAGTGATGTATACAACAATCATCAATATCATAGGGTAGATAACAATTTAAATTTATAGCCAAAAATCTTATAATTACCCTAATAAAGATATTGCATGTTATTGTATATTGTTGGTCTCTTAGCACCGGAAAGCGCACCGTTGGCTGATCCTCCACTAGATGGACAGACGAGATCAAAAGAATAGCCGAGAGCCAGTAAATTCAGTCCAGCAGTGGACGTCCATTGGTCGAAACGATGATGATGTTATGAAGTGTATACATATATATTCAGAGATTCTTTGTCCCATCAGATCTCTGAAGCTATTGGATGTAAACACTCAAAATTAGGTAGAGATATTGCTTCTGTCATTAGGTCATCTAAGAATAGATTTTACAAAATTCCTTCCTCTAAGGAAGTTGCAGGGTGTTAAGTGGAAGGAGCCTGGGGGGATGTGAGATGCCGCCACGCGGGAATATTTCTGATAAATATCTTCTAATTCTGTTACTGGCCGGGAACAACTATACATAATGGGGGAATTAGACTCCTACTTCTACTTATAGACATCTCCGATAGACCTTAGGATATTACTTAAGTAACTAAGATCTTCAGCCCCAGTGCTACTACATAGTACGTTACACTACCGTATACGTACATCCGAAACAGTGTTTTATAGTGGAAAAACAACATATTATTTCGCTTCTGTCGTCCTCTTTTACTTGTTAATATAATCATTACATTAATTTATATACAACCATGTACTTCTCCCTCGAAAGCCGGTACTTTAACCGCTGAACCCCTCGGGCGAAGACGCTCGCATATAAATATACCGCTGCAAATAATTCCCACTCGCGCTTGTACTTAATCCTGTTTCTCTTTTTAACTCTGGATAAGTAATTAAAAATAACATAAGACCGCATTCAAACTCTCGTTAAGACTTTAAGGCCTTGGGGATGTACTGTTTGGATTGTTTTTTTTTAAGACTCGCTAAGCAAATCTATTTGTTTAAAGTGATCACCACATTGAGATAGAGAATTCTTTATGTACCTTGTATAAGCTGAAGCGAAACTTATGCTATGATTTTTTTTTATAGTAACTAATAATTTAAGACTTTCACAAAGTAGTAAGAAATATAATTGATCACATATTTCAGTGCTAGATATTATTTTTTTAATTAGCGACGGTTACTACCTGTCCAAGACTAGCAGGTACTAATTAATCTATCCTTACCAAAGTGAAGTGAGATCGCATGGAAGTATTAAAATTACTAAAGTAATATCTCAATGCCATGAACACAATGTAAACATCGTCATCATCATCAGCTAGACAGACGTCCACTGCTGGGCATCGGCCAATAATATATACATTTTAACTAGCAATACATTTTAAGAGGCGGATGTCACACTTCTGGGCAATGTTTGCACCATACCGTGGTGGTGAGTCTCTGAAAGCGATGACCGTCTAAAAAGGTACCACCACAGCTTCTTTCCAAATTGAAAGGTGCTTGTAGCCAGTAAAATTCCTAGGGTATCGATACTTAACGTCTTGGTTATAGCGACCATCACAATGTGGTGTAGTTTATGATCTTTCCTCCCATCACCACGTTGTTAAGGGCATTATATTACTTACCATCAGTTGAACATCTCATCCGTCTCATCTCTTCGTAGTAAAAAAATATCTTCCAATTGATTTAATACCACAAAACATAGTATTTTTTATCTCTGAAATAAATACCTTATTTTTATAAAAAAAACTCTTAATGATTAAATTATATTTGGGATCTTCTTTCAGGAGACAATTAAGTATGTTTATCTCCTATCTGATCGAGGGCGAGTTAACAGTTATCCCATCACAGAAGCTGTTGTTTTTAGAACATATTGATATCTTCATGATATCTTAACACGAATCATCAGATTAGTGGAGATCGAACCTGGGCGTCTTCGCCCTGGTGTATTGCGAAACGAAAACATTTATTCAGCTGCGTCAGTAGATCCGCAATAGGTTTGTCAACACACCGGCGTGTTCCATTAGTTACCAGTAACAGCCGGAGGTCGCGCGCCTAACCTCCGCATCTGAAATGCCAGCGGCTTAACTCTAATTACACAATGTGTACGGAGATTTAATAGTTTTTATACGCGACTGTACCTTTACGATCGCAAAATTACAGGACTGTACGCGTAACGTAATTAAACACGCGATTTTACGTAATTCGCGAGTGATTACACCGAGAAAGGATATAAATTAGACAGTTTCGCAACTCCCGCGCACGGGGACACAGTTAAAACGTATAATAATAAAACATTGACCGCAAATTGATGTTATAACAGTTTATTATTTATTTATGAAATAAATATATATATATCCATGTTATTTCCCAATTCTGGGACTCTGGGCATTCTCTCATAAGTAGAGAGTCGACACCAAAGCGAGATACCAAATAAAGCTTATTAGATATTACGAGATAGTGGACAGAAGACAACAGGCCGACTTCATATCTCTAGATCTTATCTTATGATGATGATGTTGATCATCGTTATCGCTCGATCAGACGCTGCAACTTAAAGATATCTTCTTTAAGACTTATGAATTGTTTATGTTTATAGAAGTCTGTTTAAACCTGGACAATATTGTGTAAACACTTCAAAACTTGCCTACTGCTAATACAGCAGGATGCTGGGATTCCATTATGTAATATAGTACCGAGTGCAATATATCTACAATCCCACTGATTAAATGATTTATATATTAATTGAATCATGCCGGAGATGGTGGAGCATATTTATCATGAATATTCTGGCTTCCTTCAAGAGTAAGGGTCTTCCCTCGCGAGAGGAAATTTAGACTTCTATTAGTAGTAACATATGTTTCTATATATTTATATATATATTAGCCTCTTTTACATTATGTGATAATCATATTTGTGATGTATTATAGCTGTTATGATTTACATCGCATTATACGAGTATATAACAATATCTTATGTACCAATAAGATACTTCATCTTTTTGTTCTTTGCTCAACCCTAGAGGATGTGGAGGAGAATCTCCTTTAGAAATAAGTCTACCTTCATGTATATTTTTGTGTGTGCGAATAAAGTTATAAATAATTGAGAGGCTGTCTTCTCGGCTAATATCGCAGGGCTTTAGACCCTCCTACTAGTCTTGTCGTAAATATGTTAGTATCATCATCATCATCATCATCATCATCATAGATGTCCACTGCTGGACTATGTTAGTATGTGTACATTAATTAAAGTAAAGATTTATTTTATATAAACGATTCGCTTATATAGCTAGCTATATGAGCTTGAGCTCAATAGATAGAGTAGTATCTCAATAGAGAGAAGTAAAGGAAAATGGGTAATAGAAGAGAGGGTTCAGGAGGGCAGCAGGGGCGCGGCGGGGCGCCCACGCGGCGTTACGTCTGCAGCATTCGGGTCACGGCTTCAAGGTTATCGCGGCTGTTGCAGCGAGATCGGAATCTGCGTGGGCGCAGCCGAGCCGGTGACACGTCTAGCTGAACCTCGGGTACATTTTAATTAGAAAAAAAAACCTATTTCAATTTTATTTATTACGAGTACAAGCTTTTCTTCACCCGCTTTGCTGATCTTACCATTCTAATCCATTCTTGGTTGACCTCTAAATAGCAGAAGCAATATCTGTACCATACATCGAGTGTTTGCGTCTGATGGTTTCGGAGACCTTGAGATGTGCCAATGAATATTTGGATACTGATTTTAAGTGATGTAGACTGTGGTAGTAAGCCGTATTATCCTAGTAAAGGCCTATTCAATCGTCTCTTGAAGTCAACGTCGTATTTGGCCGGGAACACCGAAATCAGTAAATTGTTCCACTCCTTTTATATTCCTATGAAGAACGAGGGGTTGAAAGTCTTTGTTCTCAAACTGGGGTTGTTCACGGCTAGGATGGGACTCGTACGTCTAATCTTTCGATGGCGAAATGCATTCATATGTGTGTATATTTATTTACTTCCTCATCATCAGCCGATAGATGAGCACTGCTAGACATAGGCCTCTTCTAAAGATCTCCATGTTTGTAGGGGTTCATATAGAGGATTTAAGCCATTCACCTTCACGCTTGCCCAATGCAAGTCTTTAAGAGCCAGAGCCTCTTTTTTTGATTAGCAGGATGCACCACGAGCAGGTGAGATTCGCTCGGGTCTCATAAGTCATTATGCAGGAACCCTTACACCCCTTATAATATCTCATATAAGAAAATTTACAAAATAGCGGATTTAATTCCAAAGGTCCAGTGTCACGTTGGGCACAAGAGATTTCCACCTATGTAGAGACTCACCACGATATATCTGGAACCATAAGGCCTGGAGACTGTTTGGTATGAATATTCGTTTTGCCGAGTATAAGCCAGCTACGGATATATTTTACAAAATCTTACTACCAAAAGGGGTTGCGGGGTGACGGGTTGCCGCCGGGCGGGGTTATATCTAACAAATTTCAAATCTAATAGTACATTACGCCCAGTAAGGCGAGCAGGAAATAACTATTGACCTACAAGGACTAAATTTAGTAGGACTTTTTTTTTAATTATTAATGCATATTGTAATTTCTTCTTTCATTGATATTGAAGGATTTTTTTATTCATAATATGCTCTTTCTTTAGGAAACAGCTTTAGCATAATAAAAAGCGTCTGTTGCGAAGCTGCCGCTGTGGACTACTCACGGCGGCTACATCGCCGTCGCATTATCATCGTTATCATATATAAATATTTGTGTATATATACACAATTTAGTGCATATACACACTTATATATATGTTTAACACAACAAGAAATCGCTCTATAATTCCCGCGGTGCCACAGAACGGTTTAACATACATAATTTTTGCATAATTGCATTCCACCAGCTCGCCGAGTTACCAAGTATCTCGTTTTCGCATACAAATCTAACATATTAGCAATTTTCTCATAACTTAGCATAAGTTATACACAAACTACTTTAATCGGGATCCGTTAAGTTAGATGCCACCGCGGCTCCTATTTCTGCCGCTGTACAGTAGTGTGCAGACAAGGATCCTGTTGCTAATGAAATTATTGTGCTAAGAAGATGAGCACAATGTGGTGCAGTGTATAACATCCTAACTAGCGCCGCGTGTAAACGACTCGCTTGTCTGGTCGGTTCTTAGAAAAGATTTGTTTCTAATCTTCTCCCTTGTACCTTCAGCATATCCAGTAGTTAACGAGATCAGTAAGAGATAAAGATCACTGATAGAGCTTCAAGGATTGTTACACTAAAGTGCCAATAGGCAAAACATATATCCAGCTGTGGATGTTTATGGACGGATGATGATAATGAAGACGTCGGTCAAAACTATTTAAGGCAGATGATGCTGTATTATCTGGTAGATGTTACTGGAATGCATCGCAAGATGAACCGATCTGAATGTCGCGGAAAACAGCTGGATACCTACAACAGGATCCAAGTGATGGAAGATCTTACGAAGAAGCCTATGTCCAACAATAGACGTCTACGTTATGTTCCGATTTGGTCTATTCTATGAAGCGAGTACTCGAATGAAACGTTCACCTGATGGTAGATACTATGCCTGCCCATAAGAAGGCGCTAGTTAGGATGATAAACACAACACTAACATTACACTCGTCGTTTTAAGACATTATGTCAAATCTAGTTACCCCAGTAATTTCAGTTTCAACACCCCCCAAATCGGAACACAGTAATGTTTGCACACTACTGTTTATCGGCAGAAATGAGAGCTACGGTGGTACTTACTAACTTTTGCTTCTGGAGAGAAGACAAGGTTATGTGCGGCTTCTACCCACTAAAACGTCGGTGGTCTTCCTCAGTGCATTAGGAGGGGCTCCGGGATCTCCTACAAAACGCATCGGTGCCTCCCTACACTGGCTAAAACATACCACAGAAGGGCAAAGCCCTCTTTACAGCGCTGTGCTACGGCAAATACAAGACCACCATGTATCTTCCATCCTCCTAAAGCTCGCTTATTGAGCTTTGAGGATGATCAACCCTGAAAGCCCACGAACCGGAGGACCCTTTTAGTCGCCTTGTACGATAGGCAGGAAATACCTTAGTCCTATTCTCAACAGCCCGAGACTACAGGGCTTCCCGCAACACACCTACCACCAGTTTAATTCAAGATTTTTTTTATTTACACTACACGTTTCGTGAACGGTGTAAAAGTCGCGTACAATTTATTGTGTACCACCGATATGTTATATCCTTCCTGATAGTATAGTCGTAAAATATTTATTCTTCTCCGACCGACAAATAGGCGCTGATCAAATGCATACATGAGTGTTTGCCGTCATAGTTAACTTTATATATTTAACTGTTACCTATATAAATATAAACCTGTTGTATGTATAAAGCGAAAATATTTAACTATTTGCATGTTAAGTTAAATAAACAAAGCAACATTTACTTATATAATAATAAATTTAGATATAGTCAAGATATTTCTATATTCATATAAGAGAACAGTCACACTGGTGTTAGGTCTTTAAGAGCTAAGACCGTCTAGGTAGGTACCAACGCAGCTCCTATTGCAGCCGACAGACAGTAGTGTGCAAGCATTACTGCATTAACTGATGCACCTGACCTGAACTAGGACGTTTCACAAAGGACAACATTGTAGTCGTCGCTGTAAGGTATAAGATGTCGAGTGTCATCATCATCATCATCATTTCAAATGATGGACGTCCACTGCTTGACATAGGTCTCTTGTAATGTGTTCCACAGACCACGGTCTCGCGCCGTTTGAATCCAGTGGCTCCCAGCGAATTTTTTATGTCCCCTGTCAACTTAGTGGATGGTCTGCCAACGCTGCGCTTTCTGATGCGGGGTCGCCATTCCAGCACTCGATACCACGATAAATTCACTAGGCACAGCGCCCTTCAAACTGGAATACAATAATGTTTGGCGGAAGTAAGAGTTGAGGTGGTACCTAGACGGTTTCCAGCAACAGTCTTACCACCAGTAAATACGTGCGTGAGCTCCAAACCCGTACTTGACCTACGTATGGTTTGGGTCTCATCTGTCTCCTTATGAGAGAACTCTATTCCCAACAGTGGTCCCACAAAATTGTTTCCATTCTTAATAATGAGACAACAATCAATCAAGTCATTAAGTTAGATCAAATATGTTGTTAATTATAAAAAAAAACGTAATGTTTTTTTTAAAGCCGCACTTTATCTAATTCATAGCGGAGGTCCATAAACGACAAGTTAATTAGCAAGTTTTTTTGGTTCGACCTCGAACCGCGTTTCGCAGTCAAGATCAAGGCGTCCAGCGCTAAATGTGTATTAACGATGATCCATCCTTCTCTATGGAAGTGAGGCTTTAGTGTTTGCGCGATATTTAGCACCAGTGAAAGTTGGATTTGGCCACTGGGTCGCCGCTGAGAACCAGTTATTTATAACGATTATTTGTTTAAGAGGCGAAAGGATTTTTGCTTAACAAGCTCTTGTGAAGGTAAAGGAAGTCTTTTCAGGGTTTACTACTAGAAAGTACATTAAATATACGAACTGAAAAGTAACTAGGTCTCTGTTGCCGGAGACCTAGGTAGGCACCACCGCAGCTCCTATTGCAGCTAACATACAGTACTATGTAAATATCACTGTGTACCCTATCGAAAGGAGTTGCAGGCAGTAAAATTACTGGTGTAACGAGACAACATCCTGTCTCAAGGCGACGAGCACAATGATGTTCTGTTTGCACCATTGTAATTAGCACCAAGTTGCTATGCTCTTCCGTGTCACTGACCATCAGGTGCAGTCTCGCTGGTCTTAAAAAATAACAATTATCGTAGTATCCCGTCTTAAATACATAATATATTTTATATCGGGGGAAGATAAAAACCTTTTCCACGCTACTGCGTTTTTTGATATTGGATATCGTTCAACTAGTTACCGATAACGTATGCAGGACCTGCATCCGAGACTGGTTTTTTTTTCATCGCCTCCATACACCCGAAGGTAATTATGAAGGCAATAACCTGATCATATTACAGTCACTCTTCCCACGACATATCGGCTAGTGAGCGGATATTTTTACATGGAATATTTAAAAAAAAAACTTACCGATGTATACGTCGAGGGGTGGCTGAGATTATCCTCAAAATCGATATTAAAATACACACTTAAAGTACCGAAATAATTTGTTTACTACAGAGTAAGAACTGCACAGAGCAAGAGACAAAATAACAGTCCGCCATTTTTACACTTTAGTTGTATCATCGATCGATAATATGACTATTTTTAATATATATATATATAAATATTATTGACACGGTAAGTACAACAACAATATAAAATTACGATTTATTTAAAAGCCTTAAATGTCTTAAATAATTAATTTAATCCTAGATTTTTGGCGGAAATAACAGTGTCAACATAACGGAACTGTCAATTGCAAGTCTTTTCAAATTCATGTTACAAATCGAGGTAAATACAGATAAACATAATAAAACATTGTTACGTTAATTTTACGATAGATGGCAGCACCACGGAGCGACCATATGTACGTCCCTGTGGTTTCGATATCAATAGAAACTTTTTTTTATTTTATTTGTTCTCAGCGAAAATCACAAAAAACAGTTCACAAGTGATGCGACTTCCGGAATAAAAATAATACCTTTATTGTGGCAATGGAAATAAACGCACAATCGTTTCTAGAATTGAATACATATGAACGAAGAGTGTAAAGGGTCTCGCAGAACCACTCACGGGACCCAAGCCAATCTCATCTGCTCGTGGTACACCCAGCTAATCAACAAACGAGGCTCTACCTCCCACCAACCTACTGGGGCCAGCGTGGGGGGAAATGGCCTAAATCCCCCAAATGAACTACTACAGACGCTCTAATGCCCGGCGGTGCAGGATGCTGACTGCAGCGCAGGACCGATCGATGTAGAGATTTTTAGGGCAAGCCTATATCCAGCAGTGGACATCCATCGAGTGATGATGATGATAGATGGAACGTAAAATTTTACAATTATAAAAACACTAAGAATTCTTATGTCCAGCAGTGGACAACTATCGACTAAAATGATGATTAATACAAGATAAATGATATTGAAAACTAACAGCAGCGATTATTAGCTAGAACAATACAAAATGAATTAGATACACATATATCGCATGTGTGTGTATGTTGCGTATATATTTTAGTGTATATGTAGATGTGTGTACTGAACCTTCATGTTAGTAATATAACAAAAAAATTAAACAGCTTCTGTCATCAATAATAACTTAAACAAAGCCGTGTAGTAGCGTCAAGTGAATAACACTAATGAGTCACTTTACAAACAAGATTATCGTATACAGGTTTCGGAATATCAACTTAAAGATAATTATATTATAGCAGTAATCTAATTAACTGTATAATTAACTGTATTATTACTATATTTATTAGTAATGCAGCTCAAATGTAGCATGGTTAAAGTAACGGCTAAGCCGACACATCGCGATACGTTATCGCGCCGCTCACCATACCACTCGGCGTGAAGTAACTGTTCGCGTAATTATAAATTGGACTGGACCCATCATCTGCATTTAGAATCACACCGTAAGGATGCTGTAACACTGGAACTTAACCTGATAGCTTGAACACTGTTTGCATCTTTATTTAGTTCCAAGTCTTTTGTTACTAAGTATGCGTGATGAGGGACTGTTAGGAGTCTAAGATAGTACTTCCGACAGATCATCTTAAAGAATATTTTAAAAAGTCCTTTCTGTTTCATTTATTTAATAATTTATATTAGATATTAAATATCTGTAGATTAGACAGTATTTTTGTACTATGGTAGTTTTTTTTTATTCTCGATCCAGAATAATTAATGGAAGAGAATGTCTTGTGGCAAAGCAAGATATACAGGAGATTTCCAACTATGTAAAGAGTCCTCACTATATCTCTGGAAGCACAGGGCCTAGAGACTTGAAATTTGGTAGAAATATTCTTTTTGTCAAGTACAGGCCAGCTTAGAAGGGATTTTACAAATTTCCTATCCCGAAAGGGAGTTGCAGGGTTCTTAGGGTCAGCAAACCAGGCGAGGAACAGCTAGTCAATAAATATGTTGTTCTTCATGAGGCAAGGCCAACAATTATAGAAATGAGTAACTTTGGACTATTAGTCTGGAGACTTTAGGCTATCAGTAGTCTAAAGTATTAGCATAGTTTGTAAGACGGTAGGTCTGTAAATATCTGAAAGACGTGCGGGTTCGATCCTCACCGAGTTTGAGCTTCCG
This sequence comes from Ornithoptera alexandrae, assembly GCA_029030555.1. NCBI lineage: Eukaryota > Metazoa > Arthropoda > Insecta > Lepidoptera > Papilionidae > Ornithoptera > Ornithoptera alexandrae. Next base: position 6,820,731 of record JARDVY010000296.1, on the reverse strand, counting down.
GAAGAGGAAAAAATTTTAAGGAGACCGAGTCGTTTCAAGATCGATAACTTTCATAGAAATATAATATCCTCCTAGCTAGCTTGGCTAATGTGGTGGATAATTTGAATTGACTCTTTGTTGAAGAAAGCCTCAAACAGAATTCTGGGAATGAGAGTACTGTTTATGTATATATTTAATCTGTACTTCAATACCGCTGCAGTGTACACACAGGCGAAGTCCGAGACGCGAGTGCACAGTGGCGACAGTGTTTCAGTCGTACAAGCATCCGGCTTTCCTTCGCGAAGTAGAAAAAAGACTTAGAAACCTAATTACGCACCCGTCAGGATAATTCCACTTCATTTGCATAATCCCTCAGCCACTTCTATTGTAATATGCTTCGAAAATGATTACAACGGGCCGCACCGCTGGGAACCAGTTCCCAACGCTCCTGCTGATAATCCTGACACACTCGATATTGCGTTCACTTTTATTCCAGTTTTAATCATAAAGCTATTTTAATCCTAGCACGATAATCTATCATATCTATTTTTTATAACCTAGACTATCAGCTCATCTATCTTAATAAAGGTTTTACGAAAGCTTGTCTTTATAAGTTGATGACTTCTACCATGGGAGAGTTAGAGTGAATAATCTATTAATTAAACTTTTGTGCTTAGCTCAATTACACCATAATTTACGTATATAACCTAACAATAAGTGAGATAAGTTTTTAATAAATGAATGTTTTTTAAACAAAAAACTAAAACAATTAAAAATAGACAAATTAGTATTGTAAAAACTGCAGAAGTTTTGTTAGAGTATAAACTGATGCCATATACCTTTGAGATTCCTTCCTCGCTTCTGAAGCTATATGGAGTTTGAATGATGATTGGTATGAGCTGGCTACCATCCTCATGTCATAAACCTGTTGTCATCTCAGCATTGCACATACCAGCTGTAAATGTGAAAGCCATAGCAATCTTTAGCAGATGAAACCGGAGCCTTCACACTTTCAACAGATCTATACACACCGCGCACTAGTTAGATGATATATAGATAGATACACTACTCCTGCTGATGAAGGATATATAAAACTCATGGTAAAAATATTAATTTTTATATATTAAGTAACAGTCAATCAATGACCCAATCATCAGCCGGTAGACGTCAACTAGACAGACCTCCTACAAAGATCCCCACATCGAACGGTCCTGCGCTGCTGGCATGGCGGGCACTAGGGGCCGTCGTTTGTAGCGGTTCATATGGGGGGATACAAGCCATTTCCCATCACCCTGGCTCAATGCGAGTTGGTGGGAACCAGAGTTTAGTTTGTTGATTAGCAGGGTGCACCAAAGGCAGGTGAGGTTGACTCCCATGAGTTTATTACGTAACATGTAGCTCCAGAAGCGAAGAAGGAACCTCAATGGTACAAAGAAATAAATAATGTATGACAAAACTCCTGCAGTGTTTTTTTTATTCAATTAAGCGACACGACGAGCGGGACGATCACTTGATGGTAAGTGATACGCCTGCTCATAACAACCTGGCGCTAGTTGGGATGTTATACAGCACCAACACCACATTACGCTTGCCGCCTGAAACATAAGATCTTGAGACTCGTTATCGTAGTAATTACACTAGTTACAGCGCCTATCAAACCGGAACACAGTAATGTTTGTACACTACTATTTGTCAGCAGAAATAGGCGGTGAGATGGTAACTACCCAGCCGGTCTCCGGCAGAGATCTAACACCAGTTTGTTACTTTCTTACAGGTAATGCAATTAGCGAACTGGTGGTAGGTCTCTGTTGCCGGAGACCTTCTAGGTAGCCACCACTGCAGCTCCTACTGCAGCCGACGAACAGTAGTGTATAAACATTACTGTTATCCGTTACATCGAGAGCGAGATGCTCACCTGATGGTAAGAAATACGCCTGCCCATAACCACGTGGCAGAAATAAGGAAGAACGGTTCTCCGATACATTCGCCTCTCGAACGCAGTGTATATTGCTCCGACCGTAAGACATTAATAGAATGCATGTCACGTGAAACCGAATCGATTCCATATTCGGATCGTATAATCGTCGCTTTACCGATCTTCCCGGAATCGATTTTTGTTATGGTATCGATATAGCGTTCACCGTTACGGAGTCACGACGTTATAATTATAAAATAACGATTGCATTGTGTTCATTTTGAACTGTGCATTTTGCGAGCAACTAACGGAAGTTGGTGGGTAAAAGAAATACATAAAAAAAAACATGATTTTTAGAAAAAAAAAACACAAATGACATGTATATAATTCAATATTATAATTATATATTCATTGACTCATCACGAGATTTCCGCAAACTTTAGAGGAAACACTCAAAATTTGATAGAGATATTGCTTTTGGTATTAAGACGTTAGAATGGATTTATCAAAATTCCTACCCCAAAGAAAATTGCAGGGTTGTTGCCAGCAAACGGGACGGAGAATAACTAGTGTTTGTATAGGCGAGTGGTGGTTTTGTTTTTTGGTTGGTAGTAAGATTTCTCCCGATCCGCCTGCAAGCTACCATTGTGTTGGACATCTATCCCCTTTTGTATATCGCTATCTTCTGCTTCACAACATGAGGTACGAAGTATTCTCATTATCCCTCAACTCCTCATTAAGTTGAGATCAAATATTAAAACTCATAGTCATTTTAGTCTATTATATATATTCTTCTCAATTATCCGCATTTTCTTTCCCAATTTTAAGAATAATAGCTATTCTCGTCATGATCGAGCTAGCGAAAGCAATCTCTATCTGTACAATATATATACATAGATGAAAGTAAATCAACGCCTGCCCATAACTACACGACTACGTGACTGCTATTAAGAATGATATACACTACAACACTGTTCTTGCTTTAAGATATTAGAAATAAAGCCATTTGCTCCAATAATTTCATTTTCTACAACGCCCTTCAAATCGGTATGCGATAATTTTGGCACAGTACTCTTTGGCGGCAGATGTAGTAGCTGCAGTGATACCTACATAGATGGTCTCCGACAAAGACCTGCATTATGATGCAACGGAAATATCTAAAAGCTGTTTCAAGTACCAATTCTACATTTTAAAACTGTTAACTGAATTTTAAAATTTTACATGACCTCTGTAAGGGTCACCAAACGTGCCAAATAAATACAAAGGCATAAACGTCTTCTAACTTGAGCCGGCATCCCGGCATCCATTATAACCCGTTACCTACTAGCCTACGGGGCTAATAGTTTCTGCGAAGGGTCCGAGTGTTGTGACCTGACCCGCGCGCCTGACCCCCTTATCAATAGCAGCTGACCCAGCGTGCTTAGCGGGTTCGCGTCGAGAATACTATACGGCCCAGTACTTAGAAAATAACTACAAATACATCTTTTATTTAACTGCATAGTTAATAACAATAATGAACAGTTTCTCTTCACGTTCCCAACGCTGGGATCCGCCATCTCACAGAGAGATATACAAAAATTATACGCAAAATCCGTTTCGTTTTTCTTTTAAGCAGTGTTGTACTAGTCTTAATTTAGTTATTTTAAGAAAAGGCATAAATTGCAGCGGTGGGAAATTTATGTGGGCGGTTCAGGTGTAAATCGGTAAGCGTCAGTATCGCGTCCCGGTGTACACAACGTCGAACGCCGTCGTGACTTCCCGACGCGTCGTAAACTCGTCCATTGTGCACCCCGGCGGTTAACGACGTCGCAACAGCTCCGCCGAGTGCAATTACATTTATACACAATCTATTGATATAACTGAAACTGGGAAATTAAAAATCGTATCAAAATATCTATCCATAAATATATATTGATAACGTATTTTGTTTCACCGCCAATCACGTGAAAACAAGTGAACTTATCGAAATTGGAAACAGATTCTTCAACGTAGAATAATTTGGTAGATAGTTATAAGATATAATTTTTTTTAATATCATAGATCCTTTATCAGTTTTATTTCTAATCAACTTTTATAAACATTCTCATTATTTATTATTTACACGGTTGCCATAGTAACGGTTGCTATAGAAAATCATCAGCGGTTGCCCTCAAGGAATATTTCAGGCGAATTTAAAGTCTACAGCTAGTATATATAAAGTGAAATATATTTCCTAATTTTTTATATACGGTATACTTGAACATTAACTTGTTTACATATTGATATTAAGTTACAATGAAGCCTAACATGCTCGTAAACCCCCAGCTGCCTTACGTTGACCGCCAATCTATTATAACGGCTGATTGTGACGGTGAAAACATGACTTCCGCTGTACCGGGAATCGAACTGGTAACCTGTAACGTTGCAAACGATTAACTAATATATTTTCTTCGTAATTTCAACGCGTTGTATTTACACTGGAGGTCCCTGGTGCCGGATACCATCGAAGTGGGAATACCTGGACGGTCTCCGGCATCAGCGCCTATATCAGACGCCAAACAGTAGTGTGCAATTATTACCGTGTTCCAGTTTGAATGGCGTTGCAGCTAAGAAATTACTGAGGTAATGAGACTTAACATCTCATGTATAAGGTGATGAGCACAGTCTGATGCTGTGTATATTATTTTATCTAGCGGCAAGTTGTTATGGGCAGGTTGGTTACCATCAGGTGATCGTCTCGCCCGTCTAGTTCTTGGTCGAATAAAAAAAAAACCTCTATCGTGTTTAAAGTTTTTTCTCTCTAATTACTTACCTCATCAGTCGTTCCCCCATTTACTTAAATGTCAAATGGTTATAACTTTAAGTGGTTACGTAATATTTTTTTTGTTCAAGCCAACCTCTATTTTAATTGCTTAATGCATTAAAATAACATGTAACGTTTATTGTGGTATACTTTAAGTTTTAACCTTTTTAAATAAAAAAAATAACTTCTATTTACCTTCTTCTTATATCCTAGTCGTGAAGGATAAGCTTATCTACCTTTGTGGATGTACCAGCATCTCTTTCTCCTATATTCAAAATAAAATAACTAGTTCTTTAACTCTGTGGTATATATGTTCTCTTCTTTGTTTCATTACCTCAATGATCAGCTTATATAGTTCTTGGCTGTTATCGAAATATAGTTTTGTACTTTGGTTTATGTCCAGCTGTGGACGTATGTCAGCTAATAATGATGATGATGAGCCTAATTTCCCATGGTCTTAAGTGATCATCAGACTGTAAATAGTAAAGCGAGATTGTCTTAATGAATCCGGTTATCATTTCATTTAGGGGGTAAGGGTTCACGCACGACAACCTACGGGATCCAAGTCAACCTCACCTGTTCGTGGTGCGCCCTGCTAATCCACAAACGAGGATCTGACTCCCACCATTGATGTGGGAATCTTTGGGGGAGGCTAATGTCCAGCATTAAGCGTCTAACGGCTGATGATATATCATTTCATTTTATTTACTATATATTTGTAGTAGCTGTATATGTATGATCCTGGAATTGTACTGGGGACCTTCAAGATACTATAGAAACCAGTTAGCCACTGCACCACGAATGATTAATACTATATTACTCACCAGCTATGTCACCAATAATGAAATACGACCATTATTTAAAATTTCACAAAGCATCGATCAAAAGGCCGACCTTATGTTCACTTGAAAATTACATAAACAAATAACTTTAATATAACTTAATTGGTTATTTCATAGTTAGTATTAGATCGGCGAAAATTTATTTTAGAAATTACTAGTTTCTTACTAGAATACTCAAACACCTAAATAAGTAATGTAATAACAGTATACAGACTTAAATGTCCACCAGCACGATTTAAAGAGATTGAAAATACTCGACGTGTTACCACTACTATAAATACAGCTCACAGCATATGTTACCAGTAACACATATAGTAAAAGGATACATAGGTCGTAGATCTATGTAGTCTTCTCGAGAGTTTAAAAAAAATCTTTAATTTTATGTATATATTTAATCTTTATATCATTCGCCAATCCTGCGAATGTTAAACGGATGTGTGGTGTGATGATGTTGGATAAAATTGAGAATGAGTATATTAGAGGAAGTATGAATGTTGCTCCAGTAACAGAGAAGTTGAGGAGCAAGAGGTTAGCCTGGTACGGGTATGTTACGCGGAGGGATGAAGGAGATATAACAAAGAAAGTAATGAGAATGAACGTGGATGGTTATAATGATAGAAGAAAGTGTGGATGGATTGCGTGAAAGATGACATGTGTAAGAAGAGTGTGGATTCAGATATGGTGGCTGATAGAGGGATATGGAAGAGAAGTACATACTGTGCCGACCCCACATAGCTGGGAAAAGAGCAGGAGAAAGAAAAGATCATTCACCAATCCTATTACAAAGTAACTGGTTTTGAACTGCGATATTCACGGTTTAAACTTTGAGGTACTTACCTTTCATATCTAACATCGAGTAACTTAAACTTAACCAGTCAAATAATACAACGTCTAAACGGAATTGCAAAACTCGCTGTCAATTGTCACTTTCGTCACTATGACGACGGGCGGCGGTGTTGCAACAACGCGCCCACTGAACTAAATAGGCGAGTAAACAATAATGACCTTATTCGATGGACCGATCAGAGATTTTTTTTTATTTTACGTGAAGAAAATTCCTTCATATAACTGCCCTCGCGTGGAGCAAAGGCACATTATGTCGCACTTGCACCGACTAAAACCCCCACGATGTTCCACCGTCGTACAACTTCCCTACCCCGCCAGCGCCGGCTGTACCGCACTGCTTCATCTCCCCCTTACCATCTCTGTAAGGGCCCTCCTCTCGGTCTCTTATCGTCACGGGGACGACGAACCCATTCGAATCCCTTACCCAGAGGCCATGGAAGGCAAGAGAGAAGAGTCTCCCGACTGCCTGCAGCGGATTTAGTTTTGGCTTAAAATCTCACTAAAATCCTCTTGGTAGCAACAGAGACCTTCCATCAATAAACTTAGTTTTTCTATTTCATCACCAGCCGATAGACATCCACAGTTGGACATAGGGCTTCTCCAAAGATATCCACATAATTCAGATCTTTAGTCAAGCAAGATAAATAATAGAATTGAACGTGATTTACTCTTAATGTCGGAGGCTATTCTTCTTCTTATTTGTCCCGTCTTATGACAGGGTCTGCTTTCCTACTTCTTTCACTCCTTTTCGCTCTATTTGGAACATCGCTTTCCTCGAGATCGCAGCAGATCATATCCTTTGTCACTACCCTCAGCCATCGCAACTTTGGTCTTCTCCTCCGCCGTTTGCCGGGAATGTTGAGGCTGAGTGTTTTGTTGTCTAGGTATTCAGGTGGTCACCTTTTGACATGCGCATACCATCACTTACTTTGGTCATACTCTCAATAGCCCGAGACTACAAAACAGAGCAACGGAGTCCCACCAACAATAAACTTAGTTTCTTTATTTAGTCAAGCAAAATTTGATAACAGAATTAAAGGTAGTTATGTAATTTTTTTTAAGCGTAACTACCTTCATATCTATCTGTATCTAGGACCTATATTATTCTGGAATTCTACCGCACAAATATGCAGGTGTTGGACATTAGTGTGGTTATTACAACCGGCGTACCGTCCGCGTACCAGCCAAAGTCAAGAGCTGACCTCTCACCCGCGTATCGCACGGTATCTCATTAACGGGACGGTCAGATCGTTTCGCGCGGCCCAAGGCGTGAGGGACCAGATTTTTTTTTCACGTCATTTAAAGTGAAAATGAGGTTACAAATGATGAAGACTTGGAGAAGATTTGTAGAGACCTCTGCCTGTCTCTATTACAAAAGCTTTTGCTAACGTTACTTAATTTACTTTGAAATTGCTTTAGTGAAGACTTGAACAATATGGAGTACATGACCAGTACTTTGATAATTTATATTTAAAGGTCTATTTAAAAGGTTTATTGGAGATAAGGAACTTGTCATAACTTAACTGAGCAGCCTTGAACACAGGCGTCATGGGCCAGTCTTACAATTCTCTATAGAATACATAGGGAAGTGTGCGCTGGAATTACGTGGTTTTGTTCCCCATCACCTTTTCACCACCGGAGAACCAGGTAAACGGCGAGTCACCATCCTTATGTTAGAAACATCCCCAAAGAGATTCAACTCCTCGTTCTTCATAAAGCGCCATTGTTCCTGTACAAATACGACGCTAGTGTCTTCAAGAAAATAATGAAGGCTGTTACTTGGTTGCACTTTACCACCAGATACCACATAACAACTTAACACCAAATGAGATATTTGTCAAGTACTAACATAACCTAACCTTACCTACTTAAAGTAATAAAAAACCCGAAGGTAGCTGGTGATACGGATCCAAACCCTACCACCATTCAAAACATATTAATCTATAATTCAGAGCTGATATGTCATGGAGGCTTCAGATCACCAGAATTGTTTATTCTCTTATTTCTATGGTTTTCCAGTCTTTGAATCATCGATGATTTGGTGCTCCAATCAAAATATTTTCGCTTCTGACTTGGAGTATAATTTGAGGTCAGGTCAAAACCATTGTCAATACATAAGGATGTTCGAGAAGCACCGAATGTATCTTACCAAGTAAATGCAACTTAAGTATAAGCATTCATTCTCGTTTAACTTATTTTTGGAGATAAAGAAATAGGTGCTTAAATTTAACTAGACTACTTGTTAAGAAGCCTTCCAGTGTCATCAGTTTCTGCTGAAAATAAACAGGGTTTTTCTCTCAGTTATTCATCATCATCATCATTTCTCATTTATTTTTAATACGATCTGAGCAGCAAGTTTGTATGGTGTTAGATAAGATGATATACACTACATGGATTTAATGTTGGAAGACCTAGAGTAAACTGACGATCTGGTGAAGGGCTCTAATAATCGTTGAATGTGGACAGAATAGGGACACAGGGAAATCTTGGTCAATACCCAGCATTGGACGACTGGTGAATAATGATGATGACACTGCACCACTTTGCGCTTTTCCTAAACATTTGCTTTTCAGTTTAACATATTCATCATTACAATAGCTTTTAATAACTTGCTACACCTATAACTAGTTTGGAAGATATATTCCAGCTCTAGTCTATAAATGAATTTAAAAGTAGTTTTTTTTATAACTTGGTAAGTTATAATGCCACCGCAGATAATGAAGTATGCTTCTCTGAATACTCTTTAATGTATTAATAGTAAGTATGAACAATACATTGATGGCAGCTAATACAGTATACGAGAAAGTTGGTTATTAAAAACCTCCCTCTGTTTTCTTTGATCCCGAAATCTTAAGGACGGGCCTGTTCCCATGTATTTCATCCTTTACATTAAACCTAAAATCCCATAGAGACAGTATATAACCATAAAGAATTTGTCAAAGAAAAGTATTTTTTTTTCCACTACTTAACCAGTACCTGTACTCTATCCTAATAAAGCATTAGAACTGGCAAGTTGACCTTCGCATTTATCCACCTACGATCAACTTATTCAGAGTTTATATTACACTTAGCCGCGACCAGGGCTTCTCAACCTTTTTTTAACAATAATAATTTTCTTATTGGAAAATATACATCTAGAACATACTTCTTTTCAGTAACTCACTTTGTAAACGCGAGTGGAACTACGCCCCGTATGACTAAAAGATTCCTTTACTACTGACCATGTGCTTGCAATGAAAGGAAACTTGGAGAGGAAACTAATACACTACTATCAAACAGCTTTCGAGGTTATTCATCATCCCACACTTGGTCAGAGGATTAGGGTTTATCGCTTTATCTCTTTGGCTGTAAAGAAAGCGCGCAGTCTCAGCAGTAGAACATTAAAAGTAATGTTTATGTTATGTCTAAGCAATTTTTAACGTTGCAGTAAAAATCTTGAGTTAAGAACAACTGACGTAGACCACCCACGGTTCGAAAAAATCCCATAAGAATATTTTACATGGATAGAGGATAGCGGATAGCGGATAGCGGGTACCATATGCTATTCCCTACACGAGCTCCTAACGTTTTACGAGCGCCGGACACTGTGAAACGGCCGATGTTATTAAACAGATTTATGTTGCTATTAAAAACTCGATGCCGGGTGGACATTTACTGGATCCGATGTTATGTTAGTTTTACAACACGACACAAAACGCCGTTCGCGTATTGAAACATATATAATAATGACATAGCAATCTTACTTCATATGCGATATTTGCACAGAATTCATAACACAAACGTTTAGTTGGGATGCTGTGCTGTAACATTGCTTTGGTTAACATATAAAATATACAAATATGCACTATCATCATCATCAGCTGATAGACGTCCACTGCTGGACATAGGTCTCCCCCAATGATCTCCACATCGATCGGCCCCGCGCTACTCAACATGAGTTCCGGTACAGCGGGCTCCAAGGGCTGTCGTTTGTAGAGGTTCATTTGGGGCGATTTGAGTCATTTCCCATCACGCTGGCCCAATGCGGGTTGGTAAATAGTCAGAGCTTCGTATGTTATTCAACTGAGAGCATCTCATGCAGGTGAAATTGACTTGGACTCCGTAAGATGTACTGTCACACAAATGTAATCACTCCTGGTCAAAACAGTTACATATGACTATAGACCACAACTTGATTTTTAATTGTTCCCGCGTTTATGATGAGGAGTGTTCATAAATGGACTCTTGGCAGCTTTTCACCTATTGTCTACTTATAATTTAGAGACTATAAATCTAGAAACTACCTAATAAAGAAAGACACATGTCCATACCTAATTCTTAGACCGGTATACGATGATATTGAATTTGTAATTACGGATGATGCGATGCATTGGTCAAGCATAATGGATACAGATTTGGATCCTGATGATTCTGTAATATTGAAATCAAATTTATGTATAGAAACAATGGCCAATTGCCCTATAAGCGAAGGCTTAAATTCAAAGAACATCAATAGACTGAAGGTATCCTGAAGTAGACCTGAGAGTCTATATTGTTTGACAATATAGTCTAGTGTTTGAATACGAATCCCATCTGAACCCAAAAGTGTTCCCATACAACAACTCACGAGGCCAAGCCAACCTCATCTGCTCCTGGTGCATCCTGCTAATTAAAAAACGAGGCTCTGACTCCTACCAACCCGCATAGAGTCAGCTTGATGGGAAATGGCCCAAATCCCTCCATACTCTCCGAACTCTTACAAACGTGGAGGTCTTTAGAAGGGCCTATACCCAGAAGTGGACCTCTATCGGCTGATGATGATGAACCTAAGCGAAGCCAATAAGTAGCATTTTATCTAATACTCATATTTGGAAGAACGGAACTAGTTTTTCTGATATTTTAATAGTACATATTTTACTTTGTTTCAGAGGCCGACATTTAACATTGTGAAACATCCGAGAGAAGAACGGAATAATCTCGTTATCCACTGTTTGTAAGGTAATTAAATAATTATTGCTTTAAAAACAATTAACTGATAAAATAAATGAGTGTACACTTCCGCGATTATTGCACGCTTTTAATTACTGAAAAGCGACGTGTATAATTCAATTTATTCGAAGGAACCAGCGAGACGTTACCCAAAAATGTGATGCTAGTTAGAATTAGATACACGAGAAGAGTATATACACCACTACCTTTTACTCCTTGCTTTGGGACATAGGATGTTGTCACCTAACCCCCGTAATTTCAATGGTCACAACGCCCTTCACACCGGAGCACAGCAACATTTGCACAGTGCTGCTTGACGTCAGACATAGCTGCTCCGGCAACAAAGACCTACAACTAGTGATATCCAATAGTAAATCCTTTGAAATTCTTTTATTTCATACGACTGCTATATGGATTATATATACTCATCATCGGCCGATAGACGTCCACTGCTGGACATAGGCCTCCCCTAAAAATTCCCACATCGGGTTGAGATTCATATTGGAGATACGGAGACACCCTCGCTCAATGCGAATTGGAGGAAGCCAGACCCTCGTTTGTTGATTAGCAGGCTGTACCGCGAGCAGGTGAGGTTGGCTTGGATCCCGTGAGTTGTTGACGTCGTAGGAGCCTGAACAGGTTTCCGCCTTGTCGTGGCGGTGGGGTTCAGTAGCCGTGGCTTGGTCATCCACTATGAAGATAAGAGGAACCTAAGACCAAATTCGCCGCAGGGAGTCGGGAGAGTTTTCTACCTTGCCTTCCATGGCCTCTGAGTGACGGATTCGGGGGATCCGTTGCCCAGATGACTATAAGAGACCGAGAGGAGAGCGCGCTGTGTTGCAGCGCACCCTTACAGAGGTGAAAAGGAGGGTTTGCTCCCCCGATGTGGGGTTGCAAGGTGCAGTCGGCCCCGGCGGGGTCGCGGAGATGTGCGAAAGCGTTCTCGTACCCCCGCCGTATAGCGAATTTGGGGGAACATCGTCGGGGTTTTAGTCGGTGCAAGTCCGACATAACCAGTATTTGGCTCTGCGAGGGCCATGCAAGGACATTTCCCCGACGTAAAAAAAAAGAGTCACATGAGTCATTGTGCAGGACCTCTTATACCCAATTTATATATACTATGTATTATGTGTACTACCTACCTATATATAGAGATATCCAGAGATTTATTGGCTTATCAGGAGATCTACGAAACAATTAAAAATTAGTAAAGATATTGCTTCTGCTATTTAGAGGTCAGCTAAGAATGAATTTTACAAAATTCCTACTTTATAGGGTGGGGGTGTTAATGAGGGAAACGAGCCCGGGGGGCAGCGGAATATTTCTGACAAATTATAAGTCTAATTATATATTACGTCCACCAAAGCGCGGGGAACAGCTAGTATTAGTGTGTAGTAGCTAGTATATATATATATGCTCGTATTCTCATATCTACTGACGGAGCAACTGTCACACCTAGTATGCCGTTACTCCACTATCTAATCACCAAGGCGAGGTATGTTGCACCCAAAAAGGTATATCTAATTTATGTCCTATATTCATATAAAGGCATATAGCTCCACGACAACGTCACTCTACTTTTACTGACGAGAACCTTCGCCAGAAGGTCGCCTCACATACATTCACGTAAACGTACACGACAGACGGACAAATAAATTATTTATATATTATCGTGGAGAGCAATGAAGGATGCTGTGGATACTTAAGTTATTAAATAACATGACCTAATCAGTTTCTCCACTTCAAAGCAATGCTGGTGAGTCTTTGTTGCCTGAGACTGTCTATCTACAACCGCAGCTCCTCTTTCTACCGACAAACAGTAGTGTGCAAACTTTACCGTGTTCGGGTTTAAAGGGCGCTGTAGTTAGTATAATTAATAAGGTAACGAACCGTAACAAAATGTCTCATACATTGTTTTTTTTTAATTAACAAAGAGATGAGGCATTGAGATTTGATGGTAAATTCTTCTACTTCTTCGTCGGTATCACTCTTGACAGAGTGGTCGTGGTCATCACTACAGGCGTTGGTCGCAAGCTTAACAACACGTCACCATTCCTCTCTGATGGCGGTCTTCCTCGTGCATTCATTTAGTGGCAAGTTGCAGGCAAGCAAGCAATGAGCCATTTACTGCCACCTTTATCTGATCGGTCCCTCTCATAGGTGTTCTCCCTCGTGGCCTGGTACACCCAAGTCGCTCAATAGCTACCTCCCCTCAGCCAAAAATGTGAGGATACGAGACAGTACCAAAGATGATAAACGCTGCTTGATGCCGAGTTCTCGAAGTAGACTCGTTGGTATAAAATTCAGTTTACGATACTCCGAGCGTTCTCCTCCAGCACCACATCTCCAGAACGTCTATCCTCTTCTTCTCTACTTCTCGCAAGATCCACGTTTCATGGTAAGTGATACATGATAACAACATAGCACTGGTTAGAAGTTATACATTGCAACATATTGTGCTAGCCGAGACTAAAGATATTGAGTTTTGTTACGCCAGTACTTACACTAATTATAGTGTCTTTCAAACCAGATCACAGTAATGTCTGCACAGTACTGTCTGGCGGGAGAAACTGGAGCTGCGGTGGTACCTAGCCATACGGTCTCCGACCACTAGTACAAGTGTCTTATGCCAGAAGGCGACAAATTCAATGCGATGCTGTATATATCATACGAACTACACCACATTATTGTGAGCAGGCGTATTACTTACCATCAGGAGAACGACCTACTCAAGTCGCGTCGTTAAATAAAAAAAAACTGTTAACCTTCGTATATATAAACCAATAAACCATCATTGACAACCGTACGCTTCATTTAATATATGGGTGGTAACCGATTAGCAAAGCGGAAGTGTAGATAATGAAATGTTGACTACGCAACGGTAAAATCGCTTGGACCGTTGTTGGGGTGCGAAACAGAAAAAAAAACCTATCACACATCGTTTTAAATTTTTTTTTAACATACTTAATGATAACGATCATACATATCTCTCTTAAGCAGACATTTGATAAGAAAGTAACGCTTTTACGGGTAGTAGGTCTTTGTTGCTGGAGATCGTCTAGGTGGGAACAAACATTACTGTGTTCCGGTTTAAAGGGCGTTGTAGCTAATGTAATAGGTGCGCCATGTGGTGCAGTATATATATATAGCTCTTAGCAACAAAAGATTAATATCACCGTACTGTGTTCCATAAGTAAGAGAAGTAAAAGTTTATAAATTAATAGTCCTCTTAATGTTCCCACTGCTGGGACTTAGCACATCTCTCTAAAGAGAATCAAGGTTTATCTACCATGATTGCCAAGTTCAATTTGGCGGACAAAGGTTTAATATTGATTCAATGTACTTCTCTTCTTCTTAGCACTTATTTTAAGCTAGATAACATGAGTACCAGGCTCTTCCTAATATCCACGTTTGCTTTATTTCCTGTACCACTTGCTTCCTCTCTCATAGTGTCAATGATCCTCCTCTTCCTCTATTCCTTTCGGTGATCTCCATAACATCGATTTTTCTATCGTTTATATACATTAAGGTGATGCCCTCAAAATTAACCGGAAACCATTTCTATTACTAAATACTCTTTCTTTATCTATAATGAGCTAACATAACCTCAACATCACATAGTATTAAGCGACAATTAGGCTGTATATGATGAAGCTTGTTTGTCTAGAATATAGTATATGATATATAGAGAAAATATATATACACTGCACCACATTGTGCTCGTCGCTTTAGGATAAGTCTTTTTACACCAGTAATTTCACCAGAGCACAGTAAGGTTAGAAAATTACTATTGGAAGGTAGAAGTAGGAGTTACGGTGGTAACTAGACCATACTACGACCCTAGAGACCTAACACCATTAAATGTTATACATATAACTTGATGCGGTGCTAGAAAGAAGGATATGGAAGACTACCGCTAACTACGAAGTAGTTATTTTCTTCCTATTCCATAGTAGAAAGATTTACTTAGAAACTAAATAAGCAGAGCTTTTTATTGCATACTTAGTACTAACACACACAGAGACACACACCAGCGACTCTTAAACCCGATTGCACTATGACGAAATAATTCACACGTCCGAACCCGAGCCTATTAAAGCCGAGCCCCGTTAAATGGTAGTTAACGTTAAATTAGACCCTCATCTCAATCAATTCCAAGTACTGCTGCCGTTTGGTACAAGTGATGATTGGCAAGCGATAAGCGTTTTTATATGACGAAGCTATGGGACGAGACCCACAAAAAAGTAGCGCTAGTTAAAAAAACACACACTGCAACAAATTATTGACAAGTTATTCAGACAGATGTTAAATCTCTTTACCATAGTGATGTCACTAAATATACCACCATTGCATACTACTATGTAACGGCAGAAATAAGCGTGATGGTACGTAGGTAGTATTCAACAGTAGCTTCCCACCAATCAACTAGAATATCTGATGATGGGTATCTATATCTAAAAAATTACTATTTCTGCCATCAAACTAAATAAATGTTCTTCCACTCCCACTAACCCGCATAGGCCAGCGTGGTGGAAAATAACCCAAATCCCCTCATATGAACCCGTAAATACAACAGCCCCTAGTGCCCAGCAGTACCAGAGACCATGCTGACTGTATATGGAGATCTTTGGAGGAGACCAATGTCCAGCAGTGGACGTCTATCGGCTGATGATGTTTAATGTTCTTCCTAGGGTAAGGATTCTTACCATCATTAGCCTCATTGTTATGAGGTGGACGCGTCTCCATCTCATCAAAGTTCTACTGCCTCATTACAAAAAAAATAAAGGTCGATAACATTATTAAAATAAAACGTGTAAACTTTACACCACGGCAGTATAATTCTTGATCCAGGAAGGAGTTACGGGTCGAGTGCGGGCACCCAGGATCGCGTGTCCAGTCGCGCTAAACACTTTGGTTTTTTTTTTTTTTCATTTCCTCCACCTCAATGCGAGATACCTTCGGAAGACGTCCGAACGAATGATAATTATTGTCGGGGCTGATCAAGATAATAAGGGAATAATTGGCGACGGACGCGGTGAAGAATGCAGCATTGTTTCATTCTTGCTTTATTTATTTATTTATTTTATTAAAGTAGCAGTGAATATAATAAATAAATGCACAACTACTGAAATACATTATCAATATAACCACTCTCTTTTTTCGCTATACACATATATATATATATATATATATATATATATATATGTATATGTACACACAAAAATTTCTACTTGTGTAGAGATTCGATATCTCTAGAAGCATAAAGACTACAAACTTGAAATTTGGTAAGAATAATTTTTGCCAAGTGTAGGTCAGCCAAGAACGGATTTTACAAAATTCCTTCCCTAAATGAAGCTTCGGGGATGTTAGTAACAGGAACGTGCTCGGGGGCGGTGGATTGTTGCCAGGTGGGAATATTTCCCACAAACTTCAAGTATAAATTTCAAATATATTTCTATGTTACGGCCAGCAAACAGGGTCGGGGAACAGCTAGTTATCCTATGTGCCGGTGGGATCAGCTTTCTTTGTCTTTTTCGTGTACTATGCTTTGTCCTCGACATCTCTATGGCTCTTTGATCTGCCTGTGGATCATCAACGAGTGATGGAAACCTGCAGTTAAGTTGTCAATGTCAGACGACCTTCGTTTTCGCAACCTACTTTTTTGCATCTTAATATCATTCAATGCATCGGCCCACTTCTTCAAAATCCTAAATTATGATTGTTAATCTGTCCGTTCAAACGATTATGTTATTTAAATAATTTTTTTTTATTGCAAATACAAAAAGAAACCTAAAGTAATTACATGTAGACATGTCTAACTATCAAGTCTATCTCAATGAGGATCCTGTAACGTATATCTATTATAGGTATACACATGGAACAGGTTTAGTACCGTCCGCTGGAGACGGTGGAAAAAAAAAAGATACCTCATCGACCAGATGTCGTTCCCGGAAATTGGACGAGCTGGTAAAGTTGCAACAAATAAAACAACTCGAACGAGCCGCGGGCTTTATTACTGAGCAGCCTTTTTGCGAGACATAATTAAAAATGCAACTCGGATGACGTTAATACATGTAGTCGCTATTTAAAAGTTATTGAGACAGATAAAAAAATATTTAGCTCACACCTTATGTACTAGTAATAAATTAATTTTTAATCTAGATTATTCAAAAATATATATTCTTAGATTTGAAAACACTAGCTTAAATAAACCTATTGCAGTTTCAAAGATATTACACACGCTGCTAAAGATCGGGATCGTAACTGCAACTCCTCTGGTTTTGTGACTGTTCATGGACATCCATGATTACTTACCATCAAGATTACATCAAGCTTTGAAAGCACTTTAAAAATGGCAGATATAATTTCTTCTTCTCTTTCTCATGTCAAGCATATACCCCTGAAGTAATATTTATTTATCTAATAGTAAACGATACGCTTGCTCTTAACGTGGCTCTAGTTAAGATGCTTATGTGACTTACGCTCATCGCCTTGAGATATAAGATGCTAAGTTTCGATACCTAAGTAACTTCACTAGCTACAGCTCCCTACACACTTCACACTACCGTGTTATTATCACATTCACAGACGATCATGGATAGCTGCAACATCATCAGACCCTTCACAACTATAATACAAACCGTCAATGCTAAAACCACAAGGTCGTCATTGGTGAGGCCACGTTAATCAATTGCATCCGATTTAGGCCCCAACTCGTGCAGGACATTCACCCGCTGCTCCGCAAAAACACTTGCACGAGATACACTAGCACGCAAAATTAGGTATTACATAAAATTCAGTCACGATATCACTTCTCTTTACAATCGACCTTCATTCACATGGTGAAGACCGAACTTACATAACTGGCAGAAACTGTATTTTGGCGGCAGACTAATATTATGAAGCAGCTGAAGAGGTGGCTTCAAAAAATGCTTCAACTATCCAAAGTCTACGATCTATGGCCCTAGAGACGTTATTAAGCCTCGTAATCACTTACTTATTCTTAGAAATTATGTTAAAAAACCTCTTCCAGGAGACGTCTCATAACTTCCGTTGCAAATAAGACATGAGGCATATTTCGATAATAAGAACGTTACTTATCGTTTTATTCCTTTTTAACTCATGATATGATTAAACAAGATCATATATCACACAATAAATATACATTTGTTTAATAATAATTATTATAACTAATTAATAATAAATTTAATATGTTACTTATTCTTATTGTACATAAATTACTTGTTGAAATAGCGATACTTAGTTTTGTTTATTCATACATATGGTTTATTTTGATGCTATAAATACTATGATAATTTATCTCTGTATATAACTATATAATTTTACTATATCAATATGTTTATTTAGGTATTCATATATTTAGTAATTTATGTTTTTATAGCCTCAACTTCCATGATTTTTTTCGAAGAGTTCACCTAACGCTCGCAGACTTTCAACTATAACATTTTCGAAAAAAAAAGGTTCCATCCTCAGGGAAGATAAAATGAAACATACAGATACACAACCACACATATTAATAAGTATAATATATTTATATCTAAACTTTCAATGAGACGGTTGTTAAAAATTGAAGCGCGCTATTGCATTTCAATTTGGCATCGTTTTTCGGGCTTCAAGTGTACGCGGCCGGTTATAAATCCCCGAACGCTGCTCATCAGGTATAACGGTGCAGACCTGTCCGCAGTTGCATCCGGTCACCGGAGCCAGCCGGTGAGTAGTCGTGGCACCAAAGGGAGCGCGATTATGCAAATGAATATGGCCCAATACGAATTACCGGAATAAAATTATGTAACCGTTCAAAACATGCGGTACCAATTGAACACGCTTCCCCAAGTGTGAGAGAGGAATTACCAGTTCCGGCAGATCAATTCAGGTGTAGTATACTTCCACTTACACTACAACATCCAAAATATAATGTTATAATCAGTATTAGCACCACCATACGACTGCAAGTCGTAACTGTGTTGTAGAAACTGGTGGTACTATAGGAAACTCCTGAAAGAAGCTAATCGGAAACGGACTCCATAAGTAGGTTTGGTCCATCGAAAAGCCTAATTCGGACGCATTATTATCAAGTCAAATATTACCGTGATGTTATTTGAAGGACGCTGTAGCTAGTACAGTTCTTTAATAGTAGGTCTCTGTCGCCGGAGACTGTCTAGGTAGGTACCACCCAGCTCTAATTACAGCCGCTAAACAATAGTGTGCAAATATTACTGTGCTTGGAGAGCCGTTTTGAAGGGCGTTATTACTAGTGGAATTACTGGAGTATGGAATGAACACATTCTGCTGCAGTAAATACTTAAGCACCATCTATACTATGGACAGCTTTAAAGCCATGTGAACGTTTTGCTAATGACGCCGTTTCACTGTTTAAAAAACCTGCTGTGCTCATGATAGATGGGTCTGGATGGTCCTGAATACTGCTCTTAAGCGAGACTTGAAACCTGGGAACTAACTTCAGTAGTAAGATGAATCCAATGAATTTGTTTAACGACGAAACTACTCCTATTTTCTTCGTATCCTGTGTTTTGAATCAAACCACACATCCGCTACAAATCGCCGAATCATAAATATTTTTAACCGACCAAAAAAAGGGGAATCTCTACTCGAAAATACACTTTTTACTGAAACAAAGTATTTGTGAACATCCTAATTATAATCATTTAATAGATCCACGTCCGTATTTATTCTCTCTGATAGAATTCTACTGTATGAGTTCTGATGTACATGATCATACGATTATAGCTATAGCACCTTTCCAACAAAACACATATATATATATATATATATATATATATATATACTGTTTCCAGAAAGAAAGCTCATATTTTTATTTAATTTACATGAGAACATGCCCGTAGAAAAATTTTAATATTCCCGGGAGTTACGTCTCCCAACTGTCGTTGTCATCACGAGGTCAATTGGCCTCTGAAACTGGGCCCACCAATTGTCTAAACTGGAACGAGTCGTCTACAGTTAGTCCTGTTACAATTGGCAATTGTGGGCCCGTGTCCCATTTGGGAATTAAATAAACAATTAGAGAAAACACGCCGTGGATAATCGTCAATGCTGGCCCGGATTTCACGGCGGTAACTCTCATCGGACGCGACTACAAACGATATTGGATCTTATACTAAATATATATAAGGTTCACATTGGTGTGACGTTATAGTAGCTATTTATATTCTCTAACGGTAAGTTTTACATAACACCGCGTTATTAATTGTGTTGTATGGTAGGCGATGTAGTGTTGACGTAATGGTACGGAACGGTTTTTTTTTTTGAAGAGAAAGCAGCTATGGGAAGTGATGAAACTTATTGAGGAAACAGGTTTAAACGTTTTTAGATACTACATCAATCATGTTGTACAAATTCTATTAAATTAAAGATAAAATTAACATCTTTATTTAGAAGTCTAGGAGAGACTATCTCGGCGGATAAATACTTAAGTAAAAGGAACCTTCATCGTCCAGATAGTGAACTCGACGAAGATGATAAACATGGTCTTGTATGGACTACTTGAATGAATGATGTACCCCAACATTGAAACTCTAAATCTGAAGAAGCTTTAAGTCTTCTTTTGCGACAAAGATACCTGTAGACTTTTACTAACAGAATGTTTTAATAACACATCCTAACTAGCGCCACGTTGTTATGGGCAGGCGCCTCGTTGAATAAAAAAAAACTAAATATCAGTACTCTCTCTATAACTCACAGTTCCTTTGGTTTTAAAAAAAAGTGTATTTATAACAAAGCAATTCATTCCGATCCATAACCCGATGCAATAATACGCAACAGTTCCACAAAGGGGCACATAATGGCATCAGAAAAAGCTATATCTCCCATGATCATGATTGTCATAAACATAACAATTCCTGATTAGGACGGCAAGCTGGACAAATCAACTTGTAATAAATAAGCTCGCATCATGGGAAACATTGCCCCGAGCACTGTCAGCCGTTGCTCGTACAATGCGACCCCAGAAAGCGCGATTTCATTAGCTTAGCGTGGAGCTGCTAATACAACGAAATAATAAGTATTCCTTTTAAGTATATTAAGCAATTTATCTGTAATAGATTACTGTCTTTATTTATACTTTCAATCTTTTCATAATATTTCCTTCGGCTGTCCATTGGAAAGTTTTAGACAATAACTATTTGAACCCGACAGATTTTGTCGTGATTGTCTACTTCTACATTTATTCTTCTGTTATTTTAGTCTGAACGTAAATAAAAAAAGTAAGATTACTGAAAAAAAAAAGAAAATTTTAAACATTTTTTCTTAAATTAAAGCAGCATATGAAAATCACAACATTCAGTTTCTTTCCAAAAGATAACTTATCGAAAACGAACCACTTTAAGAGGTTGAACAGATGTTTTTTCAGTAGAGTATAAACTTTAATACGTATATGTAATATCTAACAGATCTCGTTTTCTGGATAGTCTTTTTTTCCTAGAGATTGTCAAGGATCTGACCTGCCAGCCAGCTAAGTAAATCACAGCCTGCTAAGCAGTAGCGTAAAACATGTATTCTAAAAATTGTGAAATGGCTACAGTAAGACTTGATATCTTGTGTAAGAGTGATGATGGGAATGTAGTTCTGTATAACGTTCTCGTCTTTTTACAACGGTTTTAAATAAACTTTATCATCATCATCTTCAGCCAATAAAAGTCCACAGCTCAATATAGATCTATCCTAGCCATATCAACTTATATCGGATCTGTGTTGCCGTTATTTTATAATTGAAGAAGTCTTGTTAGCTTATTCTCCAGTTTGACAAATTATGGACGGTTGAGTTCTTACTTACACCTTTTAATCAATACACTATGAAATATATATATATATATAAGCCACTTAATAATAACTATCCTCGCTTTGCTCTCGCTAACCATCCGACGCGTTCCTTAGAGCCCCGCGCCATCTTGTCGGCGTCCCTTTCGTGTTGTCATATTTTAAATGTTGCCAACTTAATAAACATCAAAAGTAATGATACCGATACAAAATGGTATATATTTTATTATTTATTTGATAACCCTAGCAGTATTATATTTAAAGATTGCATATTTGTCTATCCGCCGTTTCTGTGGCGGAACCCGTGCCTTCCTTATTTGTCTACGGAACGATCGTATACAGTTAGACGCAATATTATCTCAACGAGCACAATAGAGCTAACCGTGCGAGCTGAGATCCGATCGTGACGTACGGCCGGACGGCGGTGCTATTGAAAAATAAAAAAAAAAAAAATTACACTCATCAAAATGGCGTCGCGTACGAAAAAAACCGCGTCGCTCTATTGTGTCGCTGGTTTGATATCTCTATTATGTGGCACTGAAATTACATGTTTTACGCGCTACGACTACCATCCGGCTTAACCGTCCAGCTTACCAATTCGTGTTTAAATAATAACAATGGTTTTATTCAAAAACATCTATATAGATTACTAGTATCGGACTGTACAGAATACTACGTCATAAAAGACAATTTAAGAAGTCTTTAAGTCTAAAAGACTACAGAAAACCCTCAGAAGGCGCCAAATATAGGTTGACCTATCGAAACGCAGCGAGAGCCCCAAGAACAATTATCCACCCTAGAACCAATTTTTTATGTTCTAGAAAACATCAGTGGGATTGAGACACCTTTCTTAATACAATAATATAATAACTGAAGGGTTTTAATCTTTAACACGAAATAACTCAAATTTCCCTCATCAAAAGACATCGTGTTAAAGATATCTTTGACATGCACAGCATTGCTGATGTAGATTTACATTATAAAGCTAAAAAAACCTCATCACCAATCAGAACTCCATTATATATGATAGCGGAATCGAATAGCGGATCCTTGTGTTACAAGACAGTTATCCACTGCGCTGTGAAGATAAGGTTTTCAGGTGAACGTCCTCCTCATCCCATAGTTTAGTCACAATAACATCTTATTAACACAGTTGAAGAGATTTATTAAGTTATTAAGCATTCAGTTTGTAGCCTCGGAACGGAATTGTAAATTGTATTATTATCCTTTATTTAAAACGACGAGGAGACCAGTAGGACGTTCACCTGATGGTAAGAGACGCTTGATAACGATGATAGGATGATATACATTATACAACAATGTTCTCGCCGCTTTGAGATATTATTAAGTCTTGCCTCAGTAATTTCTCCAGCTACCTTCAAAGCGTAACACAGTAGTTTCTTCACTACTGTTCGGTGACGGTAAGAGAGAGGAGAGAAGGAGCTGCGGTGATACTTACCTGTTACTGTCGTGGCAAGAGGTGTAGTGTTAAGTGTTCGGTCGGTACACATTACGCGATCAAACGGATCCGCGTGGTAACGACCGTTACCGCGGCCGGAACTGTTATGCAACTCATTTTCCGTATAAAACTGTATCGCGTAAGTTCGTCGCACAGTGACCACAAGCCATTTATTTTATTCGGGTACAGTCTTTTCTTTTAAATCTATCGATTATAATAAACCATATTTTTATACTATTGTATTTTTGCTATTAACTGCATCCGTGGTACCGTTGCTATAAAAAATACAAAAACTGTATTAAACAAAAAATTACATAAAACTGTTTTATCAGTGGTTCTTAAACTAAAATAAAATCTGGATCATGAGGAAAGGTATTAACAAAAGTAATCAGCCTACTTACTACCAGGAAAGTCTCCAGATAATGTCTTTAGTTCGATTCCGGGAAAACATACTGTGGTAGTGTTTATTCAAATAGCCTCGCTAGCAACTATCATATTTTAAATCTGCTACTATAACACAGTATTGTTTGATCACACAATATGTTGTCTCGTTACCCTTGTATAATCACTAGTTACAACGCCCTTCAATCCGGAAGACAATAATGTTTACGAAGACGGCAAAAATAAGAGCTGCGGTACCTATCTAAATAGTTTCCGGCAACAGAGATCTACCACCAGTTATCATCACAGCTGTTTATCACAAATAGACTTTAAAACAAAAATGACTAAATGGTCATGTCCCATATTATACAAAAAATAATGGCGACCATAGTTTGTAACAAACTATAGGTCAATGTACACAAACAATAGTACTTAGCTGATGTAACGCCGAAACACAACGGCCGGCTGGTTGGCGGGGATTAACTTCCTCAAATACAATGAAATACAGTGAACACATAAAGTAACGTAAGTAAATTATCACTTAACACTTGGACTCCTTGTGACAAATGGATATCGAGTCACGAGAACATGCTGTGGTTTTACAGGTTTCAGATATTTCTTGCCGACGTCTATCTAGATGGGTACCGTTGCCGCGCCTATTTCCGCCTCCAATCAGCGCGAAAGCCTTACCATGTAAGGTTTAAAAGACCTTAGTTAACACTACATCTATTATAAATAATTTCTACATCGATATTTAAAAAAATTCTTTCTCTCAACGTTATTTGTTCTTCTAATGAAAATGGATTTTGTTCAATCGCCAATCACGTGAAAACTAGTGAAAGTATCAGCACGGGAACATGACCATACGACGCGGAATGATTTGTAGACGTTTATAGGATATTTATTTTTTGAATTTCATAGATCCTTCGTCATTATATTTCTAATTAACTTTTATATACATTTTCATTTGGTATTATTTAAGCGGTTGCTGTAGTAACGGTTGCTATAGAAAGTTATTTGTATTTGCGGTTGCTCTCAAGGAATATTTCAGTCAAATCTCAAGCCTAATTTCATATTACTGCCAGCAAAGCGGACGGGGAACAAGTAGTATATCGTATAGTATATACGCTTTAATCCATTTCAAAATGGCGGATACTAAACCTTTCAAAACTCTTTTAAAGTAAATTCGTAATGCCTTAAAGGCTATTAAAATTTAATAAATGATCTAGTCTCTAATTCCTAAACTGTGTTAAAAATAGAGCAGTAAACCCTAACTTTAGTGTCAAAAGATTTACGGCGCCGGTCGTGACATGACGATGTGTACACACTAATGCGGACCGACGATCTGGTGAAGATCGCGGAAAACTGCTATAGATAGACCTATAGCTGGGGAAATCTTTGTGAGAGGGCTTATTTCCAACATTGGGCGTCTATTCGCTGATATTGATATACCACAGCCTATGTCCACTGTTGGACATAAAAATCTAAATCTCTATAAAAAAATTTACATTAAACTAATACCACCAACAAGAAGACAATGTGTTATTTCTCTTAGACTACTGTTGGTTTTCCAAGCCTAAAATGATCTTCGAAGGTATCAAAACAGCGTCCATTTCTACTGACACAAACTAACGTGCTAGCATTAGTTATTACCAGTACCCAGGGTTTACTGGAAAAGCCTATCGATGACCTACAATTCGAAGCTAGTTAGGATGTTTACAAAATACGATCTACAGATGTTAGGTCTCTGTGGCCGGAGATCGTCTCGGTATACACCTATTTCTGCCGCCAAACAGTAGTGTGCAAACATTAATATGTTCCGGTTTGAAGGGCGCTATAACCAGTGTAATTACGGGATGAACGAGACCCAACATCTTATGTCTTAAAGCGACGAGCGCGATGTGGTGGAGTGTATACCATTCTAATACCACGTTGTTATAGGCAGGCGTATCACTTACCATTAAGTGAACTTCACGCTCATCTAATAACTTAATGGAATAAAAAAAAATCGTATAAAACTACTAGTAGTAAGTACACTAGTGTATATTCGCCTTTAGTATCTAAGCTTTTGACACTGTACGCTTGTGATTTACTGTTACCAACTAAGGTCGGCGATATCGCTAAAAAAACGCTTTCAAGACAAGCTTCGAACGCCCGAAACGAGTCTTTACGACTACCACACACATACAAACACACACACACACACACACACACAAGCAAAGACTATAATCACCAAACTGAACAGTTATTTAAGCGGATTCTTTGTTCAGTTCCCGATTAGATCTTCGTTGGAACCTTACCGGACTTTTAACTGATTCATGAATATGTATTGTATAACAGTGTGGTGATGTACCATGAGGTGTCTAGTCTGGTCCGGTGAGGATTTCTGTGCGTCACGTTACCGCTTACTACACTGTAGCTTGGTATCAATATAAAAATTGACTAAGGCTATATGAAGGTCTCTAGACTATATGAAGGTCTCCTATTGGAAACATCTGGGATGAGTTAATAGAAGCGCATTTTTATATTGGAATATACAAATTACTTCGGTAACGACATTTGTCATTCCTTTGTATGTAAGCCATGAGTGCTATTAATGCTGATAGAGTAGTGCCTCAATCAAATAGCATGCCTTACCATCAGCAAAAGTCTTTTTGCTCACCACTTCAGCCTATTACAAGGTTTTGATAATTTTAGGAATCAATAGTTTTAATAAAGTTTTTATTTATGTATGTCTTTTTTTAGTCAAAAATCAGACGGAATAGACTTAAGTATGAAAGTTTAAGAATTTTATTATTTCTCAAGAAATTACATATCAAGAAAAATACATTATTAATATTAAAATTAATAGAACAAACGAAAAAACAATCGGAAGGATAACATGAGCAACATTCAAGTAGTTGTTCAGCAAGGAACAGAATTTTATGACAACTAATAATTTAGGTTGTTTATATTACGGCTAATTTGCTCAAAAACAGTTTTTATTTATACTATGAAAATGTTAATTTTTATTCGTACTATTAAGTAAAATCTTATACCACACAATAGCTGCAATAGCACACCATCAGAAATACATCAGACCTTGAATTTCAAAATATGTTCTTATAAAAGGTACGCAAAAAACCTTCGCGTTGTTCGTTTTCTATATTTTAGAACCGGTTAGCTGATGATGGTTTCCTTGCTTTAGAATGTGACATATCTTTCACTTTCATTTAATTCACATTTAAATAAATAAATAAACAGCCCATCTTCATGTTCCCATTTTTGAGACTCAGGGTCTTCTCTCCTAAATTGAGTCAAAATCATTCATCAACCACGCAGGCTACATGCGATTTGACAGATGTCGCAAATCTTTTAAAAGATTTTGTCTTAAATGGAACCGAACCTGTGCATCTTTAATATTAACATGAACAACCAGAATATTAAACTGTGTAATCACTTCTTAGAGATGAAGTTAATTCACATTTACATGTCAGAAATATTTCTTTTAAATTTAACGAAACTAAAGAATCTATTTGAGCATATCTATAGTGAAAGCAATGTAAAATGAAACTGAATATAACAACCCCTATTAAACACAAAAATCTCTTAGTAGTGAAGCGACGTAAAATTATTAAAAACCCTGTAGATCCAGTTATCTTTTCTAACATCGCTGGCGAGAATTATGTACCGCAGACACGTTAACGTATGCATTAAACTAATAAAATAACTGCTCCATTATGGAGTAGAAATAGCATTGTTATAAATTAAAATATAACAGTTTTTTTCTATGACTATCATTAACGTATTATTTTCGCATTGTTTCAGATGTGACTTAAACCCACGATGGCAGCCACGGACGGCCAAGTCGTGGTCGCAGCATCCCGCTGGTCCGATGAAGGCCACTATTTAAGAGAATTCGTCGTAAAAAATCGTCTGCCGAACGTATCCAAGATTATCAAAGGGCAATATGGAGGTCTTGGTGTCCCAACGTTGCCTAGTCCCGGACTGCAGAGCACTGCTTTACTAGTTTCGGCCGGAAAAAGAAAAAAGATCATCGCTCAAGCGATCAAATTGAAAGAAGGTAGGCGAATGGTCAGCGTGGGACCAAGGCTTGCTATACCAGAAACTTACAAAGGCTACTTTGAATTACTCAGTGAAGAAGGAAGGGCTGTAAGATGCATCGAATCTGTTGGAGAACTGGCAAGGAGGAAACTAGAAGATGGATGTTTAGTAAGGGAGCCCGTAAGAGTGATATGTGCAAAGATAGACTTAGACGGTAACGTAACAGCTGATGGTGCGAGAAACCTCCCAGCGGGTGAAGTTATTATGCCCAGAGGTGAAACATTTTTAGGGAAGAGCAAATATTTGAAATGTACCGATACTAAAGGCGACATGATTCTGTTAAGCCTCGATCAGAGAGGAAAATTCTCTGCTGTGGCCAAGGAGGAGAACATAAGTGGTGTACATACAGCAAAAACTCTTCTAACTAAAAGACTACCAATAACAGTGAGGCTCGTGCACGGAACAACTCCGAGAGGGTTGAAGAGTGCAAGCCACTTTGTTCCAGAACTACGGCTTTTATCTTTCTTCGAAGAAGATCACGTGTTTGCTTTGCCTTTACAAAAAGAAGGAAACGCGTTAATTGCATTACCTCTTGCAGCGCCTTTAAAAATGTTAAGATGCAAAAACGAGGAGCAAATAAAAAATTTTATGGAATTCTCAAGATTGGTTGAAAAATGCAACCGTTTACTTGTAGAAGTCGTCGATCGAATTCACGTGCTGGATGGAAAATTGGGCGATCCGAAAAGGCTTCTGAACGCTCCCCTGCACGCGCCGCCGCTCATAAAAACTGGTTACTTTTTAAGGCGGAGTATGTCGTCGGATACGGCTAATCATCATAAGCATATATCGCGCCATAACCACATATACAGCAGCCATAGAGACGAAAATAGCATTCCCGATGAATACGACGAAATCGATCAAATATACGATTATGTGAGAGGATTTGCGCCGCTCCCTAAAAACATAAAAGCTTCATACTCCAATGAGCCAACGCGTCACGAATCAGCGCCAGCGTCGCCAGCCGCAACACCAATCCACATGCCGTTAATTACAGAAATCAAACCGGAACCGCCGCCAATTGAAACGATACCAACAAAGAAGCCGCTGAACATTCCAAAAGCAGAGAAACGCACCCGGAAAACTGCTGTCAATCCTAAAGAAACTCCTATAACTGTTTACAAAGAAAAATGCTCGGTCGCACCATCTCCCAACAACCTACCTAAACTGTACATTAAGAACAATGTCAGTAACAATAAAAGCAGAATGGTCTTCAATCAGAAAAGTAATTCCCCAACCAAGGAGACTCCTAGTCCTGTTACTAGTCCAATACGGCCTTTAACTAAAGGGGATTCCCCTATCTTCAATATTAGATACAAAAGTCTTTCAAACATACATCAAGCAATGGAATTAGATGGTACTTTAGACTCGAGTCATTCAGGCGGTAGAACATCAGGGGATTCGGGTAATGGGCCCAAGCTGCCGGAGAAGCGATGTAGAAAACTAAGTAGGCCTAAGTCTCTAACCAATCTTGTGTGGGAGCTAAAAGGATGTCCGGTCGAAGCAAACGAGAAACCAAAATCTAGGAATAAAAACGAGAGCTACAAGAAGATTGGAAACAAACTGTCTCTTGGAGCACAAAAAAGGGTGCCTACGTTGTATCTTTAATAATTCTGGTAAGTTACTTAATTTATATTTTTATTATTAATTAGCGTACTATATGTACTTGAAAGGGGCTGTAGCTACCGAACTTGGGTAACGAGACTAAATAAATTTTGTCTCAAGGGGAAGAGCAAAATATTCAGCTATGTTTATCTTTCTAACTAGTGCGACATTGTTAAGGTCAGCTATCACTTACCATCACAGAAACGTCTCTCTCATCTCCACAACAAATAGCCTTTGACTCGAATCTGTTACTTCACTGTTACTTAACAGCGGCTAGAAACGGAGCGTCGACTTATCTCATCTAGTATGAGTTCATGAAAAGACTTAAATTTCTCTATTTCTTGATTAGATCCGTTTTGTTTTTGCATCAGATTTGTTATTTTATTTATGTTGTTCTTTGTGTCTTAATTTCTGATAGACTCTGTTCATGGTACAGCGGCGTGCATAATTTATTTTGATCAGTTCACTCGGAGGCTTTGCTCTCCGTTGCAATGTCTCCGGCCCCGTCCGCCTGAGTGGTCGGCGACGTCGCTGGCATTTCGCATTTTGTTAGGCGCCGCGTACGGTCGTGATATGTCATGTATGAGGTATTCGTTGCTTAGGAAATATTCAATATACGATTGCATTAAACGTGTTCATTATAGTCCAGTACAACGCTTAGTTACTTATCATTATTGTATGAACTATTCATTTTTTTATTTATAAATTGAAGTAACTAGACGTGCGGTCATAGATTTAGCGGTAAATAATAAAATATCCCATAATAACGTGACAGTAGTTAGGATGATGTGTACTACAACACACTGGCTTCATTGCGACAAGGTATTAAATCTTGTTAGCCAAGTAAATTACATTAGCTATTCTTCTTCTTAAGGTGCCTCTCCAACTAGTGTACGGTTGGCGATCAGCGTGGTACAATCCTTTCTGTCGCTGGTTCGACGGAACAATTCCGACGCCTCAGATATGCCAGTCCATTGCCTGATATTCCTCAACCATGACTTTTTCTGTGTCCCCACCTTTCGTTTTCCATAAATTTTACACATTATAATTATTAAGCTTAAGTGCACATTAGCTATGACGAACTTTAAAACGTAACAATAATGTTTTCTAACGATTGTTCTGTGACGGAAATAGACGAAAGAACCACCACTAAAAGTTACTTATTTAAGAGGCGATTATTATTTAATTTAATATTCAAATTCTTACAAATGTAAAGAAACAAATTTACTTTATTTGTAACTAATTTAATCGTAAATTATCTATTTGTAACGTGATACTAGTTAGGTTAATATACACATTACAGTATAGGTCCGCTGGCCTAATGGTTAGACCGTGCGGCCTTCACTCCGAAGGTCGCGGGTTCGAATCTCGTCATGTACCGATGACTTTAATATTTAAGTTATGTACATTTGTGAACTTTAGCAACAACAGCGAAATACAAACGGTGAAGGAGAACATCGCGAGGAAACCTGGACATGAATTAGAATTTATTTCAAGGTGTGTGTGAAGTCACCAATTCGCATTGGGCCCGCGTGGTGACTATGGCCCATCGCCCTAATATTGAGGGTAGGCCTGGGGACAGTGGAGACGTAAATTGGCTGTTGACAGAGAGAGACACATTGCAGTAAACAATGTAACCATTACGGTGGCCCGGTTTTATATCGCTGTGGCTACTGAAAACAGGAGATTAATGAGACTTTTAATATCTTAAGTCTCAAAAAGCACAATGTGTTGCAGTGTATACCATCATAACAAGCACTATTTATGGGCAAGCGTATCATTAACCACCAGTTGAACGTCGCACTCGTCTTGTCTTCGAATTGTAAAGTGACATTGATCGCCATCACCACTGACTTACTGAAATGGCTTTCATTTAAAATATGTTATAGCGGAACACCGCAAAGGCAGTGAAGAATTAATGAATACGGTTCATTATCCCGTTGATTACCGTTCCCTGTGTCGCGGTAAAAGCGTTGCAGCAAGGTCTAGGTGCAATTTGCATGTCTAATTAACTAAAGCCTGGGGCCCTCGGGGCCGGCACATTAAAATATTTAGAATTGTTCGTGATGCGCGCGAAAGTGTAATTAAAAGCACATTTATGTGAGCTATTAGCAGCTAGATGGTACAAACATATGCGATATGCGGTGGTAACATCATTTTACCACCTGTAGGTTTTTTACTTAGCTCTGTTACCGGATACCATCAAGTAGGTTACCTGTTTTGATGTAGAAGGAAATTATTATGGTAACGAGTTTTATAACGCCGTCTCGACGAGATGAATGCAAGGTTGTATTGTTTATCTTAGTAAACAGTCATATCTCTTACTACCAGTTCAATGTGACACTCATCTCTTGAACATAACTAAAAAGTACATTCAAATTTGAACACTGTGATGCTGCGTAAATAACTTGTCTATCGCTTCATTATTATATATAGATCTATAGTTTTCTAGCTTGTGAATGTATATTCGCCAAAAATATATAAAAAAAAGAAATTAAGCAGAAGAAACATTCATCATGACAAGAATATTGTTATGCTCATAAGATGCAGTTCCAGATCTGCTCAGTTAATATCAGAGCATCACCACATTCCTCAGTCTCAATTTGTACCTTACACTGATTCCTTCAGACGTGTTTAGCTTCTTAGGGTTAGTATATCCACACCGTCACATTACCAAAGAAAAGATCTAGAAAAACGGAAAGAGCTTTCCCAATGACTTACCAGATATAACTCTCACCAACCAATATGCCTTTAACACTCTTCATTCCAGTACACCATGTATACTGGAGTAAATGTTTTCAATAGTACACATAAATACCACTACAGGAGACTGCCGGTACTTGCACCATCACCAATGATTATATACAATGATTTGGTATATTTTTGTGATTTTCCAATGTAAGAGATAGGCTTTGACTTTTATAAAGCAGTTTAAAAAAAAGTTTTTATCGATTCCAAATAAAAAATCCTTTTGATAAGGTTAATGAGTACTACAGTACACGAAGGTAATTATGAACTATAAAGGATAGGAGTGGGCTTTGTATACTGAATTGATGAATATTCATTAATAAAACCATTACAATGTTATTAAAGTTTTATTATAATATTCATAACATGCCAACATCACGTATGAAGAGTAGTGAGTCATATCCGGTGTTACAAACACGGAGCAACACAACGTGGATGCTTCGTGGAAAACCTTTTACACTATTATTTCAGGTTTACACTGTTTTACATTTCCATGGCGTGCTGACACTCCTCGGAGACAACCAGAGCTTATTTTGCACACATATATATATATATATACAATTATATACTTATTCAATATTTATGTACACCCATGTTTGACTCGGAAGGTGCTGTATGCACATTCTGTAAAAACTTCATCATATTATTTAGTTTGAATTATATTAAAGATATATATAAATAAATATATAAAAACAGGTAATTTTCTAAAGAGGTTATCCTATAGGATTTCTAAAGGAAAATTGTATATAAAAAAAATTCTGCTAGATCAATTTAGTTGTTTAAGAGATACGATTCAGATACACACACAGATGTAGAGACGTAGAGAATATATAAAACAGGCTTTTTATCCCCACAACTGAGAATTGTGGGCATCTTTCAAAAGAAGAACATCAATACCAATATACCACTCTAGCCAAATATGGATTAGTGTAACATGACTACGAAAACTATTCCTGAAACCCCTTAAAGTCCAGTTCGTATCCGAGCTGGGCTTATATAAAAGTGGTGTATGCTAAACTATAGTATATATATACAACAGCAATTTGCGTTGGGTATTAATTGCGGTGGCGCGGTGACTGCGGCGCGGATGGGTGCGCCTCGGCCCCACCGCGCGACCTGGTGTACCACACCTTGGCCATACAGCGGCATTAACATGAACATAGCTGCCTTTTAATATGATTTAAAATTCCAATCGATTAAAACACGCGAGATAGGTAAACTAAATTTTATTACACAAAACGAGGATATGATCACGACCACCTGATATGCCAGCCCATAACAATATGGTACCAGTAGAAATGAACATAAGTTCATTAGGTACCAACGCCTTCGACAGTGATGTTTGCACACTACTGTTTGTCGGCTGCAACAGAAGTTGCGGAAGTACCTACCTAGACCGTCACCAGCAACAGAGACCTGCCATCAGTATATGGTGTGGTGTTAGGTGGTGATGTCCACTTGAACCCGCCAGGCAAGTAGATCCGCCAACAATATATTGAAGTCAGACAATTACGTACGCTTACACTTGACCGTAAATATTGCGGAGATACCCAATCGATCTCCAGTATAGAATCCTCATTAGCCGATAAGCCAACATAAACCTCCTCCAAAGATCTCCAAATAGTCGGTCCTACGCTGCCCACATCCAGTGGTTTCCCGCGACCTTCAACAGTCAGCATGGCCGGGAACTAGAGGGCCGATTTTTGTTGGGGTACAAATTGGAGATTTGAGCCATTTCCTACCACAGCTTAATACGGGTTGGTTGGAGCCAGACCCTCGTTTGTTGATTAGCAGAGTGCACTAAAGCAAGTGAGGTTGGCTTGGCCCATAGAGTCTTCCAGCCATTAAACTTAATAAGAAGGTTGTTTGATTATTTAAACCAAAATTAATAAATTCCACAAAACCCGATCTTGCATTTTGTGAGTGCAATGGCTCCAGCGATTGGTTTTACACCTGTTAAAACTTGTTACTTTAAATCCCTATTCACCTGCACCTGCTTATCTTGTCTCTTCATGACGTTATCAGTTGTTAACTCCAAAAATAGTTGGAATGTAGAAACGCTCGTGGGTGGATGTGATGCGAGTCCAACCACCGTATATTTTAATTACCCATTGCCTATTTAACCTTTGTGTTATAGTCATCATCAAACGATAGACGTCCACTACTGGACCTAAGCCCCCCCAAAGACCTCCATGTCTTGTATTATAGTATTAATGACAAAACCGTTGGAACAGATCGGTTAATTCATACTTCGAGACGCTTCCCTGCCCGACCCAGGCCTAGCCTACCGCGGCCACTACTACTAGGTGGCCACTAACCCATCTCACATCCCCCGTATCTCTATTCAACGTGAAATCGTACATCTAGAGATATCGCGGCACAAAAAGCTGGCAATCCAGTTTTTTGCCTCAGTGTCCAGTTCAGCGCGTTGTCCGAACGTCTATAAATAATCTTTGAATTATGTATAGATCAGGCTCTCTCACAATTACGCGGACTGTGCTGCGGGAGTAAAAAAAAAATAAAGGCAAGCGCGAAATACAATAACATTTAATTGAATATGTAAGAGGGGGTGCAAAAAATGTTTCACACAAAAACAAATTTATTGCCCGCGAGAAGGTAAGAGGGTTTGGAATACCTAGCCTTTATTATGCAGGGATACAATCAACAGTATTGTTTATTCTTATTTATTTTTGGACCCTGATCCCCATAGGAGAAGTTAACCTTGATATCTTTTTAAACCTATATAACCTACAACACAATTTTTATGTAGCCAATTTAATAGTAATCTTCTTCAACAAAGAGAACCATAAAATTTACAAACTATAGATAAACGACGATTTTTTTGGTCCTACCACCAGTGAAATATCTCTATATTCTGCTAAAGAGATGGGGATGTCATCCTGTATCGTCCCCCACAAGAACTACACGAAAAGGTTTATTTGTTACAATAATAAGATATTCTATATGGTCGAGTATCATGTGGTTTATATTACGGTAGGTTTCGGAACCTCCGATATAAATAAACACGCATTGTTTACGGTCCGATACCGGAGCTTCGGCGCACGCCATTGTGTAAATGTCGCATTGAACTTGAATTTTACTGTCTTTCTTTTGTGATCCGCTGTGTTCGTACCTTGACATTCATGCTGCACCACCGCATGCAGGTAGCTGTGTGTTGACCTCGACAAAAATTCTTTATCTATGTATACAGGAGATATCCAGAGATTCATTGACTCATCGCGATATCTCCGAAACTATTTGACGCAAACACTCAAACTCTGGTAGAGATATTGCTTCTGTCATTTAGAGGTCGGCTAAGATGTATTTCGCAAAATTTCATCCCCAATCGCAGTTGGAGGGTATCAAAGATGAGACTCATTCTGACAATTTTTAAAATTAACTCTATATGACGGCAAGCAAAGCTGGTTGGGAACAGCCAGTTCATCTAACGGTATATTTTAATATCATTACATACTATATTAAAAAAGCATAATAATGCAACAGCTGTAAGAACTTGACTTCCTCCTCGTGAACTTCATAATTTAAACCTCCTGATGAGGTTTAAATTATGTAGCTCATCAGGTTTAATTACAGCGCCATCTGTTATCATATGTATAGCTTTTTGTTTATTTAAACGGCTAGTGTTCTTTTCTATATTACGACCAATTGTTCTCAGTTTAAGTAGGTACCATCGTAGAGCTTTTATCTGCCGCGCTATAGTATCTTATAAACATTACTATGTTCGCTGTGTGTCTAGTTAAATTACTGTAAAAACACTTAACATCTTGTATCTCAAGTTTCATAGTTTCTATAACGTTGATTGACTGTTGCCGGAGACTAATTAGGTACGTACCACCGCAGCTCCTATTTCCGTCGTCATAGAATAGTTTGTTTGAAAGGCGCTGTAGTTAGTGGAATTATTGAGGCATTGAGAAAGCAACTTAGGTATCAAGGCGACGAGCACAGTGTGTGGCAGTATGTTTTATTTACAATGAAAAATTATTTCTGACATTAGTACCTTTTAACTCATAACCACTTTTTGGCACTGGATGTAGGAAAAGATCACTAACTAACCAAACAATACTTATTTAAATCAGCTAGATACTAACGTCCTCAAGTATCTTTAATATATCCAACAGTTTCGAAGTAACCGCGTAAATTCTAAAGGCATTAAATAAACATTTAAACTTGCCCTGACGCTAATGAATTCAGAACACCTATATACTCCCGCAGTATCAGGTGTCCGCACTTCCTTCCCGCATATTTAATTGGTATTACCATAGATAACTCCGTTACGGTAGGCTATTAACCAGTATAAAGCCGTAATGAACTGTACTGTACACAGTTTAGAATATAAAATAGATCTACTTACAGTTAAAAACTTAACTGCAACAGGTTTTAAAACAGGTGTAAATTTTTTGAATAGTTACCTATTAAATAAGTATGGAAAGGTTTTTAATAACAAAAAAAGTTATTTGAAAGGTAACTATTTATTTATAGTATGAAAGCAGCACAATCTTCACATTATATTAGGTGATACTCCCGTCCATAACAACGTGGTACTATAGGGTGTCCCGTGACAGATTTAGGATTTCTTAATTAAATTAAAGGATGTTATTATTTTAGAATATACATGTATTTGTCATAAACAGAAAGACGAGACATGCGAATTTTACTTTTTCAAGATCACACCGTCCAAATGTTTTCCATCGCAACGTACACACTCGCGGAATCTTTCGAGAGTATTCCGAGTGTATCTCGCGAAGGAGGCTCATGGTGGCTCTTGCTGTGTGAGGCGTGGCGCCATCTTGTTGAAACCACGTGTGAGAGTTGTTCGATGGATGTTCTCTTAGTTCCGGTATAAAAATACGGCGATAGACATCACCAACAACAGTTACGGTTGCTCCACGAGAATTTTCAAAGAAAAACGGTCCAATTATTCCATTCATAGAAAGAGACACCAGTTCACTGCGACATCGTGACTGACCAATCCGCACAAATGCCGCGTCAAACTGTAACCTCTCCCCGGTCCCCCGCGCAACCGTTAGAAAAATATTCGAATTTCAAATCCTAAATCTGCTACGGACACCCTATAGTTAAGGTATACACGGCAACACATTGTGCTCGTCGCCTTAAGACACAAGATTTTAAGTATCGTTACCTCTATAATTTTACTAGCTACAACACCCTTCAAACTGGACTACAGTGATGTTTGCATACTACTGCCTGTTGGCAGAAATAGAAGCTACGATGGTACCTACCTAGACTGTCTCCGGCAACGTAAACCTGCTAGACTATACAACAATTTCCTTTCAAAAAAACAATGACAACAACTTATTTATAAAAACGTATACAACGAAATAACCAATCCCAATACATTGACATGTAATATATAGTAAATAATATATCTCTTCATTTTCCCACAGCTGGGATTCAGGTCTTCTATCACAAAGAATCAAAACCTTTTCTACATAAAGCAAATGTGTAATCACATAAATTAAACTTATTTAAATACTAGTTGTTCCTCGCCTGCTCTGCCGGTAGTAATATAAAATTAGACTTGATATTTGACTCAAATATTCCTTGAGAACAACTGCCACAGCAAATGACTCTATAGCAACCGTTACTATAGCAACTGCATAAATAATACCAAATGAAAATGTTTATAAAAGTTAATTGGCAATAAAATGATCAAGGAACTAGGAAATTCAAAAAATAAATAGCTTATAACCATCAACAAATCATTACGCGTCGATACTTTCACTAGTTTTCACGTGATTGGCGAACAAAGGAAACCCATTTCCATTGCATATATATAGGTAGATAACACAAAAGTCAAAATGGCGGGCGTGTAACAAAGCCACGCCCATTTACGATCACAAAAACTTTGTACATTATCCTCAAAGAATAGTAATATTGTTTTCAATGTGAATATTATTCTAAATTAACAATCATTTAAATATTATATTGCGAAACATGTTTTCACAATGTAATAACAAGTTCCATAACTAACATAACCTCAATTTTCAATGATAATATAAACTGGAAGTGCAACTGTCTTTGCTTGATTTGTGAGCATTGGATTTGCGGTCGTTGGATGGCCACGTGTTGTTGAGTGTGTTGGTAAGGTTTTCTTGAACCCGCCTGATAGTTACCAGTGATGAGTTCATCATCATCAGTTTTTGTTAATACACAGTTGGATGTCCAATGTGTTCCACCAGATACGGTGCTCCGCTTTCCGTATATCACTCACTTCCTACTGCTCTTACAATATCGTCGTCTATCTGGTGGTCTGGTAACTATTACCGTCATATGGTAAATCCGCCGCCATGACGGCATCGCTGTCTTCCGGCTGTCGGTTCCGGTTTCACGTTGAAAGCGATAGAATATTCCAAGCGAGTACGTACCATCCACCGTTTTTCATAGTTATTCGCTATTCATAGTTTCTTAACTATATGACATTAAGGTCACCTGTTTTTTTTTTTAATTATTTCCCCTGGCTGTTTGGCCGGGGTAGTTTTGTTCCCTTCTTTTTCTTTTATTCTTTTCTTTTCCCCGACTATCTCTTCTATCTACTACCTTTCATTCATATACCGTGTTATCTTTACATATTCTTGGTTTCTCCTTTCCTGCAACAACGCACCGACTTTTCTATTTTATTAAGCGATGAGACGAGCGGGACGTTCACTTGATGGTAAGTAATACGCCTACCCATAACAACGTGGTGCTGATTAGTATGATACACACAGCACCACATTGGGCTCGTCGCCTTGAGACATAAGTTCTTAAGTCTCGTTACCCCAGTAATTTCACTAGCAACAGCGCCCTTCAATCCGGAACATAGTAATGTTTGCATACTGCTGTTTAGCGGCTGTAATAGAGCGCTGTGGTGGTACCGACCTATACAGTCAGACCAGTAAAATGATAAACCCTGTCAATAAACCGAAACGGAACCATCAGATTGAGGTCGATGTGAACGCGATGTTCACAAATCAGTCGGCGCGGTGTGAGGCGGCTCTCCCACAGTCCCAAAAAGGAACTGGATTGAACCGTTACACTGCAGGACAACGCGGCCGCCCGTCACACCGTCCTGTAACACCTCAATACACCTGCCCGATTCGTGGAGAGATCATATTTGATTATATTTACCGCTGAAAATATGGAAGCAAAGTTTATTAACTGTTTTCATGGCGCATTGGCTAACCTCTTGTCTTGTTCTACAAAGGTTCTTAATTTAAATTCAGGGAGAGATGTAGAAGCCTTTGTGTACCTTATGGTGTAAAGATATTACTGATAAAATACAGCACTATTCAATCCATTACTTATAAAATCTAGTTAATTCTATAATTACATTAGCTACAGCGTCCTTCAGTCTATCAGTCATCCTGTAATAGATATCTATCTTTTTTTATTTAATTAACCGACGGGACGAATGGGACGTTCGTTGATGGTAAGTGATACGCCCGCTCGTCGCCTGAGACATAAGATGTTGAGTCTCATTACCCCAGTAATTGCGGTTGTACTTACTTATACGGTCTCCAACAACAGAGACCAACCACCAGTAAATCACTCATTAAAACATATATAACCTAAAAATAAATTTTATTAATGTTTCAGGCAATACACACGAGTATATTGAATATCTGTCGTCTATATAAGTTATCACAAAACAAATTTTACTTCACAACAATATTATTTTCCACCTACAAATATACAAGTCGACGGTGTGATTGAGGCCGATCTAATTTTTAAACGACCCAGTTTAATCGCGCGGACATATAAGCTTATCTGTGACTTTTGACATGGCGATAGTAATAAAAGAGCCGGCATTTGTTAAAATAACTTTTACCAAAATAAAAGTGATGGCTATGTTTACAAACATAATTTACAATTGCAGATCGCACCATTCTATAACATTTTGTGGGTGTGTCAACTCTAACTAAAATCTAACAAATGAGGAAACAATTGTGTGATAATGCACGTATAAAATTATAGATTACCATTTACAAATGAGCTATAAAGAATTTTATAAAAACTTAGAATAAATTTTATAACTTAAAAGCTCTAGTATACACTGTTATAAAGTCATCTGTAGTTCCTACTTAGACTTGGGATCTTCTCTCCAAACAAATGGATTAAGGTCATGTAACTGCTATTCAAACCTGTGTGGGCTAGTGGATATTTATCCGTATTAAGCAGTTTTGCATAAAAGCTTTATTTAATAGTTTATTAATGTAAATATTCTTCCAATTTCAGGTCCGCGATGTCCACGGCTTAATGAAGACACGTTTCTGCGACCGGAAGAACAAGGTGATACGAAACAAACACGAGGATAGACGAAATAACGAATTATAACCGTCACAGAAAAGGATTAAAACTGACGCGCACCAAAATTACTTTTCGTTAAGTAAAATTTTAATGTTAGCGCCATCTATAATTTATTCATATGTAGTTATTCAAAAGATAATTCTTTGTAAACAAGTAATTCGCCAATACCTTGATAGATGGCGCTGAAAATATTATTTTGATTAAAACTTTTTCTTTGTTCCGTTGTCTATTTACCAAAACAATAAATCAACGAGTTAATGTTTTTTAAATGTATTTTGATCTCTTTAATGGATAATTATAAATCGTTATTTATGATTTTTAATGCCATATTACGGTAATTATTTTTTTGGTGTTCGTGTTAGATGATAAGAATTAAAGAATTATGCTACCAGTATCTAGAATTTGTTAGTTTAAGTAACTGTGTGTACTCTCTATGACATTAATAATATTTACTTATAAAACAGACTGTGTTGCATTAAATCTCAAATACAGCAAAAACTGGGAAAACTTTTAAAAGATTGTTTGAATTAGTCTCAGACGTTTTAAACGTATAAGGTATTAAGATTTTCTTTATTTCAGTTTTTAATTATTAAAGTCACAAATTATGTCACAAATAAGTATGTTTGCTATTCTTCCGGTAACAGGGCAGTGCAGTCTATCCTCATGAATGTTGTTAATGTTATTTATAAAATTATTCCATTAATAAAAACCAAAATATTGAGGTGCCTTACTAAATAAATATGAAAAAAAACATCATACATTCAGAAAGCAATTCATTTCTGTTGTGTTAACTTTAAAATTATTGTTGTAAGAGAAACAGTCACAAAATTACTAAGTAATTAGTTATAATAAACCACTTTTATGTAATATGCATTTACATTTTCTTTTCAATTGTATTATTTTTTATTCTTATATGGATAATTTGAGGCAAATCTTTAGATCTGTTTTACATTAGAGATGCAAAGCAACTTAATTTTTTAAAAGATTTTTACAAAACTGGCGTAACTTATGTATGACATATTACTTAAAGAAAATAATTATTTCTATTGATTTGTCTGAAGTTGTCGTCTATTAATGCTAAGTGTACATTGTTATTGTGATAGATCTCTCGGAGGCTCAAATGTATAAAGAATTCATACAACACTGAATAATTTTGAGTCTTCGACAGATAAATCATATATCGGATTTGTATACTCTGTAAATGTAGTTTTGTCTTTACTGAATGTCCTATCCCGTCTTATTAAGAGCTAATGAAATTATTAGAAATGATATACTTTATAAATGGATCATAAATGGCTCCGACGTTATGCTTCCTTAGCTCATCTTGGGGATTGCATGAAACTGCCACCAGCACTCTGTAATGCACTCCTATGGTTGGACCACAACCATCGTTCTCCCCAGGGTCTCTATGACAGTGTCAAGGACCCTCTTCCCAACCACCCACGACCCTTCCTTATAAATGTCTTGATAAATTTGACATTTAACATTAAATCTATTTGAGTATCGATGTGTCGCAATCTTATCAGAGGAAACATTTATAATCCAAATATATTTAAAAATTTGGCTAGTTTTTCTATTCCTAATAATTTTCGTAATATTTTTAGTGAATTTTCGTCATTAATGTAAGTTTTAATAGAGTCGTTTCATTTGATACTGTAATATCTTGAGAATTAAAGGAAAATATTTTGAACGACTTTATTTCATTTCGATCCTGTTCAAATATTACGTTAACGGGTTCTTTTTGTGAACTAGACCCCTGATTAATTCATATTGAAAAACGCAAAGTTTTAACAAGGATTAGAGTGGGGAAATCATATTATTTTCTATCCTTAAAGTCGAATTTTCTATAAATGTTTCTGAAAAACAGTCATAAACTCTCTCCGACAAAACCTCCAAACCGAAACATAAAATTAAGTTATAGGAGATTGGCCCTATTCCTTTCGCACCCAGGATTTCCAACGTTCAGCGCATCTTCTGTTTTATTTGGTAAAAAATAGTTAACTCGAATCTAAACTGCTGTTTACTAATCAATAAAGAAATCAAGAAAGAATAAAACAGTAAAGATCTTACATCTACATAGCTTTCTG
This sequence comes from Ornithoptera alexandrae, assembly GCA_029030555.1. Classification (NCBI taxonomy): domain Eukaryota; kingdom Metazoa; phylum Arthropoda; class Insecta; order Lepidoptera; family Papilionidae; genus Ornithoptera; species Ornithoptera alexandrae. The sequence continues at coordinate 6,777,875 of JARDVY010000296.1, read as the reverse complement.
TTTCAAGATAACAAAATGAAACGTGTAAAAAAGTTATCTACTAGTAAGTATAAGCGTAAGTTAGTTACTAGTAAGATTTAGTGTCACTTCTTTATACAAGAAACTAAAATAAAGTGAAACACAATTTTTAAGCATGAAGTAAGAAAAAAATATACTCATCAAATTTAGATTTCCTATTCGAATCAAAGGGATGACTATCGTCGGGAGGGATGTTACAATTATATTAAGGTTTCTGCTTATGTGTCATCTTTAGCTTTTAGGACATGCGAATTCATTTCGAAACTCATTTTTCTGACGCTAAAATGGCGTGTACCAGAAAAATATCGGAACCTGTTATATCTCAACTATGACTTGATAATGATAGGTGATCGTTCATCCTAGAGGGCGCACTGCGTCATCAAGCAACTATTCAAATTAGATATTGTATTTAAATATTCAGAATCAACGCATTAGTTCAATGTCGTTATAACGCAACGAGCTGTTTCACAACTGCACTGCATTAATGGTTTGTTACGTTTCAAACTACAGTTCATTAACATATTAAGACTGGGTTGCTGCAGCGTCAGCTGTCGGTTCGATTCCTATATATGACCGAGTGTGAGCAACACCACAGATAAAACTTTACATTCAGTATAATGTATAATATTTATTGACTTTTCGCCACGCAAAGGCGGCGGGTGACAATTAATACATTTAACGAGATATCCAGAGATTCAATGACGAGATCTCAGAAACTATTAGACGTAAGCACTCAAAGTTTGGTAGAGATATTGCTTCTGCTATTTAGAAGCCAGCTAGGAATGGCTTCTACAAAATTCCTTTCCCAAAGAGAGTTGCCTGGGTGTTACGACCAAAAAGACAAGCGGTTAGCCGCAGTAATATATTTTACTTTTTCTAAGCAATGGCGATTGTATGACCTTGATGGCATTTGTAATAATTCAAGCAATTATATTAAATTATGCGCAACCTCCAAACAATGATTTCATAACATAAATATAGCTTGTAATAAAACAGCTTACATCACCATCGTTTACGATGGTGATAGAAATAACGAGAGTTTTATTATAATACGAAGCGACGAAACGAGCGGGACGTTCACCTGGTGGTAAGTGTTATGCCTGCGGTAAAAACGTGGCGCTAGTTAAGATGATATACACAGCACCACATTTTGCTCTTCGCCTTGAAACATAAGATATTAGATATCGGTTACTACAGTACTTATACTAGCTATAGCGCCCTTCAAACAGAAACACAGTATTGTTTTCAAACTACTGTTTGTCGGCTGCAATAATAGCTGTGGTGGCAACCACTTAGATGGTTTCCGGCAACAAGAACCTACCACCAGTGAATCTTTTATGAGCCAAACCTCTGGACGATAAAAATGCTCGTAGAAAATTAAAGTAAAACAAATATTTACATATAATTAGGTAAAATCTAATACCTGTACTGTGTGTATAACAAACATAGAGTTTTTAAAATGATTTTAGTATATATAAAACAATTACTAAGTCAATTAACATTTACTACCTTACAAATAAATATCTAAAAAATCACACCTCTGTGGCTGTGAAATGAAATCCGCAATCTTTAACATTACTTTACATCAGTATGTATATTATATATATTTAAATATGCAGACTAGAAATACCCATTAATAATATTAGGTCACTCGTGTAAATATTTCATTCAATATTAATATACTTAAACATATGACAGAAGGGTTTTTTTTAAATAGCCTCAATAGAAGACAATACTCGTTATCAATACCAATGTAGAGTGGTACATAAATTATTGATATTCCATATTTTCAAGGAGTAGAGAAGATATAGATAACTAAAAAATTAAATTCTTAATCACCAATGTATATGATGGTTAAAGCCATTAAGGCAGAAAAGCGTTTAGACCACCCAAATGTCCCTCATCCCTTTCCCTCTGCATTTCCAATCTTTCATCATCGTACCCGTCAACGCCCAAACCGAGTCTCTCGATCAGTTTCTCCCCTTTATCGCCGTTTAGTTGGACGAACTGTTTCCTCCTCCGCAGCGATACGTCAGGATCAAATATCCAAGTCTGCTTCTCGTGGATCACGGGCTGGCCGACCACGTTCGCCCTGATGAAAGCACCGATCGGTCCGACATCGCCCGCACTCACTTGCCGACAGAACACTGTGCACGCGAGAAGTGATAACTAGAAAAGAGAATGCACTTCATTATTGGGAACCGTTGTTATAAAACCGCAGTTAGTTTTAACTTCACAGAGACTCGGTAACCTCTGTCGGTAACTTACGATGATTTTTTTCATTTTTTTTTGTTGGCTTTAATTCATAATGGAACCAGCTCGCATGAGGCTCTCGGCTGCACTGTGCGCCGGGGGGCTTGTTTGATGCAATATCACATTTAAAAACAGTTCAGGTCTGGTTGCCCAATCATCGGATCATTATGCCCGGTTTGATACAGCCTTGCGTCACGGACCTGCTGAACACCACTGCCAAATACTACGGTTCCGTACACAGCCGTGCATTCTTTCACAACAACTTTATTTTTTTGTACTGGCATTGTGTTAAGTAATTTTTGTTTCTTTACAATTATGTTAATGACTAAAGAGTTTCTCCGTGTTAAGTAGTGATCACGTGTTTCACCGATGTATCAGTGATATTTAAGATTTTTATATATATCACTTAAATGTGATAATTAGTAAATGATTATTTATAACACCTTGATGATTTTAGCGCTGATTTCTTTCTTAAATTTTAAAACAAGTTTTGTAGGACTAAAATATCACTCATCATAAATTCATTATTTTCCATTTGTACTTACCATAAGGAGTTTCTTTGCGAAAATGGTGATGGGGGAGTTCAATATCATTTCCATTCCAGTTATTTAGAATTCTTCCAGTTAATCAATACCCATTGTGTTCGTTAAAAGAATAAAAACAACCCACGGGGGTCATTTACTGCCGCCAGCATTAGGCAAAACCTCACCGCCCTGAGAGCACATGTAGGAAATTAAGTCAAAATTTTCCACTTATGGACGCAAGAAGCAATACCATCCAGAAAGGAAGAACGAGAAAGAGAGAGAGAGAGAGAGAGAGAGAGAAAATAAAAACCTGATTATAAATAAGGAAATAGAAAGCTTTGGGATAGCTTGAGTTGGTAGGTGTCAGATTAACCGCAAAGTTGGGTTACAGGAATTGGTGGCAAGTCTCTTGGTGGTATAGCTAATGAAATTTCTGAGGTAACTAGACTCCACATCTTACGCCTCACAGCGACGAGCAATATGGTGCTGTGTATATCATCCTAACGAGCGCCACATTTTTATGGGCTGGCGCATCACTTACTATCAGCTGAACATTTCATTCGTTCGTCGCTTAGTTTGAAAAAAAAAATTATACACAGAGATTATGTATACAGTACATTTATCTTGTCCCATACTAAAACAATTTTTATGTGTATTGAACCCGTAGTTAAAAATTCGTTAGAATATCTAATTGCTACGATTTTTATAATTGTGCACTCTTTAAAAAAAATTGTGAGTATATATACGAAAAAAAACCACACTCCTGAATCTCTTCTTATAAATACTCCGATTATTCTCGCTAAGACTGGCTAGTTTTCATATTATATTTTTCGTAAAGCGCATGCGCGCTGCTTTACCGACAGAAGCTCTGCGTAAATACGAATCGTGAAAATCAATATTTATGACAAGTGTTAAGTTGAATGTTTTTGTACAGTTTACAATTGTAAATAAATAAAAATGATGCAGGAGTACGATGACGATTTCTTCTTCGAGGAGGACAAAATGTATGTGAGTCTTATTTTGGTGTTACAAATAAGTTTCCGTTATCCGACAGTTTTGCTTATCTTGTTCCAACGTAACATCCTTCCTTTTGTGTTGCAGAATTATCTGTTGTTTGTATTCAACAGGGCGAATGTTTTAGACGTGATCTAATTGTTCTTTTTGTGGTTTTACGTGTGAAATAATGTGGCAAAATAATAATATTTACTCATTCGAGCCAAGAGTGTGTCCGCAACTATCCGCCATACTACAGCACAACATGTACGAAGACAAAATGTAAATAATAATATTTAGAGTAACAATTGTTATTAGATTTCACTATTTATACTGTTTTAATTATTGTTGTTTTTGTTTAACATTTTAGTTAAGTATATAGCGATTATAATCGTATAGTTATTTATTATTAACACAACATAAAATAATCGAGTAGTTTTTAACAAAACAATGACTAAAAGTGTTTAGAAGAAACTTAATGTGCGGACTTACGTATAGGAAATAATGAAGACGAATATATAACTATTTTATATACAAATGTTTACGCTATTAAACTCTACAATATATCATTCCACGTATACTGGCACAGAAAACATATACAGACTAATGAATGATTAAATTTTTTTATATATTTCGTTAATTTTTTTATATTTGTTTAGTCGCACTGGGGGAAAAGAAAAAAATAAACTCTTACTTTCAATGAATATAGAAGAAAAGTGAGTACATATAAATAAATTATATTGCTTCTATTATTATATATTATTATTTATGTTTAATTAAATTTTGATAGTGCTTCAGTAGTTTTGGAAGATCCCAGTGCTGAGATGGGGCTAAACTTTATAGAAAGGTAAGTACAATTGTGTGGTACAGAGACAGAAACATTTTGTATAATAGGCGTCTCATTACTGAAATTACTTAAATTGTTGTGATACTACAAATATATTAATTTTATAGTTACTATTGTTAATATAATATTGAAACAAGACAAATTTATTAAAACAAGAACTTCACAGACGCATACAAGTCTCATATTAAAACAACTAGTACCATAGTAACTCGATAATCTGCTAACGGTTAAACCGATTTCAGTTATAGCTAATAACAAACTCTTTACCAATACTAATCCGGGATCACTATCATTCCATCCACATGGCAGTTACGCTGTCATGTATCGACACACCGACTGGCGCATCTACTGGTGGTAGGTATCTGTTACCGAAGACTGTCTAGGTATTTACCACCACAGTTCCTATTTCTGTGGTGCAGCATATATCATCCCTACTAGTGCCTCATCATTATGGGCAAGCATATCACTACCCATCAGGTGAACGTCCTGTTCGTTTGGTCGCTTTGTTGAAATAGAAAAGAAACAGTCTAATTGTAAATAAAATAGTTAATACAATATTATTGGACAAAAAGTACAACTCTCCGCTAAAAAACCTAAAAACAATATAGAGGCCTATCTTGGAAAACCATTACCATTAGTTCGAGAGTTAACAAACGAATAACGATGATATCTAGTACTTAAGAGTTTCTCGATTTTTATTTTACTTGAAAACTTAAGATTCTGAATCACGCTATTGTTTACTCATACAATTTTAGTTTAGTATAAAGGTCACTCGAAAGAAATCGCTTTGAACTATTATTTCGCCTATAGTGCACATAATAATTCTTCTATATAAGTATTTTTTTCAGGATACTATAAAATTGTCAATCCATTTGTCTAAATCTACAGTTATTAACATTTTAGGTCGTCGGAGAATAAGTACCAAGATGAGGCGGACTGCGTGTTCAACGATTTGAGACAGGAGAGATATTTGATTCAGCACCAGGAGTTAATGCAAGTGTTATAGTCCAGAACTGTTATAATTTGCTAGAGATGGTATCCGTGTGCTAATGCTATAAACTTTTCTATATATAATGCTATAAACTCTTGTGTAGAAAATGCTATCAGACAAAGCTATAACGGATTCTACAGTGTAGCACAAAGCTATATGTTTATATATACGTATACAGACATATAGCTATATAAATGGTGACGTATAACTTAAACTAAAGACGTAAAAAGGCTAATACTGTGTGTTAGGAGACCGCTTCCGAAAACGAAGATAGACGATAGTACTAATGACACCTTTGATGATGGGACGGAAAAAACATCGATTTTTATTAAAAAAAAATCATATTTTTAAAACGTTTTATTAGCATTATTTACGCTCTATCATGTTAGTACACCTAAATGAAACGATAGGTTCATAAAAAATACATTACTAAAAAAAACCAGCAATGAAACAAAATCAAAAACAGCTGATGCTCAGATCAACGAACGCTTGGGCGTGCAATCTAAATGCTCCATGGCCGTATGAAATAAGGTTCAGATTGGAACCAAATAAATATATCTCAAGTTGCCGCCGCGCTCGTGCGTTCGTTAATCCGAGTATCAACTGTTTTTGATTTTGTGTTTCATTGCTGTTTTTTTTTTAGTAAAGTAATGTATTTTTTATGAAACTATCCTTTCATTTAGCTGTACTAACATAATAGAACGTAAATAATGATAATAAAACGTTTTAAAAATATGGCTTTTTTTTTTAATCAAGATAATTGTTTTCCTGTCCCATCATCAAAGGTGTCATCAGTACTATCGTCTGTCTTCGTTTTCGGAAGCGGTCTCCTAACACACAGTATGTATATATTTGAAATTCTATTTTAATCGGGCAATAAATTTTGACCTACTGAAATATCTTTTATTTCAAATCCTTTTCCTCTTTGTGTTTAGATATAATTTGTATGTAGAAAGGAAGCTATGTTATTGTTACTATTTTAAGCTCGCTCGTTAATGTTTTAGTACTTAATTATTATAGATATTTGTATATCAATAACATTCATGTAAAATACTATAATAAAGAATTGAAATCGATAATATAGACATAGACATATACATTTTCATTTGACGTAAAAACAGTAAAACTATCAGATATAAAATATTAAGGAGTAGGTAATAATGTATTTTCCGGTACTTTTGGTCTGGTAATCACTGTCTTTATAATATTTCAGATGCAATCAGTGTTTTTAAAACTCTCAACTTGAACCTTTCAGGGCTCTCCTGTAGACTTTCGAAGCATATAAGATGTCAACAATTTCCATACACATTTCGATAACTGTTCTATTTTCACTATATTAAAAAAAGACATAAATATGTTATACTACCCTACATCATTATGTAATTGAAAGAAAAACTTTTTTCAGGGGTATGACGGTAACATCGGGGAGTGTAGTGCTAAGTAAGGATGAGAAGAACTTAATAGGGATCAGCATAGGTGGGGGAGCACCACTCTGCCCCTGTTTATATATAGTACAGGTAATCATTATAATTATTATCATCAATCTGCGGTACATATCTGCTGCTCGAAGGCTTCTTCCAGGGAGCAACTATTCAGATACACGCGGCCAATTGTGGTCATTCAACTTGCACTGGATATATTTCTATCTAGTCTATAAATGAGCTGGAGTGTTAGAATTCCCGCAAACAACTTACGGGGCCCGAGGCAACCTCATCTACTCATGGTGCACCCTGCTAATTAACAAACAAGGCTCTGGTTCCCGCCGCCACGCATTGGGCCAGCATGGTGGAAAACGGCCCAAATCCCCCGACATGATTCCCTACCCGATCGATATGGGAATCTTTGGGGTAGACCTATGTGCAGCAGTGAACGCGTATCGGCTGATGATGATAAACCAGCTGCGATTGCTAGAACGCGAAATCTACTATAACAGACACGGTAAGTTTGAATAGTTTAGAAAGAAAACCTTTAAATTTAATTAATCGTTTTTAAGCTACGAAAGCAAAAATACATGTGTACAGAAGAACAGAAACTGACGTCTTTATATTCAGATTTTATCCAAAATCTTTGAAAGTCTACTTATGACTATATTCATCTATTATTTGATGTTGAAGATGATAAAAATTGTTCTGTTGTTAGATGCTCGCTGTTGATCTAAATAGATAATAGAATAATAAATTTAATATAGCTATAACATCATTACAGATTTTCGACAATACGCCAGCTTCCAAAGACGGCACTTTACAAAGTGGTGATGAGTTGGTCGGCGTCAACGGACAGAGTGTTAAAGGGAAGACCAAAGTCGAGGTGGCCAAGATGATACAAGCAGCAAAGGTAAGAAAAATATTAAAGCAGTTTACTATCGTTACTTCATCATTATCATTATAAACAGCCGACAGACGTCCACTGCTGGACATAATCCTCCCCCAAAGATCGCCACATTGATCGATCCTGCGCTGCCCGCACCAGCTCCTTCTCGCAACTTTCACCAGATCGTCGGACCATCAGATTTGGGGCCGGTCAACACTACGTCTTCTGGTACGCGGTCGCCATTCGAAGAACTTAGTGCTCCATCGGCTGTCAGTCCTTCAAGCGATGTGTCCCGCCCATTGCCGCATTAGGTTAGCAATCTTTTGTATTACGTCGGTGATCTTAGTTTTCCCGCGGATTTCCTTATTTGTGATGCGATCACGCAGGGAATCCCCGAGCAGCCCTTTCCATTGCTCTCTGTGCGACTTGAACTATTATTACTATCGTTACTTAGCTTTACGTAAATGATTTTGTCTGATTGTAAGCAACATCCACACCAAGATTGTAAGTTAACTTCAAAGTAGGTAAAATATTTAAACTGCTAAAACACAATCTATTTCTAATGCGAGGTAATATTATGGATCCAGCTTTCTGGCCGCTGAACTTTATATTACCTTCTCGTCTTCGAGTATAGAGGAAGAGGTGGTATATCTCTGTTGCTGGAGACGGTCTACATAGATACCACCACATCTATTCCTACCGACAAACAACAGTGCAAATACTGCTGTGTTCCGGTTAGAAACACGTTACTAGAGTAATAGGATACCATCTTATCTCTCAAGACGGTGAGCACAATGTGACGCGGTGTAAATTATCTTACCATCAAATACGAAACAAATGATAAACAGGCATCAAGTTCATAGCAATTTTGGATTTCTATGTCTCTAATGATTATTTTAAAAAACCAATAATTCATCAGGATGAAGTGACAATAAACTATAACAAGCTACATGCAGACCCTAAGCAGGGTAAGTCGTTGGATATTATCATGAAGAAAATGAAACATAGGTTGGTGGAAAACATGTCATCCGGAACAGCTGATGCCCTGGGACTATCCAGAGCGATACTATGCAACGATACCCTGGTCGCGAAGTTAAACGAGATGAGGGAAACGGAAAATACGTATAAGAGATTGGTGGAGAACGCGAAAAGGTACTCATTTATTATTACGATGTTATATTAATTTATGTGATACTGTTATGTTTCACCATCAGCCGATAAACGTCCACTACTGGACATAGGCCTCGTCTAAAGATTCCCACTTCAGGTAGGGATTTAGGCTATTTTCCAACAATGCGGGTTGGTGGGAGCCAGAGCCTCGTTTGTTGATTAGCGGGGTGCACCACGAGCAGGTCAGATTGTCTTGGATCCCGAGAGTTGTTGTGCCAGCACCCTTACACCGATTTTTATGTTAGCTTTTTTAAATTTCTTCTTTTTCGTAACGATTTATTTTAATTTATAAAAAAAAAATTGTGGACACCGCTCACCTGTTCCGCCACGCACGAGGCCGGGCTAAATATGGTGAACTTACCGCCAATCTCCGCTGGTCGGAGAGTCATCTTAAGAAGAAGAAAGTTGTCCAAATTATCATCGCAGTGACAAATAGATCAGGTTGCTGATCCCGTCTATTTATTTTGTTACATATTTTTTTGCAAGGATGGAAAGAAGGATGTTTTTTCCTTTGTATTTTTTTTTTTAATTTTATCGTATGTGTAATAAATGAAATTTTTTAATACTTTCTCCTTTACATTCCATTTTCAGGATGCTAAAGTCTTACTTCGATCTCCTACAAAGTTATAAGTCTTTAGGCGACGTGTTCGCAGCCATCGGTGTGAGAGAACCGCAGGCGAGGGCTTCCGAAGCTTTCACCAAATTCGGGCAATACCATCGAGATTTAGAGAGAGATGGCATCAAAATGTTAAAGACTTTAAAACCGGTAACAGTAGATATTGCACACTTGACTTATAATTGTACTGCATCATTAAATCTCTTTAGAATTCTTTTATCAAGATCAAAACTTCATACTTTTTATTTTATAAGCGGCTATTAAATTTAATAAAGCTAAAAAGTGAATCCTTTAGTATCAAAGAATCAGAGCCTAGAGTGGCAAAAACCTTACCGATGGTGACGACGACAGTACATCATTCGATATAGATGGTGCCGCACTAATTTGGAGATCTTAAGAGGAGAGTTAAGAGTGAAGCGAAAAGACGAGCTACCGCTCGTTCACCTGATGGTAAGCGACACGCTTGCCCATACCGAAGTTGCGCTAGTTAAGATGGTATTTATAGCACCACATTGTGCTCATCACCTTGGAATGTTAAGTCTTATTACCTTAGTTACATCAGCTACATGGCTCTTCGAATTGGAACACAGTAATGTTTGCAGACTACCGTTTGGCTGTAGAAACAGGCGCTGCTGTGTTACCTATCTAGACTGTCTCTGGCAGCAGAGACCTACTACTAGTACTTATAAAAGTTATTTATGTAATAGACCTAACTATAGTACTAAACCATTTATCATCATTAAGCTCAAATTGTTATATTATTTATAGTAATTAATACGTGACGTGGTGAATAAATCGCTTTGACTAAAAATCCCAGCAGTGGGAATATTTACTTTTGTTTATAAATACGGAAGCAATTTCTAAAATACAGACAAGTACCAAAAAAAAATTTGGACAAAAACTTGATGATTCTAGAAAATGCTTGTGGATGAAGTTATCCGCTTTTGTATGTTTTAATATAGATATTTGCATGTCACTAGATTTTAGCTGATATGGGGACCTACCTCAACAAAGCCATACCAGACACGAAGCTTACCATCAGGAAGTACGCTGACACGAAATTTGAATACTTGTCCTACTGCCTTAAAGTGAAGGAAATGGATGATGAGGAATACGGATATAATGCGCTCCAGGAACCACTTTATAGGGTGGAGACGGGGAATTATGAATACAGGTAAGATAAATAGAGATTTTGGGGTTTCTCTATATTGCAATTATAAAAATATTAAACAGTGAAATCACAAACATCCCTTAACGACAATTTTATTATAAGAGGTGGTGTTCAGCTGATTGCCATAACAATGTGGTGTTAGAATGATAAATAATACACCACATTGATCTCGTCGCTTTGAGATGTAAGATGTAAAGTCTTGTTATCCCAGTGACTTCTCCAGTTACAGCTCTCTTCAAACCAGTAACCTGACATATTTGCACACTACTATGTGCCGGCAGAATTGTGACTGGGGTGGTACTTCTGGCCTGGTAACGGAGACCTACCACGAGTGTAACCACGAGTAGCAAAAATCACTATGAATAGAAAAAGCTTTTAAAAAAAAATATGTTTTATTTCAGAAAAATCTTCTACTACACTATCGAAAGGTTTGCTTCTTCCCAGGTTAATCCTGCGATGTCGACAGGAGGCCAGGACGAGGTTCGCCCGCCTCAGGTCAGATGTTCTGGTGAAATTGGAGTTACTTGACAATAAGAAAACACAGGACGTTGCCTATCAGCTGAAGAGATTTATTAAGGGAATGGCGGTATACCACAAGTAAGACATCGGAAGTAACCGATAGCTATTTACAGTGTTTACTTTGATGATTATTTTATTGCTGGAAACATTGATTTTAGTACAATTAAAAAAAGGTAAAATGATATTAATTTCTATTGAAAGTTTATTGTTTCGGATTATATTACATATATTTATATATATATATATATATGTATATATCTGATATTGATGTTAGTAAAGCAATTGAAACGCAGGCTAATAAATAATTGAAATTTTTTCATATATCTAAATACTTAAAAATGGAGGTAATACTCTTGTACCCATAAATAATGTCTTTTCCCCACCAGTGAGACAGTTGAGCACCTGAAAGAGAACTCAACATTATTTCCGGTAGAAGTTGATCTATCGCAAAACGCCTTCCAATATAAATCCACAGCCCAAATCATTCAGGTAATATTATAGTATAAAGATTGTTCAATACACACTTTTATACATCAAGAAACGATGTGACGAGCGGTTCGTTCACCTGATAGTAAGTGACACGCGAGGTCATAATAATCTGTCCCTATTTAGGATAATATACACTGCATATTGTCCTACCTTGAGGTATGAAGTGTCATCCCCGTAATTTCACTACCTACAACGCCGTTCAAACCGGAACTCAGTAATGACTAAAAACTACTGTTTAGTGATAGAAGTAAGCACTCCGGTGGTATCTATTGATTAGTCTTTGGTCACCGGAATGCGAGTTACTTATTATTACGTACTCATTATATTTATGGTGGATATCGAACGCCGTATAATTATGAGTATATGTATCTAAAACGTTTTTTGTTAAAATATAGGGACAGTATAAGCAAATAAAAAAAAATTTGCGCCCACTGTATGTGACGGTGAAGAATACCCACAAACCAAGTGTACAAGACAAATCTATTGGTGGTAGGTCTCTGTTGCCGGAGAACGTTTACGAAGGGTACCTCTGCCGCTCGTTATGCAGCCGTCAAACATTAGTTGTGCAATCATTACAGCGTTCCGGTATGAAGGGTGCTGTAGCCAGGCAATGAAACTCAACATCTTATGTCTCAAGGCGACGAGCGTAATATGGTGCTGTGTATAATATCCTAACTAGCGCCATATTATATCAGGTGATCGTTCCGCTCGTCGCTTTGCAGTACAAAAAAACCAGCAAATTATCATTCATACAAATGAAATATATATTCCTGAATCTTGTCTTCAGAATCTGTTTTTCATAAAAAAAAATGTTTCTTTTTGTTCTTTTTATTATAAAAATAATATACTTAATCCAAACTTGAGTTTTAGTTGTGATAACCGAAGTATTATGTAATTAAAAACATTAATATTCATCTATTAATTATTATTTTGGATCAGGACAATCAAGACGACGATGACCTTGAATTCGGAAAAGAAATGCAAGAGTATCACGACGCGTTGGAAGAGGAACAAGATGGTAAAGTCAATAACAGGAAACAAAGCGAAGATCAAGATCCCGACGCGTCGGAGCAGCTCCTGCCCGATCTGACAACTGAAAGGTTTGACGGCGACGTCAAAACGGAAACTGACAACCTTTCACTCCTGACCGAGTTAGGCTTGCTGGACACGAGCGGACAGCCTGACGAGTTCGGTGACTTCCAGAACGGTCTACTGGGTGAATATGTACAAAAGGAAAGTGGAAATGGTGCTGATGATGTGTTCGATAAATTGTTGAGCGATTTAGATGTTGGGAAATAGAGACTAGAATTTTATACAGCCCTTTAATTATTTACAAATATTGTACTAGTTAAAAATATAATTGTTTTTAAGATATATAACTTTATATATGTCTTTGACGGTCTAGTGAAGCTCGCCAGACCGATTAGTATCTTCAGGGATGACTTATGTTCAACAGTCTAGCCGGTAATGAGGTGGTGACGTTTATTATAGATTATTATAAAAACGAATGTTAATTTTTGCACCCTTACATTATAATTTTCCCTCCTTCGCAACCCTAAATGTTGGCAATAAATTAATGAGGCATTATTTCTTCTTTATCTATGATTATTTTGTTGTCCTTGTCTGCTTACTCTGTAAATCAGTTTTAAATAAAGGTATCAAGATTTTTTTTTATCAAAATAGGATACCTTTGTGCATGAACTACACATTATAATAAACTTATGAATAATGTAAGGATTTGATATTTATTTGGTATCACTTGTTTGTTGCCCATAAACATAATGAAGTGCCTAATCTAGATATTTGTAAATTTCATGTACGTAAAATTTTCAAGATAAATATTTGTGATAAGCTAGAATAAAATAGATCTTTTTATAAAGTTTTATTTACAAAAATATCAAAACATTTCCATCGGAATCATCCGTCGGCACTTTGTACAATGTAATTTTAGATTTGTTTATTCTACATTAGTAATCACGTATATAAATATATAATCACTTCCCTACAAGTTTACAATTTAAAAAACGGTTATTTTGCTCGAATAGGATATGAAATGAATATTCTATACTAATTTTTACTTTCTAATTGTGCTTAATTACCTTTGAATATAATTATATACTTTGCAATCAAATTGAAAAGAGTTGTATGAAGTAACTGCTTTTCAAATGGTCAAAATTACAATTGTAGACAATATTTCACAGACTGTCATATAAATGTTGCACAGATTATAACAAAATATAGAATTTCAAACTATTATTATGCCCAAGGATGTCAAACAATTATTTAATTTTGCATTAAATTGAGGACTTGAAACTGATTTAACATTTATTTTTTGTCTACATAAGACGAGTATTAAAATGGTAATATAAAGAGTCGAAAGAAGTTTATCCAGATCTACACAAAACTCACTTGGCAACACTGACTGCAAATTGTTTGGCTTTTTCTACAACACGTTCAATGAGGGACCCCATAATGTTTATGCGGGATCACGTGAGGCACCACCGGTGGAATCACGTGAGGTACCACCGGTGTGATCACGGCCTTTTTAGCGCCGTGCGTATGCTCGAAGTAATACTTCAGTCTATTCACTTGGTAAGGATCGATGAATAAGGGTTCAGGTTTTGCTGGTTTTTTCACTAGCTTCTTCGCCAATAGATTCAACAAATCGAGCTGGTCAAGTTTTTTCAGGTCTACATCCGCGGCCAGCCGGTGTATAGTGGTGGCCGCTTTATCTTTCAATGTTTTGATGTGCGTTACCATTTTGTCCGATATGTGTTGTAATGTTGCTTTTGATGTCGACGCCCTTACGACGAATAAAAGTGTAATCTGTGAATATAATAATATATTTAGATGATATGATGTAATCCCACTATGGAAGCTATCAAGCAACAGTACAGGTGCCCTTTCGCTAATGGACTTAACATACACTTGGATACATCTATCTACGATTAAGATGTTGTCCTATATAAATATTCCAATTTCGGTTAAAAAATTAAACAATCTGTAGTAAATTGGTGGTGAGCAGACTACATTAAAACTATTATATTTGCTGTAGAATTCGCCTATACTCTTGCTTTACTATCTAGAGAGCCTAAGTTCCAAAAACTTTACTATTGATAGACTGTTCTTAATATAGATTTAAGACTTGTTTACTCACGAATAGAACAGCCCTCATGATGAGCGGTGATGTATACCCGGCACTGAAGACTGAACGGCGCGAACATCCTACACTTCATATAGACTACCTACAACATGCAAATTAATGTACGGACGGCTTATTCCGGTAACTTCTTACGTAAATCACGCGAACCTTCGTTGATAACATAATTATGATAATATCACTCGGTAATAGTTACGAATCTAGTTCATATAAGCGAAGAATATACCTTGGCACGATTTATAATACTAATTAATATAATTCAGATTATTGCTTCATATTGAATTATTATAATGCATAGATTCCATAGTTAAGTAAGTAAAATTTAATTCTTTGCCATAATTATACAAGACAAAAAGAAAACAACGTATCCATAGTGTTTTTTTTTATGTGTTGTAAGTGATAAGCGTGCTCATAATGACCTGACGCTTATTAGGACAGTCGAGCCTCGTTACACCAGTAATTACACTAGCTATAACGCCCTTCAGACCAAAAGACAGTAATGTATGCACACTAATGTTTAGCCCAAAACAAAGAGGGAGAATATATTCTGGACTGCACGGCATGCCACGATCTGGCCGTCGTAAATACTTTCTTTAAGAAGCACCAAGAACCACCACCAAGAATCACCTAGAAAAGTGGAAGACATTACACACAAATTTGTTTTATCCTAAGCGACAGGAAGAACTTGGGAGTTTTTAAGGACTAAAGTTATACCGGGAGAATCCCTGACGTCCCAATATCGAATTTTGGTACGTAAGTTCCAACTGCCAAAAGCAATAAAAACATCTCAGAAACCGATCTATAAAGTTAAATGGCACAATATATCAAATAATACGGCATTCACACAAGAGATGGAAGATTACCTAAAGCAGGATATCGAAAACCAAGAAACCTCTGCAAACGAACATTAGGATCAGTTTGAAACTAAATGCAGATATCTGGCTTAGATAGTTTTGGGTGTATCGAAATCTGGAGTGAATAGAGGTAGAGAAACCCACTGGTGGAACAACACCGTGAAACAATCACTTAAATCCAAAAAAGATGCATTTCTGAAGTGGCAAATGAACCCAAACTCTCTAGAGTTGAAGACATCATACAAACAAATTAAACTGTACCCAAGTTTGTAGTAGCACATCGAGAGCTGAATCAAATAACACTTTCTACAAAAGACTGGAATATGCTCAAAATGAAAAAGACATCTTCAAAATTGCGAAACAAAGGACCGAGGCTATTAAAGATATAAGTACCGTAAAATATATCAAAAGCCCAAATGGAGTCTTCCTGACAGAAGACACGCACATCCAAAACAGATGGAGTGAGTACTATAGAGACCTTCTAAATCGTGTGAATCCCAGAACCATTACATCAACGACGGAGATAGTACAAGGTCCCATTGATGTCATATCATCCGACGAAATTAAAATCAATGCAAAATGGAAAACTACAAAGCCACAGGACCTGACGAGATCCCCTCTGAATTTTGGAAAGTGATAGGGGACGCTGGCATAGAACGGTTTTACAACCTGTTCAATAAGATTATTGTAGAAAGACGTATGCCGAACAGCTGGAGAACAAGCTAACTGATTCCGTTCTACAAGAATAAAAGAAATGTTAGAGAATGCGAAAATTATAGAGGCATAAAACTCACATCGCACACATTGAAACTATGGGAAAGAGTGCTCAGTAAACGTATTGAAGAACTGGTTGTCATCACTCCAAATCAGAATGCGCTTTTGTTCCAGGAAGATCTACAACAGATGCTATCCATACAGTGCAAACTCAAGAACAGAAAAAGATAAATTAAACAACGAAGAGATAAATATGGTTTTCATAGATCTAGAGAAGACGTTTGATAGCATACCGCGAGATCTTATCTGACATGCACTTAGGAGTCAATGCGTTCCAGAACAATATATTACTCTTCTCTAGGATATGTATGACGGGGTTACAACTAGGCTTCGAAGCCTTGCGGGCATTGGGAAATCATTTTCAGTAAACATTGGCGTGCATCAGGGTTCGGCACGAAGTTCCCTATTTTTAACTTAGGTATGAACTATGTCACCAAGACCAAACAAACACTAGCCCCATGGACAATCTTGTATGTGGGTGACGTGATCATTTTAGACAACAATGCTACCAGGCTGCAAAACCGCCTAGATTATCATTTGGAGAAAGATAATGGGATGCGTATAAGTCGGACCAAAATTGAAAACCTTAGCTGCTAGTTCAATGTCAACGATCAGAGCTTATCAACTACCTTCACTCTTGACGCCAAACGTCAACTGCCAAGAGCCGATAAATTAAAATACTTAACCTCCGTTATCAGTGTTGAAGGAAGAAACGAAGCAGACGTCATCCATCGAATAAATGTTGGGTGGCAAAAATGGCGATCGCTTTCCGGAACACTGCGCGATAAACAAATGCCAGTTATAGTTAAAGCAAAGCTCTATAAGACCGCAATAAAACCTACGATAATCTATGGTTCAGAGTGCTGGCCCACAACCAAGGCACAAGAGCATAAAATGCATGTGGCAGAAATTCGTATGCTTAAATGGGCAGGGCGAGTTACCCAAGAAAACAGAGTGAAGAACATACATGTCAGAGGTAAAACCGGTTCAAGAGAAAATTATAGAGAAACGCCTGCGCTGGTATGGCCATGTCATGCGAAGACATAAAGATCTAAAGAATAACAAATTGACAGAAGCTATGACACGAAATAGAGATAAATTTAGAAGAATGACCAGGAAGGCCGACCCCAAGTAAAGATGGGACAAGGTCTAGTAAGAAGAAGAAGAAGAAGAAAACTACTGTTCAGCTGCATAAATAGGCGCTGCGATGGTATCTACTTGGACGGCCTCCGGCAATAGAGACCTACCAACAGTAATAACCTAATAGAGCTTTGTATCTGGCAGCTATCATCAAGATTTTATTGCAAAAATTGTTGATAGCGCTGCATGAAAGCTATTTATTTCCTTAAACACAAGATGAAAATCTTCACGACATTCCTAATGCACTACAGCAGTAGCCCTAAGAATACATCTATGGTATTATAACTTCACATTTCAAACGTACATCGGCCTTGTTTCCAGAATAAGCCCTGAAGGGAAAGTCGTTAGATATATCAAAATTCTACCTGCAAGGCTAGCGGCGTTCGGCGAATCACAATTAATATCGATAGGAAAAATTTTGCTCTACACATTATACGCAACATTGACGTTCGCAATCCTCATACCTTTATAGTCTGTGTTAAGAACCATATTGCCCTAAAATATAGACTTAAATCCCTTGGCTATGCGACTAAACTACCACAAGTTAACATACGCAAAGTTTTTGGTTAAATTCACTCGAAAACATGCTATAACAGTATTAACCATACAGTTGAAATCGTTCGAACTATTGTCTGTTACTGTTAACTACACGCACTGTAAGAGTAATTACATAATTATTATTTACCGTTTACTAGCGACTTCCGCCGGATTGCCTTACTTTCAAATTAATCGAATACTTCTGTTTTTTAATGCGTACATTTTAAGATTTTGAAATCGATGAATTACCCGTTTGCAGAACTACTTGAAAGATGTATTTTAGGAAAAGGAAGTTTAAGAAAATGAACAGAACCTATTTCACCTTCCAAACAAACAAGGCAAACGCTACTGTATCTCGATTTGAAGAGCGTTGTAGCTAGTGATATCACTGGGATAACGAGAAAATAAACAGAATGCGGTGTAATATATATCATCGGCACTGTCATCACGATCAGTTGAACATCATGCCCGTCTCGTCGCTTCATCAATGAAAAATATTTAAAGTAACAGTTGGACAAACATATACTGTTTCATATAATCTATTATTTTGTAACTTACTTATGATTACCAATAAATTACTGTCACACACATTGTCTGATGTTGCTGGACAATGAATACACATTATCAATAATGACACACGTATACCACGTCGCACAGTAAAGAGAGCGTAATTAGAATACTGAGCGTTGTGATGGTATAGCATGGATGATATAGCAGGTCATGACCCAATTATAAATAGTGTTTACATTTTTTAAATGATATTAAGTAATAGCCAGCTTTAATATTATTTCAAAAGGTAACCTCTTCTTACTTAATATTAGGTTATAACATAGGCGAATTTTTTTTAATAGTTTGTTAAAGTAACTAAACTATTGTTAATATTTCTAGTTATTATGAGCCTAAATCAGACCTACATCTAAAGGGTAAAGTACGATGATCAGCCGCTTTTCTATGCATTTTTACTAGTCTAGTAGGTCACTTTTCACTGTCACCCAAATGATGCTGATCCTTGGTATTTATTATGTTATTTTTTTGTCTAGTTTAAGTAGTTGATCATTGGGTCAGTACTGTATAAATATAGTATATACATAAACATTTGCATGTTTTGCAATAAGTGGAATGTGAGCTCTTTATTCTGCTATTAACATATATATTTAGTGACCACATTTTCGCAAATAAATTTATTTGATATTTGATTTGATTAGTCATTCCCTTAGGTGGTAACTTAATAATTAACTGAAACTTTATTAATAATAACATATATACTTAGAAACATCTATCAACACGTTTACGTAGATATATATACCCACAAGTTTATATTATAGCCTATGTCCGAAGACAGACCCTGTAAGACTGAAATAGACAGATAGATATAGCATAGTACACATATATGTACAATATCATATTGTCCTAAGTATTTACCCGTAGTAGGTTTCTGTTAGCGGAGATCGTCTAGGTAATTAGTTATCGCAGCTCCTATTTTTGCCGCCGTGTTTGGTTTCTGTTGTAGTATACATATATCACTTGTTCCGGTTTGATAAGTTATGAAATTACTGGGAAACGAAGACTTAACATGTGATGTTTCGAAACGGCTAGCACGTGATGCTGTATACATCATCCTCACTGTCACCGCATCGTTATAGGGTGGCATATCATTTACCATCAAGTGAACGTTTCGCTCGTCTCGTCGCTTCGTAGAATAAAAATATATAACTTTCAAGGTAATAAAAAATAAAACACTCATTTTTGATGAAAATAAAATATATTACAACTTATGCACAAATTAGCATTGCTTCAATAACTTTCCTATAATGCAGTAAAGTAGGCACTAAAAGGTTAGACTTAATTTTTTTGGCAGTTACAACACTGCGAATTTCATAATTGTTTTTTTCTGATACCAGTAAACGAAGTTTAACGAAACGAATAAATTTAATTTGTACAATAAATAAACTATTGTTATAGAATAAGTTTCTGGAAAATTTATGATGTTATGAAAAACGTTAACAATTAAAGTGATACAACTTTCAAATTATTATTATAATATATAAAAATCATATATATTTACAAACGAACGCTCGCCATGTTGTTAACCAAATTAAAGTCATCTGTCAAATTAGCGTTATACAAAATCATAACCTCAACCCACCACCACGAAGTGCAGCCTCATCACTTTGACAGACGAAGCGTTTCATTAATCCCATTAAACTATCAATATTTAGTCTAATTACGAAAGGCTGCGTTAGAAAAAGTTGCATTTTCATTATTTGTAGTAATTTATTACAGTGTTGTCTATTTGTATGTTTGTCCAACTTCAAATAATAATAATCTCTATAGTTAGATAATGAATTAATTTTTTTGTTATTACAACCTTTAAAATCTCTTTTTAAATTTTTTAATAAATTCTTTCATCTACATCACCATACCAAAGGGGAAACTGTTAAACTTTTTCAAGCAGAATCACAGTCTTCAGTTTTCAAGCGAGAGAATGCCAGCAAATACTTAATACACATAAAAGAATGGCAATGTCCACGACTATACTTATTGTGTACTTTAAGCCATCCATCATGATCGTTTATAAACATTAATATCTTATTATTATTAATTCCTGATAAAAAAGATTGACTTAAAAAAAAATTACTGTCAAGTAGCTATTTTAGTTGATTATGCAATACATCATATATATGTAACAAAAATGGTATGATGGTACACAAATTGTTCCTAATATTGAGTATAGTTATATTTATTAAATTCAATTTGATAAAAAAAAAAAACGTTTTGTTTTAACATTAATCATACTATGATGGGTGTACATTTTTTGCATTTTAGATAATTAATAAATAAAACAAAAAAAGAATGTTCTAGAATAAGCCAGATAGTAAGAGTTTATGTACTTGGATATATATATTAATAAGTATATGTATAATATTACTGAGAAAGCTTCAACTCTTATTCTCTTGATGTAATTACTGAATATATCACAATCATACAACTAATATGTGAACCAAATTATAATCGTCCACACATTTATGTAGCCCAGGACTGGAGCTTCGCCAATTCTTCATCATCCTCTGTAATATCAAAGTAAATAATACTTTATTATACCATGTAATTTACACATAAAGAATAACAAAAGAAAAAAGATAAAAAAGTTTGCAAATTAATGAGGCAATTATCCCTGTGTTAGGTCTCTTGCCATAGATATCTAGAGATGCTAGACTTTGCTGGCACTGTTTTGTTTTATATACTACCTAACAACAAAACGAACAGAATGTTTACCTGATGGTAAGTGATACACCCACCCATAACAGTGTAGCACTAGTTAGTATGTTATACACAGCATCACATTACACTTATCACCTTGAGACCTACGCTACAGCTACAGTGCCCTTCAAACCAGAACACAGTAGTGTTTGCACACTACTGTTAGGCAGCAGAAATAAGAATTGGCATAGTATCTGCCTAGACAGTCTCTGGCTACACAGACCTCCAACCAGTTAAAGTTAGTGTCCTAGTTTATATGGTACAGTAGGCATTAGATTAACACCTTGTCTCAAGGTAATGAAAACAAGGTGATGCAGTATTTTTCATCTTATCCAGCCCCACTTAGTGCTTTAAAGGTATATTCCAGTCTTAGTTATTTAATTAAAAAATATAATAACACTTACCAACTTGTTTGGACTTGCTGGGTTTTGGTTTGTCATGAACAAGTTCTGAAGCTGGTACATCGGGCAGAGTATCTGTAGGTACATTGATACCAAGCATCTCCTTGTCCAGATCCTCCTGTAAAATATTAACTTTGTGTAAAAAAGAAAACAATTTTGGGTCAGCCAGAGAGGTGGATAGACACATCCCAGGGTCATTACTGTAGTATGACAAACAAAGAACTACTTCATATTTGTTGTTCACCCTAGTTTGTTCATAGGCTCACTTAGAGGGTCCTCTCAAATGACCAGACTGCCAGACCCAGTTAGATTGTGAACCAGAAAACCCACCTTTCACAACAGTGGCCATGATTCTGAGATCTTATAAACAGATATGAAATAGTAAATACACAAAAGTAGTATATACTACTTCTCAATATTATTGCTTGTATATGGCTGGGATGAAGAATCTCATGAATTTTTTTATGTACCTTGATAATTGACTATCATCAAAATTATTATTGTGACTACAACTAAGTTGTATATACCTGTTCCAGCTCCTCAAGTTCCCTCTCCAACTCATCCTCATCAATATCGTTGGGGAAGGCGACATTGTTGCTGATGGCATCTGTGATCTCGCGCGAGATGTCGTGCTGCTCGGCGATATCGTCCATGATATCATGCACTTTATCCACATCACTGTAATTAATATAGCATATACTTTTTATTTCACATTTTGGTATAAATGTTTTATGTATAACCATATTTAATATCTCCAGGTTATATTAAAGAGGAAGAAGAAAAGCAGAGCACTTTATTAAATGTTTGTGGATGTCAGATCTACACAAAGCTAATACTCAGTGGTAATAGAAACCTTGCCACTGTGAGATGTAAAGTACAATGTACAATCACTTTACAAACTGAGCTGCCACAACTTAACGAAGTAGTTCATTACATTAATTATATATATCTCTTCAACACAGGCTTTATGAAATATTTTTATTTGTCCTTAGATTTATATATAATCTAATTTATTCTTTTTACAGATCATTTCTTTTTAAAAGTAATTAAACATTGTTCAAGCTTGTATACCAGTGATTTCCAACATGTGGAATATATGCTCATGGAGGTACCTGGGTTACAATTGGAGGTACATATGTATTTTATTGATAATGATAGAAAAACTGAGACGTTTAATAAATATTAGAATTTTGTTAAAGTACTCAATAAAAACACTCCTACGGATAACAAATCTCTACTGTACAAAGAATATAAAAAAGTTAACATTAATAATAGATAGTTCTTTAAAGAAACAAGAGACATTTTAAAGAGTGACAAGGATCAGGGTAGGGTACTAACAAATGGAAAGATTTATTAAGTTGTGCCGGAATAATAAAACTTTATGCTACCAATTTACTCACATGTCTTTGTGTGCAAGTTTCATAGCATTAGCAGCCTCCTTCATTGTGTTGAGAACCTGTGCATTAGTGTTGGCTCCTTCCAAAGCTTCTCGCTGTGCCTCAATTTGAGTTAAGGTTCCATCAATTTGAGTTAACTGCTTCTCATACCTCTTCTTACGCTTGAGTGCAGCAATTGCAGCTGTAGGTTGAATATATGGCCTTTCACTAGAAAATCTACACTATCTATTTGCAAAATTTTTTGTTATGTATACATGTTGTTTACAGTCCACAAGAAATGCTTTGTTATGCTATGCTTTTCCCAAAATTATTGACCACTTAGTAATTTTTTTAATGAAGCCAAGGATAGACTAGTAATGGGGAAACTAAGACATCTCCCACAATGAATGAACTTATGATTATTATTTTAATGTTTGGACCAAGAATTTGATTTATATAAGAACTGCAAGTCCTTTAAGCCTTTTTTTAAAAAAGAGTTAAATGAAAGAATTATGTATTCCAATAGGCTATTCCACAACTACAATACCCAATTATTAGAAAAGTATTGACATCATTATTATCATCATCATTAGGTGCCCTCTTCAATCTGAAATTTAATGATCAGGTTGAGAAAACCTATATATCTATATAAAATAATCCTCAACTATTTTTTTTATCTGGCGGTAAGTATTGAAATGGGTTGCTTATACTTAATTTCCAAGGACTAAATATTATTTACTATACCAAATAGCAAGATGAGCAATATGATTATTAGTTGAGGTTCAATTACTTAATCTTAGTGCTTATATGATTAATAAAAAAAAATTAAATAAAAACAAAGAACAGTACTTGTGAATCCAACTGAAACCACAGTAATTTCACTATATACATCACATTATAAAATGGAACATGATAATAATTGCACAACATTCATTAATACTAAGAATAGGAACAGTGTTATGAGTTTATATAAAAGAATATTTTTTTTAAATGTGTAAATTTATTTAAAATAAAAAGTTTAAAACACTGCTGTACTACACTGGTATTAGTCTCTGCGCTGGTGGTAGTAACAAAAAATGTATCACACATCATTTTTAAATCTTTTTTTTTATATACTAAATGATAATGATCATACATGTCACTATTAAGCAGACATTTGATAGAGAGGAATGATTTTACTGGTGGTAGGTCTCTGTTGCTGGAGACCATCTAGGTAGATATCACTGTAGCACGTTTTGTAGCCAACAAACGGTAGTGTGCAAACATTACTGTGTTTCGGTTTAAAGGGCGCCGTAACTAGTGAAATTATTGGGGTAACAAGACTCAACATCTTAGGTCTCATGGCAAGCGCAATCTGGTGCAGTATATATTATACAACCTAACTAGCACCACATTGTTATGGGCAGTCGTATGACTTAACTTCAGGTGAACGTCCCGCTCGTCTCGTTGCTTAATTATATAAAAAACCAAAAGCATACTTCTTCTAAAAATAATATAAACAAATTTAAAGTAAATTTTACGGTGAGAAGAAGAATTTGTCATATAACGTTGCACGATTATAACAAGGTCATTAGCATGTCAACAAAAGATGTTACACATCGATCCTATACGTAGTTTTTACCTCTTTTATTTTTTGTGCCATTTTTCCTTGCGGTTTGTATTTCTACTTCGATCTTCCGTTCGAGGAACTCTTGTTTCTTTAGCAACAATTCTTCAGTTTCACGTAACTTTTGTATAGCTTCATGCGTCGTTGGTCCTTTTTCCTCTTTTTTCCCACCGAATAACTTACCAAGGAAACTCATTCTGATTGCTTACTGTACTAAGTTTAAAAGTTTAAATTATATACTAATTAACAGAACAATTATAATAATGCGTTTTCGATAAAAAAAAATAAGTTTTATTCACTGCTTTAAATGGAGTATGCGTCATCTGCACTAGCAATGAAATCCAATTGAAATATGAATCCGGAACGTTTTTTGTCACTTTAACATTAACCTGACTGGAGAAAATGATAGAACGGTTGATTATGGATTTAATGGATAATTATTTAAAACTAAATATAAAGCCTAATTAAGTCTTTATATATTTTATTTATTATGAACAAAATTCAAATGTATGTTACTTTTAACAGAAACAGATGCTGGTTTTCGAATGTACAACAAGCAGTTTTCTGTCAAATCAGGTTGTTTGAATACTTTCGCAAAATTTTTTATTATCTTAGACAATTTTAAATTTGTAAGAAATTTTCTACTTCTCTATTTTTCGAAAATATTAAAATGTTTCCTAGAATACAATTAATATTTAAAAATGATTTTCCTCGACAAAAATTAAAAACTTTCAGCTGGCAAGAGAAAATTTGCACAACCAAATTATTTTGACAGATCTGATTGTAGATTGTTTTTAACAGTTGCGTGGAGTCACCGGCTGTTTTAAAATAATCGATTAATGCCTCAGTAACAACATTTATTCTAAAAATACGAGCAAAAACTATTTGCATAAAGATTTAAAATGGTCCGTGTAATAACTCAAGCTACCTACGATGAAGTTGTAAAGGAGAATATAGATGAATTTGATATGAGTCCAGAGGATGCTATTAAAGAAGCTATTGCACAGTTTGAAGCACAGGTGATAATATCTTAAGCATTTGACATATTCTGGCATAAAGTTTAATATATAATTTATTAGTAGTATATTCTTATTATCTGTATGATTACCAGGGTGTAGATCTATCTAACATTATTAAGGATTTGTCTCTGAACGCAAATGAGGAACACTTGGTAAGCTCAACAGTTAATAAACTCAAGGAGTTATCAACTTCGGAGCTAAAAGATAATCAACTCATATTGGAACAACTGGACACACTAATGGTAATATTAGCTTTCCTATGTATACATTGTTGAGCAAAATATTATCTCTTCTGTGTGTTTATGTGTTAAATTTGCGATCCATGTTATTCTTGCCTTCCCATGGACTGTGCTAAATGACAAACAAGGCTCTGGCTCCCATCAACCCTCATAGGTTCAGCTTGGTGGAAAATGGCTCAAATCCCCCCAATCAATGTGGGAATCTTTGGGAAAGAGCTATGTCTTGTAGTGGACATCTATTGGCTGATGAAAATGAAACTTTGTATATTTCTTAGCATTTTAATTATTTCTAAATATAAGGAGTTTTTAAATATAATTTTATTTCATTATCATGTATTATTGTATTGAAATCAACATTTTCAGACAGAATGCAATAAAGATATTGCCCATAGGGTGAAAGCTGGTAGAGATGGTGCTTATACAATACTCATAGATTTGCTAGAAGTAAAACAAAAGTCTTACCTTCAGCGTGAAAATATAAAGGATGAAGAGTTTATTTTAAAAGTTCTGAATACATTGATCTCTTTAATGGACTCCCAGCCAGATTTATTGAATAGGAAAGGAGTAGAATTAATAAAAAGGTAATTTTTTTCTCACATAAACATCTTTAAATATGTGCATCACTGATAGCTTGTAACAAATTAATTATTAAAAAAAAATTTAATTATTAAAAAAAAGTTAATTGTGCTACAAGTATACGCATTTTATTAAGCCACTGGTTTATCAGAACACATTCCTATAGCATTTGTCATACTACAATTCTTGTAAGAATCTAGATAATCAATTCATATATACTGTTTAAAAATATTTTGTTATTTCCATTTTAAATATTTTTACATTGTTTATTTAATCTTGTTAGAGGATCAAAATTATATAAATAAATAATTTTGTAGTTTAATGGCATATTACATCAGTTAACCCCAAAAACTTCATCTTGAAAATAAAAAAAATATCTTATTTTGCAGCAATCTAGATAAAATACAAAATGAATCCATTTTAGTGGCAACTTTGAAGTGGTCTGCTGTGTGTTGTGTTAAACATGAAATGAATCGACAGATGATATTTGCAAAGAATATAGGAGAAAACCTTAAATCTTTATTGAATAGAAGTGATAAAGTAAAGGTATTCACATATATTGTGTTATGTATAATTTATTGTTTAATATTCATTAAATATGTAACCAACTTGAAAATTTTAATGATAAGGTATACCTAAGTGTTTTATCAATACTGGATTAACACTTGACATTAATTTGAAATGCTTTTACATGACAATAGCCTTGTGGATGGGACAACATATTCTCACTGATACTCTAGCTCCCATATGTAGACAGCGAGAACAGCACTGCTTTTATGGTGACAATTTAAAATGTATAGGTTGTTGCTAACCCAACTTCATCACATACAAGTGTAGAGGTGTCAACAAAAAGATATTTGTTTTTGTTTTCAGTTATTAAGCGAGATTATGAATTTAATAAGGAAGTTAACATTGGATGATGATATGAGAGTTGAGTTTGGGAAGGCACACGAACATGCTAGAGAGCTAGGCGTTCAACTACTGGGGCCGCTGACTAAACTGTTAGACGGTTTGTAAACTGTTTTCATTAAATTTGTAGAAATTTAAGTGTTTTGAATAATAGAAGTTATGATAATAACATTATTTATTAGAAGATTATTTGTAATGAAATCTTTGTTATAAATATGTTTTGTATCATAATTTTCTTATCACATCACAAATTGAACAGTCTTCAATATCCCATATTTATGATACAATAGTTCACATATAATACACTCATAACCCAGTTCAACTGTTTGCCTAGTAATATAAAGATCTCTGGTTTGATTCTCAGGTAGTAGAACGTATTGGAACCCACCTGATAAGATACTACATTTCTAATGTAAATATGCCGCTATAACATTGATGTGTTTCAGCCGTCATATGAGAATCAGAGTTGTTCAGACTGCGTGTTTCATAATTCACAGTGTCATTATCATGAGACACTAACTGAAATTAATGATTATACCTATCTTGGTCTGACAGAGAATACGAAACCGCCACTAGTGTCGGAGCTGATGCTTACCATCGCCTCGCTGCTGGTGCGTCACGAACTCTGCGCGATGGTGGCGGAGGGCGGCGCTACTGTATTGTTTACTATTCTAGCTGATAATTACGATAACCCGATGGTCATACAACAGGCGAGCAAATTGTGAGTACATAATTGATGTTTCGACCCATTAGATAGATGTTGTAGATCTTGTTGCTGGAAACCGTCATACCTCTCCAGTGTTCATTTTTGTCGCCAACCTGCAATATCGTTGCCTTCCGATTTGAAGAGCTCTTTATCCAACGATATTACTGATGATGATTGAATGAGCGTACTGTGGTGTAGTGTATACGATTCTCGTCAGGGCTACGTTGTTTTGAGCGAGTGTATCATTTACCTTCAGATGAAAGTACTGCTCGTCTCGAGGCTTCTTGGAACAAAAAATATATTGTACTGCTATTTATCTAATTAATAATCTAATTGAACACATTTAATAATCTCATTTAAAATTACTAAAGTGTAGAGCAGTAGTGGTGTATATTTCCAAGGTTCATCATTATTTAAAATCCGCACAATTTCTCGGCTGATTGGAAGTGTGATCTAATGTACAAACACCTTTCGTTATCTATATAGAGAGACCTCTTCTTCACGATAATCTCATTTTCCAACCGCGATCTCTCGTGAATTAGATCCGCTCGCAATTTGTGCGTTTCCACAGACCTCTTTTGTAAAAGTGACATGCTGTCGCTGAGGTCTCTGACTTCGTCTATTAAGCCCACGAGAGACCCTTCTCTGCAATTTTCGAAGTTGGGACGTATGTTCTTAGTGTTCAATCTCGTCTGAGCTACCTGTATCCTCTGCGAAACTTTTAGCATCTCGTCGTGAAGCGTCTGCAAAATATTCTCTGTCTCTGAGATCTTGGACAGCGTTAGGCGTAGTTGGTTCTCTAGTTCAGTTTTGACCTGTTCGGTGCGACCGATTGTATCGCTTAGTGCCTTATTCACTTTGATGTCTTGAGATCGCAGATCTCTCGCCGCGTTAATCAAAATGGCGTCAATTTTTATGCGGAGCCCTTTAGATGTCTCAATTGCGCTTTTGAACTGATTCAAACCGCTTTGTGTGAACTGTTCCCATGTTTGTACGTGCGACTGTCCGTCGGATAATCTCGTAGCTCCTGGTATTAGTTTAACGTTATCCGATTTGGTTTCTAATTTGGTGTTGTCGGTTTCATATTTGAATGCAAGGTATTTGTTGCTCCAATCTCTTTCCAAGGTTTCCTTTGCAGCTATGTTCATCCTCATCTGGTTCTCTATCTCCATCAGTGCTTCGCTGTGTACTCTTTTAACATTGTCAATGATCACCGACTCGTTGTACAACGCGTCTTGAGGCTCGTCGTATATCGCGTCTGATTGCATCCTGTTCCGCCGGAAATTCAAACACTCTTCAGTTATGTACTCGGGGATTTTCAGTGTATCCATAGCGTTTTTCAGTTGTTGTCTAACTGATTCTAAGACTGTTATCTCCGCGGTTATATCTTGCAGGGCTCTTTCTAGTTCTGTTTTCCAGTAGTTTATGTGCCTCGCTCTGAGCTCCAATTGCTCGGTACTGTCTCTGAAGTCATTGCAGGATGTTTGGTTAACTTTTATAATGCAATTTTTGGTGATAGTTGTGTTTCGATCGGTCCTACCGATTACCTCTCCTTTGAGTACGTCTCGATTATGATCGTGCCAATATCGCACTGTTTTCAATTGGGTATTAATATCACTAAGCGGCAGGTACTCGGCGTTTGGTAACGCGGCCATTTTTAAATGTAGATGTTATTATAAACAATAAATTTTGAGGCGAAGTTCGGTGTCCTGGTGGTTAACGATTTAACAAGTAATGGTTACCATAGTGTTGTTATTAAGGATTCTTTGTTCGTTTTAGGATAACAGCGTTGGCTGGCAACGATGACGTGAAACGGCAGTTGGTTAAAAGTGGTATAGTTCCGGTTATAGTGTCACTTCTGTCGAGATATTCGGTAAGTTAAATTTTTTCATACTTTAGATTTTAATACGAGATTCATTGTATACTACTATGCTTGCCTTGTAACTATGCCATATATTGTAGGATTTGGAAGGTGCAGTTTTTTTCAAACCTGCCTATCCAACTACTGGCTGTCGACGTATAAGGGCCGAAGTATTGTGGGCAATCACCCTTCACAATCCACTGTCTCATCGTCATTTATAACCAAGCGAAAGTGAAGCGAATTTACAAAAAATGTAACAGGGCAACGCGACGTCGTCGGCGTTGATATTGAAGTGTGTGGCGGCGTTGAGCCTCCGCGAGCCGGCGCACAGCAGACAATTCTTGGAGAACGGAGCGCCGGAAGCCGTGGTGGAATGCCTCAAAGTGCATCAAAATATTGCGGCTGTCCAGGTTAAAGATTGATTAATTTGTCGGTTTCATATGTACCTATGCGCAGGATCGATCGATGTGAAAATCGTTGAGGGAGGCCTATGTCCAGCAGTGGAGATCTGTCGGCTGATAACGATGTCATGTACTTATGAAATAAAACTATAATCTACGATTAGTAACATTTCACAGGTCTTTGTTGCTGAAGATTGTTTGGGGCGAGCACGTAATACAATATATATTATTCTAATTAGCGCTACATTTTTATGGGTGGGCGTAACATTTTTCATCAAGCTAACACCTTACCATGCTCGTCCCCTCGTTTTGTTGTATAAAAATACTTCAAAAAGGATATAAAAAGCCATTTCAATACCAGCTTACGATTAGCGAGAGGCCTGTTGACTATTTTTTTAAAGGAAAATTATTATTATTTTTTTTTATTTAATTTATTTTTGTACACACAGCTGTTAGAATAAACTTGACAATAAGGATATAGAGTACAAGGGCACTACTTATTTTATGTTGAAATCTCTTCCAGTAGGCCCGCAGAAGGAAAGCAGAATTAGAAACACAAACCTAGTGCATACAGTAAACATTACATATAATAATATATACATATTACAAGATATAAAACAATACAAATACATTATTTTGTTCTACTCGAATAAGTCTACCATTGGAGACGGCGATTTTATCAAATTATGTCGTTGTTGTAGAAAAACGGTTGCTGGGCGATCCGCAATATGGTTGCCAGATGTCGAGAGCACAACTCCAAGTTTAAAGAGCTGGGCGTGGAGGCGATACTGAATTGCGCTTATGAGCAATTCTCGCGGGAGTTCGGCTTCGATATCAGGTCGGCGCTGCGAGACCTCGAGTGCGACGTGCGGCTCGACGAGCAATGGACGGGCCGAGGGGTCCAGATGGAGAACTAGATTTTATTTTACAACGAACGCTGCTATTATGCTTATTATGACATCAAATTTTTATATTAAAACTAAAATAATTTAACTTAATACTCGTCACGTAACAAAACTATAAATTATGTACTTCTACTTTTTTTATTTATTACTGTCTCACGCCCGAGTTTAGTTTCACATAGTGTTACTAAGTTGAGTGCTATGTCAGTCGTGGGTTGGTCGGTGCTGTCTGACAAAATATTACAAACCCGAAAAAATTATTTTTTTTAATTACTTAACATTTTTATTTAATATGCAATTGTACTATTAATGTATTAGATTTTTTTTTAAAGAAATAATTGTTTTATTTAATACGGCTAAAGTTGAAGTATAGAAAAATTTTTGTACCTCTCAAAACAAAACTTTTCTTTCTGCCAGAACATGTCGCATTATAAAAGTGGCCTGTGGTCGACGTTCTTGTAAAATCGCTTGGCCCTCAACATGTTAATTAATAATCAAGTCATGGATGGTAAATCGCGCCCGCCCTGTATACTCTGGCTTTTATTTTATCTAGCTATTATATTCCGACAGTTCTGCACAGTAATTCTGTTACGGGGGCAGAATCATAATACGAGAGCGATAACCGGTCCGGGCTACGCAAAACTCCCTCTGTGTTACCAGTTACCAGGCGTACAGTAAATGGAATTAACTAATTAATTACTTTAGAACGAATAAGAGAATAAATAAATGAAAACACGAAAATTTTTCAATGAAAAAGTATAGTAAAAATGATTTATGTTTTCATAAAATACAAACATTTTAATGTTAATTTGTACTAGTCCATAATCAATATACACAACATATTTAATACACCTTGTATATTAATGTAATAATATCCTTTTACATTACATATGGTACAGATTAGATTTTCACAGCTTTTTGTCAGATAAGTGGGTCTCAAATCATCATCATTATCTTATAAATGTGGTTCGAAAAAGTTGTATATAACTTATAACACAGTCCATAATATATACTTATGATATCTCTATGATATATTTTTTACACCGTTGGACATATATTGTCCTATAGATCTCTACCTACGTTAATAAGTTCTTCAGCGGCGCTCCGCGATATTGATCAAGTTACTATATCTTATCCGGCGGCTTCCAGCTCTATATTTAGCGTTGTTCGACCGCCATCCGAGGATCTTATTGCCTCGTCAATCATCAGTTCTAATATTCTAACTGTACATTAGTACAAAGTATAATCCCTTACGAATGCAGGCACCATTGTTTATTGAATCTGGATATCAATAACATGCTTGATACTACTACTCATACTACTCCATATATTTTACATATATGAGTTAGTGAGGTCTCAGTGGCCTTAGGAGATAAAAACCCTCCTTAAATAATTAAATGTATATAATAAATAATTGCAACAGAAAGTAAGAGAAGACTTCAGCATCAACATTTCCTTGAGTTACATAATGCTATTGCTTTAGCTCTCTTGTAAGAATCCCGTGAGTATAAGTGAGCTGTTGATGTGCATAACGTATCCATGTAGACAGAAGGTAGTAAAATCCTTTTAATCAATGATATTACTACAGATTCACGATGGCAATCTGTAATTGTGAGCGTTTTCCAGGAATGTTTGATACTTCCACTTCCTGTAGTTCATGATATGATTTCCGTTCATAATGGTGTGCACTGCTATCTTCTCGTTATACTCCAAGTTTGTTAACAGCTGAAATAATAAAGGAATATCACTTTTCTGCAAACTTAAAACATTTACCTAATAGTGAGACGCCAGCCGATAATATGAGTGAGTTGGTTAAAATGTTTACTCAATGTCTCATCATCTCAAGATGACACACCTT
This sequence comes from Ornithoptera alexandrae, assembly GCA_029030555.1. NCBI lineage: Eukaryota > Metazoa > Arthropoda > Insecta > Lepidoptera > Papilionidae > Ornithoptera > Ornithoptera alexandrae. Next base: position 6,744,394 of record JARDVY010000296.1, on the reverse strand, counting down.
CATTCCAAATAGATGTTTCTAGATTGTCAAAAACGAACTTTACTGTCTACTGTAGCACAGCAGTTGACCACTTGTTTAACATTTGGGACTCAATTTCGCCTTGGGGGATGTTTGTGGTGGAATTTGATTAGTGGTAGTTTTAATCCCGCTTGATTAGCTAACATCCTCATAGTGTCTACACTAGGTCTACCTGCCGTCATAATAAGATAGTAATGTTTCTGTGCGTCTACCAGCCACGGGCTCATTGTTAATTAACATCATGTGAAATTGAGGTCTAATATTAAGATAAAAAAAAAACCTAACTTACTTTGGGTGTCAACAAAAAGTACTGTGCATTATCACACTCGGTGGTTACTTTCACAAGCAGTTGGAACATTTTGCGTTCGTTGATTGGGTCCATGCCCTGGTTTATTTCATCGACGCACCTGTAACATAATTACTGTTATATTTCTACTGATCATAGATCTCTGTGGTTGGAGGCTTTCTAAGCAGTATTGCAAGGCTTGATTTCTGCCGACAAACAGTAGTTTGAGAAAATTAATGTGGTGGTGTTATATGCGAATAATATATAATGTACATATGTGACGCTTGCGACGGCGGTGGTTCCGCTTACCTGAAAGGCACAGTAGTGAGTCGCTGAAGGGCCATGAGGTAGAGCGCGGTGGTAAGCGCGCGCTCGCCGCCTGACTGCGCATACCGCGTCAACTGCTGCAGCGGCTCCGACACTCGGAACCGCACCATGATGCTCACGCCGTACTTGTCGAAATCCTCCTAAACACCACAATCGGTAAAGTTCCGATTATTTGTGTTCTCAGAGACTATGCTCAAAACTTCATCACCATCACAAATCAATAGATATCACCTGTTAGCCATAGAGTTTGTGTTAAAAGCATATAGCAAGTTAAAATTAGGACCAATGAGGTTTGTGGAGGTTCTTAAGGAAAGCAGGAAAGTGGTGGGGTATGTGTGGCAAGTTTAAATTGATAACATTAATTAAATTTTTTTCTGTTTACACTATACTAGGAGGCAACTGATTCCTCTTGAGACGATTAAATCGAACAACCGATGACGACATAGCGAGGTTTTGATTTTGTTTTTGGTTAAAAAAACAGCTTTATATTGTGCTGCAGAACTTTTTCATACAAGAAGAATGTCATCAGCATTTATCTATCATGGTAGTAGTAGCCACGTGGCGTTTGGCGGATGTTACATGTCTGCGAAAGTTGTTGTTCTCGGAACTTCCCCACGTTTTTTTTTTCGAAAGAATCACAAGTTCAAACTAGTAATCGGAATAGTCGACTTTCGATATAGCACTGAGTTGTGAACCTTCTCATTGTCTATGAGATTACTTACATCAGCACCCTCTTTGTCTAGTTTTATTTCTCCCGCACAGCCGAGTTTCGCGAACATTTCTCCGAAACTCCGGTCTATGTCGTGTAGCAATGACTCCAGTGGAGACAGCCAAATTGATCTGCGAAGATAAATATTCTTAATATTATCATTATTATTCAAAAAATTACTATGAAAAACTGGTGGCAGCCTTCTGTGACGATGTGAATAATCATGACGACGTTATGATCAGACCTGTTTGCGAAAATCAACATTTTTAAATAATTTATAGCTTAGAAAAAAAAATACTTGAGTTCGTTCATCCTAAGTTCAAGCTGATTGTTTGAATCCCTCGAGCTATCGACGTCGGACCGCAACTTAGCGATCGAATGTTCCCGCTCCTCATATTCTTTAACTACCTAGAATAAATGTATCGTTATTAGCCTTTAAAGTTTCAAATATTATGATTAAAAGAATTACATCCTTTTAAATGATAAAAAAGAATATATGTCCTCAACAAATTATGGCAAAAAATTATTTTAAACAAAAATAACTATAATATAATGGGTTCGGTGGTTTCATAGCTATATTATACGTGTAAGAAATTAAAAATATGATTCAGCTTGATTTTAATGACGTTTACCTGATAGCAAGTATTATATTATGTTAGGTCGTTAGATGCGAGCAGCATGAGGCTGGTCGTCATAGGGATATTTGGAGGAGACCTAGAGAGAGAAGAGCTATAAACCCAATACCATTTGAGGCATAAGATGTTAAGCCCCATTACCCCAGTAACTTAGCTACAAAGTTCTTCAACACACAACCCCGTAATATTAGCACACTACTGTTTGACAACAGAAATAGGCTTTGCGGTGGGAATAATCAAGGAGACCTCCAGCAACAGTCTTGTCACTAGTAAACAGAGTCTTGACTCACTTTAATTTACTACTTATTAAATTATTTACATCGATTGATGATTTGTTATATAAAACCATAGCCAAAACTCAGAAACAAAATAATCATTCACTACTCACTCGTTCATCGCCCTCATCCATACAGTCCATCCTGATCTGCAGCCCATAACAATGCTCTGTCAAACCATTGACGTCACATGGTAGTTGTTCAAACTCATCCTTGTAAGGAAAATTGGCGTCCTGAGGCAGTTTGTTGTTACATGACTTTTTCGCTTCTGTTAATTTCTCTTTGGCATTTGTTTTGGCATGGCCAAGTCTAGTCTCTATACTGTCCAGTGTCGCCTGTAAAGGTGTTATGTTGAGCATAATAACAAGTTATGGCTACTGGATACTGTTGACTATAATGTGGTGCTAGTTTACAATCTTACACTATATCGATCGATTATTTGAAATGCGCCCGTAGACCAAGAGACAGGGCAGTATGAATTACTACATAAGTAATTTATGTAGAAAAATCTTGCACATTAAAACCCTTTAAGAAGTTGTCATTAACGTTTGTGAAAGTCACAAGCTATCTGTTTGGAACACAGCCATGGCTTCGACGCTTCGCTGTCTTTTACGGTTGGCAGTACCCATCGCGGGTTTTACAGTTGATAGAAAGCAGTTTAGATATAGTTTTTAGAATGCCACGGTGATCTCATCTCTAAGCGGATACACTGTACGTATACATTCGTAAGGTTCACAGTTCGCAGTTCACAAGTTCATAGTAAAATTCTTACTAACTTGAACACTTTTGAGCTCATTCTGCAACTCCCTTAATTCGGCCTCTTGCTGCACTATTGCAGTTCTGCTGAAATCCAATTTCACCTGTAAAAAGAATCTAGCATTAAAAAAGGTATAAGCATCTGAAAAAAATTATAGCAGCGCTATGTAGTGACACAAAAAGCTAAGTTATATTTCTGTTCTTAAAGGGAAAATGGTGGTGGTGATTACGGACTTCCGATATAACCACTTCTGTAGTCATCTTGTGTGCATTATGGCATCTCTGTAATGCACTGATGTCAGAAGTATGACTCCACACAACACATTAAGTTGACTAGTGTAGCTGCCTATTTCTGCTGTCAAATACTAAAGTGTTAACATTACTGTGTTCAGGTTTAAAGGATATCCGATGAAATTACTAGTGTAATGAAACTTGTTATTTTAAGCCTAACGGCGCCGAACATTGTCTAATGCCGTCTTTGTTATGAGCGGGAATATCATCCATTTCGAAGTGAGTATTCTGCTCATGTCCAAAAAAGAGATACTATGTAAGTTAGCTGCTCCACCGTAGTGGCAGATAGATATAAATTTAAAGACTAAAAACGAATTATAAAAATAAAATACCTTCACTATCTCCACGTTAATAATTTTCTCTTGCAAACTCCTCATGGTTCCTATAAGCTCCTCGTGGTACTTGCATATCGTCATCACAGAATCCCTTTGTCGCTTTCTGCATAAAAGCTTTTCTCTTCCTATGTCTAGAATAGGCTCGTTTTCTATATCCTGTACTTTCTTCTCTTGCAGACGAATTTGCGCACATATAGTGCGCACCTATGTTGTAATACATACAAATCTCATAAATATGAAAGCGTAATATTCAACAACCTCATCCCATTGATGGGGGCCGTAAGGAACGACTAAAGGATGAAGGTAGCAGGATGGTTATCAGTGTGTCATAATGAGTGAGATGACGCCGTCGGTGTGCACTTTTTAAACCAAACTTTTAGGGTTATCGTTAAGTAGGCGGCCGACTCTACATAAAGTGGTTACAGGGCAGGGAGGCGATGATGATAGGCTGCATAAAAACACCGAAAGGACGAAAAAGGTTCGATGATATAAAAGAGAGAACTTTTTTTGTCTGGACAAGAGTACAAGACCACTTCGTATTAGTACACTAGTAGTTTACTTTTTTTTTGTTTCACGTAAGGGAAATGACTTCGCATACTGCCCTCGCGAGGGCAAAAACACGTTATGTCCGACTTGCACCGACTAAAACCCTCACAATGTTCCACCTTCGTCGCTTTATGGCGGAACCAAGGGAACGCTTTCGCACAACTAAGCGACCCCGCCAGCGCGGGCTGCACCACGCAGCCCCACCTCAGAGGGGAGAACCCCCGCTTTCCACCTCTGTCCACCGGCACACATCCGACATGAGCTCATGGAGCTCACTTGAGACGGTCACCTCGTGCCAGCTTTACTACTCGGGTCGGCCGGGTAGGTTCCTTTTAGCTTCACCGTGGGTAACTAAGCTACAGCTACTGAGCCCCACCGCTACGACAGGCGAGAACCTGTTCGGGGGTAGTCGTTCACCCTAGGCTAACTTAGTAGGCATGGAGGATCCTCTTTATCTTTATATTCAAGCTTTACCTTTTCAACACCATCGTTAATCCGTTTTCGCTTTGTATACAGCTCATTCAAATTAATCTCCAGGTTTGACAATTTGTTATCCATCTCCTGCAGTTTTGCTTTATGGGACTGAGCGGTTCTTTGTTGGTTTGATAGTCTGTAATTTATTATACAAACAGTTTATAGTGTAAGGGCAGAGAGGTGGTGGGTCTCTGTTGCCAGGGACCGTTTAAAAGAGTACCATCGCAGGGCCTATTTCTGCCGCCAAAAAGAGTGCTTTTGCTAGTAAAATTACAGGGGTTCGGGTGCCGAGGCAATATCTTACGTCTCAAGGCGACAAGCGCCATGTGGTGCAGTTTATATCATCCTAATTAGTTCCACATTGTTATGGGCAAGCGTATTTACCGCCATGTGAACGTCTCGCTTGTCTCATCGTTTCGTCGAATACAAATAAAAGAGAGATGACGATGACAGGCAGTACAATATATGCAAGATTCGGTTGATAAAATACACTTACTGTTTGTTGTAATTGTTGATTTGATCCACATCCACTGTGTTGGCCAGGAGCCGGGCTTGCCGTATCTCCACTACTGAACTCGACTTGGCACCGCTGTACGCCGATATACGAATGGTGAATCTATGATTTTCTATAACAACGTTATGGATGTAACATACCATGGTTTCCCCGTGAATTTCCCGCCATAACAGAATTACAATATTCTGGCTGTCAACACAAAAGAGCCGAAATATTCTAAGCCATTGACGTTTAACAACATAGGAAATTGAGGAAACGTGTTATTTACCACGAATAAAAAAAGTTGGTAAAGCATTGAAGTAATTGATCTTACCGGTGAAGAAATATGTTATATTTGCAGGCACCTTCCCACTGTTGATGTAGGTGTGAGTGTCGCCAATAGGTATCCTGTGCACGGAGTATTGTTTGCAGAGATAGCTTATTATAGCATTGGGACCCGTAATCGTGTCTATGAGGTAGGTGTAGAAGCCGAGGTAACTGCAAAAGCACTATATACTATAAAAATAAAGATGGTGCGGGTTGAAACCAGAGCGTGAGATTCCGGTGAAGGAAAACCTCATGATGAAATCAACTTTTTGAAAGAACTTTCGTGTATGTATGACATGCCGTTCGCAATAAGGCAGCGCGGTGGACGAATGGTCGACCTTGCCGTTTTTTACTTTCTTCCTGTAAGAGAAAGTTCTGAGTCCTCAGTAGTGGCAATACAAGACGTAGTTTGAAAAATGTATTAAAAGTTGAATACTTTCGATTCACTAACAAAACTTTAATTTTATTTCTTGATATATTAGCATATAAGCAGCTATAACAAATCTGTTTAGTTTACTCTTCTCCTAAAATGTTTAATATATCTACTGAAACTAATTATTTAACCTCAATTGTGAAATATCTCCTCTTTGCACATTGGAAGTGCCCGAGCTGCAGATTGCATTGACCCTCTTCAGGCCGCCCTCTACTCTCACTTTTTGCAAGAAAAGGTTCATATCCTGATTACATTCGAACGTGAACGCGACCAAGTCGCGAGACGGCACTACCGACTCCAAATAGCGGGCGAATTTTGGATCTGTGAAGTTAATCTGTGGAAAATATATAAAAATTATACCATCTTTTATAAACACAAGACAATTTGGTAGTGCAGCCCATAACAATGAATTGTTAGAAATTAAGATATGGACACCTATCATTTGATAATAATGAGTATATTCTTTTATGTTCTCACTTCAAGCATCATCGGCTCATAGACTGGCTTCTGAAACATCTCTCTGTTTTGCCTCAGCCACATCACCGCGTTGTAGCAATCCTCGCTGTACCCTCGAAGCACTTCCAGACGTTTGACGTCAACGTCCTCCAGGTTGCGTATTCTGTTGACAACAGAAGTTTTTTAAACCCGCTAACATTTTATGCATAGTATCAATTTATCAATTATCTAATATACACAGATGTTACAATCGCTGTTTGCAAAATAAACGTAAACGCTATACGCTTTAACGGGACGCCAGTTCAAATTCCACTAGGAGAGATTCTGGTGAAGAAAAACAATACAAGGATCGACAAGTTTCAAAAACAACAGCATTCGTGGACATAAGACCATTAGTCTAAATAAGTACCACCATCGCCAAACAGTAGTGTGCAAACATTATTTGATTTCCAGTATAAAGGGCGCTGTAGCTAGTGAAATTACTAGGGTAACGAGACTCAACATCCTATGTCTCAGACGACGAGCGTAATGTAGTGCAGTATATATCATTCTAACTGGCGCCATGTTGTTATGAGCAAGTGTATCACTTACTATCAGGTGAACGTCCCGCTCCTCTCATAGCTTTGAATAAAAAAAGGAGACCATGGTTACAGAATATGAATTGATGTAGACAAAAATAATTCAAATAGAGGAAAGGATAAATAGAAACTAAAAAGTAGTAAAATAAAATGTCAATTTAATACAAAATGAGTAATAATGAAAAGATAATGTATTATCTTTTCATTGTTATTTATTAAAGGAATTATTCTGATGATTATATGTCCCCTATAGTTAGTGTTCTTCTTCATCCTGCCCTTTTCCCAACTATATGGAGTCGGCACAGTATGTACTTCTCTTTCACATCCCTCAGCCGCCATATCTGGATTCACACTCTTCTCACACATGTCATCTTTCACACAATTCATCCACACTTTCTTTGGTCTTCTATAGTAAGTATTATCACAAATTTTTTTTACAGAATTTATTCTTTTCTAAAGGGTCTGACAATGAAAATACATTCAAAAGTTAGAATACACTGCACAATGTGTATAATGTATATAATGTGTATCATTTTAAAACTTAAAGTAATAGACCGATGTATCTTATAGTGTTTCAACAAGATCTCATAACTCCATTGCACTAGCTACTCCACCCATCAATTTAAAACACTATTGTTTGGCGTTCAGGCACTACTGAGTTACGTATTATTTGACTACTGCTGAGACCAGAAAGCAACTGCGTGATCGGTTTATGTTTTATTTATATGATGATGTACAAAATTGTAAAATGCTGTAACCCAACCTATTCTGGTACAATCGTATTTGCGGTAAGATATTGTTCTCCAGGTTGTACTGTAGCTCCAGTTTTTGCTTCTTCACCATCTCTATAGCAGCATTAGTTTTCGCGATTGGCTTATGTAACTCTGCTAATTCCATTTTAACTTGACTCTCTGAAATTTATTATTCATTTATACATTATAGTCATCTCATCTACAGCAGATAAATATCCATGTGAGTACATTTATTTTTATAGTCGTAATGAATTCAACACTAAAGTAATTATTAATCTCATATAGATAGATAATACCTTTCAGTGTAGTGCTGTGTTCATCATTCTAAACAGCGCGAAATTATTATCGACAGGTGTATCATTTACCGTGAGGTGAATAACATGTTCATCTTGTAAGTAATTGAAGATATCTAGTAATTAGATAATGAAGTTGTTCTCTATTAGTTAGTGTAAGTGTGACAAGCATTTTCAAATATCTCTTACATCTAGGGTTATAAGTACGTATTTTGTTTTTGAATGAGTGCACCATGATGTCTACTTTATTGTAACTTAATTTCACATAATATTAAATGCTAAGTAAGAAATAACTTATTACCATCTCCAACAGTTTCCACCAAAGCAATTCTGTCAGTTATCAATTTATTCAGCTTAAGTTTAGCTTCATGCAACTCTCTTTCTCTATTTTGTAGATGTTCCAGTTTCTCTTGCAGAGATGCCTCTATGTCTTTCAGAAGGTACTCTTGTTGTCGAGCTGCATTTAGAGTTTCTTTGACATTATCTCTGAGTGTGAGGATTTCTCGGTTCTGTAAATTGTGAAATTGTTTCATAAGTTACAACTAAATTTTTATTTTCTAAATGACTCTGTTTTCTGCATTCAGATGAAGACAAACAACGTCAAATATATTTGAAAAAGCAACAAGACGAGGTGAATGTAACACACTAGTTGCCTTCAGACACTAAATTTTGTTTTATTATCCCAGCAATTTTATTTGGTACAGAACCATTTGAACTGGAACACTACAATGTTTGGACACTGATATTTGGTGGCAATAACTGTTGTGATATCACCAACCTAGACAATCACCAACAACAAAAACCCAAGCACCAATAAAATTTTCTGTTAAGCATAATAAATATTAAGTGGCATATGAAAACATTCAGAACAATGTTCACAGTTTCACATTTCAATTATTACATTCAGTTGGACATACTCTTACTAATTAAATCACATTGTACATACATATACAAATGTTTTATTAAACAACTATATAAAACAGAACATTTCTAACACCAAATTTCTATAATAAATTACTTAATTTCAAGTTAATTATCTGGTTGTCTTGTTAAAATAATTTAATATACTTACAGCAGACAACTTTTCTTCTTCCAATTTTCTTATACCAATTTTTTTCTTGTCGATAATTTCTTCTAAGGGTTCCATTTTGTTTTTATGTATTACAACAAGCTTCATAGCTTCTCTTTTATCATTATTATATTCCACAACTTTCTCCCTCAGCTCCTGATACTCCAACCAGAGTTTCTTTTTCTCACAGATTTGTATTTGTTTCTCTATTTCCTTTCTTTCATTCATACCATCTATTGTGATTTTCAATCTGAAAAATCATCCATTTTATGTTTATTAAAGTTTTGTGTCAACTATTGGCTTATTACAGATACAAAAAATTCCTTCATACATTTACGGAGAAAACTTGAGATATTTCCTGATAATAAATTACCTCTCATTTAGTCTTATTTGTTCCTGTAGCAACTGGACATTATTTTGTTGTTTAGTTGACAATCCTCGTTGCTTATTCCTAATGTCAATCAGTTCATCAAGTTGTGCTACACTCTGCTGGCCTCCAACTGCAGACAAGGTACTGCGAAGTAACTCTTGTGCATTCAACTTAGAAAAATCTTGCACCCTATCCTGTGGAAGTAACTGGCAAAGATTGTCCACCTGAAAATTTTAATAATGGGGCTTGATTATATTTAGTATATAAAGGTTACAAAATTCTGAGCTAAAATGACTGTATAAAACTATTTTTTGTTTTGAGTAATCAAGTAAATAATTAAAGCCAAATAGTATCAAGTCTTACGCATTACATGCCTTTTAGTTAGTTTGTTTTAATAAAAGAACATTCCATTCTAGGCCATTTATTATTCATTTCTCTGGCTTAGTAGAGATTAATGAGTGTCATACACTGATCTATCTTGGGTTACAGTATGACATATTTTACATTTATTTATTTCACTGTTTCATGTATTTATTTCACTTTCTATCTAAATAACTTAAAATGTTTTCACATGTATAACAACAAACTATATACCTACATTGTGGTATAATACACTGATTAAGTAATTAAAACACAGGGATGTATAATTATCTAGCAGCACTTATATGGTCAACATCTAATGTTTATGTGTATTCAATATAATTTTTAGTCTGTTGATGCAAATAAAATTTCTGTCAATATTACCTGTATATTCAGTGAGGCTATAAGCTCTTGGACCTGTTTTTCCTTAACTGTTTTATGATCAATAGACCATGTGGATACATCACTGAGGTTAAAGTTTCTTGTTATGATGACATTGCGTTTTCCAGACTGTTGGTACAATTCTATCTCTATTGCACCCCGGTCACAGCCACTCCTGACATACTCTGATATCTGCAAAAAGTCAATTATCACAATATACTTTTACTTTATAATAAATTTGAAGTGGACATCGTCATCATTTGGTGCCCTCTTCAAACTGGAGTTTGGTGATCTGCTTGAGAAACCCAATTCCATCCTCAGGTATTCTTTTTAACTGATTGTATTTAAACCATCCGGTCTACTCCTTTATGTTGTGAAATCATTTCATGTTGTCTACCAGGTGCATGTTTTCCAGGGATTTTGCTCTCCAGGATCAAACTTGGGAACTCATAAAGGGATCCTTTTTAAAGATGTCTGAAAAATGCCACTTCTTTGCTTGACGGTTGTCATCAGCATATGTTTGCAATTAGCTCTCTTAAGGACTTGAGCATTGGAGACAAACTGCTCCCACATGATCTTAAACATTTGACAGAGTCCCCTCACCTCAAATGCTTGTATTCAACAACAACATTCCTTTTTAAAGTCCATGTCTCACAACCATATAAGAAAACTGACCAAACATAACATTTTAAGATGTGGAATGGTATGGAAAATGGTATCTTGTGGTCGCATAATATTTTGGAGATTCTATTAAAAGCATTTTTAGTTTGTTCAATTCTACTATACATTTACTAATACATTTTATTTCTTCCACATAACAAACATTACTATATTTCAGCTTTCTCTGTTCCAAACACATTGCCATAATATGTGATGCAGATTCATTTCATTACACACCTCACAATGAGGTGATTACCTCTTGAATCCGAAATTTGAAGTTATTAAAGAAATTCATTAAAAAAATAATAAAATACATCATTTGAGACAGACAACGCTGGTGCTCTCTTGTGTCAGAGGGCAAGACTCATTTTGGTTCACTGCGCCAGAGTAGTAATTAGTAGTAGTAATAACATTTTAAAAATAAAAAAATATTTGTTAATATACTATTTAGAAATATATGAATAAAAGTGAGTAGTAAATATCATCTACTTAACTATTAGAAATATCTCTGTGAAAAGTGTACTAACCTTTTTGGCTCGTCCAATAACACTTGTTTTTCCACATAGTCCCAAAATAATAGCGCATACAAAAGTCGATTTTCCAGTTCCATTTGGACCGATAATTAAATTTAATGATTGGCTCGGAAACAATACGACTTCTTTATAGGTGCTGTAAGAACAGTAGAAACAAGGTAGAAAAATAATTTCATCCATTGGATTTCATATGGCGCGCAAAAACTTACACAAAATTTTCTAGGGCTATTCTGTAAATACAACCCGCCTTCGCGCCATCGTTATTAAACACTTTTGACATTCTTTTATTTTAATAATAAATAAATTTTATACTATGTAAAGTAATTTCCTTAAATAAAAAATATGAAACATTTAAAAAACTGACATGCTAACGTAGTGATTTCTCTGTGTACTATAAGAAATTACAAAAATACCATAGAGCATAATATTTTTTTTAAACGTTAGGAATAGATTTAAGTTGCGAAATAAACACAAAACGTTACTTATAAAGAGTTTTAAAAGACAAAATATATATAATATAATATCAAGATAATATAAAGGTTTCCTATAGAAAATGACAATATAAAACAAATAAACGTAAAAGCATTTTTAAAATGTATTTATTACCTACAGTGTTAACATGAATTTTTTATAATTCGTAAATCATAGAGTTCTAAAAAAATAATCTTTAGGCACTGAAACTCTGATTTATTAGAGTAGTAATTTAATTCCTTTTGAAATACTTTACAAAATGACAGTGATTACAAACAATGACGAAAATTAAATAAATTTTAAAATTAGTCACATTAAATAATATTCAATAATTATACTCTTTTGTGCATGATGTTTACAGGACTTCTTGCAAAGTAACCCCAAAAAGTTAAAAGGTATGTTTCTATTTTGCTCTTAATAATTTAGTTAACTTCTTAAAAATCTTTTACTCTTTACTTTATTATTTTATATTGAATAAAACAACAGCAATGATTTTTACAATTATAGTTTTTCTAATGGCAACTTATGGAAAGAATTGACGAATAGTAACGCCGTACAGAAGGCAGCCAAACAAACTGACCCGGGCCGATGTGATAGTCGCTCCCTTGTTAGCAGATTTGTGCGTCGTTATAGTTTTTATTTTCATGTTTTGTGTATGAAAATTATGATAAAAACTAAATTTCTTGAATGAATACGTGGTTATTTCATCAACAATTCTAATTAGTTTAACGGCTACTATTATTTATGCAATATAAAGCAACGATACAGCGTTATTATTCCCCAATCGCGATTAATGGAGGGTATTCTTGTTTATAAATATTGATTTGTTGTAACATCATAATTTGAACCGTTTTCATTGTGTTTGCATTGTGAAATGTAGGAATTTGAACGAGTGCAACGAGATCTTTATCGGGCAATGCAACAGTTGGATACGCGTTACAGCGCGACCATAATGTACTGTAAGAGGTGAATCGCTCGTGTTTCTTGTGTTGTATTGTGTTGTTATTTTGACAATGGAGGGAACTACGGAGAAGGATTGCTCTCCGCTATGGAACCTGTACCAGCAAATCGTATCGGACATGAAGGTATGTTAGAGCTAATTATTCCGCCGATGCCACTTATTTAAATTCACGCTGTATTACATTTTTATTCCATACGTATAAAATTGGTTGCTAAAAATGTCTTACAGCTGTATAATTTCAATGGTTTTACGTTTCTTTATCTATAACGTAACGTGTATAAATTGTTTATACACGTTACGTTATATTAAAAGCACATAATACAAACAAAAGCACAAACATATTTTACAAAAAAGCACAAACATATTTTATATTAAAAGAAATTTGATTTCAATATATTTTTTTATGTAATTATCTTATTTCAGAGTGTTATTGACACAAAATCATATCGTACCGTTATTACACATAACATTACAAATATTTTAAGGGAATATAATGACTAAAAACTTATTTTGTAAAAAAAAATTGCACGCAAGCCTGTTACCTTTGTGTTACGGTTTATGATTTTGTATATAAATATAAATATTATAATTTGTGGAGTACAAAGTATTAAGAATTTCATTTATTACTTAAATCTCAATAAAACAGGGATCAATAAATTTAATTTAAAATAGTCCTACAGGTATTACAGTAACGCTTACTTCAGCTATCAAATAGTAGTGTGCAAATATTACTGTTTCAGATTGAAGGCTATACTGGCGCTGAGTAATTAATATAATTAGCGCCTTATTGTTACTGGCAGACGTATCATATATCATCAGGTAAATGTCCACTTACGTCATCGTTCATCAGTGATTGTAAGTGATACGCCTGCTTCTAACAACGTGGTGCTAGATAGGATGATATACACTGCACCACATTCCGTGCGTCGCATTGGCACATATGTTAAGTGTCGTTTCCCCAGTAATTTAACTAGCTCCAGCGCCCTTCATACCCGAACACAAGTACTGTTTGGTGGCAGAAATAAGCGCTGCGGTGGTACTTATTTGGACGGTCTCCGACTTTAGAGACCAACCACCAGTTGACGCGAGGTCCAATTGGGGTACATGAAAATTATATTGGTGATGGCCGAAACACGGAGACGGAAATAAGTTAAAGCGGTCAACTTACATAAACATTGTTATAATGTATTATGTCTACATTACGTAGTTTAAAATAATTTGCTAAGATACTAAAGAATAAAAAATAGAGAGATAGAAAGAGATAAATAAATAGTATACAATATTAAGATTGACAATAGAGAGAGCTTACTAGAAACCAGACGCGTATTTAGAACTAGATTTGGATTAATCATAATGAAAATTGTCTAAAATCTATATTGGGCTAATAATATCAATTTGTCACCATGTTTATTGTCAACGAGGCCGGAGGCGGTGAAGCCTGGCTTGCCCAGATCATCTAGCTTTCATGTATGTCTGTTGGAGCGTAGTAATTATGGCAGCAGTTTAATAATTTGAAAGTGGTAGCTTACTACGCGGATTTCTTACCACTTGACTGAAAACTTTATATCCGGTAATCTAGTGCATATTTCATGGATGAGTGTTTGCTGTCTCCGATCCGTTCTGATCATGACGTTATCATCCCTCATCTATTTTTTTAAGTAGCGTTTATATTTCCATAATAAATATTCAATGGTAGTTCAGTATGCAGCAGACAATAGCTGATTTACGCATTCCTGAGATGTTACAACAATACTATTAATTGAATACGTGTATAAATACTGATCGGATAGATTTGTTTTATTGTATCTACAGCAGTCACCAGAGTAAGGTGAGGACACAGTGTATGGAGTGATGTACAGACGATCCTTGTTTTTGCACTAATATTTTTTAGGCAACGTCAAGGGTAACGAGAGACGGTTGTTGCCCGCGTGTAGGAATACGTAATTGATTTGATACATCAACGTTCTAGGATATTTGTAATATGACTATGTTTTGGATCATCATATCAGGTTTGATAGTCCACAAACCCTTGAAAAAGATACAAATTCCTACCAAGGATGATTCGCGAAGCTATTCAAAATGAAAAACCTAATTTCAATAGAAATATTTCAGTAATACTACTAACATGGGATCCCGTTAATAATAAAATTAAATCAAATACGAAACGCTAGAAATGCCTGAAGTCTTCAAGATAGTGAGCTCATGCTGTGTAGATCGGATTGAAAACTATAATTAAAAAAAGCTTTAGGTACGCCGTGATGGCTATGATGTCAGAACATGAGCCTTTTTTTTTTAACGTGGGAGCGCATACCCGTCCTCGCGAGGCAAGGTTATGTCGGACTTGCAGCGACTAAAACCCCCACGATGTTCCACCTTGTCGCCTCATGGCGGGGTTACGGGAACGCTTTCGCACGATCCGCGGCCCGCCGGCGTTGGCCGCTTATGCAGCCCCACCTCGGGAGGGAGGGAAGAACCTTCCCTTTCCACCTTCGTAGGGGCACACCGGAACACGCAGCGCGCCCCCTCCTCGGCCTCTTGCAGTCGCGTGGGCAACGGATTCCTCCGAACCCGTCTCCCAGAGGCCATGGGAGCCAAAAGAGAAAACTCTCCCGGCTAACTGCGGCTGATCCGAAGTTGGGTCCGCCGCCACCCGTTAAACTGCCGCGGAAGATAGAGAGAGCGGCGCATTGCAATACCGACACTCCTCTTCCACCGCTGCCCCACCGCCGCCGCATCAGCGGTGCGGGCACCGTTTAGTCGCAGAGGGTACTCCCTCCGCGACTGCACCTCGGCGGTGTGAAACCGCCCCTGCAGCCTCCGGCGCGCATCTGTGGTGTGCTCCATGAACAGGAGCTCTAACTTGGAGCAGCAGCCGCCCCGGGCCGGCACTACATCTCGGGCCGGCCGGGTAGGTTCCTCTTCGCTTCACCGTGTGATCGCTCCACGGCTACTGAGCCTCTCCGCCACGACAAAGCGGGATCCTGTTGGGAGGAGAACATGTGTCTGCTCGGTTCTCTTATAACCATGATTTCTGCATTTCTCAGAAAGTGGGAATAATGAAATATTTATATAAACGCGATAAAATCCCCAAAATTAACACTAATCTGTATATATTAGACATTTCCACCTATGTAAAGATTCTTCATAGTATCTGGAATCATAAGGCCCAGAGACTTGAAGTTTGGTAGGAATATTCCTTTAACCGAAGAAAGGTCAGCTAAGAACGTATTTTAAAAAATGTTACCCTCTAAAAGGGGTTTAGGGGATGTTAATAACGGTAAGGGTCCCAGGGGGCGGGGAGTTGCCGCTAAATTTCAAAGCTAATTCTATAGCACGGCCAGCAAAGCGGGCGGGGACCAGCCAGTTAAATATATGACCTAAAAATCAGTTGCATTGAAAATATCGTTTCCTATTTTTGTATAACAGCTTCATGTTCATGACATATTTGTTCACAGACCGAACTTTGAAAGTACGGATATGTATAAATTGTGAACTGGAATGAAAATATTCGAGTTTCGTTTTCGAAATTTGAGGCAGAACCGGCCCGAAAACAGACTGACAATGTTTTTTCCAACGCACCGTAGTTTTTAATGTCTATTTTTATTTTAAGTAACTCAATTCAAAAATAGTATCCAAAGTAGAGCAGATTTTAAGTTAAAAATATATAGAGAGTAATCTATATATATGCAATAAAAATGAGATTTATTTGTACACCAAACACGCAAAAACTAGTGAAAGTGTATTCGACGCGGAATAATCTGTATATGGTTATAGGCTTTTTATTTTTTAATCTCATAGATCCTTCATCATTTTATTTCTAATTAACTTTTATAAACATTCTCGTTGCTTATTATTTATGCGGATGTTATAGTAAAGGTTGCTATAGAAAGTCATTTGCGGTTGCGGTTGCTCTCAAGGAATATTTCAGACAAATTTCACGTCTATTTCTATATTACGGCCAGCAAAACAGACGAGGAACAGTTAGTTATAATATAAATGGAAAATATCAAAAGGGTTGACTTTTGTTATTAATGTATGTGTTTGGGGTTACAGGTTTGAAACAATTGTCGAACGTTAGTCGTAAGACACCTGTTGAACTAATTAAGGAAATGTTAAGTATTTATTGCATAACTTAGATATAGTTTTTCAAATATTTGACTTACACCTATAAATGCATGTTGTACTGGTGATAGCTCCTATTATTGATGAGAGGTCTGTGACGCCGGAAACCGTCTAGATAGGTACCACCGCAGCTTGTATTGCAGCCGACAACAACATTTGTATATAAACATTACCGTGTTCCGGTATAAACTGTGTTATAGCTAGGTAATGAGTTATAACATCTTATGTCTCAAGATATCACGAGTGTAATAATATGATGCAGTGTATATCATCCTGACTAGCGCTACATTGTTTAGGGCAAGCGTATTATTTATCATCAGGTGAACATCTTTCTCGTCTCATCGCTTCATAAAATACAATAAATACATTTCAAAGAGAACAGAAGAAAGCTAATGTATTATTAAATAGATGATATATTACTATTCATATTTCCGAGTATTTCATATTGAAAGTGTTTGAATTTTATACAGTGTTATTGCTTATATTTATGGATCACAAATTACCTCAAACCAATGGCTACATTCGTTTTTTTTTTATTTATATCTAATTTTTCCTTATATTATTATTCATGGCTTTACCTTATCCCATTATTTACAACATTTACAAAATATTCACTACTAATTTATATAAATTTTTGCTTATTATTAATTTTTTACATTGTCTATACTTATGCTATTTATTTATCTAATATACACAGATATACACAATGTTATTGTGTAGATATGGATAAAGTAACATTTATTTGTATTTATTTCTATTGTTCACTATTTTACATATTTTTATAAAATAATTTATTAATTTATTTCTAACCTGTCTTAAGCCTGTCTCTTGCTCAAAGTCATACCTTAGACATCTATGTATAGGACACTCCGTCAGCAAATGAGGAACCGTTTCCTCCACGGCGTCATCACATTTGCACTACGGGGTCTCTCGACACTTGAAACGGTTCAACTATTGGGAGGATCCTCCGTGGCCACTGAATATCAGGATTAACAGTCCAGTTGGCCGGAGCTTCCTAATTAACTGATGTCTCTGCTGCTTTAGGAAAAAATAACTTAGTGATGGACGCGGTGCTGCCCTCGCTGCATCGGGTGCTCCATCTCGCAATTGAGGCATCTCGAAGCAAATGTTTAACATATGATACCGGGCACTGGACATGATCTGGCTTCCTTCTGATGGTAAGAGCAGCCAGCTTGGCTAATTCATCAGCACTCTCATTACTAGGAAACCTCGCGTGAGCTTTTACCCAGAACAAAGACACGTCTTTGCTCTCGGTAGAGGCCCTCCGCAAACTCTCCCTGACCACCACGGCAAGAGGATGAAGCGAGCCATGATTCGTAACAGTATCGAGCGCGGCTTTAGAGTCATTGTACAAATCATAGCTCGCTTCCATCCTCCTGAGGAGCATTTTGGTTGCTTCACATATTCAGGAGTTCCGCCTGGTAGACTGTGCAGTACACGTACAGACATAGCTTCCGGTATTGGACCTCGACCTCACTTTTCTATATGAAAAGTGAGGCTCCAACCTTACCCTCAAGCTTACTGCCGTCGATATATATATATATATATATGTTCACCGCCTGCACGTTGTTCTCATGCACAGAATTTTGTTCTACCAAACATATAATTAAGATGGCTACATTCGTTACAGTTGTGTGAAAAATTCATATTATTTACTTTAATGCTTTTTAACGTAATTTTTAAGACGAATCTATTAGGCCAAAGGGACAATGCCTTTTTTTTTTTTTGTTTTACGTGGGGGAAACACTCGTCCTCGCGGGGGCAAGGACGAGTTATGTCGGACTTGCACCGACTAAAACCCCCACGATGTTCCGCCTCATCGCCATGATGGCAGGGTCATGGGAACGCATGCACTCAACCGCGACCCTGCCGGCGCTGGCCGCTTGCGCAGCCCCACCTCTGGAGGGAGGGATGAATCCTCCCTTTCCAGGGCGCGCCGGAACATGCAGCGCGCCCCCTCCTCGACCTCATGCGTGTGCGGGCGACCGGTTCCCCCGAACCTGTCGCCCAGAGGCCATGGGAGCCACTGGAGAAAACCTCTCCCGGCTCCCCGCGGCGGAGAGATGTTAGGCCCGCCGCTACCTGTCAACGGCCGCGGAGGATAGGGAGAGCGGCGCATCTCAATACCGGCACTCCTCTTCCCCCGCGGCCCCACCGCCGCCGCATCGCCGGTGCGACACCGGTTGGCCGCAGAGGGTACTCCCTCCGCGACCAACCTCGGCTGCGAGGGGCGGTATGAAACCGCTCCTGCAGCCGGCCGCTAGGGCAGCACACAGCCGCCCGTGCGGCCCCCGGCCGCTCCGGTGAGCTCCAGTTACCCCAACCGGTGCTCGAACCTGGAGCGGCCGCTTCGGCCAGCCCTTCGCCGCGGGCCGGCCGGGTGGGTTCCACTTGGCTTCACCGTGTACCGGACCACGGTTACTAAGCCCCTCCGCCACGACTAGGCGAGAACCCGTTGCAGCGGAGGGACAATGCCTTAGCATTATATAAATTCTAGCTGTTCCTCGCCTGCTTTGCTGGCTCCAATATAAAATTCGACTTGAAATTTGTCTGAAATATTTCTAGAAAGCATCCGCAACCGCAAAAGATTTTCTACAGCAACCGTTACTATAGCATCCGCATAAATAATAATAAATGAAAATGTTTATAAAGGTTAATTAGAAATAAATTGCTGAAGGATCTATGAAATTGAAAAAATAAATAGCCTGTAACCATCTATAAATCATTTCGCGTCGATTGGTCATGTTCCCATGTCGATACGTCAACTAGTTTTCACGTGATTAGGTACGCCCTGATGGCTGTGATGTCAGAACATCAGTCTCCGGTCCTCTTGTAATCAAGATTGCTGCATAGTACTCGGAACATAGGGATAATGAAATATTTAAACGCGATAAAATCCACACTATATATATACACATACTTATTGTCGGATAAATGTGTAATGTTTATGTATGATATTTACTATAAACGGTAGATGATAAGTAATGACCTCCATTTTTTTACTCGAGCAGACGAACGACGTATTCATTTGGTGGTAAATGTGACTACTTATAACAACGTAGCCCCAGGTTAAGATTATATACACAACACCACATTGTGCTCGTCGCTTCGATACATAAGATGTTATGTGTCGCTATTCCAATAATTTCTCTTACTGATAATGCCCTTTAAACCGAAATACCGTAATGTTTGCGCACTGTTGTTTGACGAGCGAAATAGGATTTGTGATAGTACCTATCTAGACCTGCCACCAGTTTTATATAATTTATGGTTTTAACAGTTAATTTCGTTGTACAACTCATTCCTCATATGTAGCTGAGATGTGTAAATAGGGAAAAAAAATCACAAATTTCAATTTTCTTGTGTGAATGTGTCTGGTATAAAGATAGCATAAAATTTTTGTATTTCAATTTTTGCTTTTTCAAAAAACAATATTAAGTTAGTAAAGCTTTTTCACTTAATAAATGCAAAATATACAACGTTGCAGTCCTTAATATTCCAGGTCACTCAGAACTGCGTAAATGTAAATTGACGTCCGTCCAACACTGGATTATGCATCGAGCTGTGCCAACTTGGATATAAGCTCTAAATAAATGCATGAGATTCATTAAACTTGTTCTGGTATTTGTTTCAGTTATTATATAACTTTACCACTGTATAGATTGGTTAGGTACACAGGTACTATACACTATAGACCAGCTATAGTTAACTTTCGGCCTCGTGTTACTTTCTTTCATAATTGTGCCGATTACAAATGTTATAATATATTGTATATATAATGAAACTGTTCATCGTTCTATAAATCTGAAGGAATCGCGAAAACCTATGAAATCAATAAGTAAATTTTATTTTTTGCGCCTTGCGACGTTATGGCTAACATGTTTGATGCCTCTATAAAAAACTTTGCGTACCAATTAGTATAGACTGTTACTCTAAGTGCCATGTAACATGGATGCGTTTTGGAAATTTCCATATTACATTCAGATAAGAGTAATTTTTTTGGTGTTATTGAAATATGTTTGAGATATCGAAATATTCATTGACTCATCATGAAATCTCCGAAACTGTTAGACGTAAACAAACAACTCAAAATATGTTTGATATATTACTTCTGCTCTTTAGAGGTCAGCTTAGAACGGATTTTATAAAATCCTATCCCTAAAGTTAGTTGCGGGGGTGTTACGGTCAGCAGAGTGGGTGGGGAATAGTGATAATATATTGAACATAGTTTTTTTTTATTGTATTTGAAAAAAGCGTTGAAATTGGACAAAATGAATGTGATGTTGAACTCCATGTGAAGTAAGAAATATGGCTTGGTTGAAACGTCTTTACCCTTTACCCCATACCTCACACGAAAAAATGTTAAAATTTAAACCGTCGGTTTAAATATATTTTCAGTCGTTAATAATTTTATACAGTTATTTCAACCATGGAACAAAAACTTACATGAATAAATCGTATTGTCAGTATTTTTCTATAGTACCAAACGCTCTGTGTATAAGCATAGCGATCGGTTTTAAATTTTTAATAGTACATGAAGCTTTTAAGGTAATATTATTATTAGTGGAGAATATTCTTACGGCAGCTGTTTAAGCAGTAGCAGTGTCACTGTACAAGCAGAATCGCTTGGTACACCAGAATAAAGCAATGCTGTGAACTATAATTATTGATTCGTGGTCGTTCGTCTGACTCGTCGTTGTAAGTATATGTAAGTATAACACAGGTAATAAGGTACTTTTTATAAGGTTATTTTTGCGCCACCCTATATATTGTACTGAAACGAATAAGCAGACTTTTTTCTGGTGGTAGGACTCTTGCCGGAGACCGTCTAGGTAGGTACCAGCGCAGCATTCTCAGGCTAGTAAGAATTGGACTAAGGTAAGCCCTGCCTGTCGTAGACGGCGTCTAAAAGGATCTAGGAGTTTCGCGGGCCTTAAGGGTGGGGACCCATATCGCTCAACAAGCGAACCTGCTTGGGACAGTATATGGTTCAGCGATGGTGCGTAGGAGAATTAGGCTCCTCCTCAGAGACGTGTAATAGAAAGTGTAGAAGGCTACCGGTGCGTTCTATAAGAGATCCCGGAGCCTCTCCGAATGCACTGATGCAGACCACCGAGCGGTTTGAAGGGTGCTGTAGCTAGTGAAATTACTAGGGTTACGAGACTACATGTTATGAACCATGGCGACGAGCACAATGCCGTGCTTTGTACATCGTCGCAACAAGCAACATGATATCGATGTAAGATATTTTTGTATAATTTAGCGACGAGACGAGTAAAGGACGTTCACTGAGTGGTAAGTGATACGTCTGTTCATAGCACTAGTTAATTAAGATGTTTACATAGCGTCATATTTCGCTCATTGCCTTGAGGTATAAGATAGTACCCACCTACTTTTGTCACATTGACTGTCGAGTTTACTTTTTCACTATAAAATTATGATTATAAACGGAGGCTTATAAAACAAGAAGTTTCTACAGAAAATAGACGGTAAATCGATTTTTTAAATAGTCTTCACCAAGGATCGTTTTTTATAAATTTTTGCATCGAATTCAACGTGATTATTTTATTATTAGATTCTCTATGTTATTACTTCTTTCAAAAGCAGAACGTCGAGACCTCCCACTACGCTAAGTGCGGGTTGGCGGATGTCGGATGTTGGATTCCTCCTTTTGTTCATTGGACGGTCAAGCTCAGAGAGGTTCGAACTCACGCCTCCTTGAGACGTGCAGTTCGTAGTTCGGTCGCAATAACAAATTGACTATCACGTGAAGTCCTTTGTCAATATGCCATATGAAAAGATATATACAAACACGTTTTTCTTTATTAAGATTATTCCAATCAAAAACCGCTTAACCACGACCACAATGTCCTAGTCCCACTTAATCCATCTTTAGTAATTACGATGATTGACCTTACTTCAATGTGTATGTAAAAAAATCAAGCACTATGTTATATAAATTATTTTGGAGATAATTTTGTTGAAGTTAAAAACATTTTAGTATAAAGGTTATCTAGCAAATAAGTTCAAGTGTACTCATAACTCAACCATTGTCTCCGTATTTGATTTTGTCGGTCTTTTAGAAGCATGTCTTAGTGTTAAACGTTTTACTACCGTATGACTCGGTGTTAGAGTATACTTCACTGGTATTCCGGCTGTTATGAGTTGACCTCTAACAGCAATGAATTGAATGAAGCGAAACAATAGTCTCCCCGCTTAAATTAATTTGTATTACACAACCGATATTTGCGACAATCAAATATTCACGTTATTTGATTTATTAATGACATCATTTATATTCTAAACCAGAACACTCCTTAATACAGTTTCTTTAGTGCTTCATTCTTATAGACACGTGTAACGCTTACTACTAGATTAACAAGAGGATATGGGGGTTGAATACCATGTACAACAGGTAAGTTAGTTCAAGCGACTGTCCCGACCTCTGAGAGGTACTACGAGCAAGGATGTCTAGACTTTCTGTGATATTTATAAAAATGTAACAAATATTGCGTAACTTACTGCAAAGCTATTTGATTACATTGTAGTAAATATATTAGTTATCAAGCCGTAATATCCATAAATTACTTCGTACGAGTTTGTAAGGCATTATATGCTATGTAGGTATTTATTGTGATTCTTAACTAACTGCTTCAGTGGAGCAGTAGTTAACACGTTTGTTATGTGAATCGTATGTATTTAGTTCGATTTCAGAAAACAAGTGGTTAATGATGGAAACCTACTTAATACCAATACTAATTTGTACATAACATTGCTATGTTGAGGTCGATATAAATAGTTACTGAATATAGTACAGTAATAGAGGAGCACGGAGCACGCCTTACCATCTTTGGCCACATTGGTTACTGTTCTGATGAGGATCATAAAACTTTGATTTATTCCTTAGCGACAAATTAAAACAAACCATAAAGCGTTAAATGGGCTACAAAGTATCGTGCGTTTAACAAGTTTTGATTAGTTTGGCCAAATTGATTACATATAGTGAGTGACGTCACACCGATACTTAGTGTTAAGGCCAAGTCAATGTTATATTATTAGTTATATCTCAACCGTTTTGTAATTTAAGTTATCTTGAGTTTATCTCTGTGATGTACAACACATAAACATAAAATTTAAATACTATAATTCTCAATCGATGTAGTGCTAGTCAGGATGACAAACACAATGTGGTGGACATTGTATTTAACTTCATTGCATTAATATTTTCACTAGTTACAGCAGCTTTCAAGCCAGAACACAGTAATACCATAGTAAATGATTCCCAATTCTAATCTCAGCATGTTTATCAATACAAAACATTTCATTTTACAAAATTTTATATACAGTTTGATTAGTGAAAGATTTCTTTTTTTTTGTGTCAATACAAATAAACCAATGTAATATTAATAGCCCAGCATAAATATTCGCGTGCGTGATATAAAGATTCGTAGCGTTTATGTTTCGGGTTGTTCGTGTAATGTTTATTACCGGAGCTAATCGCGAACGGCGCTGCGCCTTAACAATGCGATACCAAAACGGCCGCTTTTTACGTGTAACAGTGGAATAGCAGGCTTCGCGCTCTATTTAGCGTTGTACACCAGCGTTAACTACTCGTGTTACACGCTACTGCGGCCGCGGCGTCAGCGACAGGAAGTGAAGCGATAGTTGGACGTTTTGCCCACTAAAGTTCTTTTTAACAATGGCAAGATAACACAAGTGAACAGCCCAGGTCGCTAGCTTCGCGTTTCGTTTGCTTCTACTTCTCATTAGAAGCTATCTCGTTCATTCCACCGCCGAGAGTTTACGACACAAGTAAAAGTCAGAGAAAGGTTCCAGGCCCGTCTTCAACATCCGATTAAATTCTCCAGTACAACAAACGTCTATACACACAAAATTGAAAACCAACCGCCGGATAACTATACTACTAATATAAGAAGTAGTAAAATTTAGATTTAAATTATATAGCCCACGGACTCCGGCTCCCCGAGCCCAGTATCCCACATCTGAATAGCGTCACTATACATCATAAGAGAATAGAGTTGGTTATCTCATGCTTATCTCAAACTTCTATGCACGAAAACTATTTTCATTTATTTATAAGCAATAATAAGATTTAATATATATTGTCAATGGACAATATATTGTCCTGTTATCTTTTATCTTATTTACACATTATTTCACTTACTACATTCCCTATAATATTTCCTAGTTTGTTAATTAGTTTTCTATGGGTTATCCTGCAGCTTCTTACAGATTAATTTTGTACAATTATATAAAATATCGTAGAATAACTATGTAAATATTAAAAATTAGCCTCTGGATAAGAAAAGTAAAATAGAAGATTTGTCCGAATCAAATATTTATTGCAACATTTACTAAGACGTAACAAATCATATAACAAATTTGCTTCTGGTGCGAAAATCATAGAAAGTTCCATAGCAGTCAACTTTTTCATCAGAACATATTTAAAGAACCAGAACTTAAAAACGACATCTGAACTTATACAGACATCTTGTACATTAAATGAAATTTTGAAACTACCTTCAGATTTTTAATTATACCTAATACACTAGTACAAGTCAACTTAAAAATAAAAACACTAATATAATTGGTCATTTGAGAGTTACATATGATGGCGCAGCCTTTTTATTCAACAAAGCGACGCGGCGAGCGGGATGTTCACTTGATCGTAAGTGATACGCTTGCCCGTAAGTGCGTAGCGCCATTTAGGATGATATACACAGCACCACATCGCGCTCGTTTATTTTACGCATAGAACCCAGTTACCCAAGTAATTTCACTAGCCATAGCGTCATTCAAAACGGAAGACAATAATGTTCGTACGCTACAGTATGGGTTGATTGAGAAGCGAATTAGTTTTCTCAATCTGATCGCCAAAGTTCAGTTTGAAGAGGGCACCTAATTATGATGATAAAGACTGTACTATATGACATTAAAAAAAAAGCACTTCTGTTCATCTATTAGCTCATATAATATAAGGACATATATCTTGCCTGTTGTGGTCAGAACCAACATCCCTTCCGAGGTGTTAACGATCGGTTACTTTCTAAGTTATAATATTGCTGCGAATGTGCCTGCTTAAGATCCATTTTATACTTAGTTTACTGGCTCCCTAGAGTGTCTTCCGTTAGTAGAAAATGCTTTTTAACTTTTAAGCCGTATGATAAGTAGTCTCTCAGAGTTTAACTTATGGAATTGTGTGTGTGACTGTGGGTGTGTGGGTAAGAGGGTAGACGGTGAAACGCAATTTATAAACCCTATTAACGTGATGGTTTCGCTTTTACGTCTAAATTATCTTGGTAAATACAATTTCAAACTTCATATATCAAATGGAATTTTTAATTGAAATTTTAAACGCTGAATAATGTTTAGGAAAAGTTAGAATTACAAATCAAATATCTCTGTCGACATCACTATAATGAGATTGAAAGGATATCATTAAAACGGTACATCATTAAAAAATTGAGTTCCTGTTTTCGAAGTTTTTGTATTTTAAATATCTATTTCAGTATAGCGTTTCATCCTGTTGTAATAGTGATAGCAAGGCTGCTCAAGTTTTGCCTTGATTTTATTACTTCCCTGTCGTGCCTGATAAGTCTGATACCTTGAGCAGTTTTCTACTTCTCTCTTTATTTTGTCTCTGTCTTACGCTTGGCCTGGTGTACGAATATGTTAATAATCTCCGTCATCTGGTCGGTTTAACGTCACAGCTCTTCATCCACACGATGTCTTGCCATGCCATCGTGCGGATGCCAGTCATGCTAGTAACGACAAACTTTCCATTGAAGATCATATTCAGATGTTTGAAATAAATTGTATTTTAATTATAAAGTCCGAATATGAGGCAGCCTTCCAGTGACCTTTAATCGCGCTAAAGGTCGCACGATATTGAATTTTCCACTCTGTCACGCTATTAAGCTACGTTTATAGTTAAATAGTTGACGTTATAAATAATACGTTGTAACTAATAAAGCGGTTCTCATAATGAGGTCAGGATTTTTTGTTAAAATATATAGTTTCTGTCAAAATAAGAAAGTAATAAATCGTCTTAGCAACAGTCAAGTTTAAATTGGTATAACGATTTGGTTAAATTTTGATTAACTTAACTAGTGTACTATCAAATGATGATCCGGTAAATAAATGTTTCTCTCTCTCATTTTCCATTAAACGTAAATACAGCGTATATGTATGTTAATATGTCTCATCCGTTTATGTAAACTAAAATCCATTAATCATAATAGTTATGTTTTTCAAGAATCGAAATAATAAGCGTAAATAAAACCAAATCAAATAATATGATAACGTTTATGTATATATACATTATAAAATACTTATTCAGGTTTGCTTTATAGGCCGCCAATGGTAGCAATTTAATTCTCATACATCTTGCCTTGTGTCTTGTTGCAAAAATCTCATCTTTTACAAATAAGGAAATCGTAATTTTATAAAGATAGGTCTTTAAAATTCCTTTCCCAGTTAGTATGTACTTATATACGACAGTATTTTTTGTTCATTTCGTCTCCGCTCTCGTTAGCCCTAGTAACGGTACAAACAGAACCAGTTGCGAGGCCCACTGCAGCCACCGGTACTTGGGAACTGGGCCGCTGTTCATACAATGTATATCACTTTTATGATAAACCCAATTCCGTCAACTGTTTTTTTTTCTAGTACCTCCACAAATTGTTTTATTCGTGAAAACGGAAACATGAGTGAAACTTCAATCTGCGGGTAACGTCAACGCGTACAAACCAAGTGGTAGTAAAAACGTTCACTCACCACATTGCGCTAATCGCTTTATGGCATATGATGTTGTCTCGTTAACCAGCGTCCCGTAAAGAGTATCCAACAGCCGTTATATTCCATTTTTAGACTTTAATCTTGTTATCGGATTCCAATTTCTGTCAAGCTGTAGTATGCAATCGTTAGTGTGTTCGGGTTTGAAGAGGGTTGCAGCTAGTGAAACTGGGATAAGATATAACATCTTAAATCTCATGAAGTGTATGTATTTTATCATTCAAATTAAATAATAATATATTAATTATTATTGATCACAAAACAACATCAGTGTACAATCGACATACATGTTCCGCCTCACGCCATTCTGATTATTGGATACTTAAAGCCCCTTAAGAGGTATATTTTGCACCACAACATGATGTCACTTATTAGCTCATTCTTTGTATCAACTTGACAATATTGGATCGTGAAATGTTAGGATTGCGTCGCGAGCTAAAAATAGCCGTAAGGTATAGTACGGTTAATCGTTCAAACATATTGTATATATTATATAATAATATGTATTATACTTATCACCGTTTCCTTTATCTCTTTAATCTTTTTGTTAATTTTTATAATATAGGTAAAGTTAATTTTCTCAAAGAATAAAAGAAGACTTTTTTACGTTGCGTTATGTGAAGTCAATGTATCACTGTATATTACTATTGGCCCATCACAGTTCCGAGGACTAGAGATGACCATAAAATTTTGTTTTACTTTCATCGGTGAACCAACTCGTGATTCTGTGAACATATAACGCATAGTAATGCGCTGTTGTACATTCTGATCCTCGAGCGGAAGTGCAGGTGCACTCGTTTAAACGTTCCCGGGCTTCCTTGCTCGCTTTGTCATGGCCGCTTAATGGCCAATAGTCTTACTGCCGACGGAAGACGTGTAAATGTCTTTTTGCTTTTATATAACATCGTCCTGCTTTCCTCATTCCGCAGTGTGCTCGATGCAATGTGTATCTTATATATATAGTCAGTAGGATGTAATTGGTTTTATTTAATAAAGCAATGTTACCTGATAAACTTTTAATAAGATTAAAAGACCACCAACCTTCCATTAGTTAAAAAGGATATCGTATTCGAACTTTTAGACAGCTTTTGTTGTTTTCACTACTTTTTGAGTCTAAATTTAGTTATGTGCTTTATTAAAACGGTCTGACTATAAGAAATCTTTCTTGCTTAGGTTTCAAAGGATTATTTAATGGCACAGTATACTCCTTCGAGATTTCTATAAGATAACTCATATTTTTTTAAATTGTGTACAACTCTTACATAAATATTATTCTTTACACGTTCTACCAAAGTAGTTTGGACTAAAACTGGACAACTGTGTATTGGATGGTTTATTTAAAAAAAAGTCTTTCATACATAGGTAAGCGGATAAAACCCCAGAAAAGTTGTAGTCAAAGTAATGTTAAATTTAAGTCCTACAGAGTGTTGTGCTGACGATGTCCATGAATATTATAAAAGATTTAATAATAATAGAAGTACGACATGCAGCGACCGGAGGGGCATCCCAAGCGCGGGCTAATAAAGATTCCGCTCAGGGGGTGCGTCGTAACCAAGGGGGTGGGTATTGATTTTGCATGCAATAAGGGGTTGCACTTCTACGGTTGCGTTTTTTGAACAGTTGTTTAATCGAGTGGAATCAATGGAGACATTTATTTTTAATACTGTGTTACAGTTGAGCAGAACAAGATGACATAATATTGAATAAAAATGTATATAATATGACTAAAATAATAAAAAGAACGATATATCTTTGAAATTTATTTTGAACCCCCGATACAGAAAGAAGTTTCGTAAGTTTATCGCATTGAAATTCACAATCGGTTAAACAGATTTTTTTTATAGCGTTTGTATACTGATTGATACCGGGGTAGTAAGTAATACGCCAATTATTTACATAATATATATTACACAATACACAAGCCCTAGATTGAGTTCGTAGCCTTGATGAAATATATTAAGATTTGATTGACAGTTACTTTACTGGTGGTAAGTCTATGTTGCCAGAAACCGTCTAATTAGGTACCACTGCAGCGCCTATTTCTTCCAACAAGCACTGTGAAAACATTACCCTGTTCCGGTTTAAAGTGTGTTGTAGCTAGTGTAATTATTGAGGTAACGAGACTCAAAATCTTACGTCTCAGGCGTGTGCAATGTGGTGCAGTATATATCACCCTGACTAGCGTCACGTTTTTAAAGGCAGGCACTTATCATCAGGTGAACGTCTCGTTCATCTCGTCGATTAATGGAATAGTTATTATTTTGGCCTTTATAAGAAGTCTTTATTCAAAAGCGGTCTACTGTGGTATAATGGCAATGATTACTGTTAAATCTATTTATTAATATTTACTATTTATAAAAAATATTGGTATGCTTTTCTCGTTGTCTAAGTTTTTATATAAATAGATTAAACAATAAAACCTTCGCCTTTTGTGCTATCTATTAATACGGAACACTGATCGTTATTACCGGATTTATACCCGATATCTTAACCTCAATTTCACATGATAACAAAGCCGATTTTGGTCTGAAATACTTTGGATCTCATATGTTCATAGTGGTAACACTGCAATCCTATTGGACAAAAGCAGTTAAGCTGCATAAAGGATAGCCTAGTGTTATAAAACCTATCTCTATCTATTACAGAAAAATAATCTCTGTGTTTTAATTTGCGTTAAGTATGAACTCGGGCATAATTACCAGTTAGCGCGATAAAGCGCCGTGTTTAGAAAGCGTGAATGGCAAGCTTTATAGTTAAAAAGATTATAATAATACTGTTAACACCGCTGCTACTTGTGCTTGGGCGCTGCTTATGCGTGGCTTGTTGAGGATGTACAAATAATACTCATATATTTAGGCAACTTGCAATACGCTTGTTATTGATACTCATGTCTTCGAGGAGCAGCGACTAACCTTTTATCTTGTAAACAGGGATGTGCTTGGATCAATTCTGTAGTCACAGTGATTGTTTTTTTTATTAAACTAAGCGACGAGACGAGCGGGACGTTCATCTAATGGTAAGTGATACGCTCGCTAATAACAACGGGGCGCTAGTTAAGATACACAGTACCACATTTCGATCGACAACTTGAGATTTAAGATGTTAAAGCTCGTTACCTTAGTAATTTTATTAGCTACATCGCCCTTTCCACCGGAACCCAGTACAGTTAGCATACTACTGTTTGGCGGCAGATACAGGCTTTTAGGTGCTACCATTAGGAGTGATTGAGACTCGGTGATGATAGGGTTTTTTTTTTAACTTGTTGTGCCGGTCTTAACTTTCGTATTGTCAATCTGCGGCTATTGCATCATTGTAGTCTTCCGTTATTGGTAGATAGATGGTAAGCCTAATCTTATGGACTTCTATTTCCTAGTCACTTCACTTCATGTCATGCGGAAATAGTGTCAGATATTAACCCCTTATTATAATATTAACCCATTATTGATATAAAATACACATTTAATTTTTTACTTTTGAGTACATTGAGTGGTATCATGTTAATAATGCTATAGTAAGAAGTTTATCTGCCCTCGTCGTATATCCAAAAATAATATATATATAATGTTTATAAATTTAATTGTTCCAACCTTTTTCCTCTTAGTTTAGGAGGTTAGTCTTTGTACAACTCTTCAGAACTCATTCTACTTTGGCATGACAACAAAATAGCATTGTGTGCCAAACAGAAAGTGTCCCTTAACTACCATATATGTGACTTTTATTGGGTAGAAGGTAATTATGTGCTGCACACCAACGCTTTAATTTTTTTAAACCTGTAAGAACAATAATAGTCTTGGTTTTATTAAGATATTACCTCAAGTAAATTCTATTAGTTTCGTTCTAGTAGGACTTTCTAATTCTCACGACTTGAAGTAATTGTCTAAGTACGCTTACGGGTTGTTATTACTTTGGTAATAAAGGTTTTTATCTTGATTTGTTTAAGTCATAGCATTTTTATGGTTTTAGATGTTGAGACGGATAATATATTTTTTCTTTTTTTAATAAAGCGAGGTAACATTTAGATGCTAAAGGTTGTCTAGACGTCGGATAAAATGTTTTAGCAACACATTACTGCATATCATTTTACATTAATAGAAAATGGTACTTCTCCCCATTTGACAATTTTCATTAAACATTCGAACTGGAGTACAGTAATGGTTTGTGGTTATGTTGTATGTTAATCTCTAACTTGAAAACAGTACCACTTTTGTAATATAAACCTGTCGCCATATCAGCATGCTGTTTATCGTCTGTCAACATAAAAGAGCATATTTTAGGATACCACGCTTTACCATCTACGGTCTCGATATCTCTTAACACTATGCGTAATTTCTGTTCTGTGCTAGCTTGTTTTAAATAACAAATAAGTGAAACAGATAGTTTACAACAAAAATATAGTTCAGCATCTCAAAGTGCCTTTTTAATATTGATGCATTATTTATGACAAACGTTTCTACTTTATTTTCATCGTAAATCTGTTTTCATCGTGTCTACACGGGAAGCAAACCTTAGAATAGCATTAATATTAGACCCGTTTACTGCGCGATCACGTAATGCGATTTGCTTAGAATAGAGCTGACATTGAAATGCTCCCTTATTCCACCTGCAGATTTCTGTTGACCGAGTGCTTGTATATATAGCAGGAAATGAGTTTCTTTTCATTTTTTAATTAGACTGCTTTTTATTTTATATTAGAACTATCTTGCCCTGTTACTAACTCGAATATCTTTGTTTGATATGCCTCTTCGTGTGTTTTGTTCATAATAAAACACACTGTAAACTTTTCATGATATAAGCCCGTTCCTTCTTAAGGTACTTAAAAAAAATCATGTTTTGGTTGCCTACCTACAATGCTTTTCTACATTTATTTCGAAATTCCACAGTAGCACTGATGATGAATCTCTGTTGCCGGAGACCGTTTAGGTAGGTACCACCTCGGCTTCGATTTTTGCCGCTGTACAGTAGTGTACAAATAATACTGTTTTCCGGTTCGTAAGAGTGCTGTAGCTCATGAAATGACTAGGGTAATGATAGTTATCATTTTATGTCTTAAAGTTTTAGTACAATGTTGTTCCATGTACATCAGCATCCTTCCTACCGCCACGTCGTTATAAGCAAGCGTATCACTATCAGGAGAATGTTTCGCTCGTATCATCGTTTCCTCAAATAAAAACAACTACGCTCGCAAACGAGGCATAATAAGTTAGATCCTTAATTATGT
This sequence comes from Ornithoptera alexandrae, assembly GCA_029030555.1. Taxonomy (NCBI): domain Eukaryota; kingdom Metazoa; phylum Arthropoda; class Insecta; order Lepidoptera; family Papilionidae; genus Ornithoptera; species Ornithoptera alexandrae. The sequence goes on along the minus strand of JARDVY010000296.1, from coordinate 6,711,429 downwards.
AATTAAGAAGCAAAATTGCTAAATGACAACTTTTACACGTTATTGTTTGACGATAGGTAAAGGCTCTACCATTGATCCGCTGTCTGTGGCAGAGTTAAAATCGATTTACGATAAAAAGATTTCATTGATTTGGCCAAATTTAATTTAATAAAGGAGATTTAGGCGTGTATAAAAGCTGGAGAAGTCCTGAAGTAAAGTATCAGGAGGCCTGACCGGGAAGGTACCCGTGTCTGTGTAACGGTGACCCACAGTCTGGCGGCACGAATTAATAATGCAGAGCGCTACTACGCCGTACTCTTACCTGGATACGACAACGTCCGTGTGCGTGACCCGATTGCTGAATGCCTGGATCGTTGTTCCCAATATCCCTCGAGGTGGTTTTTTCTGCAGGCTATCGTTTTATGCGTTGCGACTTATGCTATTAGTAAACAAGAGTTTCAATATTTCTATATTATCTGTATATTGGAGTGTAAGGGGTCTTGCACAACAACCCACGGAACCCCAGCCAACCTTTCCTGCTTGTGGTGCACCTTGCTAATCAACAAACGAAGCTCTGGCTTTTACCAATCCACATTGGGCAAGCGTGGTGGAAGATGGCTCATATCTCCCAATATGAACCTCTACAAACGTCGACTCCTAGCTCCTGACGGCAACAGAGGTCATGCTGATTGTATGAAGAGATCTTTGGGGGAGGTTAATGTCTAGCAGTGGTCGTCTATCGGCTGATGATGATGATGATTATAATCTGTATATTGGACTGAAATACATGGCAGGAGATTTTTTATTTATCAAACACTGCAGCATGCTCTATTAATGGGCAGACAAGTACTTAGAGATTTCGAGTGGGGTATGCCTTCGTAACCGAAATCTCTATGCTTATATATAGTTAAAAATAAACTTATCAATTTCATTTCGGTATAGTTGCTTACCTTTTGAGTGAGTTACGTGAAAGGAGCAAGGGGTATGCAGTACCTATTTGTCTATTTGAATCATACGCACCTCCTAATAAGTAAATAATTTTGTTTGTTTGAACGTTAAAGGCTAAGTATTTTTTTATCGGTTTATCAATGCTAGGGCCATATCCTAGTGAGAATTTCTACAAAACTGTTTATTTCTTCTTTAGAGAACTATATTTTTATACATAAGATTGTGTGTCACATTAGGAAAGTATTTATACTAGTTACGGCGTCTATTTCATATTCTCTTGTCTTTTATAGGACAATGTTCCAATTGTAGTAAGCTAAGCTAACTCGTTTCGATACGGTCGGTCAGTGCATAATTACGCCACCTGTCAAAAGCTATTGTGTGGTAAGGATAATTTAAAGCCGGTTGATAGCTACACGTTATGCAATGCACTAAAAAAACCTCCGTACTGTCGCTTTATAAGGTTATTACATTTTAGACAACCTAGAACAGTAATTTTTTACCACATTTTATTTTTTGTATGTTACAGTTAGGACGACAGTCGATAGACGAGTTCAAACTTAGATCCGATCCTCAAATCGTACACTAAATTATAAGATATATGCACTGGTGGTTGGTGTCTGTTGCCGGACACCGTTTAGGTGGGTACAACTGCAGCGCCTTTATCTTCCGTCAAACAGCAGTGTGTAAATGTTACTGTGTTCCGGTTTTAAGGGTGCTGTAGCTAGTGAAATTACTGGGTTAACGAGATTTAACGTCCATATGTGTCCAGTCGCCGAACTTAATGTATTACAGTATATATCATCGTTATTAGCGCTACCTTGTAATGGACAAGCGTATCACTTATCATCAGATGAACAATCCTCTCGTCTCCTTGATTCATTAATTTAAAAAAAAAGTAAAATTTCGAAACTTTGAGTCTAGAAACATATTTCTAGAATCATCAGCATCATTAGCTTTCCTGTTCAAACTGAATGTTGGTGATCAGATTGAAAAAACCAATTCGATCCTCAGCTATTATTTTTAACTCATAGTATTTAAACCCGGTCCACTCCTTTATGTTCTGAAACCATTTCTGTTGTCTACCTGGTGCACGTTTTCCAGGATTTTCTAGAATAATAAGGTGTTATTAAGTACTTTCGACATTTCGGTAGTTTTAAACAATGGCTGGTAAAGAGACCGTCGCGTTTTACTTGGTAAGAGTCCGATATAATACTTTATTTGCAACCGCGGCTAAACAGATTCCATTTAATGATATCAGATCTGGAGGAACCGATCTAGACTAGTGCTACTCAACCTTTATGTCATGGGGGCCTCAAAAATGTGTTAGTCACGGTATGGTGGGCCGTATAAAAAAACAGTTAATGATTTCGTAGCTTTTCGCTATTGTTTAAAATTTTATTAAACAACTTCAACGAATTCAACGCGCATATAATATTTTACCATTTGTACTGGTCGTGAAATTGCAAATATAATAGTTTAAGATAAAGAATACCAAATGGGTCAAACAGTAAATCCCGGTGGGCCGCAGGTTGAGTATGGCTGATCGAAATTTTAGGTTCCGAAAGGTTTTCAAGTATCGCCCTCTCTATATAAAAAAAAGAATTTCAAACGCGTTGTATTACTTAATAGGTAATTAATTATATACAATTTTTAAGATTACCTACTATAAAAAGTCACAAAATGAAAATTTATTCTCTCTCTTTCTCTATCCCTCTGTCTCTTTCTCTCTCTAATCGTGTTGTAACAAAGCTTCAGCGCCAGGAATTGTGCCGGGCCTGTTAGAAACTTTATGAACTAGAGTTAGGCGGCTGAATTCGATATGACATCACGGCTTAGGGTCCTCAATACCCGTATTCTCAGTTTTTTTTTGTATTCTAATTGGTGTTGTTTTTTTATAGGGTGTATAAATTTACGTAAATATCGTATCGTGGTGAATCTGGCCAACCTTTTTGTCATTAAACGGGCGAGGCGGGCCGCCCGCGGTGCGTGTTTAGCTAAGCCTTTAACGATTGACGTGTCTAAGTGGTTTAGTGTATACGATATTGTAAAAATATTATAGTTATTTTATTAATACATTAATTTTACTAGTTTTACCATAACACACTGAAAGAATCATAATGGGAGGATTAGAAAATATTTACATCTGTAATGTTTAGTGTAATAAAAAATATCTTTTGTTCAACTCTATGTACTATGAAGAAATCCGTTTCATCGATTCGATTCCCCGCCTCCGGTTCATTGAACAAAATTACACTGGAACGCTGCTTTTCAAGTTATTGTAAGCGCAGTCTTTTTTCACGTTTAAGCGAAAAAACTTGTGCCGCAAATTATTTTCCTATAAAATTAAAAAAACCTTAGCCACGGTAACCTTCAATTAAAATAAATTTATGTCAAAGATTGACATGCTTTATAGCTTCAAGTAAAGATGTTTTGGGCTGTTAGACATCTTTTAAATTTTTGAATTAAATAGGTTAGAACGGAGTTGACATAAAAGAAAAAAAGCTAAAAAAATTGTTGTCTGTTGTGGTAATGCGCAAACCTAGTAACAGCCTGTCCATTCACTCTTTACTTGAAGACACCTGCGATATTTTTGAATAGGAACTCCGTCGCCGGTAAGTATTCCTCTTTGCTTGTTATGCATATCGAGAAATAGAGGAGCTTTCTAGTTTTACTTTTAAGAGATTTTCATATCAGGCGCTTGCTGACCTAATGGTTAGAGCGCACGGCCTTCATCCCGAAAGTCGCGGGTTCGAATCTCGGCATGTACCAACGACTTTAATATTTCAATTATATACATTTATGAACTTTAGTAACAACAGCGAAATACAAACGGTGAAGGAAAACATCGCGAGAAAACCTGCACATGAATTAGAATTTATTCTAAGGTGTGTGTGAAATCACCAATCCGTATTGGGCCCGCGTGGTGACTATGGCCCATCGTCCTTATATTGAGGGTAGATCTGTGCCCCAACAGTGGGGATGTAAATTGGCTGTTATGGTGGTATGGTGCTATCATTCAGGGTGTTTCAAAATTGTATTTAATATACATGATTCGATTAACTATTTTTAATATAGAGGAGCTCTGTCGGTGACCCCGTGGGACAGAAGCTCCGTTATGTTTTGACGAACAATGAGTTTTGTACAACCGCAGCGCGCCTGCGAACTGTCACGGTACACTGTATTTATTTAAATTATTACAATAAGAATAAAAATTTGTTCACCGAAAACAAGGGTAAAGGTTTAAATTTAATCCAATGAACATAAAATCCCCATAACCTTGCACAAAGTGGGCCGATTTTGATTGTCCTTTTTTGATATAAAACTTTTATCATGAATTTGGTCATAAAAGTACTGTCTTGGGTACTTATATTTAAAAAAGAAAGCAATGTAAAAATTTTCATTGAAAAAAGTATGTGTTATAAATAATTGAACTCTCACCATGGTGAAATGGTGTAACGTCGATTTTGCAACCTGTTAGCAATTTCTTCTGCATCGATTTTTTTACTTTTAAAATCAAATAAAACAGTAAGTGTCAAAGATTCAATAAGGCCAAGTGAACTAACTGATTACAGAACGACGTTATCTTAACGGTTAGCTTGATTATCTAGCGGTCTAAGCCAACAGTGAAATGGGTTTATTAACTGGTTTATTGGAAGTACGGTAATCGCGCCGTAATCATGGAGTTGGTGCCTGTGCGCATGTTTGATGTACCGGAGTCACACTGTGGTATAAATTGATTGTATTAGGTAATAATAAACTCGAAGTTAGTTTCTATCCGAAAAACTACTTTACCACATCGCGATGAAATCTCCTAGGGCTTTTGTCTAGTCTATCTTGATCAATCTGAACATTATACTAATTGTTTTAATTACATTTTGCTGATGGTTGATCAACTGATTAGTAAATTTGTCCAAATATTTTCGAGGATTATTTGTAAGGTCCAGATCGACCTAAGTGATTTATTCTCGACAACTGGTAAAGGATGTGATTGAATGAAAGAACACCGAGAGGGTGTCAGATATAAGTAGACATACACAAATAAATACGCATTCACATGCATTTATAGGATCTATAACTAAGGTCTAGATTTTTAAATCTCTTCTTGTTAACGCAAGTGGTAGAGCTGTATAAGGATTTAATTCAATGTACTCCGTCCACGTTACTTCCCTCCTAACAAAAATATTTGGTGAATATCTCAGCATAAAATAACATACAAAAAAGTGTTTATTGTGTGAATAAACGTACTAATTCTAGTGTTATCGCTAGTACTTTTATGTTTATGTAAGCGACAGTACCGCCGTCTGATCTGTCTCGTCTTAATGCAGTCTAATAAAAAGCGGCGTTTCTGCTAATTCAGCCGGTAGTGACGTATCTTTCTCGTACCCGTTGAGAACTCTTACGTCCCCTTCGCCGCTCTTTAATACACGGGGATAGAGTCGTGTGCACTAATATAGATAAGCTTTTGTAACGTTACACTACACGAGTTTCCTAAGTGTATTGGCACGTGACTGTACCTTACCTTAGTCTCTTCAGTCTGCAGGAAGACTTAAAGGGTCGCATTGTGTTTTAGTGCTTAGTTAAGGTTATTACTCTAAAGCTAGATTAAAGGCGGTTACGGCGTAGCTGCGAGTTGCCAAATTTATTTTACAGCTAAATAATATAAACATAACAAATTTATTGACTGAATTTATTTTAAACCCTAGAAAATATTGTATTAAATATATAATAGTAATTAATTTTTAATCCGGTGAGTAGTGTCACAAACGGTAGGGTCTACTAGGTAGACGGTCGTCAAGCTGAAGTAGTGCACGGGCTTTATTGTTTCCGTTTCTAGGGCTCAAGGTAGTCTGGACGAAAAAGGTTCTTCATCTTACCCTTCAAGTTGGTGACTGCTAGCCGACGAGTTTGTAAATGTAAGCAGTTTAGTCTCTTTTAGTGATCCCTTTTTATTACAATATGTGCTAAATTTTTAATATAAATCAATCAATTATAGAAATATTTTAAAATAAACTAAATCTGATTTCATTAATCATTATCAGTCGATAAACTCCCCCAAAGATCTCCACATCAATCGGTCCCTTGTTGCTCGCATCCAGTGGGTTTCCGCGACTCTCACCAGATCGTCGGTTCACCTTGTAGGACGCCTCCCATTACTACGTCTACTGGTACGCGGGCGCCACTCAAGGACCTTACTGCTCCATCGGTAGTCGAACCTTCGTGCAATGTGCCTTCGTTACTATTAAGTACCATTTATGTGTTTATTGTGTGTTCGCGGAATTATTCCGAGTGAGAATATATCATTGCATACTAGTGTCTTTCAAGAACGGTGAGTCTTAAAAGAGAGACTGAATTCTTTAATCACAGACAGACTTAACTACCTTTATTACCTTAGTTTTCATTTCAACGATATGATGGCATATCTTATCGTAGGATGGGCTAAATTTTCTTTTTATTATACGAGGTAACGAGACCAGCGGGACATTCATTTGATGTTAACATGTTAGCCTATAACAACGTGGTGCTAGTTGGAATGGTATACACAGCATCACATTATCCTCATTACTCTAGTAATTTCACTTGCTATTATAACTCCTTCCAAACCGGAACATAGTAATGTTTAGACAATAGTGTTTGGCGGCAGAAATAGGCCCGGTGGCGGAAACTACCTAGACGGTCTCCGGCTACAGTGACTTACCATTAGTAAAATTAAATAATTTCTTTCTTTTACCCTGAAATTATAGTGTAACAGTTAACAATATACCAACATAGAGCACCGTCCGGTGTTACACGGCATTCCGTTATGTTGCGTGGCAATTAGCTACGCTCTTGTAACTGCACGCACCGCCCGCGCTCGTGTGCATACACGCTTGTGTGTTTGTGTCCGTGATTACGACACACTCGCGAGTGGACATCTGCTAAGCCCACATACCTTCCAGTACACCAACCTGAAATGTCCTCATGTACTATAAAAATGGCGATTTAGCTTTCCAATGTCTTACCACCCCTCTTTTCATGAAAAACCATATTAGCCATGCTCGCGGAACTGCGGTTGTGTCTCTGTGTGTGCAAGTTATTACCGGCTTAGATTAGACTGCACATAGTTGTGTTCGAGCATAGTTCCTCTCGGAATACCAGTCTGAAATGTTTCCGTAGCATTGTACGACAAGTGGCTATTTAGCATCAATCAATAGCAAGGTTTAACAGTGTTTATTTCACCTTAGAATATTAACAAATCACTTATAGGATAAAAAAAGATATACTATTATATAACACATATTTTAAAAATAAATTTACATACTTCTAAATAAAGAAAATTGACGTCAAACCTTATAATAATTATTGTGAAGAAAATTATCACCCATCCCCGATATTATTCAATTAACAGTCTGCTGAATAATCATAGGGCTTCGCGTAGGGCGTCAGCGCAATTCACACGAAATACGATACAGTAAACAAGGGAAATAAATGAGATGACACAAATAATCGCAGGGTACTTCTACACTCGTTTTTTTTATATGTCACACGAAGTAGCAGTCGAGACTTGTACATAGTATTCAGTGCTTACTGTGTTCATATAACATCATTTCGACGAAGAGCAAATTTAGCATCAATACGAGTTTTACGTTCTTTTTCGAAAATTATCTTTACAATGGCAATAAACACCACGTTGATGAAAAATAGTACTTTTCTTATTTTAATAAGCATTTAAAATGACGGAAGCGCACTGAACTGCATATTCTAAATAGCATTTGAATTTGCCGGAAAATAGATAGCATGCAAAAAGTCATTATTATGTCTTAGATTGAAGGATGCTGTAGCTAATGAAAATACATTACGGAAAACGAGAAGACCTTTCACGTCAAAGCGAGGATCGTAATTTCGCGCAGGCGTATCACTTACACTCAGCTGTGTGTCCATCCAAGTCCAGCTATCCTCGCTCGTGTCGTCACTAAGTATAAAAAAAACAATTTTAATGGTATGTCGTCTTATTAACGTTTTTAACCTTATTACATTTAAGATGTAAATTCATGGAAATATCAAATATCGGTTAACCATAAAACGAGCTGTAAACCCAATTACTTCGGAACATACGGAATGGTTTACCATAACACGTATAAGCTGTTTCATTTGTGTTTTGCATTTCGCGTTAATGTCGACCGCCTTACAGCCGGATATTTTAAAACGATTAATCATTTTCATTGCACACATAGTTTACCTGAAAAGTAACCCTGGCCTATTTAGCGCGATGGTATTTCCGTCATTGACGGAGAGGAATTTTACCTACTGTAGGAGGTTAGAAATAAACGTCTCATTACTCACACACTCTTTAGATGGATTCGGTGACGTGAAGAGTAAGAGGTTTAACTGGTAAGTGTTGATATGTGATCCAGTTAACATGTCTGTAGACTAAAAGGAAGAGGGACCTAGTATCGACAAGCTCTTTAAGACGGAAATCCTTGATTGACCAGGGCGACACATGTATGGGTTTCCTTATTGATGGATAACGGCATTGTCGACAATGAATACTTTATAAATTTTTAATAATTTGCAATGTGTATAAATTTTAACTTTGCACCTCTTCTATATGAACTGTACCAAAACTCAATTATGGACCTTAATTGAGTTTTGGTACAGTTCATATAGAAGAGGTGTCAAATAAGCACAGCATACCCTACCACCCTAACACTTACAATATTCTCTCAAGTCATAAGGTACTAAACTATTTTGAATTGCAATCGTTAAGTTTATTTTTAAATATAGATAATCACAGAGATTTACGGTACGGGTATGCAGTATACCTACACTAAATGTGCTTAAAAAGCTAAAGATTTTTCATCTATTACTTGTTTGATTTTAAATTCATACATAAAATAATTTATTTTGTATATCTAACGAAAACTACGAAGAGAATATAGAGCAAACTTTTTGTTAGTGTTTAAAATATATCGTTTAGTCTAAAATTCGCAGTTTGATTGGTGAGATTACGAAATCGGTTTTCATGACGAAAGCTGAATCTAAATCGAGAATGTTTGTGAAGCGGCTGCTCGTGCCGATTGATGGGGGGAGTCGTTTCCAGTGCAAATATCACACCAATTTGCACTCCATGCCATTGGTATTGAAAGTCCTTATTCTCTTGCAGCGGACGTGTGATGATTTAAATGATAGATCGGTTTCCAGTGTTTGATATACAGACGACGTAACCTAAATGAAATACTGAATGATACAATGAAGATATATTTTATTACTAATACACGTCAACGTCAGTTTGGTTTTGTTTGATTTCAAGAACATATTTATGTTTTTATTATTATTTGCGGATATATAGAAAACTTTAAAAAGTAATTTTTTTAACAAATTCTTAGAAATTCTTAAAAAGACTTATTTGATTTATCTTTTTATGAGCTAAGTTTTAATTCTTCAAAATAAGTTTATTTCTCAGCTACTATATACTACCCAGATAATTAATGTCCAATACCTGATTATATGTCATATTTCATAATTACAGATTTATCCCAAAATATTTATAAAATTGTTCGAACCGTTTCGGAGATTACTCGTATCTTAAAGTAGCTAGAATGTTTTTCTGATATAAGAAAAGCTAAGTACTACTTTAAGTGTCTTCACTAATAGTGACGTGTGACAGCTCAATAAGGTGGCAGGGTCGTCGACCTTTAAGCAGGTCGAGTGCGGGGCCGGGGAGGTTCAGCGTCGGGGTAGTTACGACGTCGCAGAGGTTATCCCTACTTGCGTGCGTATGCGTATAGGTTCAGTACTCGTAAAACAAAAAAAGGGAAGAGATAAAAAAGTACAAACAAGTAAATCATCAGCATACAACATAAAATAATCTCATCAGTTGTAAATATAATTCCAAGTCACCTATTAATTTTCTTTAAATACCCCACGCAGTAGGGTTGATGGGGCTAAGCAGACCTTTTGATTACAGCTGAGAACTCTTATTGAATATTTCACAAACATTATTTTCTTACTTTGGCATAATCACCGAAATCCTTAAAATCCTAAACTAAGGAGTTGAAAGATTAAGGAGGTCTCGTAAAACATGTGCTTGGATGTCAATTTCGTTGGCTGAAAGTTATCATTTAACAAACGGCCGGACGAAAGCTACGTTTTAAGTTTGTTTTAAGCAAAGCAATGTCTGACTTTTGATTTCTTTAGACTTTGAACATACTTTGTGTTATAGTAGACTGTATTAAATTATAATAAAGATTTATAAGCAGTATTCATTTAATTCTAGTTGATCTAAGCGTACCTACAGAAAGATGGACTATAGTATAAAGTTTTAAAAATCTTAAATTATAAAATGTACAAAATAACCTATGCAGCATACAAATGACCTATGTAATTGTTTGTAATTCATTAAATATATTTTTTAATAAAAAAGTTATATAACTAATAGCAATATTACTTTAAGCTACTAAAGTATTACGAGTACATTGTGTAATAACATATCATTATTAATTTGTAATGTAAATATCTTCAAAGGTTTTGAAGATCATTTAGATCAAAAGGAAATTCGTGGAAAATTTATATAAGTTGAATTTGTTTTTCCGTCCGTCCAAGTACGTTAATTATGTGAAGTACTTTAATGTAAAATGATTCAAAGAATTCTCTTGCGTATTCTGTTATATATTTATAATTATTGCTATAACAGTCCGGCGAATAACTTTAAGTTTTTACATATACGAAATGTTATCATAAATAAGAAATAATATCGGTCTTAATAAAAGACTACCCCTGGCTATTTTAGTACCTGCTTAAATAAACGTAGTTTCCAGATTATTTAAAAGCAGTTAATAATTATAGTAGTACGTAAGTTAATATAATGGTTTTTAAAGAAAATTACAATATTAAAGAAAATATAAAAACAGCTTTGATTCCACTGAAAAATGTTTTCTACAATATTTAATAAAGTTTTTTATTTGCAGGTAAAAAACTATGAGGTCTTTTATGGTGGGTAACGAGCATCGACTTGATGCCGCTTCCAAAACATTATCTGGCGCAAGGTAGGAACAAACACAAGGGTTAAATCCCTTAGATTGTTATCACCTTTTTATAACAATTTTGTAATATAATAAAACATTTGTTGTGTAGAACTTGCATGTGGCGACAGTAACGGTCTTGATTCTCTTTGTCAGAAAAGGTTCAGTCCCAGCGGTGGTACGTTAAGGAGGCTATTTATTAATAATATACAGAAATCTTGAAACGCTTAAGAATATTGCATAATGAGATTTACAACTTTTATATCAGTATTATAGTATAGTAAAAGTCAAGGGATTTATTTCTTTTATCTTACATATCCACGATGCGACAGCTTTTGTAAATTCTAGCTTAATGCATCCTGAATATTTTAAAATCAGACAACAAGGAAACTAGTAGTCTAGTAAGGTACACGTTCAATATGCAAGACATGTTATGTCAATACTGTCTCGTTTCGTTTTAAAATAAAAGTCTTCAACGAGTTTCTCTTGTAAAAAAATATATCACTGGTTCAAATACTGTATAAAATGAGACCACCAACGTTTATTGAATTGAGACATGTTTGAGAAATAAATATGTAAAGTTGTTTGTTTTCCTCCATATACAATATGATATGGAGAAACATCAGAAAATCGTCGAATCGAACAATTATGATGTTCAAAGATGTTAAATTTATAGCGTTTTACGTACTTATTACAAGTTATAAGAAATAAACCTAAGAATAGAATCAGATAGACGAAAGTATTTTTTTTAACTACAAACAGCTTATACTTTTCCTCAATATGCTCTCTGATAATGTTACGGCCTGTTAAAAAAAATTAATGATTTCGACAACTGAAAGAATCATTGGTACATCTGCCTACACATATCCTTTGAAAACTTATTTTCTTATCTTTATTGGGGTATTTATGGGGGTATAACATTTTACATCAATTTCAAATGATGTTAAGTGACAATGGGGCCGTTGACGGTAAAGCGTACTCGCTTTGTATATTCGGGCTCTCTTAGGTCGATAGCTCGAATACAACGACCGTGCTTTGGTGGCAGATTTACAATATGTAGGAAGCAGCTAAGTAGGTTGAAACAACTCTACCACTAACTCCACAATATGAGGCTTCGGAATCAAATTTGATGCCTTTGTGTTACCAACCAAGCTCTTAGCAACTGCGTTACGGATCTTAATGTTGACAATGTCATCAGTCAACACTGCACAACCCAAAATCATTCTAGTACTTTGTACAGTAGTTAAAATTATAATATCTTAAAGTATATTTTTAATGTCAAGTTTTAATTCATGCTCGTACAACACGCGGCTGTAATGTAGTGCGTGTCACGGGGGTCGGGTCTATGACTTATTAATGGTAAACAATCCCTCTCTATACCACCCACACCTTTCCTTTTTTTTATCAAAATAGTACTGAACAACTATAACGCTTTCGTAAATCATTTTAACAGTAATAAAACTAACACATAGCCCATTCAATGTTCCCACTGCCCTTCTATCGCACGGAAAATGTCAAAGTGATTAATCCACCACCCTGGCTAAGCGCGGTGGATGTCACGTGCCCAAGAAAAATGCCGTTATTGGAACATTTCGGTTTTATCACAATATTCTCTTTCACCGGAAGGTCAAGCTGTCGGGGTCAAACCCGCACTTTTCGGACACGTAAAGCTTGTACCTTAGCTCCGTTGAATTCAAAAAATTGTCATCTCGTTAATATGTTGTTTATATAAACGTATAATATATATGTATTTTTGCACATTATAAAAGTACTGGGTCTAGTTTTAACGCCTCTAATTAATAACCAATGTTACTTAACATTCTTCTTCTATTATGATAATTTTGATATTTTGTTGATATTCACGATTACTTTTGGAAAATTTTTAACGAATTTATTTAACTTGTTTCCGATATACTTTCCGTCTGAAAATACAAACTCATTGAAAACATTCTGTAGGGAATTGATTAAATATCTAGAATGACGAAAAAGTACTTAAGAATATCGTCATCATTAACTGCGAGCAGTCCACTGTGTGTGTCCGGCAAGCCGTTTTCGGCTACGACGACTGGTTCAGTTATAATGCCTCTCATTTGCCTTAGTGTGGCTGACATAGCCAATTTTATTCGAGAACGTCCGCGCACTACTGGATCTAAAACCAGGTCTATACCCAAAAACCTCTACAGCGACTTGAGGCAGCGCGAGATCTATTACGTATAAAAACAGCTTATGGCATTAAATCCATATTTAACAAGTATTTTCTTTTATGCAATTAAACGACGTGTCCGAGTGACACGATCACCCGGTGGTAAGTGATGAACCTGCCCATAACAACGTACCGCTAGTTAAGATGTTCTACACTACATCATTGCGTTCGTCGCCTAGGATATAAAATGTTGAGTCTGGTTACCCCAGTAATTCAACTAGCTATAACACCCTACACACCGGAACATAGTAATGTTTGCACACTTATATTTGTCAACAGAAATAGGCGCTGCGGTGGTACTTACCTAGATAGTCGCCAACAACATATACATTTTTTATTATCGTGGGAAAAATCTTAAAAGATAGCCTGTTCCTGGGGGGAAAGCAAAGTTATGTGGGGGCTTCCCACTTAATCCCCTCAGGGGTCTCTGTCAGTACATTAGAAGCTGTTCCGGGATCTCCTACGGTAGGCACCGGTGAAAAGTTCTCAATATTGGGCTCGTCCAGGATTTGAACCCGGGACCTCTCGCACCGGAAGCAAGAATCGTACCTCTAGACCAACGGGTCAAACGGCAATAGAGACTTACCAGGAAGCAAACAAAAAATCATAAACAAGTGTATATATATAAACTATTATTTAAATGTATTATTTAATATATGCACAGAGTTATTATTTACACGTAAAGTTATTGTTGACATATATACTCGATATATATGAATGTGTTTATTTCCGTAGTTTTTGATACCGAAATTGTGAAGCGAGCTCGGCTTCCTGTACCACGTCGCTCCAGGTTTTCCTATTTTGTTGTAGTTCGTTAAAGTTTTTAATTAACTCAGCATTCAGCTATAATAACTGGCGCGTACATTGTGAGCTCGGCGATGTTGTTGCCGGCACTTCGCGGGGCTGTTGGTTCTGCAGCGCTGAAATTGCTTTATTATTGAATTAGTTTCGCTGCGAGGTGTCGGGGGTTGGCAACGTTGACGGCTCACACCGCGGACAGTCCTACATATTGATCGACTCTATATAGAGCTTTCTAAATACACGTTTTAAAGTAGACGTCAGTAGTTTACTGATGATACATATTGCCACCCAACGGTACTAAGCAATCATTATTGTTGTCCGTAGCTAGTGAAATTACTGGGGTAACGATACTTAACATCTTATTTCTTAAGGCCACGAGCAAAATGTGGTGCTATGTATAACATTTTAACTACCGCCAAGTAGTTATGGATACGCGTATCACTTATCATCAGTTGAACGTCCCGCTCGTCTAATCGCTTCATAGAATAATAAATAAAAAAAAAAAATTCCAATTGTGAAATTACTGTCCCAATTTATGACGAATACGTTGAAAAAAAAATCGTGTTGTTTTTTTTTAATTTGTCAATCTAAAAGTAAGGGTATTCGTTGAAAATTTTATGTATATGTCTTCTGTTAACGTAGTTGTAAATGCTTTTTACTAGTAATAAAAGCAGTTAGTCTTGTTTATTTATTTAATTACATTAATATTATTTATTTTAGTTAACTACAAAAATAAACATCCGTTCAAGACGAGCCTTAAGTGTTCTAGTTGTAATAAAGCTAAACATGCTATAATCTAGAATAAGCTTTCCTGTATCTAAACTGGGCTAAAATTTTACTTAAAATTTGAAACATCGATAATGATGTTTTATCGCATAGTATACGTTTTCTTACTTAGCTTCTACTATGGTACAGTAACAACTATTTAGCTTTCCAGACATTTTCAAAATACCCAACACCATTTAGTGTACTGCTGTGTCACGGACGCAGTTAAATTTCCATTCGTAAAATAACACCAACATACATTTTATCAGCTGATTATAAACTGTACTTGTTTTGTATGTATCTAATCGCAAGTAACTTAATGCACACAGTGAATTTTTTAATTAATAAGTAGCAATTATTAGCATTTATCGTGCGGCAACCGGTTTTTACATGGTTGTTGGAGCTGAACGAAGGTTCCATACCGTCTGGTTACGCGAAACATTGTTACGGGTAACTGGTTTATAATGGACTACATGATTAATTAGTTAATTTTGCAATAATTAAAAAGTATCTAGTTGTATGTTAGCGTGGAGTTTTTTTTAATGTAACACTCGCTCGAAGTATGTAATGAAAATTTTAATTCACGTTAGGTATTAAAAAAAAAATCGAATTTGCGTATAATGTAACATACGTATAACTATTTCGAAACATATATAGGATTTGTCTTTTATTGGTATATTTCTCTGTTTGTGTAAAAGAAAAGGTTTTTGTCATAATGTATGTGTATATGTGTAACAATCAAATTTATTATGGTTGCAAAACATTCTAGTACATTACATTATTTATGTTAAATTTACTATAAAATCTATATATAATGGAAGCTATATGTATATTACCTACCTACTAATGACTTGAAGGTTGGTAAGAATATTATTTTTACCAAGAAACGTCAGCTAAGAACGGATTTTATATAATTTTTTTCCCACAGGGAGTTGCGGGGGTTTTACGGCCTACAAAGCGGGCGGGCTGAACAAAGCTAGTTTGTATATATACTTAATCCTATTTGTATTTTTGTCACCACACAGTATAATACTATTACTTTACTTCAGCATTAATGTCTCTACACCGAAAACTGCATACATATCGGCAGGTGGAACATCCAGCTTGTTTCAACAGACATGGCTTGGTTGAATAAAATATATTGCACAATGAAAAGTCAATACACAATACAAGCCGTTTTCAGGCCGCCGCTCGTCGACGGATTTTCCGCTTAAATTAAGCTCAAAAGCGGAATTAGCGGATAATCCGCTTTACAAAACGTAACTGCCCCTTTAATTATGCATCGACAAATACATGTACCGGTGAGTAGTCCTCTTTCAGTGTTTAGTGCGCGGAATCCTGTCGCTTTGCTTTTCATGTACACGTAAAATATATGCTATAACACTAGACGTATTGCGACTAGACCTGTAAAATTTAATATTTGAAACTTTATATTTAAAAATAGTATCTATGTTATGAGTTTTTATGTGAAATCTTACATTACGCACGCATCTCTTATTTGTATTTGAAAATAAAACATACAAACATTGATTTCGCGTGTAAAATAACCATTTAATTACGTTTCGTTTCATTATTGTAAGTAGAAAGAAGAATCAAGTTTTCTACCTCTCCACTGCCATTTCATTAGCTCCTTACATATAAAGTTACTACTAGGACTAAGTAATCAGAGGTAAAGGTAATAAATTTCCGACATCGTGTTTCAATGTAGTGGATTTATTATCATTTAATGCAAAACAAAACATTACGAATTTTTTTTTTATAATATATAATAGTATCCATAATATAGGACTACTCATATCTCAAGCACATGCTTAAAAACCTCTTACAAGATTTTTTGTGCAAATTTTAAATAGAAAAAAGAAAACTTGAAAGAACTTGGCATTATTTATTTTATTTGACATATGAAATAATAATAAAATCATATACTTTCACGTTATGGATCAGAACTTTATCGTAACATGGTCACATTGTAGCGCTATTAGTTTACCGGAAATGGGTTTGCGGCGAGGCTGTCGCTTACCGTTCGACTTCACACCGCCACTGTTTGTGTATACATGCACAGAGGTTCTCGGTGACTGGTAACATGTCACCCTCGAAATTCTCTTCCTCAAGGGGTGATATTGTAGAGGGTGAGTGATTTTACAACAGTTTATAATTTACATAACAGTACATCACATTGGAAAAATATATCTAGTACTATATAATCATAGAAATAGCAAGAGAGAAATTTTGTTGATAATGTACAAACAGTTGTATAATTTTTAGATTACATCTGAGAATACATTTTCTGAGGAAGTTTTTAAAAATTTTGTTTACAAGCAAAACCCGGAGTATAATAATTCTATAATGATGAACTAATGAGACATAGCATGAGCATAGTTTAGGTTTAAGCACACTGCAAAAAATATGCTATGGTGGTTCGTACCACCATAGCATATGTATGACTGTATGATGACAATTTAAATAAAATGCTGAATTTATTTCATACGCCGCTGAGTATGCTCGTACTATTTTTTTAAGTCAAGTATTATATGTGTGACGTTGGCAAATGTCCCCCTCCCCCTCAAAATTGAAAGGCTTGTGGGGGCGATAAAACTGCTTATACTTTTGCTAATAGAAGGTTATACACTATTTTCTTATTATTTCGTTTAAATTTTAAAATAACTTATTTTATCCAAGCGACTGCGCCGTGTAAGGTCAGCAAATGTCATAATAAGCGTTACCTGTATTAAGTTGCTTCCACACAAAAGAACAATACAGTATGAATGTAAAGACTACATTCAGAGGTTTCCTTTCACTATCAATTTCGAAATTAGAAGAATTAAGCTGACATACATACATCAGGTAGTAATTTTTACGTTATATATGTAATGAGCAGTTCATGTTGTTCAATAACTGACGGCTGATGGGGCGGTAAGGTCATTAAAGGAGACAACGTACCAGTGATATGTGATATAATATGTTGACTGATGATCTGAAGAGGCCGATGGACCGAGCGGTGTGAATTGCCTTAATAAGGGTGAGGGTTGGGGCAAAACTCCTGGAAAACGTGCGTGCACCTGGTAGGCAGCGCAAGAAATGGTTTGATGGCATACAGGAATGGACCGGGTTTAAATACCATCAGATAAAAAGATTAGCTGAGGATCGAATTGGTTTTCTCAATCTGATCGCCAAACTTCAGTTTGAAGAGGACACCTAATGATGATAATAGGGAAGCAAAGAATGTGGTGAAGTGTAACTATCCTAACTAATCGCTGATCTTTCCATCTTATTCTATCATTTTGTTTTATAAAAAATCTCTGTGCACGAGTTTAAAAAATCTTTTACATATTTTGACGGGACATAGTTTTTGGATTATATAATCATTATACGAAAAGAATATCCGCGTAAGATATGTTGATGATTAGATTGCTGGATTTCGAGGATACGTATGCAGACTGAAAAAAATCCAACAGACGCGTTTTAATAACTGAAACAGTCCAGATAGTTTATTTCGGGCGCGCCGATGTTTCGTAAACAATGTAGCGCGGCCGGACGTACGCATATCGATAGACGGTTAAAGCTAATACAAAATAACTGAGACGTCACAACTGAAACTCGCCTGAAAAGTCAGGTCAAGTACGTCAAGTTTCCTCCAACATTTACAAAGCGTTTCTTCATTTATACAAGTAAATAAAAATTTAACTGCCGCCTTGTAATATCAAAGTAAAAATGTTTTGTCTGTTACACAAGGTTTACAGTGTTCTTATACAAACACTTTTCCAGGTATTCCCCAGAGCGGCTTATTGATGGATCTTTCAATGGGATATAGCTGAAGTCAAAATTAAAATTTAATAACCATAGGCTTCTTACATCTAATAAAAGTGGTAGGTCTCTTTTGCCACAGGCCGCAATGCGCAATATGGGACAGTGTATACCATCCTAACTACCGTAACATTGTTAGGTGTAAGAGTATCACTTACCATCAGGTGAATGCCGTCTACAAAATGCAAACATTGAATCATCTTTTTCATCTCACCCCGAGGGCGTTAATGTTTGTGTTTTTGTTATTTGAATATCGTCATCTCATACTACCATGTTAGTGGTGTAGCAGTGGGCGGGATGTTAATGGAGCGGGTTTATGGGGCTGTTGCCCCACTTTGTTGCTATACATTTCAAGATATTAAACAATTAATCTTAAGATTCCTCCCAAATGAATTCCTACCAGATTGATGTGAGAGACCTATGTCGAGCTGTGGACGGCTATCGGCTGATGATGACGTAGAATCTTAAGATTGACTGAAGAATTAGACCATGGACATAATGTACTACTATTGTTAAGTTATTTATAAAAAAAAAATAATCAGAAAGAAAAACATAACAAGAATTCAGTGATTATCTTTTTTGTTTGAAACCATTTAGTCGGTTTTAACCGCACTCTAATACAACTAATATTCTACTATCTAATTTGTAAATATGAGTTAACAGCCTGACCTGACCACTACCTCGTAGGATGCTCGTTAATTATGTTAAATATCCACCGCCGACAATAACGTCCATACTGTTTCCGGTGCACCTCGATCGGGTTTCAAAATAGCAATATTTCTTTTTGTTAACTTTCCCTCGCACCGGTTTTAGTGAGGCAAGGTCGGCTGTAGTGGGTGTTCGTGTTAACGAATCGTTTATCGATGTTTTATTTGTATTCGTTTATTTGGTGATTCATAACGTATTTGATGACTGGTGTGGATTCGTTCACTTCTCACTTCTTGATATTATGAAATTCGAGTTAATATTTGCACACGATCTTTATCAATGTAAAGATCGATGTTGTTAAAAAAAATGAGCTGAAAAGTTTCAGTTTATGATAGCTTTAAACACTTTTAATGTATTGAAGATATATCCAAAATTTGCAGCTATATATATTTACGACGATTTTTAAACATTTTTATAGTTCGGGGCCATCTAAATATAACCTGGACGACGGTCTGCCATGGCACATGTAATTCGTATCGATATGACAAGTATTAAGATCCAAAAAACGAATGTGGGAAAATATTTTTTTTTATTCAACGCAGCGATGAGACGAGTGGAACGATCACCTAATGTTGAGTGATGCTCCTGCCCGAAACTTAGCGCTAGTTAGAATGTTATACACGGCACCACGTTGTTGAGTCTCGTTAGCCAATAATTACCCTAGCTACAGCGCCCTTAAACCGGAACAGGTAAAGTTTGCACACTATTACATGGCGGCAGAAGTAGGCGCTTCGATGGCACCTATCTAAACGATCTTCGGTAACAGACTACAAACGACACCGTTTCTTTTTAGTACTTATTAGCTACCTTGATTGATATATTTTTTAATCTTTTTTTTGTGGGGGGCGAGGGCTTTCATCCCTTGGGGATATGTCAGCCCCATTGGCTCAAAAAAGACAACACAAAAAAAACTTAGGGTGCTAATACTGTGGTTACAAAATATCAAACAGGTCTTGAACAGCCCCAGACTTTGGTTCACACATTAATTGATATTGTAACATTATGGACAAATTGGCCCTCGACCTTGTCTGTGTGTTGCAGTTGTATATTTTCCAATGGCTTCGTAACAATTAAAATATAGCTTAAATAATATTTTTTTCTTTAAATTATGTATAACATTATACTCTTATATAAATTAATATTTGTTTCCACATTGTTTGCTTAGCACTGCTACACCAAGGTTGAACAGCAGATATCTTCGATTATGTTCGAAGTCTTTTTCGTATAATTTTACTATGAAAATAAAGATTTTATAAATATTCTTTTTTCAAATTTCTTTCTTTCGGTTTTTGAATTATATAAGTTATAAATATATATAAGTATATAAATTGCTTTAAAATTTTCTACGTTATATAGGACCGATGATAAGTTATAAGAAATGTTATCAAATTGTATATGTATATATACACACACCCGTTATATATAAGATTACTTATAAATACATCGGATGTAACACAAAACCACGGCGTATGTTTGCATGTTCACATTTTGTATGATGAGAATATACATTCACCTAGAAATGAATAAGCATCAGCATGTAATGATAGACACCATTCACACGATGAAACTGGAGAGGTAAAATGTGCTTACACATCAAACGGAAACGGCTTGCAAGTATAATATCATTGGACCCCGGACCTAATCATGCCTCGGCGCCATTAAGACGCGCCAAGTGTAAACTGATCTACAGTTGCGTTTCCAAGAAATTAAATAATATTTATGCGTAAGGGGTATATTCATTTGTTTTGACTACCAACACAAATTTAAGGGTTTGTGGCATTGTTACACTGCAACGACGAAATCTATTAGTCGTGACGGTTATTAGCTATGTACATGTTTAATAAGCGACAGCTAACACAAGGTTACCCAACATTTTTATGTATATGGTTTCAATTAAATGGTTTAATGTTACCCCTTTTCCATTTTGAAACCCTGAAACGAACTATTATATTTTTTTTTTCTATTTGACTTTATTATTATTTTTTTTGAACTGTATTAGATATTAATATTACTAGTGCAGGGTACATCATCATCAGCCGATAGACGTTCACTGCTGGACATAGGCCTTCTCCAAAGATCTTCACATCGATCCGTCGGTGCATGATTCACGTGTGTTATTTACATACATAGCACATGCAGGGTCAAAAATGGATAAGTAAATACTCCTTTGGTTTATGTATAAATTAAACATAAGTGCTGTAAAACTGAATAATAGTTATCAGCTACGGGTAATAGGCGCCAACAGGACAGGCTTGCCTAGTGTGGGGCCATCAGTAAATGACTCTTGATGTATGTTTTTTTTTTGGTAAATAAATAAAATTTAAAAATTGAGAGAATAATTACATATCGCGGTATTTCCGAAACTATTAGACGTAAATACTCAAAATTTGGTAAGGATATTGCTTCTGCCATTTGAAGATCTCTAAGTATGGATTTTACAAAATACTTTCTCAAAGGGGTTGTGAGGATGTTACGGTCAGCAAAGTGGGCGAGGAACAGTTAGTCTTTAGAGTGTGGGTTAAGGTTAATTTAAAAACTTATTAATAAGCGTGCAAAATTTGCTTAAAAAAATTACTACGGTGGTCATAACGACGATATCTTTCTGGCTGATTTGGACTACGGCATAGTGATTACTAAAAGGCAGAGTTATGATTTTGTACTTCGAGATAAGGTATATATCTGATTATCGTGGTAACCTTTCGTTTATAGAATATTCATAATGATCTCTTGCTTAGTCTGGTGTTAACATACAATTATCAATCGTTTAATTATTTTTATTTATTTCTAAAATATTTCACTTTCGCCTCAAAAGAAAGTGTGTATTCACTCATTAGCGAAAGAAAATCACTTGTCGTTATAGCACAGTTTAAATGGCAATTCGCTTTCGCTGACTGCGTTGAAAGTTTGTTTTACGCACGACGCATGTTGTTTTCGTTCGTTTGTGTGCCTTTGTTAAGTTGGAACCGATTGTACTTAATATAACTAAAATATAGCGGAATTGGTTCACTTTATGTTTACGACATTACGGGAAATTCAATGAGCATTTTAGGTACACGATTTATATCATACTCGTTTTTTTTAATTTTGCTAGGTGCTAAAACGAACGGGACGTTCACATAATGGTAAGTGATAGGCCTGTCTGTAACAATCTGGCGCTAGTTAGCATGATATACACAGCACCATATTGCGCTCGTCCCCTTGAGACATAAGATGTTGTCTCGTTACGTGGTATATGTTGTGTCGTATCCCAGTGATTTCACTAGCTACATCGTCCTTCAAATCGGAACACAGTTATGTTTGCACACTACTGTTTCGCGGCAGAAATAGGCGCTGCAGTGGTAGTCTCCGGCAACAAGGCCTGCTATCAGTTCAGTCATTACATATTGTTGTAGCTATTATACTTATTATGTATCCTGAAATCTTTTAAGGTAGATATTTTAAGAGGCTGATAATAAATGAATGATTACTTATTGCTTTTAAGGATCTTTCATTATCCATTATAAACCTTCCTTAAAGTAATAAGGTATTGCTGAATTTCTAGATTGTTCCATCAAGGCTTCTATTTCTACCATTGTGTAACTATTACTATGTTCGTGCAAATAATACGCTGTATGCTTAAATTTCTGGAACAAAGAGACTTAATATTTTAGTCTTAAAGCAATGAATCCAATGTGTTATTGTGTGTACCTGATGAGTGGCCACTGGTGTTGGTAGACTATAAGCATAGGTAGATTAATCATAATAAACAGTTGTTTGTTTTTCGTCGTAAACGTATGCTGTCTCGTCGTTTCGTGTTATACAAAGTTGTAGAATAAACATAACGTTCTAACACAAATATGTATTTTAGATACATTAGCGTGTTGCGCCCGTGCCTTGCGATTATTAAGCTTTAGTCGATACAATTTACACACAAACATCACCAACACAGTGTCTGGTTTTTAACGTGCCATTGTCTACCGTACCTAATAAGCAATAATTCGCGGACACCGACCGCATCAAATATAATATACAAAGCCAGACATTCGTCAACCCGATACCGCTTTCCACCATTGCTCATTCGACGCGAGGGGAGAAAGCGTATTGTGTCGCAGACGATTCTACTTAAGGCAAATATGCACTTACCGATCTATCCTCCATTAGGCAACGCTCATAAACCATTAAATGCAACCATACTCTTAAATCTCTTTTCCTCGAGCTCTTAAGAGTCGAAACACGTTCATTCCTCCGATTTTCGTCAGACCCAATTCAAAATTTTACTTTATTATAACCTCACTATACGATACTAGTATCCGATAAACGTTTCACAGATATTAATACCGGTATCCATTCATAATTCGTAGCCCGTGTTATGGGGGTTAGAGGTTATTGTGCATTCTCCTCTCAGGTCTCTGGCTACGAGCAGGGAGAAGAGAGGTTCTTTCTCTCACCTCCGCAGCCTCGTTTTCTAACATCACTTGTTCAGAAAAGACAACGCCTGCACTCCACTCCTTATCACTTCCTGTCATAGCCTTAATAAAAGCTTGAAGCGAGAGGTCTCTCCCTGTATCAGCGATGAGGACGTGGAACTTCTACATCAGTCAACCAACATACAGCAGCTTTGCGATATATGTACACGATGCACCTGCAATTTACTACAATATATGTTAACTACATGTTGACGTTAACCGGCAGAGAGACGCCTGGTAGCCGTTGCAAATACTGTAAGCGGATATGATAGTTTGATAGGTATCAATTATGTTCTTAAAATGGCGGCTGACGCGGTTGCGGCTTGCGGCTCATAGTGCGGTATTGGTTTCTGGTGTACAATTGCATTATTTAATACGCTCGCTTTCTCTAATTCACGTCTCTTCAGGTCTGAAACTTGAAACGATGTCGATGTAACCTATGTCCGGAATTATAATACACTGTTACCATGTACTTAGAGTTAGTCGAGAAGTACGGCAACAATTCGTGTAACAATTCTTTATTAAGCAATTAAAGAGGGACACTTAATCCCCTTTCAGATAAAATTCTCTATAGCCGAATATAATATAGCAAGTTTCAGACAGAGTGAAGGTGACCGAGATGAAGGCGGGGAATGAGACCTTTTTAATAGTCCGGGCTTACAAAGCTTTTGTACATCCTCTTGTGAGGGTCGTGTATTACTTTATCCCTGTTTTAAGGAGTTCGTAAATTTCTTTGTGGTAGGTTTATCAGAACCTTTCTTATTTCGTATATTATCGAAAAACATTTGTCTTTTAAACGCATTTCATAACTAGTGTAATTGTTTATTTTTTTTTTCCTAATTTACGAATCGATGGGATACATATTATCATATTAATGTTACTGGGGTAACAAGGCGATGTGGTGCAGTGTAGATCGTCCTAACTAGCGCCACGTTATAGGCAGGCATATTGCTTACCATCAGGTGAACGTCCGGCTCGTCTCGAAGTTTAACTGGAAAAAGAAACCTTTTTTGTGTAATTAACGTTATTTAAATTTAGATCAGTCTAAGACTGGCTGTCTTAGACTTGATATGTCCCGAGTTTAACAAGTTCGAAGTACTTTGATGAGAATGAGTGAAGATTTTATTTTTGCTTGAACTTATACGTGACCTTCAGATGAACTTTTTGTAAGAAAATTCTAATAAGTGGACTATAACAAATTCATGTTAAATTATTTTTATACGTAGACATTCTTTATTTAGAAAACCTGTCCAAGTTATTGTCCAAATGCGTATTACAAACTAGTTATTTTATTCGTTCATAGAAGGTGACTAAAAGGGTTTTTGGGGTCGTGGGCTTTAAAGGTAGGGGCACTCATTGCCGACTCAGCTTCAGGGTGTACGACAAATGTGAGGTGGTCTCGAAACAAAGAAAGGGTGCTGGGTAGGGTTATGGCATTCCTCTGAACGTGCATAAGCGCAGTGCAGAGGCACCGGTGTGTTTCATACGAAATCCTGAGGCCTCTTGCGAAGCACTAAGGATGACCACCGTAGGAATTTAAGTAAATACATATTCCACATAACCCTGTCTCGCCCCCCGAAACCAGGCTTTTGAATATTTCTCCCTCAACAACACAAAGGTATTTTATTTGTATTTTTGTAAGATTTCTTATATTACAGTGTCTCTCATCTTTACTTATTCACTAAATTTAATAAATAATGACAAAATAAACTAATCAAGAACTGGGACTAAAACTTAAATTAGGAAACAAATTTTTACTGGTGGAAGGTCCCCCGTCGCCGAAAACCGTCTGATTAGGTGTCACCGAAATACCTGTTTATTCCGTAGAACAGTAATGTGCAGATATTATTGTCTTCCGGTTTCAAGTGCGCTGAAGTTAATGAAATTATTGGGGTAATGATATATACAATTGTATGTCTCGAGGTGAGAACAGTGCGGTGCTGAGTATATCATCCTAACTGGCGTCACGTTGTTTTGGGCCGGGCGTATTACTTACTATCTGGTGAACGTCCGGCTCGTCTCGTCGCTTTGTAGATGGAAAAAAAATGTTTTAATTTAGGCACGGGCTTACGTCATCAGTGTTGAGTGTGAGATGGTATCTCACAATATTCATTGCCATCTAAGTTTTCGAGATAGCGTTGAAAACTCGCCCGCGACCGGCCCGCCGCGCGACGGATCAACTGCAGCAATATTAATGAACTCGACCGACATTCGCTCGCTTTGTTTATTTATTTATAAACCCATAACACGTTTTAATTGAAGCTGGGGTAATACCATATTTTATTTATTCGAAACGTATATCGTATAGCACAAACAACAGAAGACAATCTATACATTTATCTGTATGTATATAAACATTTATATATAAGGTAGGAATATTACTTTTGCAGAGTATAGGTCAGCTAAAAATGGATATCACAAAATTCCTTGTGTGTATATACATATATATCATAGGTAATACTTTTCTTTTCCAAATATGGCTTTGGGCATCTAAAGTACTCTTCCTTGTTTTCGAAACACATGAAACGAAATTCTTAAAAATACTAAAAAAAGATTAAAACCGTGTCGTCTACTTTTATCGTATTCATATTCAATCAATTATAATAAAAACTAACCCTCACTCTTGTTCATTGTAAGCATTTTTTATATTTGTATCCGGTTTTATATCCGGTGCAATTTGATTTGTTTGATTACATATGATTAGGCTTGTAATGCCTGCATGTATTTCGAGATAATTACATGGACCCTAAGCCTTTGTATGCGCCTCGCTAATCGACCGTAAGCCTTAACATGGGACAATATCTCTTCTGCTGTAGCAATCAATAAACGTAATGTTAATTAAGTTACAACATTTAAACAGTCACGAGAATTTTAAAAATTATTAAGGTATTTCATGATTGGTTGCCTCCAGATTATGACTGTCTTTGGTTTTGCTTTCAACAAGCAGTGATTAAACATTGGTCTAACGGTAGTAAGGACCACGTAATTAGTTCAAATGATTTTAGAAATGAGATTTCACTATTACATTCTATAAAGTATACTCGACGAGTTCACTTCACCATCCACGGTTTCGACACCGTGTAAAATTGAAGTAAACTGTTAGCCTGTACGCAATGCATTGCGTGAACATTCTTACTAACGGTTTATTGTTACGGGATCGATTATCCAGCGCCTTCCGATAAAAATGTCATGTCGATTTATTGTATGAATGGAAAAAAAACAATGCTAAGTAATTACATCTGCTGAGATAAGAATTCGTAACGTCATCATGGTTTTCGGTATTGATATGAAAACCCATCCTTGCACTCCCCAAGCTGCCTGATACCGATCGCCGATACTCGATTCAATTTAACTAAGGAAGGTTTTCATTTCCTATGGTAAGTCGATTCACCACGATTCGAGCATGAATAAGGATGACGCTTGTTATATTGATTTCTGCAGAATATTACTTAATAAAAATACGTGAAATTTTGTTGACATATACATGAGATATTTAGAGATTCATTGACGCATAACGAGATCTTCGAAACTATTAGATGTAAATTCAGAATTTGGTAGAGATATTGCTTCTGCCAATTAGAGATCAGCTAAAAATGGATACAACAAAATTTTTTTCCCTAAGGGAGTTATGGGGGTGTTACGGTCAGCAAAGCGGGCGAGGAATAGGTAGTTTATTAATAAAAGACTTTTAGTCTTATTTTACTTTACTTGCTACAAGCCGCGATCAGCAGAACATTCAGCTGATGGTAAGCAATACACTGTTAATACACAATGGTGCTTTCTATAAAAGATATCAATTTATTGTCCCACAAATTTAATTAACTATAGCGTCCTTTAAACAGGAACAGTAAATGTATGCACGTTACTGTTTAAGTGGACTATTTAAGTTTTTTTGATTTATTAGTTGTGTATAAATATTAACATTATGGAAATGACGATATTGAAATGTTCATTGCGGTTAGGAGTCCAGGAGATTCCTTGCATTTAACAATAATTCGCTCAAGAAACAATATTATGTTATTTAAAAAAAGTTGGATGTTATTTTTACGGTTATGTGTACTAAAGTTTTTTTTAACAAATGTTTTGTATTATCGATAGCGTTACTATTACTACTCTTTCTCCGTATTATTATTGTATGAATATTAGAAGAAAAATTGTGGATTTTAACTATTTAACTTTAGCCATACTCAAATCTAAATAATGATGTAAAACTTTATGTTCTTGTGGGGGATTCATGTTAATCCTTACTGACTTAATATGGGCGCTTGTCTAAAATAAAGATTTCATCATCGGCCCCAAAGATCTCCATGTCGATCGGTCCCGCGTTGCTCGCATCCAATGGATTCCCACGATTCTCACCAGATTGTCGGACCTAATGTGAATAAAGATTTATTTATTATTTATTAATTAGCTAGTAGTTAAGGGTGTGAGAGTTCCCGCACAATAACTCACAGGATCCAAGGCAAACTAACCTGCCCGTGGTGAACCCTGCTAATAAGAATAAGAAACGAGGCTCTGACTCCCATCAACCCGCATTGGACTTGCGTGGTGGCAAATGGCTCAAATCCTCCCATATGAATCCCTTCCGATCGACGTGGAAATCTTTGTGAGAGGCCTATACCCAGCAGTAAACGTCTATCGGCTGATAATGATAATGAACTAGTAGCTTACTTGACGAGAGTTTAGACATAAATTTGTATGTACACAAACATCAATCGACTCAACCGCCACTGCCATTGCTATTGATATACTCATCGTGTTCCCGTTCCCGATCGTGATTGAGACAATAGCGACGTTCCAGCTGTCCCGTCGGCGAGGCTGTTAAGATGCGTGGATGCTGCATATCATTAGTTGACAGGAAGCAGCGCAGGGCCACGGCGCAAAAACTCTCTCGTCCAGCGGTGTCGATGACCCGCGAGCCACGGTAATATGTAGTGATGTGCGCTCCTGTCGATACGTCGTCTACGATATCACCTACAGTAAATGTAACCAATTTTTTTTTTGTTACAGTCCTATAAATATTCTAAACGATATTTGATCTTGCTTTATCGTTTAGTGTAAATTTAGATATAAAGACTATCTACCGACATCATCCAAAGGCGAAACACAGCTAAAGATTTTGTCTATAAATATACAATGAGTCCTTTATTAAGTATTTAATATAACCAAATTTAAGCCGGCTTAACTTACATGCCGGTGGATGGCTTAAAATAGAAATAAAAAAAATTAAATAAAACCAAATTTAACGAAGTATTTTATTACCATGTTTAAAATAGCTAACGTTATGAAAATTCTTTGGATACTCTGTGTTCAATGGAGCCTATATGAACGGCATAGCATAATCATAATGTATTGCCGCTCAGTGTTTTCGTTATGAAAAAAATTGATAGAAAACATGTAACATATTCAAGATATACACGATTCGTAATCCACACTAAAAAGTGATCGTGATGAGAAAAAGTTTGATCGTGTGTTCACAGGCCTCACGAACTTCTTGTTACTGAATTTACAATGCATATTTTCCGCTTCTGAATGCTATAATAGGTTGCTCTGTTTAAAGAGCACACTTATACAGTGTTTCAAAAGTTTTAGGTATTATTAGTATGATGATATCTCTAGTGCACTTTTGTTTGTTTTTAGTGCATTGAGATATAGTGAAGCAAGTACTTTTTTTTAAAATAGTAAACATGCGATACGTTCTGTTAATACTAATGTTGTTTTACGGAGGCTCGGTTTAGATATCATCACATTGCTGCCAGCTTTGACAAAATTAGTTTTTAAAATGAATAAGCGCTATGTCTACAACATCGTGACATTTATACTAAATTTGCACAATTTACTTCAAAACCTATCATCCTAAAACCAATAGGTTCGTGGTTATTTAAAAGTCGAGGCTAACCTGTTATGTAATGACATGATGTAATATTTTTTTTATTCCACGAAGCAACAAGACAATCAGGACGTTCACCTGATGGTAAGGAATACGCCCGGCCATAACAACGTCGTGCTCGTTAGGACGATATATGTCGGACCACATTATGCTAGTCTTAAGGCATAAAAACTTAAAGTAAGGACGAGTTTATATATACAGCACCATATTGTGCTCATTGCCTTTCGATAAAAAATTATGTCTCGTTATTCCAATAATTTCACTAGCTACAGCGCCCTTCTAAATAGAACACAGTAATGTTTGAACACTGCTGTTTGGCGTTAGAAACATTCGCCACGGTGGTACTTAACTAAACGGCATCCATGTTGTATCGACAAAAATCATTGCATGAGAGATGTATGGGACTCACAAAGGGGTGGGAAAAAAGAAATGAACTGTAAAATACCTATAATATCGAAAATTGTGAATGTAAGTTATATTTTGTCGATAGTATCAAGGGGTAGAACAGCACTCCGCTGCCGCGAGCGCGTAGCTCACGATCTACGAGCGCTCGCCCGTGTCCGCTGTTTACCGCGCGGCTTCAACGCATCCAGTTACCGCGGCCGCCTCAATTGAGCTAAAATATAAATACCTGCATGAGGGAACGAACGAACAACAGTTACAAAATGCACAACTTTAAAAAGTATATAAGCAGTCTACTGGTGTGGTGGTAGGTTTCTATTATCGGACACCGTCGAACTACGTACCCCTTACATAACCGGAGCAACAAGATAACATTGTCTCAAAGCGTCGACCACAACGTTGTATAGTGAATATTGTTACTACACCTTACTAGCGTCAGATAGTTACGGGCAGGGGCTCACTTACTATCAAGTGAACTTGCTGCTAGTCACATCGTTCAATAAATAAAACCTCTTATAACTTCTATAATACTATGGTTTTTCTGTTTGTTTTTATAGTCTGGTTTTGGTTTCTTTTTATTAAAAATGTTATTAGCTTTACTACTATTAAATCAATAAGGTATACTTCATTGAAAGTTACTGAGTTATTAAAAAATGGTCAATTTATTCTTTAAAATCTGCATTACACTGAAATTTTAGGCTTCATTCAAGTTAATATCAAGTTTATGTAGTTAGCAGATGCGTGCACGCACAGACATTTCAGGGGGGTATGCAAACCACACCCGAAATCATTTTGCTTATCTATACTTACAAATAAACTTACCAGTTTAGTTATTTATTCAATTTGGCATCTATTTGAGTAGGTTTAGGGAGTCAGCGTATGTAGTGCAAATTTGCCTATATGGAGTACACGCCCTGGTACTTAGTAAATAACGATATTAGAATATTTTTTTTTTTAGATTTGAGATGAATATTATTCAAGTTCATTTCATGTCTTGATTCATCAACTTGGGTTTGATCTAGATCTTTAAGATCTAAAAAAACCTGGGCGCGCGTTCATTCGTAACGATTGTTATAAAATGTAGGCCGTTCGGATGGAGGCGCAGCCATGTTGGAAAACCTCATTGTTGAGTCCTGAGCCCCCCGGCGAGCTTTAAATAGGCCTCCGTTTGTTGCTATCTGGCATTATGTTCCAATTTACGTATACTTCAACAATGTAAGACTTAACATAGGACAAATTAAAACACTTAGACTCTCTAAGAGACAGTAAAGATTAGAGTACTTTTTGGTAAATTAATATTTGTTTTGTGTTTAACGAGAAATAAAACTACAGCAGTCCTAACGACATCTAGCTTTAGCATATAACGTAACAAACTTTAATAGGAAGAGCATAAGCGCAAAGAACCAAACGGTCAGGCCAAAGTCTGCACAACTTTCGATTCCTTAAAAATGGACGAACAGTTGTATTCATTTCTTTTTTCTTTCACGCGTCACTATGATATGTAAGTTAATATTCGAGTTATTTCGGTCTGTGTGAACCAATTTCGTATTGCTACTATTTTCGTCCTCGACTGAATTAAACATCCTGTTGTAGAGGCGACGGATTCTTGAGATATAAATACAAAAACAAACTTAGGCTATAGGGTCACGAGCTCAAGAAGATAGGATCTGTAATAACATGAAATATATTCTAGCATATCTAGATTTTCATGCAATGGTTTTAAAACATTAAATGCAAGATCGAAAAAAACTGTCATAATCTTGTTATGGATGCTTGTATAGTATGCAGTGTTTCATCAATACAACCTTGATGGTATATAAGGCTACTTCCTATTAACACTTGGAAATAAAAGACAACGAGCAACTGTGAATTTTAAGCGGAATTGTCTACGTAAGAACTGCTCTGTGGAATCAGTAATGTTGCTGCTTTACAGAACTCGTTTCTGCCACGTTGGAGAACATACCAGAACGTTTTCAATATTAGAATAAAAAAAACATTTGTTTTTAAATTAAACTACACTAATATACTATGATAAGTGCGATGAACACCTTCAAGTAGAATTTAGGCGAATTTTTTTTTTGTATTTTACGAAGCGACTTGAGCGGGACTTTAACCTAATGGTAACAATTATCTATAACAATGTTGCTCTAAATAGAATGATGCCCACTACACCATTTCCTCGCTGCATTGAGACACAAGATATTTAGTCTCATTACCCCAGTAATTACACTAGCTACATTGCCCTTAAACATAGTAACGTTTGCACACAATTGTTTGGATGCAGTAGTTGGCCTAACTAGATGGTCTTTTATAACAGAGACCTACCATTAGTATATGTATTCTGAATGGAAAAGAATCGGTGTAAAAGTTTTTTTACGCTATAATAAAGGATTTTTATTTTAGTGCCTCTGTCTTCTTGTTAAAGTACCGAAGTATTTATTTGTTAAATATACAATAAACAGTTATATTAATAGTTTGTAACGTATAACTTACAGTGTACCGGTTCCGGTTGTACACAAATTTCATCGTAGAGTAATATTATGGGACATGTAAATGGTGTCAATTAAATTCTTAAACCGCACAGTTATTAAACAATTTACATTAATTAAGTTTAACTCTTTTTTTCAATAGTTTTATTATAGTTAATTGTGTTTCTTCTCTCATTTATGATGTGTACAATATTATAGAATAGATGCGTAGTAAATAATAAATTTGAAAAAAATTCAAAATTTCAATACTTGAAGCTCACTTATCCGCGTAATTAATCTTTTACCAGCACCTGGCTTTTATAATGGCGTACGATAAACATTCGGAACGTTGGCCGAAAGTTCAATGAGCTGTACAACCGAAAAGCAGACGTTTCCCCATACCGGCGAGCCCTGTGTTATACGGAAATCAAAGGGGGGAGGCATACAAAGCGGCGCATCTTTTGTGACGGCGCACTGGTCTGTGGAGATGCCCTTTTGTTTTTCAGGGGGAAAGGTACACGCTGCACGCATTGTTGTTGCTTTCGGTCCGCAGCTCTCGCGGATGTGACCGGGCCTCAATTGAGAAGACGTTCATTGTGGATACCACGGTACACTACGTACGTCTGTATACATACAACCATTCCATTTTATCATACATACACCTCATTCATACTCTACATTATTGAATTCGATCTAACATACATTTAACATCTAATCACAATTAGGATGGTAATAAACCTGTTGTATAGAAATTTTGGCAAAAAAAAAATGTTCTATCAATATTTGACAAGACAGAAAAGAACCAAAATGTGATAAATGTGTACCACATTTAGTGACAGTTTTTAAAGAAGTAAAAAAATAATATAATAATTTCATACAGCAGAAAGGTATTCCCGACAAAGGCGTAGAGATTACCGAATATGTCTCAGTTACCGACCAACATCATCATCATTAGGTGCCCTCTTAAAACTATAGTCTGCCGATCAAATTAAAAAAACCAATTCGACCATAAACTATTATTTTTAACTGATGGTATTTAAACCCGTTCCACTCCTTTATGTCCGACCGACAGCATAATGTTTACTATGTTTTAAATAAGTAAACTAAAGAAAAGGAGTAAGTTGTTTTATATTATACATGAGCGATGAGACAGATCAGTTCGTTCACCTGTTATTGAACGATGCACCCTGTGTACAGACGGCTATGAGCTGCTAGACAGGGTAGTAATTAAAAATTGCTGCGCGTTCGCGCCTGTCATCTTGAGACGAGAGGACAGGTCGTGTTAGTTCAGTAATTTTGAATTTCATGCTTAACGACTTATAATACAAAGCTACACAATGGTACAAAATATCAAATAGTGCGAAGAGACAGTATAAGATCAAAGAGCAAACTAATATTGTAATTGTGTCAATAGCGGTATCATCATCATCAGTCTTATGTTAATCCACTGCTGGATCTAGACCTTCCTCAATGTCTTCCACCAAATGTGATCCTTAATTTTTCGCATATACTCCCGACCGCCTTAATGACCTCTTCGGTCTATCTAGAGATCGGGCGTCCTACACTTC
This sequence comes from Ornithoptera alexandrae, assembly GCA_029030555.1. Classification (NCBI taxonomy): domain Eukaryota; kingdom Metazoa; phylum Arthropoda; class Insecta; order Lepidoptera; family Papilionidae; genus Ornithoptera; species Ornithoptera alexandrae. The sequence goes on along the minus strand of JARDVY010000296.1, from coordinate 6,677,450 downwards.
TGCCTCTTGTATGCGATCTTCACTTCAAGATTTTCTTCCAGTCTCGACAGGCACGATAGATATGGCCGGCTCACTGTCACTTCAACTTGCAAATTTTGACATTTTTGGGGACCATTTTAGTTGTCCGTCGAATTTCTATTTCCATCAATAGCATCCATCCGTCAATAGCAGTACAGTGAATAGTTATATTTAGCCAACACGATTGCCATGATGGACTACTCAACCCTTTATAAAAACCAGGGATAGAAGAGGTATTTTAAAAAAATAAATCTACAGCCAACTAGTTTAACTTATCTATTTTATTAGAAACTTTATTTTTTTTAAGTTACTAAATTCGTTTTTTATTTGCACAGTATAGTACAATAGTAACAAAGTGAAGGTAGTAATACTATTTTTTTTTTATCTATAACCGATTTATTTTAAAAAAAGTAAAAATTGACAATTGCTTACATTTCTATTCTCTACATTACTATACAAAGTTGAGGTTTCGGCAAATAAATATGGTGTTCATAACTATATACGTAATAGTATATAATATATTAGCTATGGTTATGATACATACGGGAGTGGATCGGCATCACATCAGCTGAAGAACTTTTACACCTTACACAATAGTCACGATAATTTCCTAATATTTTTTTTTATTTTACGACGTAACGAGACGAGTTGGACCCGTTGGTAAGTAATATACATACTCATAACAATGTGGCGCTAATTAGGCTTTTATACACAGCACCATATTATGCTCGTCTCCTTGAGACATAATGTTAAGACTCGTTACCTCAGTAATTTGACTAGCTACAACGCCCGGCTAACCGGAACACAGTTATGTTTGTACACTACTATTTATCGGCTGCAATATAAGCTGCGGTGGTACCTAGACAGTCTCCGACAATAGAGACTTACCTCCAGTGTCAGTTAAAAAACCTTCATGTACGATAAGATAAAGAAGATATTATTTAACAAGAGTAGATAGGAATTTTCCATTTTCACATTTCAGCGTTTTGTTTAAAGCCGAGACTGAACTTTGACTGAACTGCTTCACAGGCCAGCGAGCTCCGCGCGACTCGCCGTCAAACTTCAACTATTAATCATATTGCGCGGAGAGCGTGCAGCGGGCTAAGTTCACGTTTAATCTCACATTTATTTGCATAATTGCGCATAAAGGAAATTCTGTTTCGAGTCCGTTGATTACAACGAGGTCCTTTATCACGGCTATTCCTCTTCGTTTATGACTTCATTAATAAATGAAAAGAAGACAGTCGTAAATCGACTGGTATATTTATGAGATCGGTCCAAATGTATAATTACCATAGCCATTTAATTCGTGAGTTATCCGATTTGGTAAGTAATTTTCCATGTATCACTCTCACCTGTCACATCATCTTAAGTTAATGGTATCAGCTTAACAAAAAATACTTTTTCTAATTTTTCTGTAAACTTAACAAATTTTTGCACAAGCTTAAAAAATTTTGTTCTGTTTTTAATAGAGTTCTTTGTTACTATCGAAGAATAACCTATGTTGATTTGTAAGAATCATCATACGGGTTACGTAGAAAGCATCGATAGGATCAACATGAAGGGTACAGTTCTCCAGGGTAACAACGTCGCCTTGTCCGATGTCTGATAAACAGTTCGATAACGCACGACCTAGGTCGCATAGTGTATACAACGCCTTTATGCACCTTCACTGATATATGATTTAACTCCAAGTTAACGGTCGGTGTAACTAAAACTTAATAAAGATTTTTTTTTTATTCAACGAAGCGATTGAGACGATCGGGTCATTCGCCTGTTGGTAAGTGATACGCCCGCCCGCCCATAGCAACGCGGCGCTAGTTAGGATAGTATACACAGCACTACATTACGTTCATCGTCTTGAGACAGGATGTTAAGTCACCATACTCCAGCGATTTCACTAGCTATAACTCCTTTAAAATCGGAACGCAGATCTCCGGCAACAGAAGACCACCGCCAGATTATACAAAACGGATAATAATATTTTTTTTTAAGTCTGTATTATATAATATATAGAGACGTAACCTGATTATTAACAGATATTTTATAACACGAAAAATTTGTCATCACTTAGATTGTTAAAGATTCTTAAAAATAGAATTACCTAAACTTAAAATGTGAATGGGTTCTGCGAACCCTTAAGAATTGCGACACATTTGTACGCGAGAGGTCTTTGGCAGTGCGACAAGAATGGGGTTAATGCGTCGGGGGTGTGCCACTATTGCCAAACTTAGCGCATGGGAGCCAAGTTTGTAATCTGTGACATGCAGACAAATTTTTATTTTTTGCTATCTCTCTCAATCTCAATATATTTATTTGTAAAAATTACGCTATTATGCTTTTACTATCAATATCAATGGGCTGGTAAAAGCCTAGACATTTCAGGATTTATAATATGCTTTCCATCCTGAGTTATATTAGTATACATAAGTCTTAAACCTAGATGTTTTACTGTCAGTAATTTTTATCATTTGCGCTGAAAATGCTATGAATATTTGTATCATGTGATTCGAACGAATTACCATATTTTCGTATATGTATTAATATAGTATATATATGTATTAACATAGTGTCCCAATCGCAGCGGAATGGCTTTTTAGTTTCTTTTATTCGACTAAGTGACGAGATGATTTTTACCACATGGTTAGTGATACGCCCGTCCATAAAAATGAAGCGCTAGTAGGATAATGTACACACACATACTGCTTGTCACCTAGAGCCATAAGATGTTGTCTTGTTACCTCAGTTATTCCGCTAGCGACAGTGCTCTTCAACCCGAACACAACATTCAGTCTGACAGTCTCCGGAGACCTACCACCAGTAGATTTGTGATAATATGTAATTAACTGTTATAGGGCGGTATATATAAAAAGGGGAAGTAGTTTATAAAAGGTTGGGAACGTATGGTATAACATGTAGAACATTTTTCCCTTTTGTACATGAGACTAGGTCGCGTATAGTTGAGGCGGGTCAAGTGTTCAAGTCATATAACTGACTTTGTGCTTAAATGCTTCATTCAGTATTACTATTTTTCATATATTAAAAAGCTCTACTAAAGTATAAACTCCTTTAAAAAAAGTTACTGTAGATATCTATGATAGCATATCTGCTAATGGACACATACATACATTACATGAACAGTACATTTTATATGAGGGTAGTAGAAAGCAATTAAATGGGTCCAGGTGTTTCGGGGGCCTTGAGGGTGGGGCCCCTTATCGCTCAACAAGCGAACCTGTGTGGGACAACGTATGGTTAAGCGATGGTGCCTAGGAGGGAGATTGGCCCTTTCACAAAGAGGTGTTAAAACAAAGTGTAGAAGGGCACCGGAGCGTTCTGTAAGATCCCGGGCCCTCTTCGAATGCACTGGTGCAGACCACCGAGGAGGTTTTAGCGCGTAAGGATCTCACATAAACCTGACTTCTCCTAGAAGCAGGCTATCTTTAGAAGATTTCCCCCGAAATAAAAAAGGTACCGCCGCACCGCAGCTTTTATTTCTGCCGCCAAATATTAGTAAGCAAGCATAACAGTGTTCTAATCTGAACGGCGATGTGTAGCTAGTGAAATTACGGGGGTAATGAGATTTAACGATGAGTGTATACCATTCTAACTAGCACCACGTTACGGGCAGGCATATCACTAACCATCAGGTGGACGTCCCGTTCGTCTCGTCGCATTGTAGAATTAAAAAAATAAACAGCTGTATTCACGTGTAATATTTAAATCATGAGCGCTTATTTTTACTGTGTACCAAGTTAAATTAACACTGTATTCAAATAAGTTCTAACAAATAACCCAAACAGACCCTATGTGGAGTAGCGCGCCGTAAACAATGCGAGTGCAGAGAGTCTGTGATTGCATAACTGGAAGTTGTAACTGACCGAGTGTTATGCATCCGTTAAGAGGACGGTATAACTCAACTACTTTGACAATTATTACACATTTTGGAAATATGAAATAATTACTAACCTCTAAAACAATACTTTTACGATAGATTTGTCATAAATTTCTCTAAAAACAACTAATATTTTTTTTTATCTACGAAGCGACAAGACCAGCTGGATGTTCACCTATTGTGAGTGAGTAACTGATACGGCTACCTATAACAATGTGGCGTTAGCTAGGATAGCTAGCTAACGCCACATTGTTATAGGTAAGGTAAAAAAACTAGATAGATAGCTGCACTACATCGCGCTCGTCGTCTTGGGAATAAAGATGTTATATCTTTTTACCATAGTAATTTCACTAAATCCAACACCCTTCAAACCGAAACACAGAGAGGCAGAAACAGGAGATGCAATGGGTAGCAACCCCCTAGACGACTTCTGGCAACAGAAGCCTACCACCAGTTCTGCTAAGAAATAAAATTTATCAATTATTAATAATTTTAATTTTTAGGTAAATGCTAATGCAGAGACATAATTCTTATAAAGCGACTTGAGTCATACTATTTCGTTAAGCTCAGGGCTGCGACGGCGCCGCTGCGGCTGGCGTAGCGGTACCGTGACCCCGGCTAGTGGCCCAAGCTGCGTTGCTAGCGGTAATTTACACTGATTACTATGTACTCGATAGGACCAGCTTTCCTAGTCAATGACTCGTATACAGACAGCTCACATTAACGCAATGGCGCAATGTGTGCGTGAGCTTACAAATATGCATCATCGTTTTTGTACATGCTGTAACAACATTAACTATATATATATTTATAAATATAACAAATTTTCATATACGTAGAGACTCATCACGACATCTCTGGATACAATGGGGCCTATTGACTTGAAATTCGCTTGGAATATTCCTTTTGTCGAGTATGAGTCAGCTACGAACAGATTTTACAGAATTCCTTTCTCAAAAAGAGTTGCGGGGGTGTTACGGCCATTACAGCGGGCGGGGAACAGTTAGCATGGATATAAATTTTAAATGACTTTTTGTGTTTTTAGTTCTTAAAAGACATAAAGACGAAAAAGCATGAAACTGACTTCTTTAAAGCCATTAGTGAATTCAATATAGAAGCTCACTTTTGTCATCTACTTAAATTTAATTCAATTATTGAGCAACCATTATAGAGAGGTACACGGTATAAACTATTCCGTTTGGGAAAGACGTTAGAGCACACCACCGCTTACGTTGCAATACGGAGGTCCCTGGTTCTTTTTTTTTTTGGTCCACTAGGCGACGAGACGAACGGAACGTTCACGTGATGGTAAGCGATACGCCAACCCATAACAATGTGACGCTAGTTAGAATGGTATACTCTGCACCACATTGCGCCCGTCGCCTTAAGACATAAGATGTTCAGTCTCGTTACCCCTGTAATTACACTAAATACAGCGCCCTTCAAACCGGAACACAGTAATATTTGCACGCAGGCGCTGCGATGTTACCCTACCTAGACGGTCTTCGGCAGCTTTGGGGTATACAGCGACAAGATCTGAGCTGGAAACGGTCAGCAACAACTCTTCTCTGCACCGCCTTGCAGTAAAAATACAGGAAAACATACAACAAACAACAAGCTAGCAAACTCGAGAACAAAGAAATATTTTTGTTTTGGATAAAAGCACAGGCTGGGTTAGAAGGCAATGAAAGAGCCGATCATCTGGCGAAAAAAGCTGCAATTAAATGCAAAACAAAACCGAAGTACGACTTATGCTCTGTTTCATGTGTCAAGCGAGAGATCCGCGTGGAATCGCTTGAGGAATGGAACACGCACTATAAAGAGAGCGAAACCTTGAAAACAACAAAGACATTCTTTTCCGATGCCATTGAAGCATATCCTACCATCAGAAAAATAACCATAAAAAAATAAATGCACAGATCTTCACAGGATATGGCGGGTTCTCCAAATACCTACATCGATTCAAATGCAAGGAGAACCCTGCATGTGAATGTGAACCCAGTAAAAACGAAGGTATTATACATTTAATAACTGAATGACCAGTATACGGGAAAGAAAGACTGGATCTGGAAATAGATATACAAACATAAACAGATCAGGAGAATATACCCGGCATATCGAGAGACCAAAGATATCAGATAAATTCCTTGATTTTTGTACAAAAGTAGCTAATAAGGTAATAGATAATAAAACAAAATTACATTAATTATACATATATTTGTAAATAAGCATAGTTATAGAAAAAAAATTATGTTATAATTAATTCTAGCAATTAGTAATATTCTACAGTTTACTTTTACGAAATATAATATTACAATAATTTTGCACTTCTTTATAGATTGTATTATAGTATAATGATAAATCATAATACCTGATTAAATTACAAAATGATTTGATTATTATCCGTAATCATAAATTAAGCTATCATAAGTCGCACAAATTTGGATCACATAGCAAATATATTTATTTGCTATGTGATCCAAATTTGTGTTGTGTTTTATTAAAACATGTTAATTAGTACAGATCGTAAATTATAACAAATGGATAAAATTTTTAAAATATGCAGATGAAGTCTCTGGTTACGTCAGAGGGTATAGATATAGTGTAATTATATACTGCCGTCAGGACAGCACCTGACGGGAGAAAAAAAAAGACGGTTTCCGGCAACATAGATAATGCGAGAGTGAGAGCTGCATGAGCTTGGATGATGGCAGGATTTTACGATTGTTAATTTGCCGGCATAACAACATTTATGTTTTAATATTATGTGAAATTGATGATGACTATTGTCCAAAACAGACAGAGCTTGTTTATTAGTTTAGACATGCTTATGTCTCGGCCGGATGTATATGATAGATAAGACTTGCAGAACATATTACTATGTTGCATCGCGTACATAGTTAACGAGGCTTTGACGATTGCTGACAGAATTTGTCTTAATTTTTTTTTGATTCAACAAAGCGAAGAGACGTGTGGGACGCTCACCTGATACGCCTGCCCATAGCAATGTGGCGTTAGTTAGGATGATGATTGTTTCAGACAGAGAGAATGGAGTCAATGCATCGTTTTATTTCAATACTCCTAACTGTTGGATAGCTGGATGTAAACAATAGAAGTCAGCGTTACTCTGATAGGAATCGATAGAAAGAAAATGTCAGCGCCACGAATACCGTCGGCCTTTATAGGCATCCCGGGGCGGGCGGCGGGATGCAGCAATAGCCGTAACCGGGTCACTTGTTAAAGTTACCAATCGACCCCCCCTCGTTTCATCACCGCGAGAACGGAAAGGGAGCGTCTGCCGCGCAAATGCTACGTCTCACTTTAATAAATATTGTTAGCTTTAACGTAATACGTCGACTGATGCGATTTTATGACCTTACCGACCCTTATACCGCTTCAATACAAAAATAAGTGTTGTTGATTTAAGAAACAAATCTGTTTGACTTTGATGTCGTAGCTCCCAATAATTATTTTTAGGAACAGAAGGGTGTAGGGTAATAACAAAATCGGTTCAGGTAAAACTAAGATAAGGTTAAAGTTATTTCATACATACTTACATAAGATTATTTTTGTTTTTCTTATAGTTTGATATAATCAATGTCAGCTAGTAGGCCACCGATAGAAATGTTCCGCCTCACACCTGCGGAAGTAATGAGGGCGATGAAAACCAACGCCGATCGGTGTTGCTGTTCCGGTCAGCATTTGCTGAGCCGCCTCCTTTTCCCATATCAATAGATTGTAAATAAAAATGTATATGTGATAGTAATGTAAGGCGATAAAGTGGTTTTTATTTTTTATTTAGCACTTTGCAGATTATAACTTGTATATATAATTGTTGTGGATATCATATTACTTAGTGTCACGTTGTTATGGGCGGTAACGCTAGGCCCGTTGGATTGAAAAAAGAAGAAAAATAATTAATTATTTTCTTACAGATATGTCCTTGTATATCATAACTAGCCATTCCCCCCACCCGCTGAGCTGACCGTAACACCCCTGCAACTCTAACCTAAAATCTAAACTAAACTAAAATGTATTCTTAGCTGACCTCTAAATGGCAGAAGTAATATCTCTATCAAATTTTGAGTATTTAACAATAATAGTTTCGGAGATCGCGTAATGAGTTAATGAATCTCTGGATATCTCATATATATATATAGGTACTTAATCATCTCATATCTTTCATACCATTACATCTCTGTAACAGTTATCGTAAGTATTCAAAGTTTGTGAACGGCACTAATAACGCTCAATTGCAGAAATGTTTTCAGCAGGTTCCTTCCGCTGGAGAGCAATTCTGCGGAGAATATTGCGATTCCTTTGATCAAGTGACTTCGCCAACTCGTCGAATTGCATTCGAGTGTTATTGATGATTAATTTTAAGGACTTTTGAAGTCATGACCATAAAAGACGAGTGTTATGATTAATTAATAATAGTTACAGTAACCTGCGTCAGTTTGTATTAAACAGCTGGAAGCGTTTTGGAGTAGATTTCGTCGATGATAGAAAAAATGCTTATCCTGTTATTCTTCATTTTCTACCGAAGGGGGCTTAGAAAATAATAATTCTGCCTTTCTTCTGGTGAAGATCATGGCAAGCTGCTGTATGCGGGCAAGGCAGGGAGATCTTTGAGGGAGGCTTATATCCATCAGTGGACGGACGTCTATTGGCTGATTGATTGATATTTTTTTAGATTTTTGATGACTCTCGGGTAATACGCGTATTCACAAATATTTTTTTTTTTGTAAACATTGGTTCAGTTTCGTAATCATAGCATTAAATAAGTTAGGTGTCATTTGGAAATAATGCTTTAGAATTATTGTCGCTTTGTTATATGCCGTCATGCTTTCTGTTGAGGTATGCATCTGAATAAATAATAACAGGTCTCATTCAAACATAACCCTGAAGTGTTTCAATAGGCACGTAGTTGGTATTGCATTTAAATATTTGATTGTAATGATGTGAGGTTACCAAGCAAGCGCAGTTTCAATGTTTAATGACGTAACTTTTCGGTCCTTCGTGTAGGAGACAGACTCCACCGGCGTTTTTCTTTCAATGTGTCTTAAAGTTGAAATGCGAAAGTAATAAATTCCAGCAAAATTTCCGGATAACTTTGCAACTTTTAGATTTTAGAAATACGATAACTCATTTTTTTTAATTCATGATAATATGATTCCGTCATCTCATTTAATCCTCATTTCAATATTTATTGTCAAAATTCTCTATAATAGCATTGGTAGCTTTATTTTTATCATTTCTATTGGGTGAACGATATTCTCACCTAGGTATTAACTGTGTACTCAAGATATAGATCATCGATATAATATGAAACGATATCAATATCGAGGAAATCTAATGGAGCTATAATCATGATTTCAGTCTAAAATTTTTGAATTAAAAAATAATAAATGACATCGGTGATACAGAAAAGCAATCATTTTCACATTATAACACCTGTGGTAAAACAAATCATCAATAATGCAATTGTTTGAATAAGTCAACTTCGTTAAATAATGCATATGTGTTATTCCACAGTAATACAGTTCACTTTATAATTATCATTCGTCCTTCAATAGAAACAACTGTATCAATAATTATTTAATACCTTTTCGTAAAAGGATATTACGGCGCATAGTCGAAATACGTGTCCAGCATAATAGGAATAGCTATTGTTTATAAAGAATGTTAAATAAATAAACTATTAGCAGTAGGAACATCTAATATTTAAATATATTAATGAGAAAGCTGTATAAACATCTAAAAATCATTTATTCTGAAGAAGTAATATAAAATACTACAACATACGAAAAGGAGTAAAATTTTTTAATAATCCATAACAATACATATTGCGAAATCGCTGATACAAAAACATACTAAATCACTGACATCATAAGGTATATAGGAATTCAGATCACATTTTTTATAATAAGCATAATCTTTTATAATAAACCTTTACGAATGAATCTGTTTTATATTTTATTATGCGTAAAGCGTCTAAAGAGGAAACGATGAGTTCATAAACTGGCTAATCCTGTTATAGACCAGAACAAGTAACAAGACTTCTGAAAGGTTCTTACAGAGGTCTACAATCTGAACGATTCATCAATACGGGAACACACGCAACGGGGTATTTCCGTGTTTACTTATTATAGTTGGTGGTATGCTATACGCCCATCTATAATGATAATGTTAATAATATCACACTGTGTCCCGATATAACCCAACAAGATAAAATAAATAAGATCACATACTTAATTGACATTGCAGTCCCCAACACACACAACATACAAAAGACATTTGCTGAAAAGATGAGTAAATATGTAGATCTGAAGGACGAAGTAGCTAGAATCTGGAGACAAGATAAAGTATATGTCGTTCCCATAGTATTATCCACAACAGGTGTTATACCGCATCATCTTCTCCGCAGCCTCAAGTTAATAGACCTACAAGAATCCCAATACATAGTCCTACAAAAAGCTGTAATTTTAAATACATGTATAATCGTAAGAAAGTTCATGTAAGTAGAGGATGAGTAGACTAACACACTTCACACTGCATTTGCTTGGCTTGGGCCCGTAAATCTAGTTATTACCAGCCCAAAAACTGAGAAAAAAAAACCCTTTACACTGTTATCATGAGTTTTGAGACATAAGACTACAGGTGTAGTAATACTGCTAATACTAATATCGCATTTTTATACCGGAACTAAGAGAACATCCATCGAACAACTCTCACACGTGGTTTCAACAAGATGGCGCCACGCCTCACACAGCAAGAGCCACCATGAGCCTCCTTCGCGAGATACACTCGGAATACTCTCGAAAGATTCCGCGAGTGTGTACGTTGCGATGGAAAACATTTGGACGGTGTGATCTTGAAAAAGTAAAATTCGCATATCTCGTCTTTCTGTTTATGACAAATACATGTATATTCTAAAATAATAACATCCTTTAATTTAATTAAGAAATCCCAAATCTGCCACGGGACATCCTATACTACTGATATGAACTGCCTGCTCACTGTCTGTCTGTGATAGTAAGTGAAATCAGCTTCGCAGTTCCAACTAAGGGTGATATGAGTGATGGGGTTTTAGCCGGAAGTCTTTCACTGGTGGTAGGTAGGTTGCCGAAGATCGTCTTGGTAGGTACCACCGCAGCTCTTATTGATGTCCCCAAGAGTATTAAAGTATATCTCTCATAATTGTGTTCTAGATTGAAAAGAGTTATAGCTAGTGCAATTACTACGGTAACAAGATTTAACATGTCACAAAGCGGGTAGCGCAATGTGGTACAGTGTTATAACATTTTAATCACGCGTATCATCTACGACTCGCTCAAATAACGAAGTGGTATCCGATTTAGAATTTCCCCATAAAAAATAAAACTAAATATTAACTACCTCCCCTTACGTTATTCGAAAAAAAATACACGTGACGTCAGTAAGGGTAGCTTAAAATTATTTTAAATAATGTTCCTTATTATAGAAGATACGAAGGCGTATTTTAAGTGTACGAATAGTGAAGTTAAAATTTTAATTGTGTAGGTAGCAGAGCTAATTTTATTCGTCTGCCCGAACTTTTCGATATGCAATAAAACATTTATAGTGTTCGCTCTGAACCTTTCAGCTATAGCCGCTGCGTTAACGGCGGCGTTATCTCTACGTCGGCTCGTTTACTGCTAATAAACCAGGGTCGGATATATCATCATGAGCATTCCATTTAAGTCGTTCGATCTGTAATCATTAAATTTATTATGATCTAGTTGGAAGTTCTATCCCATTTTCACCACCGGGCGAACAGACGCACCTCGAGACACCATCCCTATCTTGTGAACATCCAAAGTTTGCAAACAAAAAGGATCAGTTCCTCTTTCTACAAAAGAACAGCGAAGGAGTGGAACAACTTGCCGGCGTCGGTGTTCCCGTCCAAATACAACGAGGTTTTCTTCAAGAAAAAGAGAGATTAGGCTGTTATTATATCTGCGCTTTATCAACACTGACCATATCATCACTTTACATCAATTGATATCGTTGTCAACCTTGTCCGTTAAAAAAAAATACGACGCTGTACCACCACGAGTGGATGATGTGATGGTGAGGGCGCTTATATCTTTTTCTGAACACTGCGCTTTTCGGTTAGAAACAAGATGTTGTTAACTAATATTATTTAAGTAATATCACTAGTAACGTAGACCTGCATCATCAGCCAATAGACATCCGCTGCAGGACATATGCCTCCCCTTAAAAATCTCCGCGTTTGTAGGGTTTCATATGAGGGGATATGGGCCACGTAGACCTTCACAATAGAAAATTATAACTTTTTAACAGTATTGTTTTGCTACTAAACTAGGCGGTGCGGTAATACCTTACTAGATATTATTCAGCAACATATGTTATCGCTTACTACTTATAATTTCTTATTATAAACAATCGTTTATTTTTTGACATAATAGGGTCTTCTGTAAATATCATAGCACAAATCATCTTTTCTGATAGTCCGACGAAAAATAATTGGTAGATCATAACAAAACAACTATTATATGATTTAGTATCAGTGCCGAAGATGAATTAGGTTACTAATAGTAAACTAGCTGATCGACTAATGACGTGGAGTGGAGTCTTCTGTTGTAACTATCGGAGTTTATCCATACTTTAACCCACTTTAACGAAATTATGAGATGAGAGATAATATCATCCCATCGACATCAAATGTTTATGTTCTCTACATTTGTTATGATATATATTCTATAAATAATCAAACATAATAAAAACGGAGGCAACGCTGTGTATCCCATTGGTAATGCACTATGATATTTTATATACCGGTAGCAATGCAATTTTTTTGGGGACGATTTGTATGTTAAGTATATTCCACATTTTTCCCAGACGATGGTGCATTGAAGTCGAATTAAACCATTTTACTACGTTCAACAAATCCTATTTAAATAAGAAATCTAGGGCATTGATGTCATACAAGTCTTGAAGTGTTTAAAGGCAATCAGATTTTTCTTTACAGGCGCCTTATGGTGTTGGGTGGCATATTTGGTACCTTGTGCAATCTTTCGTACCTTATATGGTTTTGAGGACAAGAGTGATAATATCTATAGATGTAACATTATTTCTTGCACTTGTAACATTGTAAAATACTAAGATATTTTTTTATAACAGTTACGAAGAAATCGTACATAGTAAAGCGTTTAGAACACTCGGCTACAGTACAAAGCAGTAAGAGGTCGGTAGCAAACCAACAGACGCGTTCCAGAAATTTTTACCACCAACCAAACTCTATAACATACGGCCCCGGAATCAAACCAAGGACCTCTAAATTGTAAGGTAACCACCAGCTAGATACTATCACGAAGGTAGTTAATAAGCTCCGGAACATCTTTTGTCGCTAGGCAACGATTGTCATTTAGTGCACAAAAGTAAATAAAAAAATATTCATTGTTACTTTCAGCCCTTGAGGTTATCAAGTAATCGTAGATTTTGATATATTTAATGTTTCAATTAAAAAAGGACCAAAAGGACAGATTTTATGTGTTCAAGATAGAAGTTTCTTAGTTAAGATTATTTACAAAAATCACAATGGATGGACACCTACTGCTGTTTTCGTAAGATGAGTATCTAAAAAAACAACGGCAATGACCACACACATATCGAGATATCGGTAATACCTAGTTATTGTATATATGTATGACGCAAAGCTCCTTCACATATAAGGTTAACATCGGCAATTGCGAGCTCGGACAATCGAGAATCGACCGCTAAAGTATCGGGCCAGATTCGTCCGTGTAATTGTCGCTAGTTGAGCGGTTCAAGTTTTTTGATTGGAAGGTTGGACGATGATGTCACTACTGGTTGGGAAGGTAAAATAGACGGGTGTAAAGAATATATCGTATAGAAATGTCAGAATTTTTTAAGTTTTATGTTATGAGTGAGAGAATCGAAGTCAATACTTTCATCCTATTTGTTCTTTATTAACCTGTCACAAGAAACGAAATTTTCTCTTGATTTTCTAGAAGAAAGCCACTGCGGTCAGTTTGTTTGTATCAAAATTTACACTGCATCATGGTTTCGATGTCTATCAAGTTCACATTCATCACAAGCATCGTATAAATAATCTTTAATAACAAGTAACGTATCGGCTTTTATTTAAAAATAAATACTCTTACAATAAGGTTATTAATATAATCAATATCATTTACTTTCACTGGTCTTATAAAGGGTAGAGCTTATTGATTTAAACTTATTCAAATTGAGCAACAATCGGCCTACGCGCACCATTTGTAGGTAGACAAGTGAAGTACCAAAACATCGATTTATAAACTATAAATGATGGTATTACTACGGCAGTATTGTTCATTTACCGTCAGGTGAAAGTTATTGTTTAAGTTCTAATAAAAAATTCTGAATTTGTGATCATAGATTACAATTGAAATATCTAAATTGTGTGCAGAATACTCTCAATAGGCAAACGTTTAATAGATATGTTTTGCATGTTTGTTTATTTAAAAATATTATTATCTTTAAACCTTCCCTGTACCTAAATTTTATATTAACTTAAATTTTTTTTTTTCACTATAATTTTGTGCATTACTTCCTTTCCAACTTTTTTCTATGACGTGAATATCTAGATATGATGGATAATCGCCAATTTATTGTACGCGTTTATTTGTCAATTGCTCTGTACACGGAGCTTTTTAATTGAATTGTTAAATAACCGCATTGATTATAGATATATGTTTTAAAGTTATTTTAGTCCAAACTGGTGGCACCCAGCAAGATGATGCTACTTTCTTGTCCCGGAGGTGCCGTAGAAGACGCTCAAAGAATTATATTCGCGAGATTGTCAGCGGTAGATTTTTCTCACAGTATTCATTTCTTAATCAAAAGTCGAGGTTTCATCAACAAAATTTTCCAAGAGGATTGACGTTAGATAAACAGTTAATCGTAAAAAGCAAACTAAAACGTTTTTTCTTACAACATACCGAAAAAAGACATGTGCGAACCCGAAATGAAATAGTAACAGAGCAGGGAGATCATGATGTCCAACATTAGAAACTCAATAACGTGCAGCAATTCAATCATGAGCAAGCAAGTGAAACTTAATAAATCACATTTCAATGCCCAATTACCTTGTATTTACATATTCGTATCCTGTTAAAAGTACTTTCCCATTCATAAGTTTTGTACATGTACTGACAATCACAATTTCCAATTCGGACCACGAAATGGGTGTTATCGATGACTCGACATGAATCTGTAATACTTTATCGATATTCCCATCACGCTTGCTCATCACTATCATTAACTGGTACGGTCACCATATGTTTGGCTGACTTTTTAATATAACTGTCTTATAGTGCTTTATATTCCTACGCCAATTCTATGTTTATTTGTACTGTTTACTTTAAGTAACATATGTTTTTATATAACAACTTTATCTAGAAACACATGATATTAAGAAAGTTAGTCGCGAGAAGGATAGTGAAAACTTATTTATTCAGACATATACCTTCGTGCCGTAGAAGTTCAAACTTCCACGTTGTTGCTTTGATGTACTACTATAATGTATATAAAGACACAGGAACAAATTATACAGCATCATTATCATCAGTCGATAGACATCTACTTCTGGACAAAGGCCTCACCCAAAGATCCCCACGTTTATAGGGGTTCATAAGAGAGGGCTTGAGCTATTACTCACCATGCCGACCCAATGCGGGTTGGTGGGCGCCAGAGCCTTGTTTGTTGATATTAACAGAGTGCACCACGAACAGGTGAGGTCGGCTCGGGTCCCGTGAGTTACTGTGCGGAACTCCTTCGCCCCTCAATGAAAATGAAAACGCAAATATCGCGAATACAAGTCAAATTTTTTAGATACAGTTCAAAAGAATTTTTTGTTCTTTTTAAGCACCGGGAATGTCCTTTTCTATTTTATGGTTAATCCATTTTCATATTACTTCGCGTCTTCGTCGGAGACGGGTTTAAGGTGCGCCAATCCAATCCAACCTTTACCACATCACGATAGAGGTTATCCGATCGAGAAACAGATTTACTTTCTACGACTTATTCTAATATGTACGGAGTTGGGAACCTCGGTTTCACGAAATTAGGTCTCGAGCGATTGCTAAGAAATGGAAATTCTGAGAAAGGTTTTATCATTCGTATCATTTTAGTTACAACTTAACATTGATTTAATAGCATAATAGTTATAGTTTATGTATAAGATAATACTAAAAATATTTTTTTTGTGTAAAAACCCCTTATGATTGCTGCGCCAGAGGAGTAAGTAAAAATCCCTTTAAGAATGCTTAATAACTGCTAAGGTGTTGAAAAAAAGTTATTGGTCTTTATATTACAGTAATTATTGGTATTTCGGTGAAAGGTAATGCGATTTGTTTATGTTCATGGTTTCGTTGGTGATCAATAGCGGAAACGATACAAACACAATCTACGTGCTACTGAATTTATAACGAGCAAAACACCATCAAGACTATAACAAACAGATAACTATGTTGGGCAGAACATGTCGTAAGACCGACGAAGTTAAGCTGATCGGATGAAGACTTAAAAATGTCGGTGTCTAGAGGTGGAAACGAAAATGCAAAGTAGGGAACGATGTGAAAAAAATGACTGGAACAGTCCTATATCTCGTCGTAGCACAGATCTGTAGAGACACAGATGATGATATTAAAATATGTAGTACGTGAATTTAATACTAGCTGAGTTTGATAGTCAGTACAAAAGTATCATTATGAAAATTGGTTGAACGATATAAAAGTACTGAGTGATATGGTGCCGAATCAAAACAGAGTAATAAATAAACATTTGCAAGTAAAAACCAGTTATTTTAATATTACAAACAGGTACTCATTTTTGTACTGTATATATTTTAATGTATAAGACGCAATAATAACTGACTAGGTTGTTAATCTGTTAAATGGATATATATCGCCTGTTACGCGCCTGATGATCTAATGTTATGTATGATCATGGGGGCAATAATAATTTAAATCATGATGTTGATGTCATATCTCAATGATGTTATTTATTCGTAATTTTTTATTAACGTGTGATTCCCATGAAAAAAAGACATACGTGTAATATCCTTAAAGTTTTGTTTTCTATCCGATTTTTAATAAGCGAGATGCATACGAAAGAACTCGCTGGCCTAATGGTTAGAGCGTGCGGCCTTCATTTCGAAGGTCGCGGGTTAGAATCTCCGCATGTACCGATGACTTTAATATTTAAGTTATGTACATTTGTAAATTTTAGTAACAACAGTGAAATACAAATTGTGAAAGAAAACATTGCGAGGAAACCTGCATATGAATTAGAATTTATTCTACGGTGTGTGTGAAGTCAGCAATCCGCATTGGGCCCGCGTGGTGATTATGGCATATCGCCCTCATATTGAGGGTAGGCCTGTGCCCCAACAGTGGGGACGTAAATGGATTGTTGAAATACGAAGGAACTGCTGTTAGGTGTGATAAGCTTAGTTTGTAAATATGGAAACCGATATGTTCCAATAGCTGTAATCTTTTATATATGCGATATTTTTCAACTCGTTCTTGACCAGCATAGTAGTTTATTAGATTTAACTCCTCCTTTTGAGAGAATTACTCGAGTACCAGCTTTAAGAAAATAGAACTGTATTTTTATAATATCTTTGAGTTAGGCGTAAGTCTAGCAGTAGACATTTATCTGCTAATGATTATGATGACGAAACGGAGAAATTATGACATCTAATCGTTTACAATTTATCCATTCAATTTATATCCTATACCCTAAGCGGCAACAGTCTTGATGCATAAAAAAGTCTTTAATCAAATTATATTTATGAATCGACTAAATCATTTAAGTATACTGTTGGCAGATCGTGTAACTGGATGCGTGATCTGGCCACTGCTAACGCTTACATTGTAGGAAGTTTATCGGATGGACTATCGATTTGATATTATTGCGAAAGAACACAATTCACTTTGTCGAGCCGTTAAAGTAAATTGCGTGGAAGTAAACGATGCCTGCATTGCGGGACCCGGTGCGGATGCAGAAGTCTGAACTTGGAGTAATAAAACACCGAACAAACAACTCGGTTGTTTTTAAAGCCTAGGTGATTAATGTCCAGATAACACGTCTAGTACTTATCCGGTCGAAGTCTATCTAGACAGATATCATTACAGCGACAAATTTTGCTCGATTAGAGCAATTGGTTGATTGATGAATTGAGCTAAATATATCATCATCATCATCAGCCGAGAGAGGCGTATGTCCACTGCTGCACATACGCCTTTCTCAAAGGTTCCCACATCGATCGAGTAGGAATTCGATTAGGATTTGAGCCACCACGGTGGCCCAATGCGGGTTGATGGGAGCTAGAGACTCGGTTGTTGATTAGCAGGTGAGGTTGGCTTGGATGCCCTTATACTGAAAATATACTTATGTTAAACTAGTTTATAAGTTTCACTGTTTAAAATGATTTGTAGCTAGACAGGTTGCCAGAGTAATGAGAACAACTTATGTCAAAGGAGGCATTACTTTTTAAATTCTGTGTAAATTCTTACCAGACCTTCATTGTCATAAGTATACATCTTATCAGCGAGTAAATGCCCTACTCTAATAGTAGTTAAAATATTAAAAAAACTGCATATATAGACGATAAATCTTTGTAATTGGTAAATCGGATCCAATTAGATGGTGCATTGCGTGTATATGGGCATCCATTATAACTGTACGCGCGGTTTGTTTTATATGTCGAATGAAGGAGATATATAACATTTTGATAACTTAAGTGAACGCGATGTAATCTGTGAGCGTTGTGCGAAACAGGGCCGCAATATTTAGTGCGAGTAGTGTGCGACTACTAATTAGAGCATGCTCGAAGCCAGTCTCCATCGAATATGTTGCGAGAGAAAACTTATGGTATTTGCTTCTAGTAATTGCATGTTTGTCTAATAATTTATATTACATCGTCGAGATAGATTAATATTTGACCGCTTGTTTTCAAGTATTGTAGTATGCATCAGTGAATTACTCCATATTTATATGAAAACACTGTCAAATAGGAGTTTGTTAAAAATTTTTCCTTGGTTTGGAAGAGGTCTATTGCATTACATTAAATATGAATATGTTAGGACTTACTTAAAAAAATAAACTATATCTAAGATAAATAAGCATTATTTTGTATAAACCTTTAGACAGTCCTATTAATAAAAAAAAAATTAAATACTTTTCAAAGATACTTTTAGAAAATATTGACAATTGTCGCCTGCAAACAATTTCCAATGCTATATTTGGCACAACGTCTTCGGTTGTAACGCGATGTCCCAGGGACGGTACTCTAATTAACGTTACCCGGCAACCGGAAGCGAACGGTTTGTTCCTTCATTTTGAAAGGTATTCAGGCGAGAATTTTACTTTTTAATTATCCAGTCTCAAAGCTAGCTATTTACGTTCGTTAATCTTAGTTGACAATTTTTTTTTTATAAACAAATTACTAAACAAATATAGTAATAAATTATTTTAGATTATATCTAACAACTACAAAACATTGTAGTTATGTACTATTTTCTCAACACTTTTAATATATAGTGTTTGCGATTGTTTTTTTTTGGACACATTAAGTGGCTTTGTAATATTGGAAAATGTGTTAGTATAAAAGTTTATTTCTTCTGTGACAGGTAGGCAGTATTCTTTTAAAAAAAAAAACTAGTTATGTCAACTGTCTCTAAGAGATTCGTGACTTCATATTTAGATATAAAATCACATTATTGTTTTTACTGGCAGTAGATCTCCGGTCTGTTGCCGGAGACCGTCTAGGTCTAGGACCACCACTCCCGCGAAAAGGTTCCCGACTTGTCCTGGCGGTGGGGCTCAGTAGCCGTGGCTTGGTCCCCCACGGTGAATCGAAGTGGAACCTAGCCGACCGGTTCAAGGTACTATGTACCTTTTCAAGTTAGAGTCCTAAGATACAAACTGTGCTTAGATCGGGACCCGAGAGATGTGTTTGTATATGTTAGTAAAAGTTTGAATACATAACGTCTTTAAGGTTATTTTAGAAATGTGTTCTTGATGTGGTATTAACTCTACGTGCGTAAAAAGTACGATACAGGTCCTACCTTTGTGAACTAGGCGAGTTCTCTTTTCAAAGAAACTCTTTAGAAGTTATAGTGCGTTGTACCTCACAACAAAGCTCCTCTCTTTACGATCCAAACAAGTATAAATAAATCGCCTACTAACTTTCTGATGAACTGTCAACAAGGTGGCATTGTTCCTCTTATTTCAATTGCTCTGTGTTCGTGTTCCTCAAGGACGCCGGTGCGTTAGAAGAGTCGTTGATCCAAACGAATGGGCTCATTGTGATCCAATCGGTAGAGCCAGCCGGGTTACCGGCAATTATGATGATAAGCCAACTTAAAGCTATAATAACCCGTACGGTGTAAAAGATTAAGGATGTAAATTGTCTGCTTTTAAAAATTCAGACCTGACTTTCCTATTGTTGTATATCATAGTCTAGTTCATATTTTATATTCATTGCTGAAATATTTTTTTTTTGTTTACGATATTTTTAACCACATGTTATTTAAAATATTTACAAAAAAACAATTTCATATTCAACATCATTATATTGTTTGTGAAGACTTTTTACCGCCGCAGCTCCTATTTTTGCCGCAGAACAGTAGTGTGCAGACATTACTGTGCTCCGGTTTGACGGCGGTAGGTTGTGAAATTACCATGGTAATAGGACTTAAAATCTTGTGTCTCAAGGCTACAAGTGCAATGTTTGCTGTTTATACCATCCTAACTAGCGTCACATTGTTACGGACAGGACTATCGTTTACCATCAGTTGAATATCCCGCTTGTCTCATTGCTTCGTCGAATAAAAAAACCTAATTAAATTTGTCACACTAATCTTGTTGTTCCTTGCTATATAACCACATTTTTTATTAAACTATTACATCTAAGGTGATAATTATGTGTTCCAGTCCTTGGTGAAGCCGGAGACCAGTCTAATAACATTAAATTGTTTTTCAAAACGTAAAGCATTACGTTACGCATAATCATTCGATCTCGTGATATAATTATTCTGCAGTATCTTAACGATACAATTAACTAGCTTTCTATATGTTCATCATCATCAGCCGATAGACGTCCACTGCTGGCCATAGACCATTCTATATGTTAGAAACTAGATATTACTTCATAGTAATATTTGAACTCATGAAATACTCAAACGTTCAAAATTAACATTATGGCGCACCTATTTCAAAGAGGAGTTTAGATTAGAAAACCATTATGATCTTCAACTAGTCTCTTTATCTGATGATATTTCGTCAAAGCTTTAATCAACTGTGCGATGGAGCGTTTCAGGATCGCTTTGCTGTTTGCAATCGTCGTTTGTACGCTATTAGGTTATTTCGACGCGTATCAATCTATACTTTCATACATATTACACTTTATTACATTGGACTCGTGCAAAGTATTGATGTGTTTGATTGGCAGCCATATTACTCATCATCAGATCGTCTATATACTTCGACGGAAAAAGGTATTAATGCTTTATTGTAAATCACATACAATTTTGAAAATACACTCCTTAGGATGGGAAAATAAGTGACATCTATTTTGAACCTTTTTGTTTCTGTTGAAACTGAAAATTTAACAGACATCTAGCATCTGCGAAGCAAGTGTCAGTTGACACACTCATATTGTTTTTTTTTTGTCTTTATTATACAGGGCTTCATCGCTAATGCGATGATGTTGCCCTCATAGTAAATACAAATATAATTTATATATAATTAATCACAAATCACGCGTTAGAACTATGTTGTAAAGTTGTTTGGCTTCATTAGACATTGGTTTAGTTAAGATTATATTTACGCTACTAACACTCATATGTATATTATTACATACATTAGTTTCATATTACAATCACATCTTATGGAAAATTTTGTAGACTATTCGAAAAGATCTAATTTCAAAGTAAAGATGCTTTGTGGACGTTAACTTTCTAGAAACGATATAATACATTATTCGTGTTGACTTGTAATCTGTATGATAGTAAAAAAAATTTGCCGAACATTTAACCCAAATGCTATACATTCGGGGCCGCGTAAAAACACGAATAAAAAGCAGATATAGGGCTGCGTAATAATTAGAGTCCGTCCGGCTGCACATGAAAGGGCGGCCGTTTACACCGTAACGTAAACAGTTTACGTTGTTGTGCTGTAAGAGATTATATTCGCGGCGAATGAGATGTTCGCTCGAATCGCACCCGAGAGAGCTGCGGTGTGGTGTGATGTATGTCAGCGCTTTGAAGTAGGGAAGCACGAGCATTTATAAACTTTGTAGATATTCCTCTTATTTAAAACAATCTATAATGTTGTGTTGTAACAAAAATGTCGCGATAGCCCAGTTAGAAAAGTAGTCGTATGCGGTATACGTCTCGAAGGGTTAGTTAGGTCTCTAAATGGTCGTAGGTCTCTGTTGCCGGACACAGTTTAGATAGCACCGCGGCGTCTATTTCTTAGACTTAACATCTTATGTCTCAAGGCGACGAACACAATGTGTTGCAGTGTATATCATCCTAATAAGTGTCACGTTGTTATTATATCACTTACCAGGTGAACGTCTTGTATGTCTCGACGTTTCGTTGAATAAAAAGAAATGAAAATATTGAGCTCAATGTTTTTAAAGACAATTTTCGTGAACACGTGACATCTACCAATAGGTCCACAGCCGGCGTTATGGATGAATGGTCTGGATTTTTTCTTTTTCAAATCAGGCCTCGAGTCGAGAGCTGATATGGCTGTTTAATAGAAGCATCAGACAGCCCACAACAGAGCATTCAAGATGGGCACACTTCATTATCCAAAGTTTTATTGTCGCTTGACAAAATGTACAATTGTGATCAAGTTCTGGCATACCTGTGTATTATATATAATAATTAGGTAATAATATATATTATTACATAATTATTAAATATTTTCATAATACATGTAATTATAAATAATTGCACGGATGTTTCTGTAATTAGGCAAGAGTTTCTGTTACTTCAAATTGGCTTTATAATTTCCGTTTCTCACTGTACTATTTGCAGCCAATTTTTATTTTTATTTAAATAGGCGTTATAAAGCCGTAGCTCCGAATTTAATGGAACTGATTTTAAAGAAATAGAAAGTAGAATGTAAAAGATAACGCATGTTTTCCAAAAGACTGCTACGTACAGGTTGTGTGCACTTATGTGCGCTTCGTCAAATATCTTCGGGTCAATACCTTTGAGACATTTAAACCTCACTACATCTATCCGACATCGATTAAATTTGGAATCGAACTGGGGAACTCCGTCTTGAAGGTAAGCGGATATTCGATGTGTCACATGGGTAGTGAACTAAAAACAGGTAGGACAAAAACCGTCGTTATCTTTTTTTAAAAAAATGTAACGACCGAGTAAAGGTAACTTTGTCTGGTACCGACAAAATTTCACGCTCCTGAGAACGTGTGAAAGGGCATTAAGTCGTTACTCGTAACATTACATTATCTCGTAACGCACGCCGTTCCGTTTTATTTGGTGTGAGTATATTCAAGTTGTAATGGTCAATGTCACTGGTGGTAAGTCTCTGTTGCCGGATGTCGTATAGGTAGGTACCACCGCAGCTCTTATCGCCATCGCCAAACATAAGTGTGCAAACGTTACTGTCTTCCCGTTTGAAGGACACTGTAGCTAGGGAAATTATTAAGATAACAAGAATTATAATGTTACGTCGCAAAGCGGCGAGCGCAATGTGATGGAGCGTATACTACTAACGTCACGTTGTTTTAAGTAGGCGTATAGCTTACCATGTCTTACATGTCTCGTCGCTTTGTGAAAAAAAAAAATATATATTTAGTAATGCAGCGTGACAGCTGTCACCTTTGAACATTTAAATCGTGTAGCTATCTTGATACTAGAAGAAGTGATATCAGCTAAAACATTTCTTTTAAAATAATACACAAGTTGGTACATTTATCTGATGATGGGATATAAGACGCGTAGGCAATATGCGTCTACCTTACACAAGTAAATGTATATAGAGCCCCAACATAAGTAAATGTTTAAACATTTAGATGGACTTAATTTTTTTATATCATCATTTCCATCGTCAGCCTATAGACGTCCACTGCTGGACATAGGCCTCCCTCAAAGATTCCCACGTCGTATAGGGATTCGTATGAGGGAACTTGGGCCATTTCCCTACACGCTGTCCTAATGCGGGTTGGTGGGAGCCAGAGCCTCGTTTTTTGATTAGCAGGGTGCAGCACGAGCAGGTGAGATTGGCTCGTGTACCGTGAGTTGTTGTGCGGGACCTCTTACACCCCCTTTTTATATATACATATATATTCATGAACTTCGGGTTCACTAACTTATACTAAATGATAATAGCAGTTAAAACATTCGTGGACTAAGTCCTGCAGCCAATTTAACTATACTTATAATTAATATTTTATTAACTTTTTTTCATAATATGAAGCCAAGAAGACGGCATGAGCGAGACGTGTTCACCTGATTGTAAATTATACGGCTGTCCATAACAACGTGGCACTAATTAAGATGATATATACTACACCACATTGTGTTTGTAGCCTTGAGAGACGAGATGTTAAGTCTCATTACCCCTGTTATTACACTAGCTACAACGCTATTCAAACCGAAACACGGTACTGTTTGGCGGTAGAAATAGAAGCTGCGGTGGTACCCAGACGGTCTCCGGTAATAAAAACTTGCCTGCTGAAAACTTTTTGGTAATAAGCTAGTTCAGGTTCAAATGCGCCAATTAACTTCCGACGTAATTATTAAATCTTAACTGGTCAAGCACCCTTGAATCTCCCTTGGGCCTCTATTAGAAAATCAATTTGTTAATAACCTCGAACATAATAACTTAATGGAAGCAAGTACCTCCTACCTCACGATAATATAGTTACATACTTTGCTTATAGGTAACTTATAATTTGACCCGGAAATCCTCTTAAATATCTAAGTAGCGATTGAAGTAGCGCTACCCACATAAATGAATTAATGTTCGGCAATTTGATAGTGTGGTTTGGGTTTTGCTTGACTGTGAATAATACATTTTTATATTATTATATTTTAACGATTTATTCTAAGAGCCGGTGGAATAGTAAAAGGTAGTTTTTCAATGGCTCCTAGGGAAGTAATAAATAAAATCTACCCACACAAAAAGGCTATTTGTAATATCGAAACAACAACTCTGTCTTTTTTGGTGGTAGATCTCTGTTGCCGGAGACTGTTTAGGTGGGTGCCGCCACAGCGCCTATGGCAGCCGACAAACAGAAGTGAGCAAACATTATTCTGTTCCGGTTTGAACGGCCCTGTAGCTAGTGTAATTACTAGGGTAACGAGGCTCAACACCTTGTCTCAAGGCGATAAGCGCAGTGTGATGCAGTGTGTACCATTCTAGCTAGCGCTGTGTTGTTATGGGCGGGCGTATCGTTTATCATCAGGTGAAAGGTCCCGCTCATATCGTCGCTTAACGAAATAAAAAAAAATCCTTAATACGTATGTTTTTTTTGCAAGAATACATGCGCAGAAAAACCTATTTCGTTTCTCACTAAGAGTACTAAATCTCTAAAACTGCTAGATTTTTATTTGCTTCACTGAATCATAAATGAAGATATTGAAGATACGTATTCCTATTATAATCTTTTTAGGTTTCCAAAATCTAGCTAACTGGTGGTAGGTGTCTGTTGCCGGAGACCGTTTCGGTAGGTACCACCGCAGCGCCCATTCCTGTCGTTAGATACTAGTGTGCAAACATTCATGTGTTCCAGTTTGAAAGACAAGGGGATAACGAGTCCAGGTACAGCGTGTATTATCCTAACTAGCGCCGTGTTGTTATGGGCAGGCGTAGGGTACCATCAGGTGAACGTCCCTCTCGTCTCGTAGAATAAAAAAAATATGGCTAATAAAACTCAATTGCGTTACCTTCCATATAACAAAATAACAGTTTAGAAACGGTTCAACCGTTTGGAAAAATTTCAGCCAGTTTATGAAAACGTGAATTGAGTGTTTCGCTGAATTGTGTGATCGATTCGGTACTCAAATTGCATGGAGAGCACGAATTAACAATTGGCGAACGGACAGCGGCAATTTGTCCAATATTTCTCAGGTGAACAGAACTTCCTTGCACGCGATGGACCTCCGGCGAAATTCAAGGCTCAATTCGAATTCAATATGACTACTGGCATACATTTCGTTTTTGGACATTGGGAAAGGCTATATCCAGCAGTGGATAAACAAAGGATGATAATGATGACGTTGATCCAGTCCAGTACCACAAATTTAAACGAATGTGTTAGGTCGCATAGATTAGTCTAAACTATCTCAAATACCATCCTAGTCCGAATTCAGATCAGATGTCAATGTTGTGTAGATAGTGTTGAGTTTATTGAACTCGCCTGGCTAACTACCATCTTCATATAGTTAATTTTTCGCCATAACAACATCTATCCAGAGCCGGAGTATTATAGGTAGCTACCGCCGCAGCGCCTATTCCTGCCGCCAAACAGTAGTGTGCAAGCATTACTATACTCCAATTTGAAGGGCCTTGTATCTAGTGAAATTACTGGGATAATAAGACTTAACATCTTATGTCTCAAAGCGACTAACTCAATGTGATGCAATCTGTACTATCCTATCTAACGCCACGTTGTTATAGGCGAGCGTATCACTTATCATCTGGTGAACGTCCCAATCGTCTCATAACTTCCTTGAATAAAAAAAGATATATATTTATAATCTTTGTTCTTTTTTTTACAGAACAGCACACCGATGTGGGAGGAGTTTATTTCGAAGGCAACAAAACTACACTCGGCTTTGAAGTAAGTGTAAACTTTGTTTAGGTAACACTATCTTATAAATCTATACAGTGTGCTTAGGTATAGCCTCTCTCTTTACTTAGCCTAATCACAACTAAAATATTTAAATTTAACACAGGATATATTTGAGCTAAGTAGAAGTAATTCAATATTCATCGATATCAAACACCCGTAAGTAGAAAACTATTGTCATGAGTAAAAAAGATCTGGCATTTCCATCAAATTGGGTTTACCTAAAACTCACCATCAAATCTTACAATTATATTAAACCAAAAATTGCACTTTTATACATATGCAAATAAATATGTATAGAAATAATTTTTTTAGATGATGGATGAACAGATTAAAAAAATTGGAAGAGAAATTATCCCTGACAATGTGTAACATACATATTTTAATTGAATTGAAAAGATAAATATAAACTAGAAAAATCAATAAAAAAAATATACATGTTCAGGGTTATTTTAATTTCAGTGATAATTATAAAAGATAATAGAAAATTTACGATGGCGCATTATGACTAAGGAATCTGTTGAGGAATAGCAGTAATGGGCAAGTAGGGCGCAGTAGTTTCTTTCGGTCGCGGTTTAATATAAAAGGCAATGATTGAGTCCATAGCGGCCCATTGTAGTCACCACCACCACTGTAATCGAAATATAGACCTCGCTTTGTTGTCATGGCCTCCCGTTTTTCATATTACTTTCTTCAATTTCACGATGTCCTAATTTTTCTTAGTGGGCCATTTTCCCTTTGTATTTTTAAAAAATTTTAATTTTTGTCGCGCTGCATTGGTCTCTTCTGCTATCGCCCATATTCTTTTGATATTGTCATAACGATGAGGTTCAAATCCCGGTCTCCAGTGTTAACATCATATACTGAACTGAGTGTCTGGTATTCATCGTTTGTCAGATCGATTATTAGATAAACGCGACTCAAACGGCGTCTTTGTTGACGTCAACCGCATACAATATAACACTTTAAATGGACGGTTACATTCATACCGACCTGAGTAACATTATTGCGACCGTTCAGCGATAATTTTAATATATTTTGTTTTAAATAACTCCCAACAGTTCCTCCAAAAGTTATCCACACTCCCGGTTATTACTCGCCTGAGGGATACTGAAGTCATTCAGAACTAACTACGGCGCTCTTCAAACTACACAGTAGCTCACTAACATTTTGCGGTAGCAATAAACAACAGAGTTGCTTTTGTAAACTTCTGTAAAGTTCCCGCTAACTAGTTTTTAATTCATAAATTTTCAATACTTTATAATGTGTTAAATTACAAGGTCATTAATTTGCTTTTTAGGTCAGCGCTGGTGGCCATTGCTGCTTTCCTGGACGCATTCCAGAAGATAGCCGACGCCGCCACAAATGCAAGAGGTATGTGCGATAATACATAAAATTAACAATTGAAATTTTAAAACATTCAGTCACTAATGAGCATATGTCGATAAAATAAAACGTGTCAGATGTTAATTATTCAGCGCGTTGTGTAACTCGGCAAAAAAAATGGAAATAATTTAAAAGTAAAAACACATAGTTTAACCGGCACTTTGTGCCGTCATATCACTTAATGATGATATTATATGTCACGTAACATCATTAGTTACGGGCTATAAAAAACTTGCATCAATACTTGATCAATATTTTTTGAGAAATTAATTCATTGGATGTAATATAGAATTAATAGGAAAAAATTAAATTGAAAAATTTAATACCAAAGTAGATCGTAAAGAAAAGTTACAAATTACAATGGATTTCTAAATGGAAATAAATTTACTAAAGCGCCTGTCAAATTTGTTATAGCATTTTCTTTTCTGTACAAGTTTGCTCTTAGACATGTAATATTTTTATGTTATCAATGTTCTTAATAAAATCAATGTAAATAATATCGCTTTATAAAGTCGGCAAAATTTAGTATTGTTTACATGATATGATATGTTTAATTAAAATATTAATATTTCTATAGCTGTTTAAATATAAGATGTCAAACTCTTAACTTTAATTTTTATACTTAGGTGCTACAATAAAGGTGGTTTCGCAATCCTTATAACAGAGAAAACAAGAAGAGAAGATATTTGTCTGATGTCTCTTTTCATGTTTTTTTTTTTATTTCTTCTATAGCACATATAACGGCCTTTAATGAAGCCCCATGGCTTGGTGGTAATTTCTATAAGTTTTTTCATTCTTAAACCACACAGATCATAAGTTTACAAAAGAAACTTTTTACATATTTATAAAAATAGAAACTCATAACACGTAACTGTCTATAAAAGTATTTAATTTTCGATGGCTCATTGACCTTTATTGATTAGTTAATGTCTTTTGGATCTGATATTTCAGGAGAGCTTAAAATTTCATTAAGAACAAAGCACGATTGAAAAACAGATACAGATCATGAAAAGAAAATATCTATATTAATAATATTTACTTCATATAAACTAAAGTGATACGTAGAATCTCATGGTGTGGTACTTAACACTAAATATGTTATGACGCAGAGACATTTCTTGCAATCCTTTGCTTGGTGTAGCGATAGTGATAGAGTTGTAGTCAACAAGATAATAACAGTTATTACACTATGACACAATTGTTAACTATGGCAATATTCAAACAAATTTCAGTTGTTAAATTACTACTTTATCTATGCAAATTCAGTGGAAAAACAGTCTTTGTAATAGATCAATTATTATTAAAATATTAGTGCTAGTTAAACTAAACTTAATCTATTCCATCATACCGTCTATCCAATCTAGATATTCATAAACATTTGTATTCACATTGGGGCGGTCTTCTCTGCCACATGAAGTAGTAGTAGCTGATCCGAAGCTCATTACGCCCACTATCATGTAATAGTTGTCCGACTCGTACATCAGAGGACCGCCGTTGTCGCTGACACAGGCGTCTGGTCTCCGGTAGCGTGTGCAGATTTGTTTGTTATTTAACATCGCGTCGGGTATCGAGCGCTTGCAAATTTGCGTAGGCACGTACGGCGTTGTCGCTTCCTTCTTCACATCGCCGATGTTGACGCCGTTGCTGCTCCAGCCGGCCGTCACGAAGTACGTACCGCTCTGGAACTTCTTGGCGTAGTTGTACCGCGGCAAACATATCGGACGAACGAAATCTGTTCGAAATGTCATATAAGATTACATAAATTTCTATTCAATATCTCTACTTAGTGTCGACAGGGAGATGCTGAGAGGTTTCTTGTGTGATCCCATAAAGATTGAGGTGGTCCGTTAAAGAACTAAGGTCACCGAAATAGCTCTCGGTATTGATTGACTTAACTGGCAATGGGCAGAGCACATTGCACAAAGGACTAACGACCGATTGGGTGATAAGGTCCTAGAGTGGTGGCTGTATACCGGTAGAGACATAGCGATGGAGGACCCTTACAAGGTGGTAACATAGTCTGGTAAAGGTTGCGGGAAACCGTTGGATGCGAGAAGCGCAGGATCGATTGAAGTGTAGATTTTTTGTCGAGGCCTATGTATAGCTGTGGGCGTCCACTGGCTGAAGATGATAATAACCTCGACTTACGGTTTTTTTCATGTTTTTTATTAATATAACAACGAGTATTAAGTTAAAAGCTTATGGGAAAAGCTGGATTTAAGAGATATAATTGAAGTTTTATTTAAATAACAAAAGTATATAAAATATCAAAGTAATTTTGTTACAAAGCTTGTGAACCAAACAAGACAGAGAGAACACAACACTTACAATACATCAGATATTCTGTGAGTTCGATCCATTTATTTTTAGAAATCATGTCTTTGAAAGTCATACATTACATTGGCAGCATTATCCGTTTACTATATCATATTCAAGCAATGAGTTAAGCGAGTAAACTTATAAGCTCATAGCTTAAGTTCACTGTACTATGAGTAATTCAGCATTTACATTTATTTAACTATTAATCTATTTAGCTTTCCTACCTGAGTACGGTGCTTTTTCGCTTAGTTTCACCATTCCAATGTCATGCTGGTAATTTGTTCGATCGAAGAGCGGATGTTTAGCGCTCCACTTGACGGATATTATGGTGTTACTGACGGTTTCGCGGCCCCCGCCGTTCAGTTCTATTATGTCCGTCGGGAATGACGTCAGGTTGTATTCGGAGACACGCGCGAACGTTCTGAAATGTATATTTGCTGTTTTAACATGTATTGGACATTAGTACACAAAGATAAATTGCCAAAAAATTCACATCACACGGATAACGTTCTAAGTTCTGTTCTGTGACCCATCTTAACTCTCTTTATTTGTATTAGAAGACGATAATAGTTGAATCTTCGATTGAATCGATTGAACTTGAAACCTTAAGATTTGCAAGCCATCAAACTTTCACCCTATTATCGCTTTGTTACTTTAAATATGTATATGATTAATTTCAGCTCAGACTTCATGTCCGTAGAAAGCAAACCCCGGGTGGAAGTTTTAAATTTTACAAAGTTGATTTATCATTTATCATGAATGAGCAATTGAGTTGATGTGACTAACGGTTGTCCATAGGGAGTTTCTACACAATGCGCCGCCGTCAGGACGTATTGCAAGGATATAAGGCCACCGCCGCACATTATTCCCCTGTTTGTGTACTCCAGCAGTACCAGCCAAGGGTACCGATCAGCTTCAACCATTTTGCCATCTGAAATTTTTTCAAAAAAAAAAATGTTTTATAATATCTCTATATCCTATCATCACGCATGTTTGCTCTTGGCTCCTATATTATTTAAGTAAATTTTGATGAAGTAAACGTTTAATAACTTGCACATTTTGAAGGTATTACTATGGTTTTCATATTGCTATTATAGATTTACTAACAGTACTTTAAACCTTAGACATCTTATGCTGTTATTAATCGAAATGACGAGATGAACGAGACGTTCGCCTGATTTTAAATAATTTAGCGTCAACTAAAACAAATGGGACATAAGTTAGGATGACGTGCTCTGCACTTGTCACGTAAGCGTTACACGCTTTTGTTTGGCAATAGGAATACACTTGGCTGTTGTATGTATTATCATTTACAGTAATATATTTACCAATATGAGCTCCGTTGGCCTGAGTATAAGAAGAATCAACACCGCACTCCTCACGGACATCGTTTGGATTGAGGTCACCGCGGGACCACGGGACGTTCCCTCCTATCGAGTTTTGGTCTACTACTTCCGTAGGGCGTGTGCTGCTTCCATTGTTTGTTATATTCTGCCCTGGTTCGGACATGTACTGCACGATTTCGGGAAATAGAATTGGTATATACTTTAAGGTTTTCGACCATTCCGACTGCGGCGGACAGCACACCTGGAAAGTAATGAAATATAACTGTGAAATTTATTTATATTTTATGACATAAGATGAGAAAAGGAGTAATTAATTTTAACAACCTGCAATTTTAAGTGATTACTGCAAAATCCGTACCACGCAATTTCAGCAGACATACCACAGACATTACTTAAATTATATATTTGACGAATACTGTTGTTTAATGTCACCAGGCACCCACATCCTAATTTAGTAATTACAACAAAATTTTAAAAAAATGTTTCCATTAATAGGAACCAGCTTGGGCATGTCTTCGCTGCAAACTCGCAAGAGAACAGCGATCCAACTATGAAGATAATTACTTTTAACATAGCTGTAGTGCATGTACTAAACGTTTGGAGAACTTTGTGAATTGAGAAGAATGAACATATTTATACATGCTTGATGAAGGGAATCTATAAAAAAATTGTGAATAGAGTAGTGCGCTCTATTACCAATGACTACATCGCCGCCTACCATCAGGTGGAATCGTAGTCAAACGCTAGTGCATACAATTAAAAAATCAACATGTATTGTAAGTAAGGATCGGGTTAGTAAGAATATATAAAGAGGGAAGATATGCTATACTGAAGAACCGGCCTGCATGTGCTGGTAACGGGTTCATGATTTTACTAAAATTTCAAATTATTTTTTTTTCTTTAACCAAAGAAACGCGTCGTACGAATTGCGTCATGGGGAATTCAGCACCGTTTGTCGATTCAGTTTTAAGATACGAATGTTGTTTACTGATTTTCCTCAGTCCGACAACGGCTGGGTTTTGCCAGATTATAATGGCACAGATATGTTGTGTTTATGACATCGTATCTTTCCATTTTGTATATAATGTAATATGTATAGAATAACTCACTATCTTTGTCTTTGTCTGCGTTCTCAAAAAGTTGCCGTACAGTTATGGTTAATATTATATTCTGACGGAACTTATACAGTTAGATGTGAAGATTTATGTAACATACAGGAAGTTTACAAAATATATCTTTAGCTAATTACGAAAGTAACGGTCTCTTGTTATTCAAAAACAAAAAAGCGGTCGCAACTATACTTTACCTTATATCTAAAATTGCTAGTGGTTCCACACGAGGACTCGCGCAGGTAAAGCAATTCTTCCTCGGTCTTCACTTTTTTGTCAACCAGATCCTGGAGCGGTTTACATTTATCAAGGTATCTGCATTCGCCCGCGTATCCGGTGGGCATCCTGCATTTTGGAACTGAAATCAAACATAACATAATTTTGAATTTTTTTTCGTTTCTGGAGTTCAATATAAAAAGTAATATTTATAGTTCCTGAATTACAAATATTTTATACATACATTATATGCGTCATGAATGTCTGACTTTGTGTAGCAGCCGTTAAGGTTAAACGATAATAATATTATTGAAGAGAAACTGATTATCGTTATCATCATCATCAGCCGATAGACGTCCACTGCTGGACATAGGTCTCCCCAAAGATCTCCATATGCATCGGTGCCATGTTGCTCGCAACCATTGGGTTTCCGCGATTCTCACCAGATTATATTATTATTATTTTCGAAACTGATTACTTTTGTCTAATTTAAATTCATGACTAAGAAAAGTGTTTAGTTATTTTATAGTGTAGTAACATTCACATAGATTATACAAAATAATAAACTCCACGTGCTACGGTTGCAGACGTCATGAAGTATCAAAAATATACAATTAATCGATAGTTGTTCTTAAACAATATTTTATAATGGTACGTAAATTTCAAAGATAATATATAAATTCTGTTTATACTTACGTGAATATGACGAAGATATTAGTACTAAAATAAAACAAATAGTTTTACTTCTTATCATCTTAATGATTCAAACCGTCGGCTTAACAGTTGGGAAGTGGTCCGGCCGCGGTGACACGCGGCTTTGTACTGATCCGTCTTCGATTCACTACGAGGAGGAGAATGTGCGGACCTTAAACTGTGGCCGAGTTCAAAACCACTGCGATCCGGTCCGGTGTAATAACTATAAGATATATGATATGGACCACTGTTGTTATCAAATTGCAGTAGTAGAAAACAAATTCACGATTTCAATACTTTCTTGAAGATTTTCTGTAATGCAAAACAGTACGGATAGGTTCTTTTGGAGACGAAGAACTTAAACCTTTTCATATATATGTTAAAAGTAAATGATCAAATTGTTTTTTTTTTTATATGATGAAGCGCCGAGAAGAACGGGACGTTGACCTGATGGTAGTCATGCGTCTGCTTATAATAACGTGACACCAGTTAGGGTAACATCCTTTGCAACACATTGTACTTGTTACCTTGCTGCAGAAGTCGTAAGTTTCGTTACCTAGGTATTTTCACAAGCTATAACGTCCTTGAAACCGTAACAAAATAATGTTTGTATACTACTATTTGGCATTTGGTAGAAATAACCTTCACATACGTTCTTCAGCCAACAAAGAACTATCACCAATAAACAGTAAGCTTTGACGACTTTAGAAATAATCTAAAGTGAATTAACTTGCTCGTGGATATCAACTGACCATGCTAGGAATAATTGAGAGAGGCTTGGAGGGTCTTGGAGTCTTATCTCAATGCTTAAGAATCTGAGATAAACAATATCCAGCTGTTATTGATCCTAAAATTAAAATCGATGTATGTATGTACTTCCCTTCCATATCCCTTTATCAACCGTCACATCTGAATTCACGCTCTTCTTACACATGCCATCTTTTACACAATCCATCCACATTTTCTTCGGTCTTCCTCTACCCTTATAACCATCCACGTTTATAAAAAAAATGATGATCACCTAACATGGAAAAGAGGAGACATACTAAGATGAAGTTAACATCAGGATAATTCCATAAATTATTGTGGTAAAAATAAAGAACTTGTTATTAAATAAACCGGAAATGAAGACCGTTACAATAATTGCGTCCCCATTATTTTACAGACTGCTATGCAATGCCTGCTATATATGCCGTTAATATTAT
Organism: Ornithoptera alexandrae; assembly: GCA_029030555.1. NCBI lineage: Eukaryota > Metazoa > Arthropoda > Insecta > Lepidoptera > Papilionidae > Ornithoptera > Ornithoptera alexandrae. Next base: position 6,642,375 of record JARDVY010000296.1, on the reverse strand, counting down.
CACGTTTTGTGTGAGATTTATTAATTATACTACATAATGTTATGTTCATTAAAGCTTATGATAGCTATGTAGGGAGTTAACTTGCTCTAAGTATTCGTAGATGCAGTAAATATGCCTCAATCTAAGTATGGTTTGCTGTAGCCACAAAAAAGCTCAATTTGTGTCGACACGAAGAAAATTGTAGTTTGAAGTTGATGTATACATATAAATTAAGTGTCGTATAAATGAATAAGTATTATTTAATTATAATGTAAAGCCTTCTTGCTCATCATTATCATTATTAGTCGACAGACGTCCACTGCTGGACATAGGCCAACCCCTAAGATATCCACATCGATCGATCCTGTGCTGCCCGCACGAAGCTGTTTCCCACAACCTTCATCAGATTTCATTGAGGGGAATTGGGCCATAAATCCACCATGCTGGCCCAGTGCGGGTGGGTGGGCGGTCAGAGCCTCGTCTGTTATTCAGCAGGGTGCACCGCGTGCACGTGAGGTTGACATGGGCTACGTAAGATGTTGGGCGCAATCTTCTTACTCGTCTTTATGTATTATATATTTGCTAACCCGACAAACATACTGCTCGTATTTATTAGTAATTACTATTGACATCAAATGATATCTAAGCCAATTATCACAGTTTCAAACACTTGCTGGTTAATAAAGCAACCTTGACCAGAGTATGTTAATGATTTTGTCTTATACAGACCAATGTGCAATTTTTTTGATGACTTACTTTTTTTATACGAATTACAATCAAAATCTGTTATTTCACACATTACAATCACACACTGCAAGTTTTTTTTCGTCTGTATATATATTATTTTTGACAAAGTACAGTCTTATTGTGTTCATATGCATTTATAAAAGTGATAGGTGGTATTATAGTCACAACAATCCCCAGCTTCGATGATTATGTTATATTATAATACTCTTTAGTGTACGTCGTTTATAATACCTAATTTTTAGTCTTACTTATTTTTTAGTACAACTCTAGCGCCTCGCCTAATGATTCATAAATTGTAAGCTAATAATTGTCTTGCGAAATAAACAGGCGCTACGACCTAGTTTTATCTTTTACTGATAGGTCTCTGTTGCCGGAGACCGTCTAGGTACCACCACAGCTCCTATTGCAGCTGACAAATATTATTGTGGACCGGTTTAAAGGGCGCGGTAGCTACTGAAATTACCTCCGTAACGTGAGTAATAACATGTCTCAAGGCTACGGGTACAGTGCTGTGTATATCATTGTATCTTGCGCCACGTTGTTGTAAACAGGTGTATCGCTTAACATCAGGTGAAGCTCCCGCTCGTCTCGTCGCTTAATGGGAGAAAAAAAAATCTGGAAAGCTTTCGCAAGGTTCTCTATATTAATTTTTACACAGCTTTAAATATTTTTCTGTTAATGTTTTTGTTATCATACGAGAAACTACTGTGCAAGTGTGTGGTGCTTGAAGAACAAGCACAAACACTTAAATACATACCAAAGTAATAAAAGATTAATGCTTTTTGTCTTCGTGTAATTTGTCTTTGTCGTTGCCTCAAGACGCCGTTTATTATATATGATTTTTTTCACATTATTCAAAGCTTTAGTAACGTACACGAAGCTTTTCGGCTTTTTAACTGCACCACCATTGTTTTGCAGTCAAATAAATCTTATCTATACATTTTGTTGATCATATATTAAATCCTGTCGGTTATCTATAAAGAGATCTCTAGGTCAGTTTTCTGTCTAAATATCAGTTGAAATAACGTCTGTATATGTTTGGATATTATTATTTTTAGCTTGGTTGTATATTTTATGCAGATTGCTTTCGAGTGTTTGTCTTACCGGTTAGGCTTGTTAATATTCTAAACACAACCTTGCATTAATACGTATGTACGGCAGACGTAGAAATACCTCATGTGATACGCGATCATTACCGGTTAATGAAACGGATAATCGTGTTAAACTGGTTTGTGGTGTGCGGAGTTTATTTATAAAAGTTTATAATTTCTGTTAAGAAATAAACGATCCTGAGTTAACGTACCGACATGAAGCATTACCGCCTTCATTCAAAGTCGCAATTGAACAACATATTAATATTGCTAACTCAAGATTTTACATATTTTAACACGATTATTTAATATTTTGCTACCCTTCCGTTTCCGACTGCTTTACAGAAATCATGGTCATCGGGAAACTGAGTTGACAATATGTCCTTTTTTTGTATCGAGAGAAAATGATGTTCTATCGTTATGGTCATCACGGAGTACGTACAGCTTTTTAATTACTCTTTAAAATCTTGTCTACGATGCATAAGCTCATTGTCTTTCAGTGACTACTACTGGAATGCATAGTTTTTTTTATTTCATTTTATTAATAACGTGATCCCAAACCTGTGGTGATACACAACCATCTCCTCTAATGAAATCAAGATTCTTTTAAAATTTCGGTGTTCTTTTGCAAAGATTTGTGTTCTATAAAATCTGATTTAGTAACGTTGAAGTGATCTAGATCAGATTGTAGACTTCCTGAACATCGATATAAGAAATCATTATGATGTTAAGTGACAGCCGCAGAGGGTCAAGTGTTTTGGTCCGAAACATGTTTTTTACACACTATCAGATTCCCAAATTGACGATATAAACGAGGTAGTTAACTAGATTTTTTTTGCTAATATTTACATAGGTTAATAAGGTAGACATTAAAATTCATAACTTAGACATCTTTTTGGCCGAATTTAAAAGTGATAACACAAAAATTTTTGTAAAGATGAATCTGAAATAAAAAACCAGTTATAACAAGCCTGGAATGTTTGACGTCACATTTTAATGACATTACTATTTTTGTTAACAAAAAAAGTGAAACTAGTGTTCTTGTCCGAAAAATCAACGTTTTTTCTCAATTGGTGAAAGGAGAACCGCATAGGATTATTTTTCTAATATTAGGCTAAATGCTTTGTTACTGGTAACACATGTCTTGTTATAAAAGAGGTTTTAGTTCAAATTAAGGCAATAAACTTATATTTTTTTAAACTTTATCCTTTCCTTTAATTTACTTAAAACTTTCCGTGCAAATTAAACTGATTTTTCATTTGAACATTTTTGGTCGTTTTTGTTAAAACAGCGTGGAACGTTTATAATTTTAAATATCATATAAACTTAAATTTCTTATGCGTGGATTAGAGGGGTTAGAATATCTCCACAGTCACACCACTCAAGGTATCGGAAAATGCGTCAAGAGTGAACAAATCTAAGACAGAGATCAGGAGTTTTTTCTATGACCTCTATAACACAATGACGTCGCATACAAATGTGGTATATGCCAAGGCAGTGAAGACCATATTCAAGAGGTCTATGTTCAGCAGTCGAAGTCAAAAGAACTGAACTGAGGAGGAACTTACAAAAGCTTTAAGCGTTTGTCGCTCAGACTTGTTCCAGAAATAGCATAAATTTTTCTTCCCGTCTTTATATTGCCAAGTCTGTTTTGCTGTGAGAACATCTGCGTACCACCGCACCTTGTATTTTTACCGACAAACAGTACTGTGCCAACATTACAGTATTCCGGTTTGAAGGGCGCTGTAGCTAGGACAACAAAACGAAATATTTTGTGTATAATCTCTTTGTTTTTTTTTTTATTTATATCTTTGTGTCACGACGACGAACACAATGTGGTGCTGTGTCATCATCCTAACTAGCGCCACGTTGTTATGCAGGCTTACTATCAGATTAACTGCTCACTTGTTCCGTTCTATTTGAATGATATTTTTAACGGTTGCAATTATTGCAAGATTTAAATCTAAAAATGTTGAACAGTTTTCTGTTTACAAATACTTCGCCCTCGGCTGCTGTGGTGTGTTCGTGTGCATGTATGTATTGTCTGTTAGTTTATATAGTAACGTATTGATATTTTTGTTGGTAAGTTTTCGGAATAATTATAATTTTTAAAACAGCTCATGCGCTGTTTGGAAATGCCACAAATATAATTTGAAATAAGTTTACAACTACCGTCGCATGGCGAGGGTAAAACCTCTGGTTTTCATAGACTGGAAAATCCTTTGTGTAACATTAATGTAACGGCAGATTCACATTCTGCATAAATGATAAACATTTACAACAAACACAAGAACATATTACAAGAGGCCTAAGCCCAGCTGTGGACGACCATCCGTTGAAATGATGATGATGATAAACTTTTAAGAACGACTATAAAACTGCATATTATACTTAAGTAACATGCAATATAATGATTTATATTATATGAGACTTTTTATCATGTTCGTAAATACGTTTTTTTTTAAATCTCTAAAATAGGAAAGAATATTTTTAATGCCAGAAATTGATCAAATACAACTTCTGTGATCAACTCTATGGTAGACTAGGGAAAAATGCTTGAGGAATGAAGAGTTTTACGGGTGATACGTCTTTTTCAGAGATCATCTAGTTAGCTACCATCGCTAGCTTCTATTTCTATCGATAAACAATAGTGTGAAAACATTACTCTGTTCCGGTTTGAAGGGCGCTGTAGCTCGTGCAATTACTGGGGTAACGTGACTCGATGTCATCCTAACTAGCATCACGTTGTTATGGGCAGGCGTATCACTTATCATCAGGTGAATGTTCAAGCAAAGTAATACTTACGGTATATTTTTTTAGTATGAAAATTGTTTGTAAGTTAAAAAATATTTAAAAAGTTTAAAATAATTGGTTGTTGTATCTGGAAACATGGGTTTGGAGTATTTCGTGGCTTAATATTTTCTGCTGGCAGTTTTGTAAGAAACAACCCTTTAAGTAAGATGGGAATTTATAAATGAACCCAATCATAATTAGAACAGAAGGATTTTTTTAACGATGAGCGGTTATCACTTGACTTCAGGTCCAAAAAAATTAATAACAATAAGGATAATTTTTTCAAGTTTTATTTTTTGATTCCTTTTTTATATTAATGGCCGCGACATCCTTTTTTACATGTATAAGTATTCAAAGGTAAAAATTCATAAAGGTGTAATAAAAATATACAGTACGTTAAATTGTTTATTAGTTTTTACATTCAGTTCACTCAATTAAATACAACTAACTTTTAAATAAATATGACTGGTAACAGCAAACTAAAAATAAAAAATATTTCCCACAGATGTGAATACAGTGAGATCTATAAATAATCCTTAAATACTAATACAAATGGTGGGACGTTAGCAAAATCACTTGCAACACAGGTTCCTTCAACGTCGATAAAATTTATTTCAATTCATGTTATCCCTTATCCAGTCCAAGTATCTATATACATAGGTGTAAACGCCGGGAATACCTTGGGAGCCGCACTTGACCGCTCCGAAGCTCACAATTCCTATGGCTATAAACTTATCCTCATGATCGTACATCAGCGGTCCTCCTGAATCCCCTGCACAGGAGTCCTCGTTCGCCAACCCTCCGGCGCACATTTGGCCGTCTGTTATTTTCCTCAATTCAAAGACATTTTGACATTTGTCGTTGGAGATGTACGGAACTTTGACGTGCTTTTTTATCTCACTAAACTTTACACCATTGCTCCCCCAGCCAGCGACTGTGAAGTTTAGCGGCGTGTTAAAGCTTTTTATAAAGTCCCGCGTTGGCAGGCAAATTAGTCGGATGAAATCTGAAATAGGAAACCAATTAAAATTTTTCACGTTATAAAAAGTTCCTATTACCAATTAAATAAGTCATCATCACCATCTCAACCAATGGTCATTCCCGCATAAATTGCTCAACATGAATCGACCCTCTTAGATTTTATGAGACAAAATTATATATGTATACATATACATATATCTAATACGACGATCTGGTGAGAATCGCGAGAATCCACTTAATGCGAGCAACGCGGGACCGATCGATGTGGAAATCTTTGGGGGAGCCCTATGTCCAGCAGTGGACATCTATCGGCTGACGATGATGATGATGATATTACTAATGCCCTTTATGTCCAAATATATATTAAACATATTCATAACATAGTGATGTTAAATTATGAAAACGATTACAATGTTTCTTATCTATTCGAAACAATTGACGAGATAGGCAAAGTTAAAACATTTAAAAAAAATTAAAACATTTTAATATATACTAACTAATGAAAAATACATTATATTAAAAAATAATAATAAAGTTTTTCACTAAGATATTTATATGATAATGGCTTTGATTTCTATAATTCTTACCTGTTAAAGTGACGTCCACTTTTAATTTGCATAAGCCGATGTCATGATGCAGGTGTTCTCTTGTGTAGTTAGGGTGTGCTATGTTTTTCACAATTTCAACGACTTGTACAGTAATTTCATCAATACCACCGCCATCCACCTCAACGTAGTCAGTTGGGAAGGTAGAAGTGTCGTATTCTGCCAGGCGCGCGAATTTTCTGAAAATGTATAGTTACTTTGTTTTTGTAATGTTTTACACACATCTAGGTTTCTTAGTAATATCGGAAAACACACGTTGGAATATTTAGTGAGATTTAATATGTTTTCTATGTATCACTGCTATTAATAACTCTTACAGGACTTGCGTGCTGATATATATAACGTTTGTAGATGCGTATGTGGTAGATAAAGTGAGAAGCTGCGTGCTTGTTAATACTCATTTACATTTATATCTCGCCGATCAAAAATAATATCATCACAAACTTTAAATGGTATAAACATTATTTTATTGTGGAATATACATATTTACAATTTTGAAGAGACAGTATTAGATCGTTCTCTTATGTATTTACTGCCAAATTTTCTTGTTACTTATAGTACACACAAACTGTTTGTTACAGTATTACTTACGGTTCACTTAGCCTTTTTATGCAATGCGCTGCCGTCATAACAAATCTCGTTGTAATGAGACTTCCTCCGCAATTAGTCAAACCGTTGTCATATTCAAGCAGAACAAGCCACGGATACTGATCAATCGCTGCTGCACCTCCACCTGTGGATAGTTTTAGTATACACATTAACATTACCTAGATATAAAGTGTCCAGCATCTATAAATAACAAAATAATATAATGAAAATGGATCACTAAAGGGCTTTCGTTAAAGAATTCAAACAGCTGTCAACTCCATCATTGGATATATAGAGGGTGGATATTCAGTTGCAAGTGGCGAGGGCTGTACATAATCTCCACGGTTATTACCACCTCTGTATGTGTATGTTTATGTATACACACATAATTTACCTTTACTGATGAATAAGTTAAAAGCGGTGCTTTTTTAAAGTAGACAAATAGCTTTTTGTGGGCTACAGTGGAATATTAAAGCGCTCACAAATAGGAAATAATGAGTGATGCCATATAACTACTAAGAGCTGGCAAACGATTGACTTCTAAAGCGAATAGGTACTGTTTTCTATTCTGCTTTAGATGCGTTATGTTTTAGAGTGTACACATTTTTGCCAGATATTCTCTGAAGGAATACTAACGTCTGTGATATTTCTAGTGTTTTTGTTCACTTACCGATTATTCTATTAGCATTTGATATGTCCGTTCCACATTCGAACTCGACGTTTTGTGCGATCACTGTTGGATCTTTGGTTCCTATTGTACCTTTGTCGGCGTTACTATCATCTATATTTTCACGGGGATTTAAGTTATTGCTAGCATCAATATCGCTAGTATTTGGTTTCTCTCTTAAATCTATTGTGTCATATTTTGTGATTTCATCATAAATCACTTGAAATTTCACTTGAAAGTTAGACCAATACGATTTCGGTGGACAGCAAAACTGTGAAGATGTTTATTAGTCAATTAATTAGTTGATATTACTTCACTTTAGTCATAAGTTAAAAACGAATATGTTAGATAAAATTTTACGTTAATATTAGGTTTAAATCTTTTCAATATTACATATTATCATAGATTACCCTACTTAAAAATAGGGTTAACATTAAGGTTTTCATAAACTTACAGTTCTTATGTTGATCTCTAATAGATCTCTAAAGATAACTAGATTCAATTAAAGCAATTACATTTTACTTACACTGCTTCAAATATCTGTATATAACGTATTTTGATGTATTACTATAGATTCTATGGCATACTACTACTTTCCTGTAGTCTTTGTGAATTATTATTATACTTACTTGTACATTAAAGGCTGTCGAAACTCCGCATAATGACTGCTTTAAATAAAGCAGCTCCTCCTTAGATTTGACCCTTTTCCTATTTAACTTGGACAGTGGTTCGCAGTCTTTCCAGTGCATACACTCGCCGGCGTTGCCACTTGGCATCCGACACTGTTTTCCTGAAACAGTTAATAATTCTATTTGTTACTTTATCACTAATTATACCATAATTAAGGACACATTTAGAATCGTGTTTATATGTTATACTTATAATAACTTTTCTGATATTTTCGATTATCCGAAATGAGAAGTACTGTTGAAACGTAACAAAAGTTGTTACAACTATTCAACCACGTATGCTGCTTTCTACAAAGTTGAATGTTAATGTCAAACATAAGTTATGCTTAAGTAGGTGAGAAGTTATGATCACCAATATGAGTTAACTCTAGTCGGGATGCGAACTATAGAAGCAATTCACCACAAGCGTTCTGTAGTTATCTTTAAAATTGGAAAACAAACATATAACGTATACACTTTATGTAATTTCTCTGCTCGGATTCTGAGCTTTCTTTAATGAACGGTGAGTCATGACGAGACGAGAGTTCATCATTGGAGGCTCAAATCAATATGACCCACACACAATATTTTGATGTATATCGCGAAGATCAACAAAATTTTTGAGTTATCAATAATTTAATTTCCTATAACATTTTTATTAAAACTTTTCGTTTTGACTAGTTATTCAAAATATGAAATGTACGTTATGAAGTCGGTTGCTACACAATCTTATTTACGTATTCTAACAACGTGAACAGCACAGGGTCGTTTTATACACTTGCGAATCATAAATAGTAATTTATCTATTTATAACAATTTTCATATATGATATTTTCATGAGTCACCCCGAATTTACAACTTTCTTAATCGGGCGATTTTCAAATAATTACATTACATGTATTTTTTTACTTTCCGATCTAAGAAACGATAAACTTGTGCATGCAATTAAAACGGCTTTTTATTCCATATCAAAAAGCAAAAACAAGTAGCGAGTAAATGATGTATTTTCTGTTAACGAAACCATTGGCAAAGATACGTTTTGAAATATTTGCCTCTTTGTTTTCCGTTTGCATTTTTTTATTAAAATTAAAATCCCAAAAGTTTCACATATATCGCTCGTGATTATTTTTTAAGTTTTCTTAATCGTTTTGTTTGTATGAATAACTTGTAAATTTACTGACCTGCGTACCCGAATCCGGATATAAACAATAGAACGAAACACGTAAAATAAAAATGCATTGTGCGTGTCTGACTGGCGGCGCGCGTGTGCAAGGATACGTCCGGCGCGGCTGCCGGTCGGCGCGACACTGAGCCTTAACACCTGGTCGGACCGCTTGTGAAGGAGCAACTTTTGCGTTCCTCGACACTATTGGTCTTTTGTATCAACTGTATTGCACCGGCGTTATGAAAGCATCGTAGGATGCTCACATGGATAAGGTAGTGGGGGGTTTTCTCAACTTGGCATGCCTCATGCCGTATGCATGTTTTATTTATTGTATTTGTTTATACGATTAGAAGGATTGTCTGCCGATGTCGCTGTACACATATTTTTGTCTTTAATAGAAAGTGTTTTGTTACGAGAAAGTTCAACTTTTTCAGTTAACTATCTTATACTTTATCGCTTCATTCATGACATTTATTTATACAAATGAAAAAAAAAAAGTTCCAGTTTTCGTGGTGAGTCAGTCCAGAAGTTGTCGAACAGTGAAAACCGCATCGCAATTGTGTCAGTAGCATTCGTGGGGTACAAAGGGTACTATACACATAAAAGTTTTTCGTTGTATATCATCGTTTATTAATGTTTATTATTATAAATTTAATAAATATAAAATACTTGTATTTATTTTAAGCTAAGTAACTGCGAGTACAAATAAAAAATATATGTTAAATTTTTTTATATATATAATTAAAATATTAATAAACGTATTTTTTATTATTCATTGCACAGATAAAAAAAATCTTTCGTTCATTAAGCAAAGAAAATCTTTGAAATTTTTTTTCTTAGCTACAAATATATAATTGCATTCAATAAAAGTTTATAAGAGCTTTTATGATAATAATGAACGTAAGGTAAACAAGTGGTAAAGACAACAATAGAGTATCAGGTACTTAATAAAAGAAAATATAATATGATAAAAAAAATTATATTTGTATTTAATTATTACTTAATTTTTAAATGCTGAAAGGTATTAACATAAATATTTTTTTGTTTTAAAAGTTCAAATGTAACTTCATTATTCTTGATATTCCATTATTACTACTATCACGAAACGGGACGAGGCTTTATCCGGTGGTGAATTATAAGTGAAGAGTCCTAGTAGTTGTTATTGAACTGGATGATCTGAATTTAGCCATTAGCATCTATCGAGGTTCGGATTACAAAAATTATCAGTCTTGTAGAAAGTTGTGAGTTTAGAAGTAAATGTGGTGAAATTAATGCCTTATACGGCATTCTTGCGTAATGTTATTTTGTTAAAGGAACGTTTCTTAGTACTTGTTCAGACATGTTACTCGTAGCTCCACCGGTATATTCTTCAGATCAAGGCGTGTGCTGCTTTTTTTGTTGCAACAGGATGTTGTTATGATACATTTTAGGTCCAATCTCGTCGCGATAGTGTGTGTCACGGCCGTTTACCAGATAGACAGCATGCTACCATTTCAGGAGCAAAAAGTTTCTTTTACTGGTGACTGTCCACCGCAGCTCCTATTTCTACCGCCAAACTGTAGTGTATGAATGTTAACGTGTTCCGGTTTAAAGGGTGTTGTATGTAGGGAAATTACTGGGATAACGAGACTTAACATTTTATGTCCTAAGGCGACGAGGGTAATTTGGTGTTGTGTATATCGTCCTAACTATCGCAATGTGGCTATGGGCAATCGTTTCACTCCCCATCAGATGAACGTCCCTTTTGTTTCATCGTATCGTCGAGGAAAAAACGAAAAAGCAGACGGATGCTGTCATTGGACCGTTGGCAAATGGAATAGGTCGGAGGGTAACGTTCAGCAATGCACATTAATAAGCCTCAAACGATGATGAGTAATTTTCAGCGCCTCGTCCGCTTAAACTGGCTATCAAGCTTTTTGTATTGAATAACTGATAGTAAATGGAATCTACTGTAACATTAACATATTAATCATAAAATGTGATCTAAAATAATAAGTGTTTAAGCTACTAAGTCAAAGGAAGATATATGACAAATTACTTAAAATTAGGTCAAATTCAATAACAACCGGCAAAATGGCGACTACGGTAATTATTAACTAAGTCCGACATGATACAAGCTTGTATATGATAGTGGTAATTAAATATACATCTAATTACCATTATCTATTGTTTAAAACAATCCGTATTTGTGTAACTGTCGTGTCAATTTATTGAATTTTGCATATTATTTTCTGATGTAGGATTTCCTCCGGATGTTACTCATGACCATGTCATAATTGCATGTAATTAACTCAACTACGACAGTGAGTTTTGTGATCAATTATAAAATGAAACGGAAAAATGTTCACTACGATTTTTTTCCTTGTGATGCATAACACGCATGCAAATTTATGTCTCGCAATACGTAATATTACAATTCATCATCATCATCATCATTATCAGTCTTTGTTTATCCACTGCTAGATATAGGCCTTCCCCAGTGATTTCTACCAAATGCGATCCCCAGCTTTTCGCATCCACCCACTTCCGTCCGCTCCATGATGTCATCGGTCCACCTGGAGGGACCTGTGAGCTGAGCCTACACTCCTGCGACCTGTACGCGGCCTCCACTTCAAGACTTCTCTCCGCCATCAGCCGTCACTGCCACTTCAGCTTGCAGATTTTGAGAGCTATGTCGACAACTTTAGTTCTCCGTCGGATTTCTTTGTTCCGGTATTTATAGCTATTTTAAAATAGCTTTTTCCATCGCTCGCTGTGCTACTTTGAATCGGTGGACCAGCCCGATGATGAGGTGCCATGTCTCTGCGCCGTAAGTGACGGTGGGGAGCACGCACTGGTTAAAGACGTTCGTCTTGAGACATTGGGGTATTTGCAAGGTGAGGGTGTGGCGGAGTTTCCCAAACGCTGCCCAGCCGAACCAAATGCGTCTATCGATAATATTACAATTAGATAGAATCAAAGAAAAATCTGTGTATCGGCTTCAGAAAGTCCATTCACGCTGGTGTGTGATCTCATCGATATGGTTATCGATGTTTATTATGTGGTATATCTTTGGTGTGATACTTTTACCGAGAGTAATAGGTAAATCTGTCTATAACGATATAAGCGTCGAGCTCACTAACCTTCGTAATTAAGTCCCAACATTATTCCGCTATCAATTCGTGGAATATTTTCCTCTACATGCGGGTAGTGTTCAGATATTTCGGTCGTCATGCAGATAGGCTCTGCATCACAAACTACGTGGGCTGAACTAAACGTTCGCAAGCGAACACGCACTGACGCAGTCGTTTGAGGATTAATTTGATATAATGTTGTAAACAAGTAAATGTCCGTTGTTGCCTTTTTGGTATAGTTGTTATGTTCCCATCGTTATTTACTAGCAATACAAGATTCAAAGTATTTTCATTCAGTTGAGTGACGAGACCAGCGGAGCGTTCGACTGATGTTAAGTGATACATACGCGTGTCCATAACACCGTGGCGCTAAATACGATGGTAGATACTGCACCAAATTGTGCACGTCGCCTGAGTAATAGAGTGTCGAATCTCGTTACTCCAGTAATTACACAAGCTACAGCGCTCTTCAAACCGGAGTTAAGTAATGTTGGCACACTACTGTTTGCCGGCTGCAAGAAGGGCTACGGTACCTACCTAGACGGTCTCCGCCAACAGAGACCTACCACCAGTAAAATTACAGGTCCCTGTTCAGACAATTCGGTTGTTTCTAGTCATTAAAAACTAAGGCATGCCCTATCTTTGTTATGTTGTCTAAAGACGATTCAAATAAACTATTAATACAGATATTGCGGGCTTCCACATAGCGAAAATATCGTGTAAAAGGCAAATATGTAGTGGATTTGTGTTTAGGTATGTATATAAATGTTGAACCTCCTTAGGATATTCCGTAGTGTACTACGCTACAAACGGATTTATTGATGCTGCGTCCGGTGCTTGGTCGCGGAGGGTAGCTGGTTCCGTAGCACGGGGCTCCGCTGGCCGACTGCAGATATTACGGGACCCAATTAGTAAGAAATCGTGTGTTTGTAAAAACAAGCTTCCTAATTACAAGTTATCAATTGATTACACCGATGGATATGGACCAAGATATTCTTAATCTATTTGGTTCAAGAATTTCTTGAATGACCGACGGCCGTTCATTTGAACGAATGCCAATCAATGTAGGTGTTCCTCAAGGATCCGTTCTCTCTGCAACTCACTTCTTGATGTACATTAATGACCTGCTTTTACCTGCAACCTTTGGGTACGCGTAGGACAACACAGTTGTGGAGATATACATGCTAACCGATCGAGCCGGTCGTGATGAGGGGTTCGAGAGAGAGTCCATGGTGAAGCGTCTGAATGTCACCTTACAGCGAAAGGCGAAGCCAATTTTGTGAGATTTAATGCATCCAAAATAAAAGAGTGTCTTTTCAAGATTAAAAGAAGCCTATTCATCTTGGCTCGAACTTTTGGTAGTACTCCTTGACACTCATCGACTGCTTTCAGCTGTTAGGGGTTGAAATTACAACAAATCTGAACGATGGACGGTTCATTGAATCTAAAGCTAAGATGACTGCAACGAACCTGGCATTCATTGCTAAAGTCCAACAATACTTCTCACTGGGACAACTTTTTACTTTGTATAAAGTGCAGGTCCGGTCATGTGTGTGGTACTGTTACCATATCTCTCAATATCGGGAGGGTTTGTGTTCAAGCGTTGACCTTGAGAATATAAAAAAAAGAGATACCCATTGCTGTGTGTGTTGCAAAATGCATTGAAAGTAAACACGAAGAGAGAAGATTTATAAAAATCAGGTTTGGAACTGTATGAAGAGCACACTCAATGAAAACCAGTCCCATAACAATACCCTGTGAATTAGTATTATTAGCAGACAAGTATTTTTTTAAATAAAGTATTTTGAAACAATTGTTAATTTACATAGTAATCTGTATTTTTAAATTTTACTTATGTACCGTGAGACTTCCAAGTGTGTAGAAGCGTTTGAATATCTTTCACGTTCATTTAATATATTGTAAATTATGATACTTGCAACATACCTTTCATATAAATTTTTTGTTAGACTTCATTCTCTCTCCTTTATTAAGCCTGTATTCACTTATTTGGTAAAGGCGGGTGTTATTACCTTTAAACTATCATCGATGGTTTCCTTCTACATCATCATCAGCCGATAGATGTCCACTGCGGTATATAGGCCTCTCCCAAATATTTTCACGCCGATTAGTCTCGCACTATTCGCTTTTAGTTCCCATGTTCTTCACCGTATATTGATGATGATGATAAGTTAACCACTTGATGCAAATTCCCGTATACGATTCCCTACCCGATCGATGTGGGAATCTTTGATCCAGGCCTATGACTAGCAGTGGACGTCTATCGGCTGAAAATGATGGAATTTTAACAAACTGTAAAACTGTGTTGCTTAAAATTTTTTAAATGAACACTGATGCAATGAGACGAGCGGGACGGTTCATCTGATGTTAATTGATAATCCTGCTCATAATAACGGGACGCTAGTTCGGATGGTATACACAACACCAAATTGCGCTTGTCACCTTGAGATGTTAAGAAGTTAAGTGTCTGAAGAAGAGACCTGCCGCCACTACAGGGTATGCTTTAATTTTTAAAAGTAAAAAAATAAAATAAACGCAACTCGAGCATTTATTGTTGAACCATTTTAATTTAACAAAAGTAGTAATACAGGGTTTTGATTCCAAATTTTTTTTAATTAAAATAAAGATTTTATATTACATTGATGTTCCAATAATAATGAAAAGCTTTAAAAAATATTTCAATGTTTATTAACTTAATTCCATTGCTTTCGGGATTGCAATGGTTAAATATGGTGTAATGTGCGCGCGCGCAGTTTGTCATGATCTAAAAAAATACACCGAATCGTATTATCTATTGTTTAAAGACTCAAAAAATTTGTAATACCCATAAAAATATGTTATTGTCTGTGTTTAATAATAATAATTGACAGCAATAGCCGTTTGCTTAAATTCTGTTGAAAGTCGTTTGCGGGGGGAGCGTGTCAGATTTAGATTCATTTGTATATGATGATAGTAACTGTTCCTCGTCCGCTCTGCCGGTCATAACTCCCTAACAACTAACTTCGGAGAAGAAATTTAGTAAAATCCATTCTCAGCTAGCCACTAAATAGAAGAAGCAATATCTCTACCAAATTTTAAATGTTTACTGCTTCTGTCTCTGCCTTTTTCCAGTTATTAGGGGTCGGCATTCCTTGTCCTAAGTCTCCAGACAACACGATTCTTAGAGGCTTGTTCGCCAAGGTCGATTTCTTTCAGATCCTTTAGGATTGTCGTGAGCCAAGTGGTCGGTGATCTTCTGCAATTTCGCGTCGTCGTCGGCATGTTTAGGGCCAATTTGACCATGTGATCTTCAGGTTGCCTCTGAATATGGCCATACCAACGTAGACGTCTCTCTTTTCGTTTTTTCGGAATGAGAACGCCTTTAAAACTTTCTCTTACATATTTGTTTCTTATTTTATCCATTAACTTACCCACTGACCAACATCTTCATAATGTGAAGCCGGTTCATGTGTTATTTGCTGGTGGCCCAACACTCTGAGCCATACTGCAAAGCTGGCCTGACTGCTGTTTTACGTATTCACGTTTTAATAATAATGAGTTTCAGATATCTCAGGAGTCAATGACGCTTCGGTTATGTCCTATATATATAGATTACTATTAACAAACATTTTTGTTATGGGAATGGATGAATGATTCACGTTCGCTGACTCAGAGCAATCCCGTACGATCAGCAAGTTTAGCAATATTTCGCAATATAACTCTTTCCTGCGGTTATCTTATTCGATGTAATATTTATATGTGGTATTATAGGTTTTTCTTATGCAGTTAAATATTGTTTAATTTTTCAAAAAAAAAACCTTAATAACCCGCAAAACTAAATCCAAAGGCGAGATGACGTAGTACTGAACGGTCGGATTTTGATCAAAACACTTCAAATTGTCGCCGTTTTATTAAACATCATCTTTCTTTTTCTACTTACGGCCGTTGATTATTTTTTATTTAGTATTAATTTGTTGTCTCTGTTGTGACAATTTAACTAAACATTACCATAGTATTTCTGCCGTCAAGCAATATTGCCATCTGTCAAGCAATATTGTCATCTGTCAAATATCTCATGTTCAAGACGACGAGCGTCGTATGGTTCTATGAAAACAATGTAGGCAATTTTAGTATTTTGCTAAATTTTATTTTTGTTATTAGCCATTAGAAAATAACAAGTTTAGTATGTAAAAGTTATACATATGTATTTTTTATTCTAGAAAAACAGAGGTAGCATTTTCTGTAATTAGTACACAATCATGTAAAGCTTCGTTTAGACTATTGTTACAAGTAAAAAAATAATGATATTAATTGCCCCCTTCTCCGCACCAGTCCCTCGGCCGTCACGTGACTGTCCACGTGTTCAACATACTCGACTTCGAAAATAGCTACCGACACCGCATTTTCCTTATAATTAGACGAGGAGATGTTACTTTGTTTTGTCATAACTTTTTTATCTCATTCAATGATCTCTTGTGTCTAAATGCTTATTGTACGGATGCAAACACCTTACCGTCTTATACTATAACCTAAGCGTTTTGTCCATAGTCTAAAAACGATTACTTTCTAAAGATAATCTATGTAGATATTTTTTTTTATTCAATGAAGCGACGAGACTAGCGGGTCATAGCATACAGTGTATACCATTAATATAAACTAGCGCCACGTGGATAAGGGTGGTCATATCACTTAGTTTGGTGGCAGAAAAAGGAGCTGCGGTGGCACCCACGTAGACCCCGGCAACAGAGACCTGTTACCAGTAAAATATCTTCTTCTACGGTGTTGTAGTAAGATAATTATTAGGATTACGACACTTAACATTTAACTTATCTAAGCAACACATTGTGGGTACAATTATACATGTTTACTAGCGCAATGTTATGGACAGTTATCACTGATGGTAATCAGGACGTCTTGCTCGCTTCGTGGATTCGTTACATAAAAAAAAATATGCAGTATAAGGTCGAAGAGAAATACATTAAACGGTAACGCTTTAATAAAAAAAAACAACAGCAACCGTTATTGTATACAGGCGATATATACATTCGAAGGAAAGGTCGGAAGCAGTACATTGACTTCGCATTAACTGGAACCTGATGCTATAAGATATTTATTTTTTGATATATTTATTTATAAGCACAACCTCACTTGGTGTTGTGTCGATATGATTTTAGGTAATTGAGCCAACGAAGGGGTGTAAGAGGTCCTGTACAACACCTGCTCGTGGTGGGTCTTGCTAATCAGCAAACGAGACTCTGGTTCCGACTAACCCGCATTGGGCCAGAGTGGTGAGAAATGGCCCGAATCCCACCATATGAATCCCTACGAACGACGACACCTGGTGCCCAAGGCCATGTTGACTGTAACGGATGTTGACAAGGCGCTGGAACCAAAGGAACGCCGGACGGATCTATGTGGAGATCTTTGGGGGCAGGCCTATGTGCAACAATGGACTTATATCGGCTGATGATGATGGGTGCACGAATCTAGAAGCAAGTCTTTTACTACATTCTCGAAAACATGACTTTGTTGTATTGACCGGAAACGGGTTGTCGCCGAGCGGGAATATTTCTGACACATTTCAAATCTAATCCTACATTACCGCCAGCAAAACGAGTAAGCAACAGTTATTTAGTTTATATTTACCTTGTTTCTCATAATTTAGTATACTTCGCACTGTTCCCGCCTAGGGCGTCCCCAGTCGCTAGTAATACTCACGTCATTCAAGTCCTCACCGCCAAATGTAATAACTATGCACAGGACTTTTTTCTAATGTGATTCCCCAATTAATTAGTCAATTGTCCTCCTTCCAGGTACGTCGAACAGGCACTTTTTTTTAGTAACTAGCATAAACTAGATGTAAGTTATTACTTCTCAGAATATACATTCGTATGTTATCAATGGTAGAAATAAGATCTCGTTCAATCCAAAGAGATTCATTTTAATTAAACAAATTAATATCTCGATAAGTTGTAGTTAGAGTTGTTCATTGTTTTTAATAAGTAAATTATTTCATTATTAATTTTTAAGTTAGAAACATGCACCTACTTGATAGATAGAGGAAGAAATAGTTTGACGACATAAAGGATAGGATCAGGCATAAATACCATCAGTTAAAAAGACTGGAGACGGATACTCCTCTCAATCTAATCTGACTTCAGTTGGAACCAGGCAATCATTTGTATTACTGTGATGATTTACTGGTGTTAGGTCTCTGTTGTAGAGGACCGTCTAGATGAGTACCAACGCAGCGTCTATTTCTGCCGCCAAACAGTAGTGTGCAAACATTACTGTGTTCCGGTTTTAAGGGCGTTGTAGCTAGTGTAATTACTGGGGTAATGAGACTCTACATCATATGTCTCAGGCGACGAGCGCAACGTGGTGTGCAGTGTCGATCATCCTAACTAGCACGTTAACGTCCAGGTCGCCTCGTCGCTTAATTGTAAATGAATAAAACAAACTTCGTGATGATCACGATGAAGTCGGATAAAAAAGCTGCAATCTTTATTATTCACATACTATTTCAGCATTTGTATTGTTGTCTATGTTTTAAAAACCAAAATACACTTTAGGATTGTTTAGTAAGTTTTTTAATACAATGATTTTTTTTTGTTATTTTAGCAATAATAATGGGTTATATTTCTTCAAACGAATTGACCTATATCAATATCAGTTTTCAGGCTTTTTGTTGACAATGTTTGTGTATTCATTAATAAATAAGTTCTAAATCCTTCGATTAGTTTATTAAAATATATACTCGAAAAGGTTTGCTGGTACTCTGTTTGAATGCGTAGATCAGTAAAATACCTCTTGTATTAAATCTTTATATATTAGCACAATTATTTTCTCTCGTAATCTTATCTACTGTAACTGTAAATACAAATAAAATATATATGACAAAGTAAATCTCTTTCCGTTTCCTAATTCTATCTCAGATATATATCGATTTATTGAGAATAAAATGTAATAATTTTTTAAATATGACGATGATATTTATTCGAGGAACATGAACAGGTAGTTGTATTTATCCAGAAGCAGATTGTATCCGCCTGAAGTGATGTTAGTGTTGATGCTTCTGGCGCACACCATCCGCCACCTTAGTACGCGGTGTGATATACTTGCAGGTACACTTTATGACAATCATCATAATTCTATATTGTACGGTGAATGAGGAGTTTTGTGTGAATGCATTTGCAGATTTTTACATTTAAATGTATCTGTGTTAAATTATATCTTTACAAACATTCAAATCTATATATATCTAAATTTTCTACTCTATATATATATTTTATTCGGAGGTTTCCACTCATGTCCAGACCCGTCACGATATATCTGGAAGCATAAGGCTTAGAGACTTGAAATTTGGTTGAATATTTGTTTTATCGAGTGTACAGCAGTTACGAACAGATTTTACAAAATTCTTTCCCCAAAGCGAGTTGCGAGGGTGATACAGTCGGCAAAGCGAGCGCGGAACAGCTAGTATATTTGTATTTATGTACTGTCACCCTCACACAATATTGTACAACATAACATAAATACCCAAATTATTTATTACTTTTGATTATTATTATTTTTTTTATTTACTTCATTTACATCTTTAACTATTTACAGTTCTTTAAACTGAACGGCATTTTCTATGTAATTTAAGGTGTGATTTGCGTGCGTATCCATGGTAGATACTCGTATACTTTGGTGTAAACTCCGGGGATGTTCTCGAGGCCGCACGGCGTGGGTCCGAAGCTCACGATTCCTACGACTTCCAGAAGTTTCCCGTTTTCGTACATCAGCGGTCCACCAGAGTCTCCCTTACAGGAGTCTTTACCAGCTTCTCCACCTGCGCAGAGTTGACCTTGCCATAGTGCGACTTTTCTTCTTGGATGGTTGTATGACGTTTGACATTGCTGTAAACAAAAATTCAGGTTTCTTAAATTAACCTAGAATGGAGTTCCAAAGGGATTTCGTAATAGATATTTACATGTCTACCGTCAATCTATCATAATAACAATGAGAACCTTGCAAGACGAGTTATTAGCATCCGAGACACGGCGATAGTAAAAAAAATACATATGGGTTTTGTTAAATCTACCAGTTCATAAGATTTTCAAGAAAATGCAGAACAGAATTTCTGGAGGGTTTTTATCCTTATTTTAACTCTTTAAATTATTATTCCGAGGGAACGATTTCTAACCTATACGCGTATCCTCGCGGTACAATTACTATCATCCTGGGGAGTATAGTGGGTTGCATTGGGGGTATATGAAAATTATATGGGTGACGCCGAACAATACGTAGTTCAAAGTAAACTTTATAACTTACTAAAGTGCTAGAGGAATAAAGATCTAAAAAGTTAAAATCGACAATAACACAAATATTCTTACGTAGATTTTAAAAGAAACGATACCCGTTTTTAGGAGTAGGAATGCAATTATCAGAGGGACGATGGGAGTAGAGGAGGTACGGAGCCGAAAGAAAATTGGGAAGCACGGCTTTCTGTTATTAAACAGTTGCTGTAAATATTAGAGTACAACTTACACTCTGAGGTTTATACGGCAGGCTGACGTGCATCTTGATGTTGCTACTACTTTGCTCCGCGCTGACCGCGCCCCAGCCGGCCGCGAAGAATCTCAAGTCCTTTGGAGGTGTCAGGGTCACGTCAGATACAGGTAGACAGATTGGCCGAATGAAATCTGTAATATATAAATCGAGAAGTTGCTTTAGTTATCTGCTATAGAAATCTTTATTGATTCTTAAACTTTTACCGTTTTGTGTCTGGTTATTAATTTTTGTAATCTTAGATTTTTCGATGTTTTTGAACCCTCGCTTACGGAAACATATCTCACTAACAGTAAAGTCCATTTAGTTTAAATACTTTATTTGGTTAAAATTGTTTTTAACCAAAGAAATTAAGTTCGGATTTTGGTATTAACTCAAAAAATCACCATTTGAATTTTGTATTTCACTATAAAATTTTTCTTTTCCTTTGCACATGTTCATTTTTCGATTATACGAGTTAATTCAATAATAATATGAAGATTAATATTAAAATATTCTTACCCGTATAAGGTGCCATCTGAGCGAGTCTTAAAAGCGCTAAGTCGTGTCTCCTCAGCGCGTTGGTTGGATTGTAATCCGGATGAGCTATTATCTTCTCGATGGGTATGATGAGCGCGCCCGGAGTGCAGTCCTCGCCGCCACCTTCCACCTCAATGCAGTCCGGACCGTTGTGGCTGGTGTCGTATTCGCCAAGACGGACGTTCACGCTGCGAATTGAAGTTACCAATGTTATAACGCATCCAAATAGTATTATTTTCTATGAAATCGAATCATTGAGTAAGACGATGAGTTTTGTACTCGCAGCAGGTCTAATCTGTCTTTTGATATGAAGGTAATCCCCTTGACTCTGATATTTGAATACTTTGTTTTAAACATCAAAGTGAATCTTGTTACATATGAAAAAATACCTTTACGAGTTCGTATTGCAAAGTAACTTACCATTTGTAACTATCACTTAGGAGCAGTCTTTCTAGGCAGATACCAATTTATTACTTAATGCAGCGCTGTTAATGAAGGATTGTCGTTAAGAGAGTTACCGTGTTATAAAGATGATCCTGTCAGGGTCCCGCATTATTACTAGGCAGGCGTAATTCGTGTCTTAAATAAAACTCACGGAATGCCAACTTCCAGCACCGGCCCAACGACGCAGTGCCCGGCGGTTAAGACGTATCTACCACTGATCAGCACACCACCACAGAGGAGCTTGATCTTGTCATCTTTCTTATACTCGATGATCACTAAAGCCGCGTACTGGTCGATTGCCGTCTCATTACCACCTGAAATATTTAAATCAATCTTTCCATCTAGCGATGTTGTGGAACTTCTTATCATCTATCAGTTTGTGGTTGTGGAGTCATTATAGAAAAAAAAGAAATCGTACTAAACACTTTTTTTTTTCATTCAATTGAACGACGATACGAACGTAACGTTCACACGATTGTAAGTGATACGCCTGCCCATAACAACGTGGTGCTAATATAGATAGGATACGAGTACCACATTGCGCTCGTTGTTTGAGACAAAACATGTTGAGCTTCGTTACCCCAATTAATTATTCCCCCCCCCCCCTAACGGGTTCCCGCTGTGTCGTGGCGGATAGGCTCAGTAACCGTGGACCGACACACAATGAAGCGAAGTGGAACCCACCCGGCCGGCCCGCGGTCAAAGGCCGGCCGAAGCGGCCGCTCCAGGTTCAAACACCGGTTGGATAACTGGAGAGTGTCGGTATTGCGATGCGCCGTTCTCCCTATCCTCCGCGGCTGTTAACGGGTGGCGGCGGGCCCAACATCTCTTTGCCGCGGGGAGCCGGGAGAGGTTTTCTCCCGTGACTCTCATGGCCTCTGGGCGAGGAGTTCGGGAGAACCCGTCACCCGCGCGACTGCAAGAGGCCGAGGAGGGGGCGCGCTGCATGTTCCGTCGCGCCCTGGAAAGGGAGGGTTCTTCTCTCCCTCCCGAGGTGGGACTGCGAAAGCGGCCAGCGCCGGCAGGGTCGCGGTTGCGAGCGAAACCGTTCCCGTGACCCTGCTATCACGCGATGAGGCGGAACATCGTGGGGGTTTTAGTCGGTACAAGTCCGACATAACCCGTCTGTGCCCCCGCGAGGACGAGTATGCGTAGGTAATTCCCCCACGTAAAACAAAAAAAAAAAACATTAATTACACTATCTACAGCCACCTTTAAACCGGAAGACAGTTATGGTGCTGAAGCCTTTTCTGAATCTGACCTGTTAGGGAGGCTGAAAGTCGTCTAGACTGCGTTGGAGACGATTCGTTATGACTCTTGCAAACAGCTTATATATGTGGCTCAGAAGTGTGATGGGTCGATAGTTCTTCAACTTGGTCCTATCATCCTTTTTGAAGAAAAGTTTTACCATCGGCGCAGGTCGCGACTCAGTGATTTAGAGATTCACTTGTTGAGCGGCCGATAGCGTGAAGCGTCTTCCGAAGACTGCAGAACCATCCCACGTCTTTTCTCCATAAGCTTGAGGGTCGGCTCTGAGCTTTTTTACCTCTTTTGATACGGCTAGGTTTAAAGAAGTTTAACGCCGCCGAACGGACAGTTTCCGGGAATCTGTCATTATAAATGTCCACGTCACTGTAGCTCTCCAGGCATGCGAAACGATTTTGTAATTCAAGTTGAAAGTCCTCAGGATTTTGGATCTCGGCGGTATTTAGGCGGAGCGAGGACTTTATCAGTCGATATCTCTCGAACTCCACTTTAAGAATTAATGTGCCTCTTACCGTTTGTTGATCA
Organism: Ornithoptera alexandrae; assembly: GCA_029030555.1. Lineage (NCBI taxonomy): Eukaryota > Metazoa > Arthropoda > Insecta > Lepidoptera > Papilionidae > Ornithoptera > Ornithoptera alexandrae. Next base: position 6,618,674 of record JARDVY010000296.1, on the reverse strand, counting down.
TTTCCTGTGTTAAATGAGTTGATCGATTCGAGTTTTTGTCGAGAGGACAAAGTTGATCTCCATTTCCGATGCTGCGGTTTCCTGAAGGAGTTCATCATGTAGACACACAGACCTTCCTTCTCGAAAAAGTCGGCCAGCCTGTGACCGCGGTAGTTCTGGATGCCTTCACCAAAGTGACCCACTTTCAACTCCTCACCGCAACATTTGCCTAGCCTTGCATCGAAATTTCCCATGATTATGGTGTACTGGCAGAATACATTGCCCGAAAGATGTCCTCATACATTACTTCCAGTTCCACATCGGGGTGCGACGAAGTTGGCGCGTATACCTGTATGATCTTCAGCGAATACCGTTTGGTCATTATTAAGGTACGCTACTCTATTCGATATACTCCCGATCTGTACAACATTGTTCATGAGAGACCTGTGGACGATGAATCCGACACCGCCTTGGGACAGTTGTTCGCCCTCCCGGAAATAGAGCAGATTACCGGATCTCAGACAATCCTACTCAATTCTTCTTCCAGTTCCAGCAGCATTTCCTCGATCCGCAGCGTGCGTGCGTTATAGGTTGCCAGGGCCAAGGTCGTTTAACGGAAAATTTTCAACACCCGGGGATTTTTCATACCCCTGGTACTGGTGCCTCGCCGACTTCTGTCATGATCGGCACGACCACCGGTCCCGCCGGGCACTTGGGGCCGACTTTTGTTAGAGTTCATTGAGGGGAATGGGCCGTAAACCCACCACGCTGGCCCAGTGAAGGTTGGTGAGTTAAAGATTTTTTAAGAGACTCAATGTCGCCGTGTCGTTTAGAGCAGCAGCAGGCTATATACTTTAAAACTGACCATAATTTGAAGTCTAAAGAGTTGCGTTCTGGGCTAGATGGAGGCCAGTCTTCAGCTCTTATAAAGTCCGGAACGTTGTTTTCAAGCCAGCCTCGAGTAGTTCGTGGCTTGGGACTAGATGCGGAGTCCTGTTGGAAAGTCCACGGTATATTTTTAAAAAGTGTATTGCTGAGAGGTTTCACGACCTGATCCAAGACTGTATCTTGATTCACTTTAGCTGAAGGTTTCACTCCTTTTCCACAAAAATTTAGTTTTGTGACTCCTTGATAAGACACACCCCACTAAACCATCACTGACGCAGGATGATGACCACATTGTATCTCTACGACCACCACCACTTGAGCAGCTTCTTTAGAACTGTGAGCGTACACTTTATCATTTTGCTTATTGTAGTGTTCTTCAATCGTGAAAATGTTTTCATCGGTAAAGAAAATATCAATGTGCTTTTCATCTGCGTATCGCGATAGAAGGTTTGTTCGTTTTGATCGATCCAATTCGTCCATCTTTAATTATAAAGATTGATTTAGGGCATGGCCTGTATATCTACCGTGACCTGATCAGCACCGAGCACCGAGCTTCAGGACTTGTTTTATAATACGCGATACGCGACAGATTCCTAGCGGGAATCTTCATTTCTCGCGATAAGATTTTTTGCTTCCTCATGGGGTTTCGACGAATTCTGGCTTTAACAGCATTAACAGCCTTTGTAGTTCTAACAGCACGCGCCTGTCCCGATCTTTTCTGGTCTTCTTCTAGATAGAGGTAGTGTTGTTGTATCTGTTGATAGTACGATATACGAACATACAGCAGATAGCAAGCTTTTAAAGTGTCTGGAATATGAACGACCGGAGCAGCTCCATACCCACTTTGTGCAAGGCAATTACTGTAATCTTATTTTCTTTAACACCCCTACCCCATTCCATATTGTAATTTGATAACGAATACGAAAAAATACGTGAAATGGCGCAAAAGTGAAACAAGATTTTAAAGTAATATATATGTTCCAAATTCAAAATAATTCAAAAGTTGAAAAAAAAAAAAAATATTTTATTTAGCAGTATTTATGACCAGGCTAGTTGCTAGTAACATAAATAACGCTTATATATGAACATAAAGATGAGCGTTAAACATTAATTAGCCATTTTATGTTAAACACTTGAAATACTAAACACTAGCGCATCAGAAATACATTACAAATACAATTACCCACATAACGCTTCGTTGGTGGAAAATTCTGATGTTGTACTGCATCGTGACACATAACTTTATATGAGTCTAGGCATCTAATATGACGACAGTGGGAATACGGCTGTCGTCATGTTCGTTGCATAGAACCGTCGAACTTCGATGTAATGAACGCATGATGCTTTCAGGTCTACGTCACCGACCTTGAGCGCGCTTGACTCGGTTTGATTTTCCCAACAAATTACCTACTTTCAGATAGTTTATAATTATTGTTACTTGTTCATCGCGTCGTTGATAATCTGTCATTGCTACCGGACCATACATTCTCCTCTCACTTAGTCAATAACTTGTTTTTACACTAATTACGAGTTTCATTACTTACTTTTTTTTTGTACAGTCCCGATAAATGCACTTTAAAAAATTTTTGGAGTGCGACCAATTAAAATACCTTTTTAATTAAGTAATGCTAACAAACTGGTGGTAGGAGTCTTTGTTCCCGGATGCCGTCTAGATAGAGGTATCACCATAGTACATATTTCTGTCGCCAGAATGTACGCCAAAAATTACAAACATTACTGTGTTCCGGTTTGAAGGGCGCTGGAGCTAGTTAAATTACTGGGGTAAGAAGACATCTTATGTCTCAGGTGACGAGCGTAATACGGTGCTGCGTATAGCATCGCCACGTTGTTATGGGACGGACGTATCAATTACCATCAGGTGAATGTACCGCTTGACTCGACGCTTAGAATTTAAAAAAAAAACTGATAATCTACTTTACTTTGTTCCGGATACTACCCCGTTACATTGTTTAACTTACCCACGATCCTGTTGCCACCGCTGCTGTCCAGGCCGCAGCATTCCGTCCTTGGATCCGGTGGAGCAGCGGACGGTACGCAAATCATTGGCTTCGTCACCGGACCCGTAATTGGTGGCGAAGACCCACAGCAGACGCTGTATTGTTCAGGGCCTTCACATCTGGATAAATACAAATATAGATAACTGTAGTAATTAGTTTATGATACAATTTTTTATATCAAAACGTACACATTCGATTTGATCATGAAAGAAAGTATTAGACAATTGAAAACAAGTTGATATTCTTGAAAAGTATGATCATCATCGGCAGCCGATAGACGTCCACTGCTGAACATAGGCCTTCCCTCAAAGATTTGCAGATCGATCGGTCGGGCTTCCCGCGACCTTCGTTTGTAGGGATTCATATAGGAGGATTTGGGCCGTTTCCCACCACGCTGGCCCAATGCCGGGGAGCCAGAACTTCGTTTGTTGATTAACAGGGTGCACCACGAGCAGGTGAGGTGCGGAACCACTTACACCCCTTAAAAAATATAAACGGTTTTTTGTTGTTATAGCTAAATCTATCAATTTTTTCTATGATATATGATGGTATCATTATGATACCATAAAGAACAGTAGGATTTGTAGATACTCGTAATAAATTTGTTCTCGACGCGCAACACTCCATATCACTACTTTTTTTTTAACCGGTGTTCGGCCCACTTTGTAATACTATTAAACAACCAAGTTATCGTAGTGGCGGTACCAAAACAACAAAGAATACCTGTGTGGTGTGCATTATACTATTTTGTTATACACTGATTACAAATTGTTTAAAGAAATTATCATTAATTCAACTGCATTAACACTGCGGACGACATTTGTACAGGTACGAGAGTTACTATGGCATCAGAACTTGGTCATATTAAAATTATTTACCCTGAAATATACTACTCAACGCGGTTTAAATGGGTACATCATAAGGGATGGAATTGTTGTATATAAAGATATCATCATCATCATCAGCCGATAGACGTCCACTGCTAAACATAGGCTTCCCTAAAGATCTCCACATCGATCGGTCCCGCGTTGCTCGCTTCCAGTGGCTTCCAGCGACTCTCACCAGATCGTCGTTCCACCTTGAGGGAGGCCTCCCAACATTACGTATATAGGAATACATGCAGTGAATATATTCTTTGGATGGAATCAATATTAACTTCACTGGCCATAATTCACTACAACTGAGGTCAGCAATTTTCTATCTTGGTTACTATATACTCTCAAAATGTTTAAAATTATGTGTTTTAAATGTATTACGCATGAGCGGCTTTTTTATTTTAGTAATTAATAAAATAAAAATAAAAGTGAAAACATTTAGTTAGTATATTTGTAATTTATTTACTTTATGCACACATACACGGAAGTGTGTTGAAGTGTGTTGTGGAAAGTACTACATGAATTTTTTCTTAAGATATTACGTAGTTTTATTAGTATTAAATATGTTTTTTCATTCATTCAAGTGACGAAACGAATGGGACGTTCACCTGATGGTGTGATACATACAAAACTACGTGGCGCTGTTTAGGGTGTTACAGCACTGTTGCGCTCGTGGACTTGAGACATAAGATTTTGAGTCTCGTTACACCAGTAATTAAACTAGCTACAGCGTCCTTCAATCCGGAACACAGCAATGTTTACACACTGTTGTTTGCCAGCAGAAATAGACGATGCGGTGTTACCTACCTAGACGGTCTCCGGCAACAGAGACCTATTTACTCCAGCGAAACTAACTCTTATCTAATAAACTTACCTAGAATTCTGTACAAATGCCACATCCTTGGATGAAGGTTGCTGAAGTATATTTGTAAGGTATGGGCACGAGTATAACCCGATACAGTTGCCCTCTTGCCCGTCGGGGGTAAAACATTTCTTCGGAGTTGGAGGGCTTGGAGGAGGCGTAGTTTGGGGAGGCGGCGGTGGCTTCGTCGGCTGTGGTATTAAACAGCAAACCTGATAAAAATATAATTATACTTTTTAAATGCAAAGTATCTTCTTCCACCTATTTAGACCATAAAGCCCAGAGACAAGTTTCTTACAAACTCAAGTATTTGGCAGAAATATTCCTTTTACCAAATATAGGTCCGTTAAAAATTAAATTCCCCAAAGGAAGTTGCAGAGTGTTACACGGCCCGCAGATGGCGAGGGAAACAACTAGCTCTAAATAAATTCGAATGAAATATAGTTTCAGTAAATATTAATTGTTGCACTAACAACATCCCTCATTTTTTCTTATATATTATTTTTTGATTATATTTTTATTTCTATATATAACAACTAACAAACTTTCCGAAAAATAATAAAAAATTACAATCGGACCGCTGTGCGAAAAGTCACATGCTTTAAATTGTTATCTTCCTCTTTATCAAGGTATGAATATATCAACATACTCCAGTTGTAAAAATATATATAAAAAAAATTATTGAAATTTTTATAAAACAGATTTTTGTATTGTTTCTGTTTATAGTTAAAGAGGATTGAACCATTTTTGGATTTGAAAGTCGCTGTCAAAGAAATCTTTAAACAAAAGCATTTAGCATTACTTCTGTACAGGCAGTAGTATATTGTTTTTGAGTTTTTTTTTTATACAACGAAGCAACGGGACAAGCGGGACGTTCGCCTGATGGTAAACGTTACGCCCGCAAAAATAATGTGGCGGTGGTTAGGGTGTTAAAGCACCACATTGTGCTCCTGTCCTTGAGACATGAGATGCTGAGTCTCGTGATCCCAGTACCTAGCTACAGCGCTTTTCAGACCCGAACACAATAATGTTTGTACACTACTGTTTGGCGGCAGGAATAGGCAATGCGGGTGGTGCCTACCTAGATGGTCTCCGGCAATAGAGACCTACTACCAATTGTGGTATTCACTGTTAAAGTGAATTATATATCAGTAGAATTGTATAGACCAGACGTATAGTCAGCATTGTACAACAGTTAACTTAAATAATGATGATGACGGTGCATATGACCATTATCGTTGGCGGTTCATGTGGAAGGAGAACATGGATAGGTCTCACTGTGTATTTTATGTTTAAATATTTAAAAAAAATTACCAGCGGAGTATTCCCTTGAAATCCACAGTGCGACTTACGCAGACCATCTAATTCTTGATTCGACTTGCGCGGCTTGTTCAAAACGGACAAGAGCTCTGGGCATTTGTAGATGTCGACACACTGCCTGCTTCTTCCGTCGACCGATGCGCATGAGGATTCTGTAAAAATTAAATATCAATATGTACAACATTTGTATGTCCTTCATTTCTCCTGCCGACATTCGTTCAAGTTAGTATCGGTACAGCGCGTATATCGGACGCTCATCACTATTTTGCAGTCTTCCTGTTTCAACGGCAATGTAGCTAGTGATTATGTAAGTAAAAATATTATTTTTTTATTAATCAACAAACTTGGTGCTTGACCACGATCCCACCTGGTGTTAAAAGCTGATTTGGTCTGCGGTGGTGAAGCGCAGTAACCTATTCACTCTTCACTTAAAGACTTCCGCGTTGTATTTGTACGGAAACATTAGCACCGGCCAGTTACGCTCCACTCTTGCTGTTGTTATCAAGAAGATGGTGTTAAACAACTGATTATGACACCTCTGACTGGGGATGTTTAAAGAGGGTGATTCGTCGAGCGCCTGGTCATTCGGTGGTGAAAATTGGAGGAATTATATCATGTAATTTCAGCGTACACTGTCTCGAGCAATACGGTGTAAAACATGTAAGCTGGCGCGTCATTGTTTGAGGCGGGCGTAGTAATCACCAGGCGAACCTTCTGCCCGTTTTGTCTCGTGAAAACATCAAAACACAATTTTTATTTAAGTTTGATAGTGCTGTGCTACACACATCAAATGTCTCAAAGCGAAGAGCGCAATGTGGTGCAGTATATATTATCGTAACTAGTGCCACGTTGTTATAGGCAGGCGTTGCATTCACCACAGGTGAACGTCCCCCTCATCTCGTCGCTTCGTTGAATAGAAAAAAGTGGTGGGGTCGAACGGTGTGGAAATCTTTAGAGGAGACCGAGGTTTTATATTGATGGCTATATTCAACACTATAGTCTAGTGATGATGATAAAGTCGTTAGTTTCCTTAAGATTTTAATATGCAATGAAACAAAGGCTAGTTAAACTTATTAGTTTATCTGAGACAGTCACGGTAGATTATTGCTCTCCGGCTACTTACTATAATAAGTATATCAAATAGTTGAAATATGTAACGAGTATAAAAAATTCCTTTCTGTTTTATTCTTTCTACGCTATATGGTCATTATATGTATTTGTTTAAAATTCGTCATATATTGTAAAGTTTAATATTTTTTCCTCTAATTCGATGAAACGACGAGACGAGCAAGGCGTTGACAGGACGGTAAGTGATACGCATGCCCATAACGTGGCGATAGTTAGGGTGATATACACAGCACCACATTATGCTCGACGCTTTGAGACGTAAGACGTTAAGTCTCGTTATTCCAGTAATTACACTAGCTACAACGCCCTTCAAACACACCACTGTTTGTGGGCTGCAATAACCGCTGCGCTGATACTTACTTAGACGGTCTCCGGCAATACAAACCTACCACCAGTATTATATATTTTTCACGTGCCTACGTTTTTGAATGTTCATTACCGGTAAGGTTTAACCTGGATTCTATTTTTACAGACATGTTATTGTATCAAAATCAGTTTCCATGTTAATAATGTTGTTGTGCTTAACATGCAACTTCTTTTGGACCCCTACGTGTTATTCATCCCATCCGGACAATGCCTACAAGGATGCAGCGGTGGAATGTCAGCTTACTTTGAAAGTGTATATGGGTTTTCATGAATCGAAAAGATGTAAAGGCTACACTTGTTCCTTTCTTATTTATATAGCAAGACTCGTCTAAAACCAATAATGCTAATATTTCGCAAATGTAGCATTCATATCATATCTATCTTTTATTACCATTAAGAAATGATGGAGCAAGATATAAATATATACTCTTATCAATTATTGGTAAAGCTATATGAGAAATCTGATATCTATATGCTTAACAGACAGACGGTGAATACTCACTGTCTTCTTTTAATTTGGTATTTTTGTTCCTAAGTAGCATATCAATACCATCGTACCATTTATACATTACCATAAAACTAAAAATTAAAATTACTTAAATTGGGCATTAACGTCATTCAAATATGCAATTCACCATGTTATGCCCGTTGCTTTAACACTTGAGACATAATGTTGAGTCTCGTTATCCTAGTAAATACAGTAGCTAACGCGCCTTTCACACCGGAAGACAATATTATTTACGTAGTACTGTTTGGCGGCAGAAATAGAAGCTGCGGTACCATCTAGACGGTCTTCGGCAACAGATTTACCACCAGTAATATAATTCATTACGACGTTAATCAAAACAAACAGCATCATCTGCTAGATATCATGATATACTTTGAAATCTATAGAAATTCACATCAGGTTAGCTCGGAATTAATTTTGCAATTTTCATAAAGAGCACTTGTATTAATATGACAAAGATTAATATTGTACGTATATAGGTACCCTTATTGCTTATAAATAGCAATAAATAAGAGACCCCGAATATTATACTATTATATCTCATTTTTTTATTATCGTATTTAAACCATCTACATCTACAAGAGTGCAAACCAAATTAATAACATCTCGTTTCTGATGCCATAAAATTATTTACACGTTTTTTTTTTTCTAAAAAAACCGGTTCACAAATATCTGTTGCCACAGTATATTTTTGTTATTAGGGTAAAAAACAAAAAGTTGCGTCGTGTAGTTTTACGGCGAACAGGAAAATTTAACAATTTATACACAAGCTGATATGTATCCAACCTTTGACACCAGAGACCGTATCGCAAAAATTATATATATATCTATATATTTAAAAAATAATAAACAATACTAACGTGCATCAGCGTCTCCTGTAAACACTAGAACACAAACGCCGATGTAAATATGAACGAGATACTTTTTAAAGTACATCATTTTGCCTGTGCGATAGTGCAGACCGTCCGCTCCGCGTTCCGGGTGGAGCATCACTGTGCGCTCGCCGCCGCCGGTGACCTCAGCGGAGCGCGACGCTCTCGAAATCTTGATACTTTAGCATTGAACAGGTTCACATTGATACAATCGGGTCGGTATATTTTGATATAGTGCGGCTGTAATATTATGCGCGTTAACTTTTTTCCTTCACAAAGTCTCAACAAACAATATTACCAGCAAATTAGCAGACATTTTTTTTTTATTCTACGTAGTGACGAGGTGAGCTAGACGTTCACCTGATGGTAAGTATTACGTCTGCTCACAACAACGTGGCGCTAATTACACAAGTATCTAATAGCTACAACATCCTTCAGGTCGGAACATAATTTGTAGCCGCTGCGGTGGTACCTAACTAGACGGTCTCTCGAGCTGAGACCTGCCTGTAAAATGTGAGGAAACATTATCAACTTACTACACTCGAGAGCGATGAATCCGGCTCACTCAAAAAACCTATAAATCTCGGAAACTAAGAATACTAGCTTAATGAAATATATTGTTTAGTAGACAATTAAATAGTTCTTAAATTATGATATTAAAACTTCTTAGTTACTGCAAGGTTATGTCATAAAAAATCAAATTTGAAAAAGGGAGACTTTCGAAGATGGAACTACGAAATTACTGCATTTGATTTTGCATTTGTTTCTAATCACTGTGGGTATGTAAACCATATTGAAAGTCTTAAATATTTATTATTCAACCTGTAATCATGTCGCTTACAACTGAAGAATGCACCAGAATCCTCACAATGCTGAAACCGGCAGGAGTCAGCGCGATTTTGCCAGGACTGTCGGTGTGTCGCTGTCAACAGTACAAAGAGTTCTCCGACGTTGCGAGGACACTGGCTTTATCTACCTAGACCAGGAACAGGCAGAACTAGGTGTACCACAGCGCGACAAGATCGATACTTGGTGAATACCATGCTTCATAATTGTATTCTCACAGGAACTGTACTTAGAAATTAGTTTCGACACCTCGGAGGTAGTAAGCCAAACGCATGGACAGTAAGGCAACGACTTGCTGAAGCTAACTTAAACCACGTAGACTGGCAAATGGCCCTAAACTGGAACGTGGTGATTGTATTTCAAGATTAAGATATGCCCAGAACCATTTAAATTGGACTATTGAAAATTGGTCGAAAGTTATGTTCTCCGACGGATCAAAATTTATGCTCTACAAGCACGATGAAAGAGACAGAGTGTACAGAAGACAAGGGGAAAGATTCAAGCTAACATGCATAGAAGAACAAGGAGCCTGCGGTGGTGGGTCTGTACTTGTGTGGGCCGGAATTTCATCTGAGAGTCGCACAGAACTACTGTTTATAGGAAACGGCTCTTTAACTAGTGTAAGATATGTGGAAGAAATCCTTAATGAACACGTTGGGCCACTTATAATCAACATGGATTAGGATGCTATTTTTATGCAGGATCATGCCCGACCTCATACAGGTTTCATTGTGTATGACTACCTATAAGAGAAGAACATTACTCGTATAGAGTGGCCAGCACGCAGCCGCAGCCCGGATATCTATCTGATCGAGCCTGTGTCCATGGGGCGAGCTAGGAAGATACGTAAAACAACGGAACCTTCCCCCAATCACGCTTCGTAAGCTAGAAATTGTTATCACAGAGGAATGGAAGAATATTTACCAAAAGCGTATAACTAACTTGGTGTATAGCATGAACAGCACAAACCGCGTAAACGCAGTAATGGAAGCGGAAGCACGGGGAGGCAAAACAAAGTATGAAAATTTAAGAAAATCATATTGTGGTACAAAAACTATCACGTTTCCTATTATTGTTTTAAGGCGAGATCAGCAGTTTTTTTTATGTATTTTTTAATAAATAAAATGTAGTAAGTTATAAATTTTATTACTTTTATTTAAGGGGTATTCTATTGTCTATTAAACACCGTTTATTTTATTAAGCTAGCATTCTTACTTTCCAAGATTTATAGGTTTCTTTAGGTGACCCGCGTTCATTGCTCTTGAGTACATTAAGAAAATAGAAATATGAAATTGTGTAAAGAAGGAAAATAAGGAATCGTAAAAATATGTAAAATTAAGTAAAGACCAGAAAAACGTAAAATAAAAAACGAAAGAAAAAGAAAATGTCAGACTCAAATCACGGACATGGTATAAAAAGTAAAAAAAACAAACCGAGACCTACCACCAGTACGGTGCTATTAAATATATTTTATTATTAAACTTGGTGGTCCCAACAGGCCGTGGATCCGGGTCCACTAGCCCCGCATCAGATAAGCTGTAAGAGTCGCTATAGTTTTCAAGCGCTTACATCATCAGAATAAGGTGATAGTCCTATATAAATAAAATAAAAATGCAATATCATCTTATAGTATTTTTTTGAGTGACACTTCTTTTAGGAGCGTATAAATTGGATTTACAAAACGGAAAAATGTACAAGTGTCAAAAAAAATTACGCTATTAGTTTAGTCTTAGAGAGAATGAGATAAAATACGTTTCTGTATTACGATTCTTCATCTTACTACTTTATATTATCCTACTACTTAATCATCCTGGCTATCTATTTTTATGAACATCTTGTATTTTTCTATCGAATAATAATTTAAATAAAACGTCATAATATATATAAAGTTTACTGCAAGGAAAAGTCTACTGCGAGGAAATTTTACTGCAAGAAAATATCTACTGCGAGGAATTTTTACTGCGAGGAAAAGTTTAGTGCGAGAAAAGTTTACTGCGAGGAAAAGTTTACTACGAGGAAAAGTCTACTGTGAGGAAAAGTTTACTGTGAAGAAAGACTACTGCGAGGAAAAGTTTACTGCAAGGAAAAGTCTACTGCGAGGAAAAGTTTACTGAGAGGAAAAGTTTACTACGAGGAAAAGTCTACTGTAGGGAAAAGTTTACTGTGAAGAAAAGTTTACTGCGAGGAAAATTTTACTGTGAAGAAAAGTCTACTGTGAAGAAAAGTTTACTGCAAGGAAAAGTTTACTGTGAAGAAAAGTTTACTGCGAGGAAATTTTACTGCGAGGAAAAGTTTACTGTAAAGAAAAGTTTACTGCGATGAAAAGTCTACTGCGATGAAAAGTCTACTGCGAGGAAAAGTCTACTGCAAGGAAAAGTTTACTGTGAAGAAAATTCTACTGCTAGGAAAAGTCTACTGCGATGAAATGTCTACTGCGAGGATAGGTTTACTACGAGGAAAAGTCTACTGTAGGGAAAAGTTTACTGTGAAAAAAAGTTTACTGCGAGGAAAATTTTACTGTGAAGAAAAGTCTACTGTGAAGAAAAGTTTACTGCAAGGAAAAGTTTACTGTGAAGAAAAGTTTACTGCGAGGAAATTTTACTGCGAGAAAAAGTTTACTGTAAAGAAAAGTTTACTGCGAGGAAATTTTACTGCGAGAAAACGTTTACTGTAAAGAAAAGTTTACTGCGATGAAAAGTCTACTGCGATGAAAAGTCTACTGCGAGGAAAAGTCTACTGCAAGGAAAAGTTTACTGTGAAGAAAAGTCTACTGCGAGAAAAAGTCTTCTGCGATGAAATGTCTACTGCGAGGAAAAGTTTACTGTGAAGAAAAGTCAACTGCGAGAAAAGTAAACAGCGAGGAAAAGTTTACTACGAGGAAAAGTTTACTGCCATGAAAAGTTTACTGCGAGGAAAATTTATTTGTGAAGAAAGTCTACTGCGAGGAAAAGTTACTGCGAGAAAAAGTCTACTGCGAGGACAAGTTTCCTGCGAGGAAAAGATTACAGCGAGGAAAAGTTTACTACAGGTAAAAGTCTACGGTGAGGAAAAGTTTACCGCTAGGAAAAGTTTACTGCGAGAAAAAGTTTACTGCGGGTAAAAGTTTACTGTGAAGAAAAGTTTACCGCTAGGAAAAGTTTACTGCGAGAAAAGTTTACTGCGTGGAAAAGTTTACTGCAAGGAAAAGTTTACTGCGAGGATAAGTCTACTGCGAGGAAATTTTAGTGCGAGGAAATGTTTACTACGAAGAAAAGTTACTGTGAAGAGAAGTATACTGCGATGAAGTCTGCTGCGAGGAAAAGTTTACTGCGATGAAAAGTTTACCGCTAGGAAAAGTTTACTGCGAGAAAAAGTTTATGCGGGAAAAGGTTACTGCGAGAAAAAGTTTATGCGGAAAAGTTTACTGCGAGGAAAAGTTTACTGCGAGGAAAAGTCTACTGCGAGGAAAAGTTTACTGTGAAGAAAAGTTTACCGCTAGGAAAAGTTTACTGCTAGAAAAAGTTTACTGCGGGGAAAAGTTTACTGCAAGGAAAAGTTTACTGCGGGAAAAAGTTTACTGCGAGGAAAAGTCTACTGCGAGGAAATTTTACTACGAGGAAAAGTTTACTGCAAGGAAAAGTTTACTACGAAGAAAAGTTTACTTTGAAGAAAAGTCTACTGCGATGACAAGTCTACTGCGAGGAAAAGTCTACTGCGTGCAAAAGTTTACAGCGGGGAAAGTTTACTGCGAGGAAAAGTCTACTGCAATGAAAAGTCTACTGCGAGGAAAAGTTTATTGTGAAGAAAAGTCTACTACGAGGAAAAGTTTACTGCAATGAAAAGTAAACAGCGGGGAATAGTCAACTGCGAGGAAAAGTTTACTGCGAGGAAAGGAAAAAAATATATATATATATATATATATATATATATATATATTGTGATCTTTTGAATATTTAAATGTCACATTATAAGTTGAAAATGCCAGTTATAATATCGATAATCACTCCCATAGCTGACTTCCAATCGAATCACTGTTGACCATTGCATCGCGACGACAAGCGCGACAATCACGTGATGATAAGTGATACGCCTACTCACAATAACGTGACGCTAGTCGTAATGATATACACTAGACCACATTGTGCTCGTCGCCTTGAGAAATAAAATGTTCACTCTCGTTACCCCAATAATTTCACTGGTTACAATGCCTTTCAAACTGGAACATAGTAATGTTTGTCAGTTGCAATAGGAGCTGTGATGGTACCTAGACGGTCTTCAGCAACAGAGATCTACCACCAGTAAAAATATCTTAATGTTAGGTTAAGCTATTATTGTTAAGTTAAAATTATAACTGTTAGTAGTTAACCACGACTTGCTAATCTCGGTTTTAACGTGGGTTTTTTTTTTAATTGTGCATTTTTAATTATACATCGTTTTATGAATTAGAATCTATTAATGTGTTATTAGGTACATAACAATGCAAAGAGATGCGTAGGATATTCACATGATTCAACCAGCTTATAATAATGAGGCGGCTAGTTAGGATGGTCACACAGGGCAATGTTGTTTGTCGACTGGAGATTTTTTGTAGGCTTCAGCCAAATATACCATGTTTGCAAACTACAGTTCGGCGGTGGGACAGGATATGTTATATATTACTTCAGTTACCGCTATTGAAAAACTACATACTATATATCTATTTATTTTTATTTATAAGTTCAAATGTGGAGGAGGAAACGCCTTTGGCATTATTTTCTGGTGCAATTTGATTGATGCAGAGATGTAATGGAGATACATTAATTTTTATTTAGGACTATTAAATTGATGCATTAAACTGGGAAAATATTGCTATTGATATCTTTTATAACAAGTGTATATTAGCGTAGTAAATATGTAAAGAAAATACATGTAAATAAAACCATGAGAATATCTGACATTATCATTCTACCTCACCTACCATTTACTACATCTGCCACACAGTAGGTTGACTGGGGGAAAATGTTTGTAGGCATTAAGTACGCCTCCTTCTTCTTCTTCGGTAACTTAAGTACCCCATTTAAACTCTAGATTAAAGTGTCAATAAAGATTTAAAAAAAATACAAAAGTGTTTAGAGCGTAGTTCCCGTAGTCAGTTACACAGCATATCGCGGAGACAACCACCAACAAATCCCGTACAGAAAGAAATAAAGGATGCTGCAATGAACGTATTGCTTGGGGGGAAACCACTGTGCCAATTGTGAGTTCATTTTGCCCACATTAAAAATAGAACCAATAAGCGATTCTGCGTCTGCTTCAGCCGGACCTGTTCGTAACGTGACTCGTTAAGTATTATGCTATTATTAGTTGTTATTGTTGTTCTCGTAATTCCAATTCCGGTTTCGATGAGCAACTTCTAAACATTCTGTTTAACTGGTTACAATTTATTTGATTAGTTTTATTTATTGACACTATAAATCGAGTTCCTAATCAACATTAAAGGTAATAGTTTCATAAATTAATAAAGCAACCAGTCTGGGATGATTTTTTATTAGTCCTATTCTATGAATTATAAACATGATGCATAATGTAGAAAAATGCTGATGTGAAAATGACGGTTTATCCTTCTCATCTCTCAGCTTTAAATGTAGTAAGTTACCCAAAAATAATATATAATTGGATTAAAACTTTCATATTTCTTTATTTACATTAAAAAAGAAAACAAAAACTAGACAATTAAGGTTTAATATTATTATATATCCACTGCAAGTAAACGTAGACATTCGTGTTAACATTTGGCACATTCTTTTGCCCGCACGGTCTGGACCCGTAACTTATGATACCGACTACAGTGAACGAAGTCTCGTGGTCTTTATACATTATAGGACCTCCAGAGTCTCCCTTGCAAGAGTCTTTACCCTTCTCGCCCCCGGCGCACATTTGACCCTGCCATAGTTGACTCACATTATTATAATTGTAGATCCATTTACAATCCTGTTGAAATACAGATAGTTTTAGAAATAATTTAGGTCTTGTCTCTGCAGCTCCTATTTTCGGCTTTAGGTAGTTTTTATATAGGGCAGTTTGAATTAAGAAGACTCAAAAGAAGGATGTTCGATTTTATCCTATTATAAGTTACTGGAGTATCAACACTTAGCTACTTGTCCCAGGCCGAGGAACACAATGCGGTTGAGTATACATCATCGTAAATAGCGACACGCTATTATGAGGACGTGTATCACTTACCATCAACTTTTAGCTTGTTTAGTCTAATATTAAAAAAAAAATATTAGAACATAGAACATAGGGTATTAAATAAGTCGGACCATTGCTTAGGCAGATGGTCATCTTCCTAGTCTCCTAAACGCTGTTAAATCGCCTTCAGATCCTGGACCATACCACTCCAATAAAGTGTAGATTTCTTTACTTGTAACAAGAAATCCTCTCACAAACGCATTACGTTAGTGTTTAAACAATTGATAAATAATTACTTATAAATATGTTTGAAGTTTCGCTTATATCTTTTAAAGCGAAACATCGTATGTGTGTGTTTAACATAAAAAAAAAATAAAAATATAGTCAGATTCATTTATCATATCTTATACTCAAATACGAGTATGAAATAAAAAATCTAGATCCAAAGGTGCTTTACACAGCCAATTAGGCACCGCTAAATGTCTGCGATCGTCCGCTAATACTAGTTTTCTTTGTTTGATTTGGATAGTTCTGCTTTGATCATTGATTTATTTTAATGGTTAATTATGTATTAAATAAGAAATATAATATCTGTGGTTTTATACCTAGGCATTAATATTGTTTCTAAACAGTCTTGCGAGAAACATCAGTGAAGAATGGCGTTTACGTACTTACTAAAAGGTTCTATCATTATTATCACATCATCATCATCAGCCGATAGACATCCACTGCTGAATATAGGCCACCCCCAAAGTACTCCACATCGATCGATCTCGCGTTGTTCGGATCCAGTAAGATCCCGCGATTCTCACCAGATCGTCGATTCACCTCGTGTGAGGCCTCCCAACACTACGTATACCGGTACGCGGGCGTCACTCGAGGACCTCACTGCCCAGGCCGTCGGTCCTTCGAGAAATGTGGCCTACCCACTGCCTCTTAAATCTAACAATGTTTTATTCTTTGTATCGATATAACTTATTTATTGCGGATCTCCAAATTTCTGATTCGATCGCGCAGAGAAACTCCAAGCATAGCCTTCTCCATTGCCCTTTGGGTGATTTTCAGTCTTTTTATAAGGCCCATAGTAGGGGCTACCTCTCGGTTCCGTATGTCAACATAGGCAACACGCACGAGTTAAAGACTTGTCTTCATACACTTCGGTATCTGAGACGAAAACATGCTGCGTAGCCTCCTGAACACTGCCCACCCGAGTTGGATTCGTCGATTGACCTCTTTCTGGAAGTTGGACCTATTTAGCTGGACAGAGGTCATCGAGCGATTTGCCAAGGTCTTCCATGGTCTCAGCCATGACCCAGATGTCATCAGCGAAACGAAGGTAGGTCATGTACTCGCCGTTTATGTTTATGCCATGTTTACTCCAGTCCAAAAGCTTGAAGACGTCTTCCAACGCTGCTGTGAACAGTTTTGGCGATAGAATATCGTTCTGTTTGACACCTCGCTGCAACTGAATCGATTTCGAATGATGGTCTTGGAGACGGACATACATAGTGGCGTTTTCATAAAGTGACCGCAGAAGTTCGACATAACGGTGGTCTATTTGGCACCGCTGGAGCGACTGTAGCACGGCCCATGTTTCGACAGAAACGAAGGATTTTTCATAGTCCACGAACGCTAAACATAGTAGCAAGTTATATTCTTTGGTCTTCTGTATAACTTGCTATAGCATATGTATGTGATCTATGGTACTAAAGCCTTTTTGTAATCCAGCTTGTTCTGGGGGGCTGGAAGTCGTCTAGCTTGCATTCGAGACAATTCGTCATGACTCTTGAAAACAACTCATAAACGTGGTTCAGGGACGTGATGGGCCCATAGTTCTTTAACCGGGTCCTGTCACCCTTTTTGAAAAAAAAAATCACCACACCCTTGCGCTATCATTTTGGAATTTTTCCCTCGACTATAATTGACTTAAATAATCTCTGAAATGCCATTAGCACTAGTCGTCCTCCTACCTTCTGAAGCTCCGCCGTAACTCTATCATCACCCGGCGCCTTGTTCTTGAGCTGTTTGAGCGCCATGCTAATCTCGGTCAAGCTGACGTCCGGGATGTCTTCGGTATAGTGTCGGGTTAACTTGGTTCTTGGGTTGTTTTGCTGATCGTTGACAGGTGTCCGTTTAGTCGCATAAAGCTGTCCATAGAAGCGCTCGAACTCGCTGAGGAGCTCTGGTCGTGCTGAAACAGTTCTACCTTCGTCTGCCGTTAGCTTCGTCAGCAGGCCCTGCCCAACAGCAGACATTGCGGCAAAGACTTTGGAGCCGTTATTGCGCTCGATTGCCTCTTTAACACATTCAGTATTAAATCGGTGTAAGTCACGTGTCAAAGACTTAGGTATCCGCTTGTGGAGCTGGTTATAATGGAAAGTGTCGTCAGAAGACTGCAGAACCAGCCCACGCCTGTTATCAATGAGCTTAGCGGTCTGATACGAGATCTATTTACCTCTATTAGTATGGTTGGGTCAGAAAAATTTTGATCCAACCGTAAGGACAGTTTCTACAACCGTGTCGATGTAAAGCATCAGTGCAGTCCTCCAGAAAATCGAAGCAATTTTGAAGTTGGAGCTGAAAGTGTTCAGGGTTTTGGATCTGGGCGATTTGTGGATGGAGCGTTGAACTCGTTAGTCCACACCTCTCAAATATGACTTTTAAGATTGAATATGCCGTAACCATTTGGTGATCGCTCCCCGTATGGAACGAATTGTTCACCGAGATATCATTGAATATATGAGTCTTTGTCGACATGGTGAAGTCAATCTCGTTCTTCGACTCACCGTGGGGGCTCTTCCAGGTCCATTTCCGATGCTGTCGCTTTCTGAAGAAAGAATTCATTGTAGAGAGAGTGTCTCGCCATGTAATCGGCTAGTATTTCACCGCGGGAATTCCAACATCCATTTCCAAATTGACCGACTTACAACTCTTCATCGCATCGTTTATTCGGTTTTGCGTTGAAGTCTCCCATAATAATGGGATAATGTCATCGAGGTGTGAGGAGGTCGGTACGTATACCTGTATGACCTTCAGCGAATATCGTTTGGAGTATAAGGTATGCTTTTCTGTTCGACACACTCCCGATCTGTACAATGTTATTCACGTGAGTATTGTGTACCATGAACCCGACACCACTATGGAATTGTTCTTCGCGTTCCCGGAAGTTGAACAGGTTACCAGATTTGAGAGTCTTTGTATCTTCACCCTCGCTACGGATCTCAGATAGTCCCACAACACTGCAGCGAATCAATTCTCAATTCTTCTTCTAGTTTCAGCAGGTTTGTGTGAGTTATATATTCCCAGGGCCAACCTCGTCTCACGGTAAATCGTCGCCGCCCAGGGATTCTTAGCACCCCTGGTTCCGGCGCCATGTCAACGTCCGTCACAGTCAGCATGGTCTCCGGTACCGCTGGACACTAGAAGCCGTCGTAGGTAGTTGTTCATTTCAGGGCATTTGCGCCATTTCCCATACGTTGACCCAATGTGAGTTAGTGGACACCAGAGCCTCGTCTGTAGATTATCAGGGTGCACCACCAACAGGTGAAGCTAGCTTGGGTCCCGTGAGTTATTGCGTGGGACCCCTTACACCCTTTATTATCACATATTTAATATTGTGGACAAATTGTATCTAATTGTATATGTATATATCAATAGATAGTATTGCTTACGTTTATCGGAATATAAGGCAGATCCACTGCACGTTTAATATTGCTGATTTTCTGCTCATAATCAAACATGCCCCAGCCGGAAGCGTACAGTCTTAGATCGTATGGCGGATCCAACGCCAAGTTGAAAGTGGGTAGACAGATGGGTCTTATGAAATCTGAAATCAAAAATATAATAACGTGTAGTATATATATAATAACAGAGCAAGGATGAACTGAATCTTCAATTGTACCCGTTTTGACAAGATACGGTCATGATTATCAGAATTATTACATTGTTAAGTTCGCTCAGAACGGAAAATTGTAGAGGTCGTTGTCTATAACGAACACAAATTGTATGTGGGGGTTGTAATGTCACAATTACTCTGGGTCATTACAATACATTGAAGACACAACAAAAAACAGCTAATGCTCGGATCAACGAATACCCGGGCGCGCAATCTAAATGCTCCGTGGCCCTATAAAATAAGGTTTAAATTGAAATTTATCCGAGCATCAGCTGTTTTTGATTTTGTGTTTTATTGCTGGTTTTTTTTTTAGTAAAGTAATGTATTTTTTACGAAACTATCGTTTCATTTAGCTGTACTAACATGATGGAGGGTTAATAATGCTAATAAAACGTTCTAAAAATATGATTTTTTTTTCCCGTCATCAAAGATGTCATTAGTACTATCGCCCGTCTTCGTTTTCGTCTCGTTCTGTCTAGGTAATAGTCTACTCAATCAAAAGGTAGGACTATGGTTTGAGTACTATAAAATTTGTATTAAATTGTTTAAATAGCTAAATTAGAAAGGTTATTTTTAAGTTTAGATAAGCGCAGAGATTTCGAGTGCAGTTTGCTTATATTACTGGTAATCACTATGGACGCTCCTGAAGAACTATATATAGAATAGTAATTTTAGCTGTATCTCGATATAATAGTCGGAAAAGATTACGTATAAAAAGCTATGAGTTTTTAAAAAGATTTGGTCACGATGACGATTTCTTTGTAACAAAAAAAATAGATAGACTTTAACTCTTACCAGTGTACGGCGCCGTCTCACTAAGCCTGATCATTGCAATATCATGGAAACGGTTAGCGTCAAGCGGATTGTATTGTTCATGCAGTATAATTTCTTCGATTGGGATTATTTTCGGATCCTCCGTGCAATCGTCACCCCCACCGGCCGCGTAGACGCAGTCCGGCCCCAGGTTCGACACATCGTATTCGCCGAGCCGAACGTTTACACTGCCAAATGCAAATCAAAAGAAATCCTATTACAAACAATGGTATTTACTGGTGGTACTTCATTGTTGCTGGAGACAGTATAGGTAGGTACCACCGCAGCTCCAACTTCTGCTGCCAAACAATAGTGTGCAAACATTACTCTTTTCCGGAAGAAATGAGGTAACAAGGGAATAGTAAGTAGTGAAATTACTGGGGTAACTAGACTTAACTTCCTATATCTTAACAGCACAATGGACAGGCATACCAATTATCATCAGGTGAACGTCCCGCTCGGCTCATCTCTTCTATGAATAAAAAAAATATTAAATCTAAATTAAAAAAAGCACTCATTAAGATGAACCATAAATTATAATAAATAAAATTATTAGAATTTTTAATTATTCTCAATTAAAACAAGGTAATTAGGCATAATTATTCATGCAGATCGTTTTTTTAGGACGTCATCATCATCATCATAAGTGCTTGAAATGATAATCAGTCATATTTAAAAATAACCATGAATTTCGGGTACATTCGGATGACCCTTAGAAGTCAATGCGAGTCAATGTCAAGCATTCAAATTCATCAGCTAGATTTTTAAATTGTATTTATTATAATTAATTTACCAAAATTGTTGCAGTGTATAAGCACCCTAACCTGTCATTGATTTGTAATCTTAAGGGAAATAATGAAATGAATCTTCAAACCTTAATAGAGCATTATTAAAAAAAATATATGTTTAACTAAGTTTCTTATGTCAATATTTCTTACGGTATTGCATTATTGACGATATCACCAGTTAAACAGTGACCAGCAGTCAAGACGTATCTTCCACTTATCAAAGAACCTCCGCAGCCTGGTGCTATGGCATTCGTATGTACCAATCTGTATTCTATCAAAGCCAACCAAGGGTACTGATCAATTCCAGTTTCCGAACCACCTGAAAATAACATACAAACAATCTATCATCCGTCTAAAAGAGAAACTTAACGGGTAACGGTACTGGTGGCAAGTCTTTCTCTTGTCGGAGAATGTCTGGGCTGGATTGATCGTGATATTTATGTCGTCAAAGTTTAGTGTGCAAATATTATAGTATTCGATTTGATGGGTAGTTCTTGGTCACCGAGAGGAAAATCATGCGTAGGATCTTCGACCCGACTCAGAGAGAGGACGGTAGGTGACGAGCCCGACGCAATATCGTCGAGAGGCTAGTTGGTGAACCGAACGTCATAGAGGAAGCCAAAGCCCAGAGACTTCGCTGGATGGGCCACTTGCTAAGGTTGGTAGACGATCGTAGAGTCAAAAAAGCGTTTCTCGGAACCGCAATTGGGCGTCGACCTGTCGGCCGGCCCAAATATCGTTGGAAGGATGCCGTAGAGCAGGACCTGCGCGAACTCCAAGCAGTGGACTGGCAAGAGGCAGTGCGAGGCAGACAACGCTGGCGCTCTCTTGTGTCGGAGGCCAATACTCACTTTGGATCGTTGCGCCAGAAGACTAAGTATTTGATGGGTGTTGGATCTTACGTTTCTAGATGACGAGCGCAATGTGAATTCATTCTAACCTAGCGCCTCCTCTGCAGAGTTGTATTTTGAAAATATGCCTATATAATGTATAAAAAAGTATAATTAGCGGAATACAATCAAGAATCTTGTGATCCGTCTTTAGAAGAGATCTCTCAAGCTAATCAAACTAATTTTCAGCGTCGCTTATATTGACTGGCACATACTATTGCAGGGTCGTAAAATAAATACAATATTTTACCGTCACCCCTACTTGAATTCTTTGTTCACTTACCATTATACAGAGTGTGAAATATACAAGAGAACGAGAAATACTAAGTAGACATACTTGAAGACCTTAACCTAAAATTAACATAATCATAAAGTGGTGTAAATTTAAATATAAATTTTATTTAAATGTAAAGAAACTGTGCCTATCTTTGTGTAGGAGATAAGTTTTTTATGTTCAAATGCCTGGTAAACCATATGTTAAAGCATTTGTTAATTTAAACGACTTGTTTTAGTAAATTATCAGGAGTATTTACTTTCCGCTTTCCAACTAGTTGGAATAAACGTCCTAACGAAGGAAGAAGCCAAAGTATTATATAAACTGTTACTGACCAACAATTCTTTCTTCGTTACCATGAAGACCGCAGCAGTTGCTCCGAGGGTCGGGCGGTCGAGACGACATCGTACATTGTACTCCAAAATTGTTTACAACGTCAACACTTCGCGATTGGTCGGTTTGATGTTGAGTTAATGTTTGAAGTTGTAAATGTTCATTTTCACAACAAACACTGTGCGGTTCCATGTTTCCGCATCTGGGATAAATTCTAAAAAAATATCACATTTTTTATATTTAGAAGAACAGGAACAAAGATGCGAAAATATCGTAATATTGTAAACGTATATAACAAAATTGTTTACACCTCACCAACTTATATATATATTTAATTCAACCATTGCAATAAAGCTTCCCCAGAGCAAGCCTTAAGCATAGTTTTTTTTTTAGACGATGGACTAACCAGTAAAACAGAATTTCACAATGAGCCCGAAGACGCTGAAATGTGCTCGTCCGTTATTCTCCAGCTCTCAAATGTGGACACACGGAACACATCAATGCTTATGGTAGCAAGTCTACTATATGTAGCTTTTCAGCTGACGTAGCCAGGCGACTCCTCAAAATTGACAAGGACTTCCGTGATATAAGTGTTTAATCGCTGCGGCATAGACTTGAAGATGGTTTAACTTAAGTAATAGTTTATCATCATCCTCAGTCGATACAAGTCCACTGCTGGACATAGGAATAGTTACTGCTTAACAATAATAATTACACAATGAAGTTTTTCTATTTTGTGGTAATCGTCTAGGTACCCCTAGGCACATCCTATTTCTGACGATAAACAATAGAGTCCAAATATTATGTTCCGGTTTGAAGGGAGTCGTAACCAGTGAAATATGGTGTTACGACACAATTGACGTATTAAAGCGACGGACGCGATGTAATGAGTGTTGTGTATATCATCGTCGATGGCACCGCGTTATGAGCAGGAGTAGCACTTACCATCAGGTGAATGTATCGCCTGTCTTGTCGCTTAGTAGAATAAAAAAAAAAATGCTTTTATTCGTTGTGATTTCTATTCGATTCTGAGAGCAGTGTATTGCAAACTTGGATTCCTTTGTTAATTACTAGGAATAATATTATATATATATATATATAATAATATAGAATAATATTCAATAAATTCTCTTGATCGAGAGGTCGATTGGAAATGAAATAAGTAGCTCGTTTACTCTGCCGTTACGTAAATGTTTTTTATGTAGCAGAGGTGTTTACTATTAGTTTTTAGGATAATACCTGAATATATCTATATATAAATTGTGGCTTTGTTTTAACGGTGCAGATAGTATGTCCGCTAACGCTGGACATAGCTGGATGTTCTTACAGGTTCCCATGGCATCGTCAATAAAGCACGCAGTTGGCGTGACGTCGACTAATTTTGATTTGTGATGTGGGCAGCATATCTGTAAAGACGTAATCGCTTCCGTTAACCGTACTGGCGTTGACATTACCTCTTGACCACACCTATTTCCGTCGCCAAAAAGTACTTTTTTTAATTTTTTTTATCGCAAAGGAAATCTTCTTAAAATAAACCTTACTTCTGGGGGGAAGACAAGGTTATATGGGGCTTCTACTCACTAAAACCCCCTCGGTGGTCTCCCTCAATGTATTAGGACAGGCTCTGGGATCTCCCACGGATCGCACCGGTGCCACCGGCCAAAAAGTACTGCGCGAATATTACTGATTTGTGGTTTGAAGGATAGGATGCTAAGTGTATCATTCTAACCAGCGCCAGGTTATTATGACCGAAAATAATCACTTACCATCTGGGATAATGAGTCAATGTCTTTGTCTCGTTACTTCCATGAATAATGAAAAAAAATACATCAATTCGTTGTTATCAAACGATCAAGAATAGATATCGGTTTTTGTGGCACAGTAGCTAACTTTGCAAATCGGAGGTCGGTAGTTGGATGTCGTTGTCTTGGTGTGGAGGAATTACGGTAATCGTTTATTGTAAAACTACTTACTCCTACGTGGCAGCGACTCAAAGCGAGCTTGGACTCCGACATAAGAGAGCGTAAGGGTTGTAAAACTGTTACCACAATAATATTGCTGTGTTTCACCTTTCAGCAATATTTATAGCTGGTGAATCAAGCAATAATACATAGAAATAATTTTCAAATAATAATTTAACTTTCTTGTGATAAAAATTATAACTAACCGTGTTTTTAGGTTGACCAGGACTGTTGCATTTCGAGTATGTGTAGAATAAGTAATCGTTTATAGTTAGAAGGTGTTCAGGAATTCTCCGTAAATATTTAAAAGGTTTACACGCGTGTTGGTGCAAGCATAAGCCTGAAAAACCGTCTGGTGTGGTGCAATAGTCTGTAACAAGTCAAATTTACACATAAATAAAGAAAAACCAGTTGTTTCCCGCCTGCTTTGCCGCGACGCCCTCGCAACTTCCTTTGTGAATAGAGTTTCAGAAAATCGATCTTATCTGACCTCTAATTGCCAGAAGAATTATCTCTAGCAAAGTTTTGAAGATCTCGTGATGAGCCAATGTATCTATGGATATTTGCTATATATATATTAGTTATATAGCTTCATTACAATATGTTAAAAACTAGAAGTTTTTTTTAAACCGTTCTTAGTCTGCACTGAAACGTATGATAATTGAAACTAAACGAAGTGTCAACTTACACGATGCTGCTCTGTGGGAATAAATTCCGATCATATATATACTGATTAGTAATAATTTCATATTGTCACTAATTACAGCGCACCGGTACTAACGAGCGGTTCCCGGAACGCAAAATACGATACTGTATTATTGTATTCTATATAACGAACCGTTTGTGCGTTAATTAATAAAACGTTTAACAATTAATCGATTAAATGTTTATCGATTAACACAGATGACTCATGTTCCCGGAGGCCTCTGTTAGCGGGTGCTGCATACGTTGGTACCACCGCAACTTCCATTCCTGTGGCCAAACAGTGGATTACAAACATCTACTGTGTAGCAGTTTGAAAGGCGTGATAGCTGGTCATATTGCTAGGAAACAAGCCCTAACATCTTACGACCAATGATAGAGATGAGAAGTTTGAGAGAACAGAGCATGAAAGATGAGAATGTGGAATTAGAAATAAGATATATGATGGTAAATGAAAAATAGATAATTAAGGCTCTGACCCACAACACGCACGGGAACAATAAAAAAAAAAGTAGAGGGACACCAGTGCGTTTCCCCCAGAAGCAGGGTATCTTTCGAAGGTAATGTTACATTAAAAAGGTTAATTCAAATGTTTTTTTTTAATTAATAAAACAACAAGAAGGGGGGAACGTTCAACTAATGTTAAGTGATACGTCGGCCCTTAACGTGGGACTGGTTGAAATGTTAAACACTGCTACATATTATGCTCGTCGTCTTGAGGCATGAGACGTTGAGTCTGGTTACCACAGTAATAAAATTAGCCACAGGGTCCTTCAGAACGGAATTCAGTAACGTTTGCACACTACTGTTTGTCGGCAAAAATAGGCGCTAATGTGGTACCTGTCCAGACGGACTACGGTAACAGAGAACAACATTACTTACTTCACACGAGATCAGCTTTTGACTTTATAAGCGCAGGTCCCTTCATGTGTGGAGTACTTTCGCCATATTACAGAGGCTTGTTGGTGATCAAGAACTTATCATAGCTAGACTGGACATTCTTGAACACAAAAGGCGAGTTGGCTGTCTCGCGCTGTTCTATAGGATACATTTCGGAGAGTGTACAATGGAACTGTATGCTGTAATTCCCCTTTTCACCATCAGATGATCTGACATACTTTTGTTGTAAAAACTACCAGAATGCTAACAGCTAAGTAATGGAACTCCTTGCCGGTATCAGTGTTACCATTCAAATATGATGTGGGTGCACTCTAGAGAGGAAATGAATAGGCTAGTACTAGGTAAGCTGGTGTTAGGGCTCTGTTGCGGGAGATCGTCTATGTAGGTACTACCGCAGTGCCTATTGCAGCCGTCAGTGTTCCGTTTTGAAGGGCGCTGTAGCTAGTGTAATTAACGGGGCAATGAGGCTCAACATCTTATGTCCCAAGGCGACGAGCGCAGTTTGGTGCTGTATATAACATCCTAGCTAGCGACACATTATTATCGGCAGACGTATCACTTACAATTAGGTGAACGTCCTGCCTTTTTTATGCAAAAAACAAAAATAAGGTTATACGTAATCTAATATCTGTATGTGAGTATGCATACTGTTTAATAGTTAATAATCACTTGATAGTGACCTTAATAAAAATGGTATAAGTAATAGTTTATTATTTATATGCGCTTAAAAATTATATAATTATAGTATGTGTATATTGAAAAAGCTTTTATTGTAAAGGTTTCCATACAACAACTTGCGGGACTCAAGCCAACCTCATCTTTTCGTACTGCAAGCTGCAAATCAACAAATGAGGTCCTGGCTCCACCAATCTGTATTATGTCAGCGTGGTGTGAAATCACCCCATTAGAATCCCAACAAATATGGTGATATTTGGGTGAGGCCTACGTTCAGCAGTGGACGCCTATCGGCCGATAATTAATGTTATGTATAGAAATGAGGCAATAATAATTTAGTTACTGAAATAGTGTACGTATATTCCAAATATTTCCTTTCAATATATTTTCAATTCAACTCTATATGAGTTGTACGTAACGATTGTTATAATTAAACTTAAGAGTAATTTAATGTTCTCTCTTTTAATGTGTTCATATAATATTAATTAATTATTATTTTAGATCAACCAATCCGACTGGTCAGTACGGAGATCCATCAGAGAGGCTCATGCTTAACAACGGGCGTCTTACAGATAATAATGATGAAAGTAGTTTTCTTTTATGGATCGAAGTGACTCGACATAGCGATATTCCTGGGTTTCTGTGTATACACAACATTACCTAGCGCTCGTCGTCTCGACACCTCAAACCATAACAGGCTGGATCCGAGTCCACGAGCTCAGTATCAGATGAGCAGTACGAAATTACTTACAAACGCTTATATCTCCAGAATCTTTATATTAAAACGTTAGTAATAGGAAACAAAGTTTTTATGTAAGAAAATATTTGAAATTCTACTATATGAAACTCGTATAGGAAACGTAAATGAATCACGATCAGCCGATAGACTGTTATAGGCAGGTGTGTATCACTTACCATTAGGTGAACGTTCCACTCCTCTCGTCGCATCGTTGAATAAAAAAAAAAAAGGTTTTTTATGTACTACATCCATCCCAACTCCTTAAATATGACTTGTTGAATTTTAATCATATTTGTTTTTATTGAAATGTTAACAAATTTATTTATTTAATTTTACTTTAAACAAAATATTATTTTATTGTTTAAACGTGTGTGTATGTGTTTGTGTGTGTGTGTGTGTGTGTTAAAAAATCTAAAAGTTTTCAATCATTCCATTTACACACGATAATGTACAACGTACAAAACTTGTCAGTGTTTCTTAAGCTGTGAGTTGACTCTCTATCCACGGATTGTATTGAAAGACGTTCGTGTATACGCCGGGAATATCCAATTGCGCGCAAGGCTTCGGCCCGAAACTGACCACGCCGACCAGCTCGTAGGTGTCGCCGTTTTTGTACATCAACGGGCCGCCAGAGTCGCCTTTGCAGGAGTCCTTCCCCTTCTCACCGCCGGCGCACAACTGTCCTCTCCACAAGGGCCTTTGGAAACGCTTCTGATACACGGCTGCACATTCCTGTTCAAATATTTATTGGGAGGCTAATGATATTGCTTTATAGAAAACAAAAAATCTTATATGGTGATGATGGTAAATAAAATGATATTGAGATAACCCAACACTATAAACCCATTATTGTTTTTTATTAATGATTTTCGTAGGATATATTAGGTCCATACATATGAAATTAGCGTTTTGTCGTACTGACCACTTTGATCTGAAATATCTCCTCTTTGGTTAAGAGTTCCAAATTCAAATTTATAAATTCATTTAGCTGCTACATCTGAGTTTTGAAAACCGTCATTCATTTGTTTTTTCCTTTGGCGTCACTTATTACCGCACAATGGAAAACATGAAATATCGGTATATTTACGAGTTCTACCGTGGCACCAGTACCAGTGCTGCAGGAACAGCTCGAAGGATTAATGATGTGTACGGCGCCGGTGTCGCAAAAAAAAGCACCGTATGTTTTTGGTTTCAACATTTTCGTTCTGGAAATTTCGACATTCAGAACCAACCCCGTGCACGGCTGGAGACTAAAATAGAAAATGAAGAATTAAAGGCTATTGAAGCCATTACAAAGCAGCATAAATGACAGATTTAAAAATAAATCTGTGATTACAGACAGAAACAGTTTACCCTCAACATCCTACGCGTATGTTTTATTAAATACTTATTGCTTAACTTTATTATTAAACCTTATAAAAAATACAAAAGGCAGTTTAATGCTAACGAGCGTTATTATTATACCCTTGATAAAACTTTATAGTAGTTCACTTATAGTTAAATTCTTATAATGTTGTACCCACCTTAAATTAGCTACATTTTCCGTTGTAGTTTTAATTTGATAATAAAAAAAAATTACCTCTAAGGACACTAACGGTAAGTCCACATGTAACTTGATGTTACTACTCCTGTTCATTTCGGTGATGCCCCATCCGGCAGCCGACACGATGACGTCACTTGTCAAACTGTATACATCAGCTGTCGGCAAACAGATGGGACGAACGAAATCTGTAAACATGTAAACAACACTTGTAAGATAATTAGATCCTTTATGAATGTGTACATAAGCGAGGAGCTGTGATGAGTGTCAAAATTTTTTATGTGGCGAAACGGGTGGGGTATTGGTGATTTTAACAAGAAGGCTATTTAAAATGACAGACGGATATAGGAAGTAATAGCATGCATTATAAGGATGCTAAGTGTAATAGTAATGATAATAATTTTACTCTGAGTGCTCACTAATTATGTAAGCTATATTAATAATAAAATGGGTACCTGTATATGTCACCGTCTGTTTTAATCTCATTAATGCAATGTCGTTTCTCTCTAATCTTGGATCGTATTGTGGATGCGGAATTGTCTTCTCGATCGGTATTGTTACGGGGTCGTAGGTGCAGTCCTTACCACCACCGTCAGCTGGCACGCAGTCAGGTCCCGCATTCGATGTATCGTATTCGCCCAGCCGGACATTGACGCTACGATAATAAGCACATCTTAAAAACTGTATTTATCGGTAATTGACTTCACCTTCAGGATGCATTATATCGTTACATTAAATTCTTAGTATCGCCACGTTGTTGTTGACAGGTGTATCACTTACTATCGGGTGACCGTCTCATTTCGGAATAAACCAAATCATTAGTTAAACTTACGGTGTGCCAGTGTTGAGTGCGCTGACTTGCACGCAATGCGCGGCAGTCAATACGTATTTGCCGCTGATCAGTGTACCGGCGCAGAGAAGCTCGATCTGCGAACCCTTTTGGTACTCTATGATCGCCAGCCATGGGTATTGATCTATGCTGGTCTGGTTACCACCTAAAATCATCAATTTATTAGAAGTTTTATTAATAACCAAGAAGCTTGATTCTCCGAGTTCTCTTCCGTTGCCGGATACTCTCTAAGTAGATACCACCGCAGTTCCTATTTCTGCCGCCAAACAGCAGTGCTTAAACAATACTATGTTCCGCATTGAAGGGAGTTTTAACTAGTGAAGTTATTGGGGTAATGAGACATAACATCCTGTTTATATTATCCGTAACTAGCGATTGTAGTTATGGGCATGCGTATCACTTACCATCAGGTGAACGTCCCGCTCGTCTCGTTGCTTTGTAACATAAAAAAGACATACGGGGATAACCCATTCGTTCTACTGTAATCTACTATTTACATGGTGAATAATCATTATCTAATTATGGGGGGTCTTAAATATTTTTTGTTAATTTGTTTATTTCTATATATTTACAAGATAAAGTTTATAATATATAGTTATTATTAATATTATATATATATATATATATACGTTTTCTCGCAACCCTGTTACAGTGTTTACATATCAGATT
Organism: Ornithoptera alexandrae; assembly: GCA_029030555.1. NCBI lineage: Eukaryota > Metazoa > Arthropoda > Insecta > Lepidoptera > Papilionidae > Ornithoptera > Ornithoptera alexandrae. Next base: position 6,587,833 of record JARDVY010000296.1, on the reverse strand, counting down.
TATTTAAATTTATATTAATATGATGAGTAACGAATGTAGTGTGCTTACCGATTATCCTATTAGAGTTATCTCCATGCCGACCACAGCATCCCGACTGCGGAACAGGCGCCAACGCGGTCATAGTGCATTGTCTAGGTTTTAGTGGCTGTTTGGTGTCACCAATAGTGGAAGTCGACAATGCACAGCATATACTATCTGACTGTGGGCATCTGTAAAAGTAGAATAAAAAATTAAAGTAATATCAACCAACACACATTTGTTTCATTCATACATTGAATTATTAATGTATAATGTAATATTTGCCCAAAAGTGGGGTTATTTGCCGTACTAAATAATCGCTCTTGGTCTGCGGGTTAACGAGCACAGTGTCGACGGTCGGAGTAGATGTTCTCCTTTTTTAGAAATATTCCTTCCTTAGGCTGTACCCGTTTTGATACACACAAATATAAACACACAATGTTTATGTTTTAGAAACTCCTATATTTTGTAGACTTTAAAAAGTTAATGTCAAAATTACCTTAAGTTTTGAATAAACATTTGAACCGCTTTAGTTATCGGCTGCTGCAGTAAGTCGCTGAGCTGGGGACATGCGTAAAGATTGACGCATTTGCCCTCTGCGCCATCAGGTGTAAAGCATTTGTTGTCTGATACCCGAGGTATCCGTGTTTGGGGACAGCAAACCTGATAACAAAATACGTCTAGTTTTAACATTGAGAACTATTCAAAGATACATGACAGAAAACTATCAGCGACCACTCGCATCCATTTCATACCAAACTGCATAGCTCCGTCGTGCAGTAATAGGTACTGCAACATTGGCCTTCTAAAGTTGCATATATATTTTAACAAAGCTTTTACATTAGTTTGTTAAATAATTTGTATTAACTATTAGTTAATATGAATGTAGTAGTAGTAACTCGCTGGCCTAATGGTTAGTGCGTGCGGCCTTCACTCCGAAAGTCGCGGGTTCGAATCTCGTCATGTACCGATGACGTAATATTTAAGTTATGTACATTTGTGAACATTAGTAACAACAGCGAAATACAAACGGTGAAGGAGAACATCGCGAGGAAACTTGAACATGAGTTAGAATTTATTCTAAGATGTGTGTGAAGTCACCAATCCGCATTGGGCCAGCGTGATGTTTAGGGCCCATCGCCCTCATGAGGGTCTGTGCCTCAACAGTGGGAACGTCGTAAATTGGCTGTTGAAAAAAACTATATATTAGTTGATTTACCTTTGGTATAAAATTATCGAAGCCGCACTGCGACCTCCTCAGTATATCGAGCTCTTGCGCCGAGGTGTATGGTTTGTTTAATATAGCAAATAGAGGCTGACATTGGTTCACCGCTACACAATTTCCAATTTCGCCTGTATAACTCCTGCAGGTAGTTATTACTGAAAATGTCAACAGAAATAATTTTAACTTTCAATCTATCAATAAATCATCAGTTGATAAACGTCCACTGCTGGATATAGGTAATCCAAAGATCTCCATATCTATCAGTTATGCGCTGCCTGTATCCAGCGGCTTCTCTCAACCTTACAGTCAGCATGGCCTTCGGTACCGCCGGGCACTGAGAGCTGTCATTTGTAGAGGTTCATATGGGGGGATTTGGGTCATTTCCCACCACGTTGACCCAATGCGGTTGGTCGCCTTACTACCTTTTACTTTTGTAGCTAGTTATGTATATAATAATCTTGTGAAAACTTTATATAAAATTGTTAAGAAAATTCTTTTTTACAAAGGGTATTCGCTACTCTGAGCAGCAGTTCTGAACGCCAGAGTTGATTAAATGAAACCAGTAGTTCACTAATGGTAGGTCTTGATAGGTACCACCGCAGGGTCTATATCTGCCGCCAAACAGTAGTATATAAACATGACTGCTGTGTTCTGGTTTGAAGGGCGCTGGAGGTAAGTCTCAGATGACGAGTGCAATGTGGTGCTGTATATATCATCGTAACTAACGCTCGTTATTATGGGTATGCGTAACATTAACCATTAGGTGACCGTCCCTCTCGTCCCGACCCTTAATCGAATAAAAAAAAATAATCTTAGTTATGTCTCAGTTATAATGTTTTTGTTTATATTGTTAATAGTCGAGAGGTAATACTGTTGGTAGGTCTTTGTTACCGGAGATCGTCTAAGTAGGTAACAATCGCAACTCGTGTTTCTGTCGCCATGCAGTAAGCAGTGTGCAAACATTACTGTTCCAGCTTATAGGACGTTGTAGGTACGAGCACAATGTAGTGATGTGTACATTATGAGCAGGCGTAACACTTAACATTAGGTGAACGTTTAGCGAGTCCCGTTGCTTTGTTGAATGAATAAAAATTAGTACAAACATCTCAAGTGTCGTCACATTCTTACTATCAGGACTTTTTCAACCACAAACAGTTAATAGATAAGGAGCCGGTAGGTGGTTACAGATTATTATTGGGTTTTTCTGCTATTGTTACAATTGTTACTTTGGGATTGTTTGTTAACGACATGATGACTAATGTAATTACTAGTAAAGGCGTTAAAGCGCTGAACCTATATACTTGTAATAGTTTAACTACTGAATCTGAATCGATTAGTTATATCAAACCTAAGTGCTTCTCTCATCATGGTGTTGGCATGACACGTAGGTAGAAACCAGTCAAGTATAATAATTGATAGGGTGTAATTTTTTTTATTCACCCTTAAACCGTAGGAAATTAAGGTTGTATGCACTAAACATAGATGGTGTAATAACTCATTGCGTATGGTGGTCGTATGTGATATACGTACCGAAAAGTTGCGCCTTCTATATCTATATAGCTTAAAATTCACCGAAAGTCAAGAGAAACATGGTGCGATATGTTCATAGAACATCTTTCGTGGACATGTGATAGCTACCAAGCAGAACTTTACCTCTGCGGTGGATAATTTACTTGAGAGAAGGCTATTTACCTTGATGCTGGCTGTTCTGCGTCCGCTTTGCTGGCCGAAATATGAAATTATATTTGAAATTTATACTTGAAATTTATAAGAAATATTCCTACCCCTCCCCGTTATTAACACGCCCGCAACCCCTTTTGGGGGTAAGATTTCGTTAAATTCGTTCTTAGCCGACTTATACTCGACACAAAGAATATTCGTATCAAATTTGAAGCTTTAAGGTTTTATTGTTTCAGAGTGTTTAAGAGATATCATGATGAATCTCTACGTAGGTGCAAATCTCATATATATACATAGTAATTGTATAATAGTTGTATACATAAAAGTTAGGCTTAACAGCATTGCGTCCACGGCCAGGGCTTACATTACATATAAATATCATCTATTAAAATGTATTGAAACTTAAAAAGATTATCGATGGGATTTAGATGCGAACTTTTTACTTAATAATGTTTGCGGAAGTTTAAACTTAATAACCGGTAAATAATTGAACACATGAGCTTAATCTACACATGTAATAAGGTGGACGCGTGGCTAAGATGGATAAACACTTACGTCCACAGATGCACGATATGTAACCGATTATAAAAATGAATGCAAGCAACTTCGGATACATCTTGCCCAAACATTTATACACGTCCACACCCCCTACTAGTCCGTCACCGACTGAAGTAAATCAGAGCACCTACATTATACGTAGATGCAATGTTTACATCCCCAATCGATTAGGATATTTCAATGTATTCTCAAGAAAACAATATTAATCGTTTGCGTATTAAAAAGTCATAGGCTTTAATGTCAAAAATAACTCATCAGTCATCATCGTGGTAGAAATATATTAATGCGACTATTCATTAGTATACCCTTACTGTATTGTGGTTGTCTTTAATGGGTAATTATTACGGGTACAACAAATCGTGTCTCTAATTATATTTTTCTTGATACCTTGATCATTGCTATTAATATAGGCGTTTTTGTATGCACAGTCGTAAAATTTTTGACACAATTCTGGTTACTGAAATTGGGGTGTATTTTATAAAATAATATTAAAATATGTGGTCGCGAGTTACAACTGCCGTCATGCACTTAAATGGTAATCGGCATATCATTTTCAATTTAAGTGTGAACCAAGGTCTGGAGTAGCTGGCTGATGATGATGATGATTGAACTTTGTTATACAAACTGGTTTATCGATTCGAGTTTTTTCCACAAGATAACAAATTAAAACTTACGGTTTTAGTATTTCATGTATGATTGTCCCTTTTATACAATGGCCGGCTGTGAGTATGTATTTCCCACTGATGAGCACTCCTGCGCATAGCAAATGTACCAAGAATTGGTTACCAAAGATTTGTTTATATTCTATTAGCCCCATCCATGGGTACTGAAATATTACTCCCTCTTTGCCTCCTACAATTTATGGATTTTTTTATATGAAAATATTATTAGTGAGATTAAAAAAGGACAAAGATATAGAGCAAATTTGCTATGTAACTAGTTCTTGAATTCATCATTCCATCATTTCAACCGATGGACGTCCACAGCTGGACATAGGTCTCTTGTAATGTGTTTCCCAAAGTACGGTCTCGTGCTGTTTGAATCCAGTGGTACCCAACGATTCTTTTGATCTCGTCTGTCCATCTAGTGGGGAGTCCGGTACCAGGTCGCCGTTCCAGCTCTTTAAATCCCGACGTCCATCGGTTCTATGAATTATTTGTCACTTCAGCTTCACGATTGGTAGAGCTATGTCGGTGACCCTGGCTCTTCTGCGGATCTCTATTCAAATATGTAATTGGCGATAATGTATAGAAAAAAATATTATATAAACATAATACGTTTATCGTTATACATATTCTATTATGTTTATATGAAAGTTTGTTGGCTATTGATGGTAATTTTTTTAATGTTGTTCGTTTTTTTTATCAAACATAACAAAGTCTAACAGTGTGGATATTATTCCATTAATTTGCTTATCACGATTGTTGCTATTTGCCTTCTTTAAATCAACATCATCCAAGATATGGTTATAATATTTATTATTAAGTTGGTTTGCAATTATACGTATATAAAAAAAAAATGTATCGATTTGCTTTGATTACGGCGAAAATTATTTATTAATAATAATAATAAATAAAAGTTATACTTGTTTCACCTATTATCCTGTTGTTATTTTTTTCGCTTATCCCACAACCTGACGTAGACTGGTTCGGTGGTTGTGCGGAAGAATTGCAAACTCCAGATGTTGTTCCAGCACGATCGTATCTTGTTACACTTTGGCTGAAGTTTTCACTCCTTTTTCACAAAAATCTAGTTGTGACTCCCTGATAAGACACGCCCTGCTAAACCATCACTGACGCAGGATGATGACCATGACCACGTTGTACCTTTCCGACCACTTGAGCAGCTTCTTTATAACTGTGAGCGTATACGTTATTATTTTGCTTGTGGTAGTGTTCCTGAATCGTGAACATTTTTTCATCGCTTAGGAGGATATTTCTGTGCCTTTCACCTGCGTATCGCGACAGAAGGTTTGTTTGTTTTGATCGATCCACTGCATCCATCATTAATAGTAAAGATTGATTTAGGGCATGTCCTATATATCGACCGTGACCTGATAAGCACCGAGCTTCAGGTTTTGTTTTATAATACGCGATACGCGACAGAGTCCTAGCGGGAATCTTCGTTTCTCGCGATAAGATTTTTTGATTTGCTTCCTAATGGGGTTTCGACGAATTCTGGCTTTAACAGCATTAACAGCCTTTGTAGTTCTAACAGCACAGAACGCAGCCGACCCGATCTTTTCTGGTCTTCTTCTAGACAGAGGTAGTGTTGTTGTATCTGTTGATAGTACGATATACGAACATACGGCTGATAGCAAGCTTTTAAAGTGTCTGAAATATGAGCGACCGGAGCAGCTCCATACAAACTTTGTGCAAGGCGATCACTGCAATACTATTTTCTTTAACACCCCTACCCCCATTCCATATTGTAATTTGATAATGCACACGAAAAAATATGTAAAATGGCGCAAAATCGAAAAAAGTTTTTAAAATAATATATATGTTCCAAATACAAAATAATTAAATAGTTGAAAAAAAGAAAAGTTTTTATGGTACAGTATTTTGGCCAGACTAGTTATATATATAGATATATATATATCTAATTTCTGTTCTCGAAGGGAATGGTATTGTTAAAGTGCCTTTTTGTTAACAAATGGAAAAATTGTTATTAAATTAGTAGTGATATAATGATATAAAATATTAATATATAATATTGTTCCAGGAGCGACTAAAGAAATCGGTACCGCGCTAACGAGAGTATGTCTACGTCATCGCGCTATCGAATCCAGGATGAAGACATTCATAAGGTGCGTCACCATTTAGTACTTTGCTATAGTTACAACTGTGTTCGAAAACTTACACTAATTTTCATTTAATATATTTTTTTATTGATAACGACCAAAAATTAAAGTATGTAGGAAGAGAACCCTCACCTCGGGCTTTTATTAGAGTTATGAAGGGAGTGAGAAAGAAGGCAAGGTGTGCGAGCGGCACCTTTTGATAGCAAGTTATGTGACAGGATGAGGCTGCGGAGAAGAGAGAAAAAATTTCTCTTCTCCTTATTCGCAGCCAGAGGCCTGGGCGTTGGAGGAAGGCGCCCAACAACCCCTCTAACAAACGCCACGGCGGTGGTTTCGTGAGCCGCTTTTCATCGCATGTCTCGAGAAGGCGTGTGCGGTACTTCCGTGCACCATTGAAAAGAGGGAAGCTCCGCTAGACTCGTAATCCTGCCAAGAGTAAATGCCGTTGGACTGCGGAAGAATGCGCAAGCGTTCTTATTCTTTTAACCAAAAGCTTTGAGAGAGCCTCTGTGGGGTTTTAGCTGGTAAGAGTTCGGTTTTGTTGCACTCGTAGTAGACGAGTATCCGACGTAGGATTTCACCAGGAAAAAAATAAATAAAAAGGGTGGACTTAAGCCATCATCGGTCATTTTAATTTAAAAACAAATTTATATTTTGCAATGTTATGTATTATTGTCGAACTTTATAGTATCATCAAACTCGAAGCATTTGACATGCTCAATATTCAAAATAAAAAAATGGTCATAATTTCTTATATAATAGTATAAAAATTACAGCACATTGATGGACCGGCTTATCACGCCGCTGTCGGAACGAGCAGACGAGTGGCGTCGGGGTTGCGCGGGCGCTAACGGTGCTCTGGGGAGAGAGCATGCGCGGGAGTGCAAGAGGGCTCGCGCGGAGCTCCGCAGGCGCGTGCAGGAGGCGCAGCGGCACGCGAGGAAGGCCAGGCGCGCGCCACCGGATGCTAAGAGACGAGCCGATGTCTCCTTACAGGTTCGATATTTTGCTAGAGCGGTATACTAAAGTCGAGCATGATCTCTGATTATAGGCATACACTATATCATCATCTCCTTACCGTGTCCGCTTCATGTGGGGTCGGCACGTGTTTCTTACCATCTTGTTGTAAAAAGTAGACGTGGGTTATAACAGGACAAATATAATATATCGTTATTATAGTTACTGTTACGTAATAATGACAGGTACCAAGTTCTGTTATTACATAACAGAACTTGGTACCTGGAACATTCTATTTTTCGAGTTACAATACTAGGTGCATCTCATTTTAACAACAGTATATCAAATGAATGTAAGTGAGATAGATTAATCAACCAATTAACAGATAACACGATCTAATTGAGAATTCGCTTTTCAAAGAGGATTTCTTCTTATGAAACGACTTACTATAATTTTGGTTTATTTCAAATAAATACTAGGTGCGTCTCGTTTTAGCTTATGACAATAGTATACTAAAGGCAAAGACAACAATAGTTGTTTAATTTTTATTGGCTGTTCTGTTATTTCAAGCTATGTTAGTGAACGGCTGTTATCGAATACTGAAAATGTTGATTGTTGATAGTGATTAATAAATTGAGTTTGGTGAGTTATAAATGATATTTTTTAACAGATACACACATCGCAAGAACAACTGTTATCTTCGAATACTTGTGATTTATATATGTTATGATAAATACGCCTCACTCCTAGTAAAAAGTTTCGGCTACTGTTTCACGAAAGGTTCCCGTGTATGACTCCAATTTTCCTCCGGGAATCCAGTTGTTAGAAGCGCCACCATCGGTCAAGCACAGGTTAAGGGCAATATCTGACACATTAACTAATACACTGCTAACCAGTCTACAATTATTACCCTTCAGTCTTATCCTATGACTTCCACGAGACAAAAGAGTGGTGGCACTATTTATATATTATTACTTCATCTGATATTTAAATATAAGTTCTTTGGCTTATTAAGAGGTTATCTCTCAACTCGACAGCGATAGAGATGGCTTATCTATTGTTTAATTAGTAATATATTATGTTCGTCAGTAGCACTTTTTATAAAACTATGCCCATAGAAGGGCTGAAAGTCTACTTAAGTAAATGATATACCACCTGTAGGTAGATAGGATGACACACATTGCACCACACTGTTGTCTTCGCCTTAAGATATGAGATGTAAAGTTTCGATACCACAGTAAAATTTTTAATTCTTGACATACTGTGTCAACAGGACATCCAGGAGCGCAAGCAGCAACTTGAAGAAATGGAGGAGAAAGCGGTTAAGGCCGCACTGATCGAAGAGCGGAATCGCTTCTGCCATTTCGTCACTTTGTTCGATCCGGTCGTGGTAAGAAACAGCATTAGATACATACTTTAAAAATTGAACACTTATTTTTTTTTCTCGTATGTATAAAGTATAATGAATTTCATTTTTTATTAATTGTTAATGGTTTTAATAGGCTCCCTAATACTGGTTAATCACTTGGTATTACGGAGATCCTTGGTTCGATTCTAGAGCATTGCCGGGAATCCAGTTTTGAATTAGGTACTAAACTGGTACTGAAAATCTGCCGTCATAATAATCCTTATATCAAAATATTATATGAGACCTGAAGTATCCTCCGCGTGCAAGGTTTAATATTTACGATCTTATGTTCTCATCTCATCCTAAGGAATGAAGGTCAAGTGTTAGTGTATTATAAACTTTGTTTTATCTCACTTGTTATCTTTGTACCTGCCGTTGCTATGACTTTTAAGGGCGGGTAATTTTGTAGAAAATATAGTAAAGAATTGGGATTCCATATAGTACAATAATGTGGTGTAATGTGTCATTAAGTTTAATAAATATTCAACCATCAGCCGATAGAGGTCCGCTGCTGGACATGGGTCTCCCCCAAAGATTTCTACATCGATCAGTCCTGCGCTGCCCGCAAGACCGTTGGGCACTAGAGGTCGTCATTTGACGGGGTATTTGTGAGGAGATTTGGGCTATTTCCCACCACTTTGGCCCAATGCGGGTTGATGGGAGTTGGGGGGAACAATAAATATTACACCTTTAAATAATATATTACACTTTAACACAACTTTTATTTCTCCATTAAAAAATACCACTTTAATTTTACAGGAAAGCGAAGTGGCAATGCTGGCGGAAGTTGGACATTTGCAGGAAGGTACCGAGCAATTAGTGCGACACACATCCGAACCTAGGACATTACCTCCTGCCAGTCTACAGGTAGGGCTGTTAGCTTTACTTTTTTATAATACTGAGCACATTCAAATGTACTCGTAGCTAATATCTCAGTCATCAATATAGTTTGTGATCAATATTAATGGTGTTATCACCGTTGATTATCAGTTGGTAATATTCCAGGTAATCTGCGACGTTAAGTCCTGCTACAGCGGCTGGGCGGAGACCGAGTCCGCCCCGCATTCACCGTCGGCGTCTTCGCGTCTCGGGAGCCGTAAATCATCACTCACATCGATTTCATCATTGAACAGCCAGTGCTCTGACCAGCAGCTTGGTAAGTGGTCACGATACTGGGTTAACATAAATATTGTACTAGTTTTGAAATTACTTAATCTCATAACGATAAGCGTTATATAGTGCTGTGTAAACATTCTAACCTTGGCCACTTATGAAATACAGTAAAAAGAATTATTTGTTTTACATAAGGTTTAATATTGAAAAGATAAGCAAATTTCAACAATTCTTATGTCCTATAAAATGTTTTTTTTTTTTATGGTGGATGCTGAAGAGTTCGCACCAAGAATACTCCGGCACTCATATGTTGACAGTCAAAACAGTAATGCAATAATAACCAGGTAGCAACATCAACCAAACTGGACAACACGTGGAAAACTAACCAGGGATCTCTGTATTCTTGGGCAGGCGACTATCCACTCCATCACGGGGGCAGTGTAATGTGCTTTGCAACTCGATAACCTCTCTGTTAAGTTATTGTTACTCATATTCGTGTGCATTACTTTCAGGAGTTTCCGGGTCAACTGTCAGTTGTTCTACACCAATATCCAGTTCCTCGGGAGGTATTCCAGCTCCTGGGGCCGAGTCTCAGCGCTGTCTTTCACAGGTAACTAACTCTCATCTTATGTCATGCACCGCCTTTTTTTTAGAAAGTTTTTTTTTTATAAAAGCTTTATTATTGTAGGCGATTTATTGTTATATAAACATTTATTTATGTATTTAATTAAGAAATCAAATTTGATAATAAAACATTCAGTAGATACATGAAATCATGAGTCCAAAGAAGCAAGATAAAAATAGAAAAAAAAATTTACTCAAACATGTAAAGATTCTTACCAAATCCGAATTCAATGTTTGCATGAGTAGTTCATCATCTTCAGCATTATCATTATCATGGCTGAATGTAGTATAAAGCTCCCTAATCGATTTCCACCGTGACATCTTTGGGATCTGTTGAATGCAGGTGCAAGTATAACTCTATATATTCGGGATAGTAAAAATTGAGACTAAGGTAGACCTTATCTCCCGTAGAAGGCAACTAAATGAGTCTTCGAATTCCGATTTGACGACGAGGGTCTCATCGCTAGATAAGCGAGCCCCAGAGCGACGACAAATACCAGGTGGTCTTGTTTTGGCCGTAGAGCGCTCCGTGAGTAGTAAGGAGGCTTTCTCATTCCTTGGCACCGGTGCGTACTATTGGAGATTCTGGAATCCCTCTTAATGGACTGTAGGAGTTCACCGATCACTATTATTTCCTTCCAGAAGCAGGATGTTTTTAGAAGATTTTCCTCTAGATACCAAAAAAAGGTGATATAAGTAATGAAAAAAAAAAGGATAAGACGAATGGAATGTGGCGGTGTGGTGGCGGTATTATAGCATGCATACCTGTATATATATAATATAGCAATAAGGATAACAGATGTGACTGAAGTCTGATACTTAAAAAACTATTTTGTTGGTTTAGCAATTATTAGTTAATTACAAACTATCGGTGTGTTATTTAATTAAGCTATTTTTTAGATTTTTGCTAAAAGAAATAACAGTTGTTGTGAAATACCACATTGGTTTTTACCATTATTATCAAGTAAACTAAAGTTTAGACATTGTCCTTGATCAGCAGTACATCTAAACCGATAAGTAGGTTACGGTTCTTTATACCTTATATATTATATCTAGGCTGAGTATATTAAGATGTAGTTCTAAATATATTGTTGAGCGTAGTCGGTAGCCATTGCTTTGTTGCTTTGTTGTTTTTTGTTTTGTTTTTGTGTTTTTTTTTTGTTTTGTATCGTGCCTTTAGTCAGCGCTACGCCTGTCGAGCGTCTGCAGCGCGGACTCCGGTTTCCGTTCGCAGGACACCCTGCAGCGACGCTCGCTCTACGTTCGTAATGTAATATATATTTTTTTCGCTTTTAATATTTTTTTGTTTTTTTTTTATTGTTGTGTAGTTTGACGTAGACGTAATAGATAATTTAGATTTTTGAACCTTAACACTTATCATGTTTTTTTTACTATATCCGTAAATGTTTTTTAGTAATAAAAAATATTCATTCTTTCTATTATATAATGGATTAATACTTCACCTCAATTTCACATGATATCAAGTAATCATGAGTGGATAGTGAAGCCTGCTCGGCTAAACAACGGCTCTTATATACTGACAATCAGAACACAGAAATGGTGTTATGGCGGTAGATATGAGAGTGGTAACTGGTGGGGAGATTTCACGTAACCACCATTATATATGTATCTCCCGAAGGAGAACACTTCACATCGCATTACTACGACTATAAATAAATGTATTTAATAAAACGCAAACTTGTTATAATTAACATGGTAATGTTTTTCCTTGTGCGTATCGTAAAATGTATCTAATATTTGTATACTAAATACTTTTAAAAGAAAGTAATAGTACTTTGATTTAACATAATTAACAGTCCTTTTAATATTCTCGTTACTGGGATTCTTCCCCTACGAAGAGAGAATCAAGGCCAGTTATAAACCACCCTGGATAAGTGCGAGCTGGCGGATGTCACATGATCTTGAAAGCTGTTGCTCCTTGAATGTTCCTCGCCATATTTTTCTTCATCGGAAACTCAAGGTCAGCGAGGATTGAACTCGCACCTCTTGGAATTACGGCGTTTTTTACTAATGTAACTGTATACAACTTACAATCCGTTTTAAGAATATGCTTATTGCGTGAATTGTTTCAATGTGCAATGTCTAACGATGAAAGCGGTTGTTTAAAATTACACACTCGTTTAGGGTTCGGACAACCAGAGCGTCAGCAGCGAATGCATAACACCTTCTAAGAGCGCAATCGAAGACGACAATACGGACGACAGTCACGATGCCATGGGAAATGCTGGTGAGTGAGAAGGACGTAGACATGCTCACAAACAATTACTGATATGCTAGATTAGATAGAACTTACTTGTCTAACCCTTTTTTATCTACATTTCATCGTAATTTCACGTGTTAAGTGTAAATGAGGTCGTGGATAGTGAAGCTAGCCCGCGCCAGTGCTTTAGCTTTAATAAGTTCACAAGCGGAACAAAGTGATAATTTAAAGTGGTATCAAGCCAGGCGAGTTTGAATAATCTCCATCAGCAACCAAACTTCACACCCATGTGGCCTCGGAATCAAACCATGGACCTCTGTGTTACAATTGCTGCGTGACGGACTAATTAGTTGGTAATGTCGGAGACTGCCTTGTTAAGAACCACTGTAACATCTATTGTTAAGTTCCAGCTTGAAGGAAGCTGCAACTAGTAAAATTATAAAAGTAACTCCACAGAATATCTTATCTCTGGAGGCGATGGGCAGTAATATGGCGTTATATGTACATCATATATCCACTAGGCAATCTTAAACAATATTTGACATTAATATAAGAATATTTTTTCGAACCCTTTCTGTTTTCTATATTTCCTCAAGAGATTGGATATCTGGATAAAACTACATACAATGTTTTTTTCAGCTTCGGCAACTTGGCCCGATTTAAAAGATACGGCGCAGTTTGAAAGAGCTGCATCAGCCATTATGGCAGGTAGACCACATACTTTATCATCAGGTAAGTTATATTTCCTAAGTAATCTAAAGGTATAGAAATAAGTGAGATAAATGGATGAAAAAAATACGTTAACTCATTACAATAATATCATTAAGAAGAATTTGGCAACACGCATGACCACAAACAGTCTACTTAATATTCTTATTAACAAGATTCATGATCTCGATTAAGGATCAGTGAGCGTGACTCGCTAAGTGATGGCCCGGGTAATCGGGTACAACCCAGGAGCCCGTATATTCTCGCGGGCCAGGCTTCAGTTTGGCAAGCCTTGCGAATGGCTCGTTAAATATCTAGGATTCATGACTACATTTGACAAGGACAAATTCAAGGACGATAATCAAATCTCGCTTGCCAGGTACGAGTTGAATGATGTGACATGTCCAAGAACCCTATTGTTGGAATGTATTATAGAATAGGTTTCGCGTAGGTTTTCTTCATTAGAAGCTCGAGCTCAGCAGAGATCAAATACGCCTTCTTGGAGACGTGCAGCTCGCACGACTGTCTTACATGATGTACTATCACGGCTTCTTTACATGTATTCACTGGTGGGTAGGTCCCTTTTGATGGAAAACGTCTAGGTACGTACCACCGCAGTTTTTATTTCTGCCGCCAAATAGTATTGAGCAAACGTTGCTGTGTTCCGGTTTGGAGGCAGTTGTAGCCAGTGAAATTATTATAGAAACGAGATGGGATGAGATGTTGTTGTCGCAAAGCGAGAAGCACAATGTCGTTTTAGCTGTATGTGGTGTTGTGTATCATCCCAACTAGCTCCTCATTGCTATGGGCATCAGGTGGGCATGGGCATATTTTCATCAGGTGAATATCTCGCTCGTTGCATTACTTTGTCGAATAAAAAAGCCAATCTTGACTACTAAATGTTATCATATAGCTTTCAAAGTTTCAACAAACAAGTAATTGGTTACTAGGTGACGATACTACTATACTCATCTTTATAAAAGCTTCACTCCACCAATGTAGGTCCACGTAACGGATAAATAGACTTGGCAATTTTTCCATGTGAGGTAATGGCCGGAGTCCTGACTGAGGAAACATTATGTGGGTTGCTGTTTTTTAGACTCATTCTAGTCTGGCTAAGGCTAGATAACAGTTAAGATAATATTGTTTTAGGTGACCGAGTGCACCCTCGCGCTACTCTAAGCGTGCACACCTTCACGTCGGAAGCGCTGAACACATTGTCACGCGAAGCTGGCATATACGCGAGACCACCGCTGCCTACTGTAAGTTGCAGTAGCAGAAGCCATCGCCTAAAATTATTTTCTGTACCATATTTAGAATTAGTCATGTTTAAGGGCCTCATAGAAGCTTTTCTCTGACTTTTCTTGATAGTAATAGCTTAAATTGGCCTTAATTTCACATGAAGAAAAGTCACTATAATATTGAGGATCATGGTTGGAAATAATCTTACCACCAACCAAACTCCATAATTTGTGGCTCCAACTCAGGACGGGAACGCTTGCTTTGTGTTATATATAAAGCAAACATTTAAAAAATGCAGCACGGAAATAGTAAGCTCTCTCTGTTAATGAGTGATGACGGAAGTCGCCACATATTCTTAGAATATTATAGGAAAGTTATGGGGAATGTGATAGATAAGAACAGAATATAGAGTTAATGTCAAAACAAGACTGTATTAGAAATTGTGGGAAGGAAATAGAGAAGAGAAGAAGGTAATCAGAAAGTAGTTAAAAACATAAAATGTAAGAAATGTAAATCTAGTCGGAATCATAGAGAAAGAACGAAGGAAATAAAATTGTAAAAGAAATATAACAGACAAGTTCTGAGAAATGTAATGGGAAAGGAAATAATTGTAATAGAATAAGAAATGTGGGGAAGGATGAGAGGCGATGAGTAGTAGAGAAATAAGAGTTGATAGGAATGTTAGAAAATGTGATGGAGGGAAGAGGAAAGGAATAAAAGAAAATATGATGAAAAAAAAGTGAGAACTGGAATATAAAAAAAATAATTTAAAGAACATAGACAAAGTATTTAAAATGTCCTGCCCCCGCAAGGCAGGGGAATGCTGTTTAAAAAAGCTCTCAGTGTTTCCCACTCTCTCCGACTCTGTTACAAAAAATTCTCTATCTCAGCCATAAAGTCTCCGGTGGTCACTAAGATCACTTTGAGAAAAGCAACTTTTTTTCTAGAAAATTTAACCATATTTGCTTTATATCTTTTCTCGTAATATGTAACGGTGGTGTTAACTATAAATTTTCTTGTGTTGCCTCTTCATGTTTGAAGGTTGGGTATAACGATGTTGGGTTGATAGAGCTCTGTCCTTGCAGAGATGCTCGTCTTTAGAGCGGCCATCAGTGCCAGCGAAGTCCACTAACGCTAACACAGGCCAACAAGAATTCAAGCCGATGAAACCGTCTTCGCTACCACCACATCTTACTAAAGGTAAACGATTTGCTCTTATTTTAAATCCTTAATGAAAAGATTAATTTGGTCCGTTTTGTCGCCTGGGAGCCTGTTTAGATAAGTACCATTGCAGCCCTGTAGACCCGGGCATGAAGGATTAATAACCCGAGACTACAGAGTTGCTGTAAGGAAAGATCTATCAGTAGTTTATTCTCTACTTAGATATGCCGCAGGCTCTGTATGTCAACATGTCCGAACTGGCAACCCTGGCCGCTTCCCGCGCACAGCAGCAGCAGCAGCAACAACAACAACTACAGCAGCAACAGCAACAGCAGCAACAGCAGCAGCAAAACAACTCTGAATTTCCGCAGCAAGAGAAGGTGAGTTTCATTTTCTAAGCGCACATGCAGAGCAGAGTTTAGAAAAAAGAAAAAAAAGAGTATTTTTAATTCATCATCATCACCATCACCAGCTGATAGACGACCACTATTGGACATACGTCTCACCCAAATATCCCCATGTCTTGAATATATATTTTTAATTAAAAATATATATTCAAGACATGGGGGTAAATATTTAAAGGAATACAAATAACTTATGATGAATAGATTAACTGTCTACATGGTGTAAGGGGTGTAAGGATTCCCGCGCAAAAACTCACGGGATTCAAGCCCACCTCACATGCTCGTGGTGCACCCTGCTAATCAACAAACAAGGCTCTGGCTACCACAAACCCGTATTGGGCCAGCGTGGTGGAAAATGACCCAAATCCCGCCATATGAATTCCTACTCTATACTGTGGGAATCTTTGGGAGAGAGCTATATCCAGCAGTGGACGTCGATGTTGGTGCAGAGACAACTATTTGTTTAGTTAAATGATTCAAAGGCAACATGCTATGAAGTTTGCTTAGTGGTAGAATTTTATGGAACCTGCCTGGCTAGTTACTATCTTCGTATTGATAGAAGATCCTGTCGCCATAATATCTATGTTGTGTTCCCGCTGTGGATATATCAGTGTCAGAATACGCCGAGTAAACATGATTTAACATCCACGACACCATTGTCACGTCACCAAGTAATACACTTTGGCCTTGACTATATCCTCAAAGATTCCGAGTTCAACAACATAAGAGGACTATCTACGTTTTCTATTACAAATAAAATATTTAGGACTTATGTATTAAAATTGATTTAATTAAAAAAAATATGATTAAACATGTCTGCACTCACGTATACTACAGCATAGCAATATTTTTTTTTTTCATTCAATAAATCATACTAAACCAACACTAAAGAATATATAACTATTGAACAATAGAAGTTTGGATTAAATGGACATACTTCAAACTTTTCCATTACAAAAAGTCTTACATAAGAACCAACGATCTGCCCTTTATCAGATCAGTAGTTGCAGCAGCGTGTGCCGGCGGCCTATGGCAACACATTAAAAACTCTCATATTCGTACGTTTGTCCATATAGTACATAGGTTTGTCCCTCTTCTGCCTGTTTAACCTGTAAAAGAGGGCAAAGATTAACTTCTTTCACTCAAAAAGTGAAGATAAAATATTTTAACACGTTAGATGTTAAAAACTTTATCTTGGTTAAAATCTACGTTACACATATGAATAGTTTTTTTTAAATTTAAACATTGTACTACACATTAAAACGAAAAGTTGTATACATTTAATTAATATAGGATGTATTTATTTAGAAGTGTGTAACAAAAATGTAAGGGTGTAAGAGGTCCCGCACATCAACTCACGGAACCCAAGCCAACTTCACCTGTTAGTGGTGCAGCCTGCTAATCAACAAACGAGACTCTGGCTTCCGCTAACCCGCATTGAGCCAAGGTAGTGGGAAATGGTCCAAATTCCCTAATATGAACCCCTACATAGTGGTCAGCGGTACAAGAGGCCATGCTGACTGTACGTGGAGATCTTTGGGTGAGGCCTATGTTCAGCAGTGGACGTCTGTCGGCTGATGATGATATAACAAAAATATATAATAAATTGAAAGATATACTATTCTTTCTCTCAAAAAGTGCAAGCAAAAGTGCTTCAAGTAATTAGTTATACTGGCAAAATAGCTGAGTGTTATAGCTTATTCGTGCATTTACGTACAGACTACAAAATAACTCCAAAAAAGTATTGGTTAAAAATTATTATAATCTATGTAAAGATTGTAATGTTTTGCATCACTGGAAGCTCAAAACAAAATGTCTCAAGAACAATAGCTTTCTATAACCTACGACATGGATACTTTCCTTGCAAGAGAAGATCAAATTCCAGCAGCAGGAAAATATACAATGGGCTATTTTTATTCACATGTAACCTTCATCCAAACGTCAACAGTCATAAGTGTAATGATGATTCAAATAGTGGAAGGAGTAATGAGTAAACTCTATATATGCAGTCCGATCTCATTAAATGCATGTGAATGCAATGCAAAAGTGATGGTAGGTACCATCGTAGCGCCAGCCTCTGCGATCCAACAATTATTTACAAATTGAACTGTGTGTCGGATGAAAGGCGCTGTAGCTAGTGAAATTACGTGGGTAACGAAGCATAACTCATCGTCTCCAGACTTCCAGCACAATGTGCTAAGTAATGTACAACCAGCGTTATATGGTCACGGGCATACTTACTAGCAGCTGAATTGTTGATCGCTTTCGTCGAATAAAATGGTGTTCAGTTTTAAATGGATGAGGAACTCACAGTTTTTCCCATTTGAACTTGGACGCCAACGACTCCGATATCTGCCCCTCTTTGAGTTGCTTCTTGACCGCGCGCTCGACCAGTCGCAGCGAGGAGAACATATTCTGCACGTTGAACGGCTGCCGGGCTCGGGAGCTTGTCTGTAATCACATCACATGATAATTTTCTGTACTCTTGCATCGTTTCACCTATATGCACTAATGCACATAAACGTCCCCATCATCTACGCAAGGGTCGGCGGAAGAGATTTTGATAAGGGTATTAGTATCATACTCCAAAATCTTTGTGCATATATTAAAATAAACTTACCAATTCCAATTCAGCAAAGTTGTTAACTTTTTAAGTGACTTGAAAGATTTATATGTAGATTTAAGGAGCTAGGGTATGCTCCGATCGCGCATCTAGGCGATCTCCACCGTCAGATCTTCATGCGGACGCGAAAATAAAATCTCAGCATTTACCACTAAATATAACTAAATTTCGTATATAATTAACTAACTAAACTTCGTGGTAACTTATTTGTGACATTAAAGATTATTTTTTATAAACGAAGTTATCTCCTACCATGATTTCAACTGCATCGAACAGTTTGCTTAACTCTTTCTTCTCCCTGTCACTGAGCGTTGGGTCCTCCCAGTCAAAGATCATGCTTTCCTTCAGCTTCTTCTTAATAGTTGACAGAGTTATAGGCATGTTTTGATCCAGGATCTCGCCTGATTTGTACGCAGCCTTCGCATCTTGGCTGTTGTAGGGACTGTAATAGAAAACAACGGTATGATGAAAAAGTAGATGTTTTGTTGCGAAAAGAAATGGATAATTATGTAGATCTGTCTATATTATAATATAATAATGTAAACTAGTATAATGTTATTTTAATTTCATCATCATCAGCCGATAGACATCCCCTGCTGGAAATAGGCCTCCACCAAAGATCTGCACTTTTGTTGAGGTTCATATGGGGGATGCGGGCCATATCCTACCACGCTGGCCCAATGCGGATTGTTAGCAGCCAATTCCTCGTTGGTTGATTAGCAGGGTGCACCACAAGCAGGTTAGGTTGGCTTTGGTCCCGTAAGTTGTTGTGCATTACGAAATAATTTTTTAATTGTTTATATAATTTTTGAAATAGTACTGTATTACTTCCAAAGAGGCCGCTGCCGAGAAAAACTGATACACCGTCACAAGTTATTTATTTTGTAAGTAAAAAAAAATTTAAAACAACTTAATAATTATTCAAAGAAATTCCGTGATCTCATGTATATTAACTTTCTATAATTATATCGTCTTAAAGTCTGTAATAAGTAGTGCAGTAGTAATGCCATTACGCAATTCTTTGTGGACGTTAATAACTTTAGCGAATCGATTGCGATGTGGAAATCTCACGGGTTTTACTTTACTTATTAAAAAGGCGATGGTTAGGATTGTGGTGCAACACCATAATGAGCTCATAGTTTACAAACATTGAAGTCAAATCTCCTCACTCCAGTAATTATTTTTTTTTATTATTCAATTAAGCGCCGAGACGAGCGGTACGTTTACCTTGATGGTAATTGATACGCATGCCCACAACAACGTGGCGTTAGTATGATATATTACACCACGTTGCGCTCGTCGCCCGAGACTTAAGATGTCGAGTTTCGTTACCCCAGTTATTACTCTAGCTACAGCACTGTTGAAACCAGAACACAGTAATGTTTGCACAGTACTGTTTGGCGGCAGAAATAGGAACAGCGGTGGTACCTAGCTAGACGGTCTCTGGCAACAGAGATCTACCACCAAGTATTCTTAGCTGTAGAGCATTTCAAAAATGGCGTTGTATTGTTATGATAAGGTAGACAATTGCCAACAGAGATCACCTATAATTTGTAGATCTAATTCAAAAAATAACGACACTTGCCTATGTGCTAGGGTTTTCTCAAATATATCGAACTCCACAATGACAAACACAAAGTAGAAAACTAGGTAAAATAGTACATTTGAAAATCTAATAAATAAATAGCTTAATGTTTCGCATAGAAATGTGTGAATAAACTTGTTTACTGTCTTTGCTTTGCTTTTTGTCTTGCCCAATTTCATACATTACACAATTAATTACTGGTCATAGATCTCTCTTACCAGTCTGGTAGGTACCACCGCAGCTCCTATTCCTCTCGTCAAACAGTAGTGTTCAGACATTACTGTTTTCCTGTTTAGCTAGTGAAATTATTGAAGTAACGAGACCTATATGTCTCATGGAAAAGATCACAATGTGGTGTTGTGTATATCATCCTAACCAGCGCCACGTAATGCGCAGGCGTATCAGTTACCATTAGGTGAACGCCTCTTTCGTTTCGTTGCTTTGTCGAAAGAAAAAATATATATAGTTATATCTGCTGAAACCGGCGTTGGTAAGTTCTTATCGGTATGAATTACAATCAGTTTTACTCACCATTGCAACGTAATGTGAATGTTTACTGCCAAACTGGAAAAACCAGAGAATTTTTTTTATTATTCGCTTCTAATTAAAACTCGAGATTTTAGTTAGTCGAACGACAGAAGTTAGCAAAATTTTTCGCTAACGCTCTTTGTACTACCAACCATCCAAAATATTTTTCATTTTCATGTTTAAGTAAAATAAATAGTTTATTGGTAAGAATGTACTAGACACTAAATGTAAATCCTAAAGTAAAGTGCACATATATAGGAAGTATCTAGAAATATATGTCTCATTACCTGACCCCCGATACTCTTAGACATAGACAATCAAAATTTGGTAGAGATATTGCATCTGCCGTTTAGAGGTCAACTAAGAATGTGTTTTACAAATTTCCTTTTCTAAAGGAAGTTGCGGGGGTATTACATCCAGCAAAGCGGGCGGGGAACAGCCGGTTTGTATACATTACGTGTAATCGTCCATTAAATTAAACTTCAGCGATTTTCAAACTTGAGTCAACATATAACACACTACTCTTTCAAAACGGAAAGCTAGCACATAGCAGATAAAAATTAGATATAGAATTGTTTCCGCAAACTGCCGGCATCATCTCGCACAGTCCCATATACTCGTGGAAGGTCTCTGTTGCTGGAGACCGTCTAGGTAGATACCATTGCAGCTGCTATTGCAGCCGTTACACAGTACTGTGCAAACATTACTGTGTTATTGAAATTATTGGAGTAACGAGACCTAACATTTTATGTCTCAAGTCGACGAGCATAATGTGGTGAAGTAAATAACATCTTAACTAGCGCCGCACTGTTATAAGCAGGCGTATTACTTATCATCACGTAAATGTCCTGCTAGTCTCGTTGCTTACTTTCATAAAAAAAAAAAATCACAAATGCTCCTAACTTATAACTAAAAAAATTATATGATATAAGGATACTTACACGGTGTGTAGAAATAGAATACAAGCCCGTGTCATGCTTCGGTGTCAGCCGCGGCGGCGAGGAGTTGTGAATGTGTTGCGTATGTATCGCGTATTTACCGTGTATGTATCGCGTATTTGTTGCGTATGTATCGCGTATTTGTTGCGTATGTGTAGCTCGCACCGCGCCGCGCCGCATGCGACTGGGAAATTCGCCGCGGCCTGTAAAACTGGCCGCTGTTATACTGCATCATTCAGATGTCGCGTCGGATCGATCGAGACGTTTTGATCCATTGATATATTAAAATATATTTATTTCTGCACTTTTAACTTATGTTTTAGTATATATAGATAACCGCCTCCTCTGCCCGGAAGGAACACGGAGGACCCTAGTTCAATTCCGGAGCCAGAAGATATAGAGTTTAAGAATGGATTTTTTCCAATCCGTCTGGTTACCTATCATACTGATACTTTAATTTTTTTTTACTCAACTAAGTGACGAGATGAGTGGGGTGTTCACTTGGTATTAAGTAATACGCCTACCCATAACAATGTGGCGCTAGTTAGGATGTTATGCACAGCAACATTTTATACTCGTCGCCTTGAGGCTTGATAAGATGTCGAGTTTCTTTACTTCCAGTAATTTAATTAGCTTCAGCACCCTTTAATTTGGAACACAGTAATATTTGCACACTACTGCTCAGTGAGACCGCTGCTATAACAGCATCACTGTGTTCCAATTGTCAATAGGACAAGCAGAGAATTACTGCACGCTTCAACATCCGTCGCTTCCTTGTCATTGAACACCGCGTTAAAATTAAGTTTTGATTTATTTTACACTAAACCCACATCCACCCTCTTTTTTATGAGCTATACTTAATATTTATTTATTTATTTATATTAACATATATTAACCCTCTTTACCGTATATGGAGTAACCAATTTGTACAAAACCAGACACCCTTCATCCCTTAGCGTTGAGAGTGAAGGCGAACATAGTGAAAACGAGAGGAAAAGGAAAGAATGTAAGTTTATACTGGGTGAAAGCGCACGCGGGGATGATGGGAAATGAGAGGGCGGACCAACTGGCCAAGGAAGCGGCCCTGAGGAGTATAAGAAGACCGATGTATCTTCAGCCTAAGCTGATTCATGATGAATGGAACAGTAGGTATGTGGAAGGTACGATGGCTTCAACAACGCGGATTTTTCCCCAAACGTGGTGCCAGCCTATCGAACACTGCGCCGGCTGAAGCTTGACTCGGTCTTGGTCCAAATGTTCACGGGGTACGGGGGATTCTCCGAGTACCTTCATAGGTTCAAACTCAAGGAGATTCCCTCGTGCCGTTGTGACCCAGCGGTGGACCAGACCGTGGTGCATATTGTGACCTCCTGCCCCTTCCTTGTACCGGACAGAAAGAGCAAACTGCGAGATGGAGATGGAAAAGAAAATAAATAGGGAAGTCATTGCCTCTCTGGTGAGCGAAGGCGAAAGTCTTAAAAAATTTCTGAAATTCTGAAGGAGAGTAATAGAAAAAAATAAAAGTGAACATAATTTGACAAATAAAAATAAAAATAAAAAATATGTAAAACTAATAAAGAAACTGTGACAAATAATAATGATAGCAAGTAATAAATTGTAAAAATAAAATAAGAGTTAAAACAAAAATTGGAAGAAGAAACTTAAGAATGAACATTGATGGTGTAAAGGAAGCCTGTATGTTTTTCAGGTTTTTCCAGAAATATGGAAAAGAAGACGGTCTTCACTTAAGAGAGGAATGATAGAAGGAACGGAATGCAGAAAGATAGAGAAGAGAAGTTTGAAAGAAGAGCAGTGTATGAAAGATGAGAATTTGAAAAATAGATATAAGAATATGTATGATGGTAATTGAAATATACCTAAAGGCCCTAACCCACATCACGTAAGGGGAAAATTAAAAAAAAAATTGTAAGCTCTATTTCAATCTCTGTTCAACACTACGGTAAAGTGAAAAAAAATAATAGTAGATGTTATTAATCAGTTTTTTTTTGTACATTTGTTTCTATTGTAATAAAGTTTAATAACAAACGTAGGTAGCTAGTATTAAAACGAACGGAGCGCCGTACGCAGGCGCCGGTCACAAGTTCATACTCCCGTGCAGCCACGAAGCCATTGTTCCGCGCGCGAATGGAAACTTGAATTGTCAACAATCGCGTGGCCGCGACGCATTCAACGCGTTGCATTACTTAATTGTTACGCCGTACCAAAACATCAGCTTCGGATGTTATAATAACGTTTTCTCGGCCGAATGTTTGGGTACGCTCTTATCTCGCGTGGACCGTTGCTTATCGACGGAGATACTTAGGTATGAGCAGCTCCAGTAATGAAGCCGGCATCGGTAACAGTAATTATTAACTAGCAATATTGCTGTGGTCGTCGAGCACCGCTAGATATAGACCTTTCAGATTCTCAACGATCCCGTCGCCATTCATCATTCATCATCTTTGGGCTCCCTATAAACGAAACCGTCTCCTCTTGAGAATCTTTGAGCAACTTTGAAATGAGGGCTTGTTAATGACCGATATATTGTTCATCAACAGGTTTGCTCGGAAAGCAGTGCCAGTGAGTCATCGCTTGAATCCTCCAGCGGTTATGGTAGTCAGGGGGCTTTCGCAGCCGAAGATCACGCTCACCTTCATCAGATACAGCATCCTGACGGTATGAAGCTTTTCTATACGCACACCTCTGGATATACACGAACATATTGTGTAGTAGCGTATCACTATTTGTGTACGTAGTGTCTTGTGTATTTGTATGTGGTAAACGTTTGCGCACTTTAAGTTTGTGATGCTTGGTTTTTTTTTTCAATAATACACTTTTATAATACATCATATTATCCCTTTTTTTTGTTTTAGAAAGAACAATGAATTTAAGTTTCCACATTTCTAACAACCTGTGTACATTATTAGGTTAGCGTTAGAGTACAATTCCATCTGGTGTTAAGTGGTGATGAAGTATGTTATGGTAAAACGCACTAACCTAATAAAAGTCTATTCACTTTTCTCTTAAGGACACCGGCTTTGTATTTAGACGAGTACATAGATGACAAGTTATGCCACTCCCTCAGCTGTTCTTATCGTGATTGTGGATCTAAATTTGTTTGTTTATAATTGTATCTCGATGTCGGTTAGCTCGCTACGTAGAACGCTTTTTATTTGTTGTCACACGCAGCTGATTTGATATCCACATGTATCTTTTTTTGCAACTCCTTCAACCCTCTGTGTATGAATTTGTGTTCGTGCAACCCGCCCTGTAGCTATTTAATGTGCCTTGCATGCATTTGTTTTGCGTCGCGCGCGCAGTCGACTCGGAGATCGTGACGCTGAGGCGCGACAGCGACGCCTCCGTGGCGGCCGCGCGCGAGAACTTCTCCATATCCCTCGGTAGCCTAGAGGAAGCCGTAAGGTCCCTCGACGAGGTCAACGACACGCCAACCTTCGCGACTGTCAGCAAGAAACCCGCCGTGCCTAAGAGGCGTCCGGTGTCCATGGCAGGTTTGTGTTTTATCCCCACAAGTTTTTCGAGCAAGCGACCCGGCAGTTATGTCAAGATGAAAAGGACTAGGATATTCAAATATATAAAGAAGATAATCAGAGGTTCCATGGTTCATCAAGAAATTTCTGAATCTATTAGACGAAAAGACTCAAAATTTGGTAGAGATATAGCTTCTGTCATTTCGCGGTCAGCTAAGAGTACAGTTAACACAATTCCTTACTTAAAGAGAGTTCCTTTCCTAAAATAAGCGGGAAACAACTAATGACTAGCAAAATTATATAATTAAATAAATAAAGTATTTTTTGAAAAGGAAGTTTAAAAGATCGTATTACATATGGAAATTTTTTTTATCATTATTTTGTTTTTCTTAAATACGATCTGAAAAAATCGCTACTGAATTTTTGGTTATACTAGGAGGGATCAAAAAGTAGTGAGAATGAGATAGAATATAATGACTATTGATAACTTAATAATTATATTTCTACATAGTCTCCGAGTCTTTACACACCGAGTCCAGCGCTTTTCCAAGGCTTGAATCCCTTTAAAAAAAAAGTTTTGTCTTGGTCCTGCAAGATGCTCTCCACTGCATCCATCACCTCGTTATGGTTTTCGTACCTGTTTCCTCTTAAGTATTCTTCCAATTTGGGTAACAGATAAAAATCCCTAGGCGCCAGATCTGGTGAATAAGAGTTGTGGTCAACCAATTCGAAGCCACCTTGTTGAATGGCAGCCATCGCAACTGCCGACCTGTGCGCGGGTGCGTTGTCGTGATGAAACAGCACGCCCCTTTGAAGTTTTCCTTTCCTTTTCTCTTTGATGGCATTCCTCAACTTGGGAATTAAAGCTGAATAATATTGGCCTGTAATAGTGGCTCCACGCTCCAGATAATCAACCAACAATATCTATTCTGACTCCCAACATATTGAGGCCATAACCATGCCAGCTGATGCCACGGCACGAAACTTCGTCGGGGTCGGTGATGATGTCCGTTTCCATTGCGAAGATTGCTGTTTTGTGTCGGGATCAAAATATTGGACCAATGTTTAGTCCATTGTTACGAAATGAAACTAAAAGTTTTCAGAATCTTTTTGAAGTTTGTCCAACAATATCTTCGAAATGTCAAATCGATTTAGTTTCTGAGTGTCGGTTAACATTCTCGGCAGCCATCTTGCGGAGACTTTTCTCATATTCAAAGATTGTTTCAATATGGATTGAATACTTCCATGAAATGCCCGTTTCTTGAATTAAGTATCGGATGGTAACTCTTCGATCGGTCAATACAATTTTCTCGACTTTTGCAACATTTTCTTTGGTGACTGAAGTCAATGGACGTGGTGACGGCCGTAACGGTGTTCGTCTTCCGTGCTCATTCTCTCTTCTAGAAATTGAGAGGTCCACCTTGCGACAGTAGAATACGGCGGAGCAGACTCTCCTAATGTTGCCTCCAAATTGTAATGAATTTTTGCGTCGTTAATTTTTTTAAACAGACGTATTCAATAACGGCTCGCACTTCGTTTTTCTCCATTTCCGAGAACACGTTCCGACACGAAGCAAACAAATGACTAAATATAGGAAAAAAAAAGAGAATCGAAGATATTTTTCGTCATTAATATTAAAAATATGTATCTGAGCTATGCCACTATTTATTTATTTTCTTACCAAGGAGTATATACGTCGTTCTCACTACTTTTTGATCCCTCCTCGTAATTGAATAATTAACTGATTGTACAAAACGAAAGATTAGTTTTTTCTTAATGTTAACCTTTCACATTCCAGCCACGGTGTGGTCGCGTCGAGGGTCATCGAGCTCGCTGGGCAAGCCCCCGCCGCCTGTGAGACGTTCGTCTTCAATTTCGCGCCCACAAAGGTCTCCGTATGTACAGGTGAGATAATGTTAAAATTAATCAATACATCCTAGAATGTTCTTAAATTTAAACTTAAAATTATAAATTTAAATTATACTTAATCTTAAATTTAAAATAAAAACTACGTCTAAATTCTTTTAATCGGTCAGTGGTTACCGTGACATAGACACGTGTACAAATATATAGAATAATACAAAAAAAATATACAATAATAAAAAAATATATACAAATATCATTATCATCAGCCAATAGACGTGCACTATTGGACATAGGACTTCCTCAAAAGATCCCCACATCGATCGGTCTAATGCTGCCCGCATCCAGGGGCTTGCCGCGACATTCAGTCGTTTGTAGGTTCGTATAGGGGCTGTGGGCCAAATCCCACCACGCTGGATTAATGCGGGTTGATGGGACCATCGTTTGTTGATTACCAGGGTGCACCAACAGCAGGAGAGGTCGGCTTAGGTTCCGCGAGACGTTGTGCGGAATCCGTTATATCTCATATACAAATTTAGAATTTGTCAATCGGTAGCAATTAGACTCTTGTGATATAAATCAAATCCTTATGTTCTTTTAGGATTTGAAATGGTAGCTTTCGTAGAAGCATAACTGACCAATTTCGGAGTTACATGTTGAGGAGTTTGGTTGATAATAGGGTTTCCTTTAAACCGTTGTCTAACTACTCATTTCGTAAATGTGCCGTCATGGTCATCATATTAGAGTCAGAGTACTATAGGAGTGTTTGCACTACACCATCGATGCCTTCATTGTGACTTAAATTATGAAATTGGAGTCATGTTTTGTGACGTTGCAATTATAAAATATTTATTTAAAGGGTTCGCGAGCAATGTGTTGTTATATTTTAATTAGTAAGTTCTTGTTGTAAAAGAAATCAACAATTCCATTTCCCCTTTCAGAGCAATATCGCGAGCCCGCAAATGAGTACCACCGACCCGGACAATCTGCCGCCACCTCCCGCCTTCTTGCTGCATCCGGACAACGACACTAATCCAGGTGAGCTATACAAAGATTGTCTGCTGATCGACTAACGGTTGGAGAATCGTGCCGGAGATACGTAAAGCTTGTGTTTAACATCACATTAAAATCTTCCTGTATCGCGAAATAAAACGTTTTATTTATTATTATAGCACAGCTATAGAATCAAAAAATATTAATAAACAATTTTTGTTACCTCTTCGGAACGTTCACTCGCCAGGTTAAGCTCATTTTTCCAGCACACTGCCTGTGTAATGGGAAATGTCCTATGTCGACATGCTGTTCTTAGAACATGTTGGTTTTCTCATAATGTTTTTCTCCAGTAAGAATGGAACCCGTGCCTCCTCGAGATATGTAACGCGTACGACCGCCTTACAAAGTAAATTACCACGATATCGAAAAATAACAGTAATCATCATCATCATCATTATTATCATCAAATATATCCCACTCGAAATCTCTAAGCACTTTTCTGCCCATTAATAGAGCATGCTGCAGTGTTTGATAAATAAAAAATCTCCTGCCATGTTTTTCAGTCCAATATACAGATTATAATCATCATCATCATCAGCCCATAGACGTCCACTGCTGGACATGGGCCAATAAGTAATGAAGTTGTTCAATTCAATAAATTTGCAGTGCATCCCGGGATAAACGTCGCTGAGACAGTAAAGCAGCTGACCGAACTAAAACACATGCCGGCATCGCCCGGGCTGCTGCGACGCACGGTGCAGAATCAGAATCTGAACCAGAATCAGAACCACTCGGTGAACGCGAACCAAACGCAGAACCAAAACCAAATCCAAACGCCGTCCTTGACCACCTTCCAGCAAGCTAAGAGCAATTTCAGCGCGACCATCAGCGGCAACTTAAACCCTATATACGGACAGACGGGTCACCGCATAATGGCGTACGTGGAGAACTCTATATATGTGAGGAAGAGCAGTCTGAATGTTTCCAGCTCTGATCTCTACAGGGACGGTAACGCTAGTAAGTACACAATATTCAAGAAATTCTATCATATCAACGTGGAACATTGGATAAGGTTTTGTTTTGTAGGATGGAGCTCTGATCTGTGTGCCATTCCATTATCCATAATTCTGAGACCATTTGTTATGGAGATGGCTGGGTGGTTCCGCCTGGCAAGCTACCATGTCTGTATTTTAAATCAGGCACCATAACAGATTCGCTGTGGTCTGACTATCACCATAAGAGTCAGAGTATTCTGGACCAGCACGCTAAACCGTCCACTGTCTTATTAACTCTTCACAACGTGTCAATGTTGTGTGTTAGCCAATTAAAAAATGAAATATTGCCATAGATATTTTTTTTAATATATATAATTTTAGTTTATTTATTATCTGGTGGTAAAAGCTAAGAAAATAAATAACAGCAGTAGCACAGTGTCTCCGAAAAAATAGTGGAGTATGTTGAATTATAAATTTTAGGTAACGTGTACGGTGAAAGTAAGGGTTCTCCCCACGGCTCCACTCCGTCCACTCCGAGCTACGGTGAATCAAACTCTTTCACCAGCTTCGGGCCGCGAGTGAACAACGATTCCCACTACGGGCAGACTGGTGAGTATGTTTTCTGTGTTGTATTAATCTCATAGAATATCTACTTGTGGAAGGTCTCTGTTATCTGTTGACTGTCTTGGTAGTTACCAGCACAGCTCATAATTCTGCCGCTACTGTATTTAAGTATAAAGTGTATCATCTAAGTAGAGCCACAATGTAATGATGAGAGTAGACGGGATGTTTGTCACCAACTATTTTGTGAACCATTTGCTTATCTCATCGCTTCGTCAAATAAAAAAAATCTCGTACACTATTACCACTTGTTTTTAATAAATCATTTGGAACTTTTAGTTCATGTAAAGAAATAAATACATAGTCCTCCTATTGTTCACACTACTGGGACTCGAGGCTTATTGCATTAGGCTTTTGGTGATATGTGAGTACTGTATGGCCTCTTACTACTTTTATTAATAGTTCTTTACATTTTCCTATTTATAATAATATTAATTTACTAAACACACATCATATTCGCAACAGGCTTCAAGTTGCAACAGGAGAAGAAGTACGTGCAGAGTAACAGCATTTACGCGCAGCCTGCGCAAGTGGGGGCCGCCGCGCTCAGCCCGCTAGCGCTGCGGCGTACCATGGCGGCGCGCTCCCACAGCGCGGACCGTCACTCCGAACGTGAGTAACCGCCTTTTTATGAACGGCTTGGTAGAATGCCCAACACATTGTGCTCGAAAGGCGTGTATGGGGTCCCGCACAATCTCACGGGAGCCAAGCCAACCTCACCTGTTTGTGGTGCACCCTGCTAGTCAATAATCGAGGGTTTGGCTGACTCTCCACCATGGTGGGAAATAACCCAATTTAATCCTCCACCCACCCATTGGCCCCTACAAACGACGGCAACGCAGAACCGATTGATATAGAGATCTTTGGGAGAGGTTTATGTCCAGCAGTGGACGTCTATCGGCTGATGATGATTGTTCTCGAAGCTTTAATATGATGTTAAGATGTTTGTCTCCCAATATCATGAATTTTGTTACCTAAAACGCCAATCACTCACTCACTTTTACACCTCTCGTTAGATATTACTGCAGTGCACCTGTCTACTACCTAACAGTAATGCCAAAAAATAATGTACACTATTACATTAGCTCAGTAGGGTAACGAGACTTTAATGTTTTATCGCTTTGAAGACGACAAAAACAATATGGCGCAGTGTGACTAAGTACCGCTTTATTGTTATGGCCGAGCTTATCACTTATTTATAAGTGAGCGAATTAATTTTTTTTTACTCCAGACGGCGGGCTGATAGCAAGCCTGAGTGCTAAACTCGCGCCGCAGCTCTCCCCGCGAACCTCGCGTCGCGCCATCTCCACCATCACCGCAGCGGACTCGCCACCAAAAGGAAAAGGTAATTATAAAAAGTTCAATATATCCGTTGGACGGAGTTCATTTCAGTTTAATTTTGGTATTATGTAGTAAACGATGGTCAAATTATAGTTTTAACTTTAGCCGTGGCGCAAAGGACTTGACTTACTTACCTAAAACGGAGAACCCCTTTTTCAATTCCGAGGCCACACATTTTTGAACTGGTACTAGGATTATTTCGACTCTCTCTAGCCAGCTGTTATCATCATATTATAAATTTACTTATTTATAAGATCGCATGTCAGTTTACAATATCCAGTAAATTAGATGACAAATGTCAGAGGCTTCAATGTCGTTTAACATCATGTGAAATTGTAGTCAAGTATTAGCCTATTGTAGTTGAAAAAACTCATTGTATGAGATATAGTCAGGTAATAATGAGATTAATAATTCCAGGAAACCTCCCGTCGGCAGTGCAGCCGGCGTTCCTCGACAAGTTGTCTGCGACGATACAGCAGCAGAGGCGGCAGCTGGACTCCTCACGCGCCAGCACTGTGAGGGACCTGATCAATGCGCATGCGCAGGTACACAAACGATAAGCTCACGTCTGATGACTCACCAAGTGTCGGTCAAATATTTAGATCCTTTTTTATTATCAATGTGGGACACTTGATCTCAACATCATATGGTGAGACAGGGTGTAGATTTGTGCAGAATTCTCGCACAGTTTATTCTGGCGCTCAGATGTTCAGCTGGAATGTACCAATGCTATAACGGTGGAAAATTGACGATATGAGGGTGGTTATCAGATAAGTGTTGTCGAGAAAATTCTACCATCAACCACAAATTATCTCTGATTTCATTGATGCTATTAAATAATGTAGTTTATTTATATCTTTACTTATAAATTTAACTGTAATAACTTTATAAAGCTTTGAATATGTCTTTTAACATTTTTCAGCCGGACCCGCGCATGTGTCACACGTCTCTCATGGAGCAAATCAAGCGCGGTGCAACGCTGCGCCGCAACAAACATTGCAACGATCGCTCTGCACCAAAAAT
This sequence comes from Ornithoptera alexandrae, assembly GCA_029030555.1. Classification (NCBI taxonomy): domain Eukaryota; kingdom Metazoa; phylum Arthropoda; class Insecta; order Lepidoptera; family Papilionidae; genus Ornithoptera; species Ornithoptera alexandrae. Next base: position 6,555,710 of record JARDVY010000296.1, on the reverse strand, counting down.
ACGCTAAAATCCCACGAAATCCAACAAAACCTTTACAACCCCTAACAAAAGTTCGCGAAACTTAATAAAAGTACTCCGGAACATGAGAAACAACTGAGTCATGTTATATAGTATAGATTCGATTCGAACTAAAAGAATCTCGAACTTATCCCGTAGTAGTTTATCAACTGTTGCTATCCCTTTCATATCCCTTAGTATAGAAAGAGATAGCGATACTAGTTCGAACATTTATAAATGTTAGAATAGGACTTAAACAATACCACCATGTACTTCCTCCAAATATTATACATTAATATTTATAACATATCTCGTTTTTATAATATTTTTTTTGTGTAACATCAATGTACTGAATTTTTTGAAAAAAAAAAATTATGTATTTTATATCTATGATATAAGTCTTGACATATCTATTTTTGTATTTAAAGGAACAAAATGACAAAAAAAAACCTTTAACAAGCTTCTATTTACGGAAAATGTAATTTCACAACTATAATATATTCAATAATTAATTATATATACAATAGAATCGGAGTGCATATTCTTGTGGGGACGTCTATGTCCAGCAGTGGGTGTCTATTGGCTGATGATCTTTATGATACTACCAAGACTTTTACATAGACATAAGGTTTTAAGATGTATTAATCAGTTGCTGTAAAAACAAATGTTTGTAAGGCGGCTAAAGGCGCTAAAAGTCTCGAAGAAGCGCGGGTTAAATCCCTGCTGTGTTCCAGCTTTCGGTGAAGGAAGACATCGAGAGGGAAACGAGACTTTCCTAAAATAGTTTTCGTGGTCATGTAAAATTTAGACATTTGGTCAGCATGATGAATAAAAGGCTCTGACTCTCTTGTGAGATAAGGTCCCTAGTTCCAGCAGTGGGAACATTAATCGGGCTGTTTATTATTATTATTTACAATCAGCTGCAGGACAGGTGACAGAAACAGCTTCTGACGCATATTCTATAGTTTTAAGTTATCTGTTAAAAAAATTAAAAAATATATCCAAAGCGTTTCAACAGCAGGTCCCGAGGAGGACTCACTGGTAAATTGTTTGCTCGAGCAGAAAGACGGAGTTTTGATCTGTGTCTATATATTATATGCATAGTTATATAATTTTTTTTTCTTTAGTACAATGATAGGTGTTACTTTTAATAAAATATCTTTTGCAAAGAAAACTATATTGATGTCACTTTAACAGCCGACTTGGCGCCATTTTGTCGATGAATAAAACAAGATGGCGGACATTGACGTTTGCCAACGAATGTGTAGATATGAATTTTAGGTAGTTAATTGATTAAGTGGGACACGAACGGTTATTTGTTATCCCGCATACATAGATGATATAAAACCATAGAGACCGTTCCTGAGTTATATTTTTGTAAAGGCGCTGATTATTTGAATGCTTTTTGCGACCTAGGATTCAAGGTTTACTGAATATTTTTTCAATGAGATGGGCCTGATGTTCTTCTAGTAGGATATATTATATGCCCATCCCGCCGATAACGATATGGCGGTAGTTAGAATGATGCACCCCGCATTCATTATCCCAGTAATTTAACTAGCTATAACGATGTTTAAGGTAAAACTAACTAATGTTTGTATACTACGATCCAGCGAAGGAAATTAGAGCTGCGGCGGTATCTACTCAGAAGGCTTGCGGCGACAGAGAACTAGCATCAGTCAAATCCTTAGGCGAGGGTATAAAAAATATAGTATTTTAAGGTAGTGTTTCACATATCTAAAGATTTATATCTCGGTGTATGTTAAACCTAAGTGGTATACTTTTATCCCTTTCGGGATCAGAATAACCTGCCTGTAACTTTACGTCTTGTACTTTTGTCGATATCTCGTATGCATGTGGTGAGAAACGTGAAAACATTACAACTCTATGTTCTCGACAATCTTTGTTATAAAATGTGTTAAGGTTTGCATGTAACTGATAGGTTGGTGAAATAAACGAATATAATCTACATTCTGTTTCATATTCTTATTACTTTTAGTGGATAAGAATACTAAATGTCTAGTTAAACAAACCACGACTAAGGTAAGCGTTGTATCTCGAAGAAGGTTGTATTCGAGGTTTATTTAGGGTTTCGAGCCCTAAGCGCTCAGTAAACTAGTCCAAGAGGAGCAGAAAATACAGGGCGGTGTAAATGAAGACCTTGTCCCGTCCACATAAATCTAACAACCCCCAGAAGCCAATTGAAGATTTACTGCTGTATAACAGAGAGGAATGATAAGATTATACAAGAAGAACCCACTACCAAGAGTTTTAAACCATTGCCTACCGAATTATTAATAATGTAACTAAATTAATAGCAAAACAAAAACTACATCAGAGGTCATCGAGGGACATTAATTTTTTTTGTAAATAAAACAACAGCTACGACGTTATCTAACATTTATTTAATTTTAATTCTAGATTAAAATTGTATAGAAATCAAATAACAATCGTTAGATGAATCAGTCTTCTTGCAGATATTTTTAGCAATTCCGCTACGATCTTACAGAAACGTTACTTATCGATAAGCACAAGGTTTATATCTCGTATAATGTACAAAATATTGAGATTATATATTAAAAAATAATTACACAATCTTAAGAATTCAATGAAAATATATACAAGTTCCGGTGAAGGAAAATATCATGTGGAAGTCAGCATGTACCTAATGATACTGGTGGTTATTTTTATAATTTTCTGGTAGTAAGTTTATTGCCGGGGACCGTTTGGGTAGCTACCACCGCAGCGCCTATTTCTGTGGTCAAACAGTACTGTGGTCAGGATTGTAGGGCGCTGTAGCTAGCGAAATTACCAGGGTAACTAGACTGAACGTCTCAAGGCGACGAACGCAATGAGCTATGTATAACATCTTAACTTGCGCCAAGATGATATGAGCAGGCGTATCCCTTACCATCAGGTAAACGTCCCGCTCGTCTCGTCGCTTCATTGAACAAAAAAAGCTTTCTTGAATATGTGACATCCACCAACACACACTAGGTCTGCATCGTAGATCAGTTCGGGTTCTGCTGCAGTGGTGTCTACTTAAACAGCCTTCGGCAATAACAGTGTTTTTGTAGTCTAAAAAGAAGTATCAACTAAACCGTCTGTACACACTACAATTTGCTTTTTTGAAGAAAAAAATACTATTACTGTTTCATATATATGTAGATAGACACAACATTTCGTCCGCGAAAGAAATAAATATTTAACAAATACGAGCTATTTACAATAGCATAAGAATAACGATTTCCAAGGCTTAATTTATCTAAAATATATAATTACAAATTCCTTAATGAAATCTAATAAAACTTCGTGATGTCTACGTTTTAATTGGTTGCTTATGATACGACGCAAACTATGCATTAAAAGGGGGGTCTAAATGGAAACTATACATTATACAAAATATATACAAATTTAACAAGTTAAACTTTCACAATTAACATTAACGAGAGATGTCTCTGCCAAAACTCTTCTTTTTCACATGAACCTTCTTAATTCCTTTAATCTTCCTTATCTTCGTTCTCTTAAGAGGACTCTTACAGTGTCTGTCAGAGCGACAGTGTAAATGACTAGAGCATATTTGACAATCTGTCATAGACAACAATTTTTAACCATTGGCCTTCCGCTGAAGGAAACTGACATGTTCTAAAAACAGCTTTCCGAGACGTGTGACATTCAGACACTTTTCCAGCGTGGTAGATGTATCTCCTTGAATCTGAAAGGCCTCGACTCCCAGTAGTGGGAACAATAAAATGGCTGATCATGTTCATAAAAGAGACGAAGACATTGATTTCGACACAAACGCTTTACCGAATGCCGTCTCTACCGGAAATAGAAGCTAGTATTGATACAACTTTTAGCAACTGTATGCTATTGAGTAAATGCATTTTTATTACGATATATTAAACTATTTAATTAATATTAAAGGCAGTGTGGATTTATCAAAGTCCTTTGTTTTTAAAATTAGTGACTTATGAATTCCTGTAACTATATATAAGCTATACGCATTGCGCACAGATTTGTTTTGTGGGGAAAAAAAAGTTATTTGCGTCCATTCGGTAAGTGCTTAGCGAAACGTTTAATTTATTTAGAAAGTATATATAACGATTTCGTTAAGGCACGGCCAAATTGAGCCACTTTAGTTTTTGATTTTTTTGACTTTGTTTCGTCTCGACAATTTTTTAACAACAGAAAGTAACCTAGCCACATGCCATTTCAGCAAATCTAAAAAACATCAGGGCTTTTAGCACAGAAGTAACTATAAATATATTTATTTTTAATGTTGATAACATATAGGATAGAGGAAATAAAATAAATATATACGACCATAGGCTGAGCTTTGAATATGATTTATGAAATATACTATTACACATCACATTTGATCTAAATCAAACAATTCGTTCGATTGGTGACCCAAACGTTACTTTGTCTGTATTACAATAATCTTTGGCACAGTATTTGGTTATAGAAAAACTTATAAGCCAAAATATATTTCCGTTTCCATTGTACTGATGAAAACATTCGTGGGAGTTCTATTTCGTCATGACTAGTTACCTGTGATGAGGAGTTCGACAAATTTCTGTAAAAAGAAAATAAATATAAAATTAAGTACTTAGACACATTGTTCGTGGGGTCGTGAGTAATCAGTTTTTTCAATTAGGAATAATAGTGTCAATTACGTTTTTTAAAATCTCTTCTACAACATCACTGTCTTTCAAATAGACTATCCTTTTTATGATATGAAAACTTCTATACTGTTAGATAATAGTAACTAATAATAATGTCAGTAGTTTTAACTCTCGTTGGTAGAGGTTTTCTAGTTCCAGCAGTGGGAAAATAATGTGCGCCTTCTATAAAATAGTATAAAAATAATTGCTAACCACTTCCTAACATGGCGTGGGCTCCATACAGGTAAATAAACACTACATACCCTGGCTTCCTAAACCTGTCTAAATAATAATCTCCGAAGTCATTCAAAAGGCTTACAGCTATGCTTTGACTGTTGCTAAATTAATAAGGTTTACCTTTAATTAGATAAGCGATAATAATAGGTAAATACATGGTATTCTGGTGTGGTTTGGATACTCTATACGAAGTCTCTGTGCACGTCTGCGCTAATATATGATTAAAACTGTACCATTTTCTTTAAATAAATGTTTTCACTTATACGACAATGTAGTGCTTTTGCCACAGTATAGTTATTAAAAAGTACTTACTTCGTGGTACACTCTTTAAGGTCGATTTGGATATGCTGTCGCTGTCCTCAGACTCGGAGCAGATTTGAAAACTCGTTTCTGTGAATGAATATATCCTATAATCAATCGACTGGAACAATATCGACTCAATAAGTTAAACTGTACATCATCTTTGGTAGAGAACAGAATATTATTTAGGATCGTTTGATGTGGAGATCTTACGAGGAGGCCTAAGCCCAGCAGTGGACGTTTATCGGCTGATAATGATGACGAATGCTGTCGTTAAAATCCATAGCTTATCATATTACAGATAAATCAGGTGATGATTATATTTATACCAAAAATAATTTAATAAATAACTTAAGTAGTGATATGAGGACCCACCAGTGTCGTAACGCAGCTTGTTCTGCCTGCACGGCAGGTCCTGGTTGTCCACGTGACCAAATGTACGGAACCCAACCGCGAACTGAGCGTACGGACTTATCTCGTACAATTCTGAAGAGACAAGAGGAAGAATTGTTATAAACATTATTCAGAAAACTCTTCATTGCTGGTAAGTCTCTGTTGCCGGAGACCGTCTAGGAGGGACCACCACAGCGCCTGTCAGTAGTATGCAAACATTACTGTGTTCGGATTTGAACGGCGTTAGAGCAACTGTAATTAAGGTACTTAATATTATCGGCGGGCGTATCACTTACCATCAGGTCAACATATCGCTCGTCTCATCACTTGATTGAAATTATAAAAAAAAATTACTAAAGAGTCTGTCTGAAAAAAGAGTCCGTGTAAACGTCTTCCTAAATTTAAAAAAATGCAAGAGAATGATAAAAAGAGATAAAGTTCATCTCACATTTATAAGCAATATCTTCAGTTATCAAGAACTAACCAAAAAGAGGGTAAGTCTGCCGAAACCCGGGATTGAACCAGGGACCTTTAGATCTTCAGTCTAACGCTCACCCAACTGAGCTATTTCGGCTATTTGTTAAGCGTTCAAAATAGAGATAGAGATTATTAAGAGACAAAGTACAAATAACTTTGTTTCAATATTTTTTCTTCATATCCTAACGTATTCTTATATATGTGCATAAGTTTCTGTTGTTAAATAAATAATGAAAACTAATTAATATTAAATAAAATGATAATATTATTTTACATATTAAATAGTCCACTTAACATTCCCACCGTTGGGACTTTGGGCCCGTTTTAACAAGTATAGTAACCAATTCAAGTTAATATGTATCACATGTTCATGATAAGTTCGATTGTGAGACCTGGCGATTATTTTCGAAAGTGAATGCTCGGGTTCATCGGGGGTTCGAACCCGCATCTTCTGTGTAAATGTTGCGTAAGACCGTATCTACTGAGCCATAACCCCTTCATGATTACTGTAGATAAATAACATAAAATGGAGAACGTAAAGGTACCACCGCGGCTCCTATTTCCGCCTATAAACAGTACTGTTCAAACATTACTATGTTTCGGTTTAAATGGCGCTGTAGCTGGTGAAATTACTGGGGTAACGGGGTAACTTTATAGTTTATCTCTCACGGTGCTAAGCTCGATGTTGTGTATATCATCCTAATTAGCGCCATTTGTTATGGGCAGGCGTGTCAGTACAATATCCAGCAGTGAATTACTGCGGGCTAATGATGATGCTTCACACCGTGTTTGCTGGTGTTCCTCATGTGAACTGGCGCGCTGTAGATCCTGTTCTGCGCGTTGGCCGAGTTCTCCTTGATGCCGGCGAGGTTGCTGTGCGACGTGTTCGCCGTCACGTCGCCGCTGCCCGACTTGTTGTCCGCCGTGATGGAGTCGCGGTACTCCGTCAGGTTGCCCGACCTGCAACACAATATTAGATTGTACCATATTAGGACTTCACCGTCATCATCATGAGCCGATGTACGTCCACCGCTGGACATAGGACTCCTTTGTATCCAATCTCATTAACAATTGTTTAACTATCAAGCTACTAAGCCTGACAATGAATGACTTGAAGCATTTCCTTCGTACGGCGACGAATATGTGTACCCTGGCATCAAGGTACATTTAGGAAGTACTGCAATATCTTTTTATCTCCAAGAGTTGTCTAAATTTTAAACTCGACACAGATGCCATTCATTGACTTCGGATAATCCATCCATAGCTGACAGGTGTAGAAACTTTGACAGTTATTTCAGAATAGTCTAACTTTATCATTTTTTGTAGCTTTAATAAACGTTTTGGCTATCATATAGGTAATGAGAGAAAGCGTCTCGATGTCAGCGTCATCCTTGGAATAGGGCATAGAGAAACAGGTAGTTTTCTCTACAACATTAACACAGCCCTTTGAAGAGAACCTCAGAGGCATTATGCAGGTATGTAGTTTCGTAGTAAGCAGTGGTCTATTCACTCTTCTCTTAAAGGTTCTCTCATCATGTTTAAATAAAAACACTGACCGTGACTATTCTAAGCCCTCACTGTTCATATTATTAAAGACTTGTTCCTTTTCTTCACTCCGTAGTAACGATTGAAGTCGTAAGAATCGTGATCATTATAAACACCTCGTCCATATCTGTAAGGAATATACGATATATCTGGTCTTGCTCAAACGACCAGCCGGATTCTGGGGACCTTCAACCCATGAGGCAGAACTACTACCAAATTGCTATGATACTAGTTATGTCGATTAATAGTAATCATGTTCATCATCATATCAGAACCTGTTACTATGTATTACTTGTTGTTTATTTGATAATAATAAAGCACGAACCTCTGCTTCTTCACCAATATATAAACGCAGCTGACGAGGCACACGGCGAGCAGTATAGAGCTGCAGATTATCACCAACATGTTGATGTCGAAGAATTCCGTCGGCGGTCCCACTTCACCTGGACATTAAACAATCATAGGAACATTGAGTAAAAGTAAAGTTTCAAAGGAGGAGTATTTTTTTTTGTTTATTTGAAAGTGTAGGTAACGTTTTTTAATAATCTGTATAATATGTAAGATCGCACCGCAGCCTCCTCCTCAGTGGCTGCGCTCACTAATCTTGCTTACAGCGCCATGAATGTCTGACGCGGAGATTGGACGAAAATCATGGTAGATCCCATGGAAGCTGTATTTGACGTCCTATATAAATGTACAATATGTATGAAATTTCCATTTATCTGGATCTCACGACTCATCACGATATCTCTGGAACCATAAATCTTAAAGACTTTTTGCCGAGTATAGTTAGGTTAAGAATGTTACACTTAAAAGGAGTTGTGGGGGTATTAATATCGGGAAGGAGCACAGGGCGGCGGTTGCCGTCGGAGAAGAATATTTCTGACAAATTTCAAGTCTAAATTTCAAATCTTATTCTATATACCGGTCAGCAAAGAGAGTCAGGACCAGCTTGTTTGGAATATATTAGAACCAGCGAGAAGTGCAAATAAACCTAAAAACTTATAACAACAACTTAGAGAGGTGTTGCCCAAACTTATTTATGCCATGCATCACCTGAGCCTCTCTAAAGTCCTTGTGCCCCCTATATAACATAAATAAATTTTTATATTAAAAAATTTCATTGTTCAAGAATTTGCTGCAAATATTTAATGTGGTTTTTTTTTACATATGGCACCGAAATCTAGCATTGCATTTAAATGTCCTGGAACGAAAGGGTTAAACTCGTGTCGAGTCCATTTTCGAATTGCTCCTCTTAATAATTAAATTACCCCCCCTGTGGGGCGTGGGCCCCACGTTGAGAAACACTGATCTAGAGCTACATAAGTCTAAATTGAAAGTGAATTTTATAAAATTTATCTACTTAAAGTATAAACAAAAAATAATATATGAAATATATGTTTATGTAATATTATTGTGGAAACTATGAGGATATTAATCTTCCCCACATAGTTTTCGAGGAAGACGAAAACTGTATCCCGAATGGGGATGCTCTATCCTCCCAAAGAGCTGAATACCTATAAGTTGGTTGAATCTCCATAAAACTCTCCTACTTGAAAGGCAGAGTATCTTTCGGAAGATATAACTCCCGATACCAATGCAACTGATGGAAAAATCAAACCTAGTCCTATATATTGTCTATTGCCAACATTTAAATAAGTTGCTTTATATTAATGATAGTATTTTACACAAACCTTTTTAATCATCATCATCATCATCATCAGCCGAAAGACGGCCACTGCTGGACATAGGCCTTATCCAAAGATCTCCACATCGATTGATCCTGTTGCCCGTAAAACCACCAGGCACTAGGAGTTGTCTGTAGAGGGGCATATTGAGGGGTTTGGGTTTTTTCTTATTTACCTTGGGCCAAATGCGGGTTGATGCACCACGAGCAGGTGAGATTCTCGTTTAGGTCCTCCGAGAGTATGCGGGACCCCTTTCCGTAGAAGCTTATTATTATCAAGGATAAATATAAAATATGGATCAACTTACCGCCGTCTTCATTTTTAGTTGCGAAGATGTATGTGGTGGTAACGCTTCCGGCTTCGTTGGTTGCGGTCATGCGGATCTGGTACCAGGTGCCGGGGGACAGGTCGCTAATGGCGTACGATCCGGTGCGGTAAGACGGACTATTCGATTGGTATATGCTCCACGAGGGATTCGAATACGTCTGAAATAATTAACTCAAAAATGTCAACAGATGAAGACTGGGGTATGACAGGTTATAAAGGTTAAACTGCGTGAGTAGTGTATATTGATATAATCTAAAATATCTTGGTGATAACCAACTACATATTATGAACGTGTGTGAATGTTACCAAGGTGTTATGTGCGCGAATCCAATTCCTCGAGCCTAGAGTGCGGTACTCCACGTCCCAGCCCTTCAGCTCGCAGCCAGCGTCATCCCAGCCAGCGAGCTGCACGTATATATGCGAGCAGTTGCTCCACATCCATTCGTTGGTAGACGGCGGTATCGGTACTATAATTAAATGTATTGCATTATGTAACATGTTACATACAATTATTATCGTCATTATCAGCTGGAGGACGTCCACTGCTATACATAGGCCTTTGTTAAAGATCTAAAAGGTCATATGTTGCCTATATCCAACAGCTTCTCATGATCTTCACTAGACACCATAGACTTTGATAAAAGTTATCATTAAAACGCCTACCATAATAAATAAGCAAAGTTACACAACAGCGCTTCACTATTTATCTTTTAGATATATTCTATTTTTCTTCAGGGGTTAAGTAAAAATCTGCATTCACCTCCTCCTAAGGTGCTGACGTCAATGTAAGCTGGCTGCGATGTGCCCACTTTGTTGGTGGCGGTGATCCGGAGTGAATATTTGGTGCCGCACTTGAGCCCCGTCAGCGCGTGCTTCTGAACTCCGGACAAGTTCGGCAACTTGTTCGCCGGCCACGCCTCCTGCCACGGCCCGCTTGCCTCCTTCCATGTCAAACTGTAACCTGAAAGACAGAATTTTGTTTTCAAGCGTAGTAATAGCCTATTCATTCATCTCAGTGCAGACATGAACACTAACGCTGGCAAGTTGTTCCAGTCCTTGCCGTTCGCATCAAGAATAAAGTAACAAGAAAGATATAAGAAGAACAAAAGTTGTATGGAAATATAAACATATTTAAGTACAATTTCTTTAACAAAACATTTTATAACTTTAAATATATAAACCGCTGCTTTAATTCTTCTTCTCCTTAAAGTGCCTCTTCAAATTATGAAGCTTGGCGATCAGCGCGGTACAGTCCTTTCTGTCTCTGGTTCGGCAGAACAATTCGGACGCTCAGATATGTCAGTCCATTTCTTGATATTCCTCAACCATGATTTTTACCTTTTCCCCACTTTTAAATTAGATTTTCTATTAAAGACGTGATTTACAAAGAAGACGATAGTCAGCAAAAACATCCAAACATTACTTCAACACTTCTGCTAACGTCTTATATGAAGCAAAGAATTCTGCTTTACATACTTATTTTCTGACTTAAACTCCTGTTGCCGAGGGAGTAGTAAGGCTGTTCCCAGTCAACAAGTATGGAGTCCTTGTACGGGGTAGCCCGGAGTACAGGCGCTTCGGGCAGCGGCAACACGATGACCACGTACTCGACAGAATCGGACCCGTACAGGTTCTTAGCGAGGCAGGTGTAATTCCCACCTAGAGATTGGTCTATATCTGGAAAAATAATAGCACCAAAATTTTGATTGGATGTAGTATTTTACCAGGTTACAATCATACCGATAGACGTCCACTGCTGTACATAGGCCTCTCCCAAAAATCTCCACGTCAATCAGTTCCGCGTTGCTCGCATCCATTGGGTTCTCGCGATTCTCACTTTCTGATTTCAGGTTACAATAGTAAGAAAACAATTATCAGTTATTGTAACTTCTGACGAGGGTATTTTATTCATAAAAATAAATAAACAAAAAAGTAAATAGTTTGTTTTATTCCTTGCTATTCCAAAAATAACATTTTATTGAGATGTGATAAGCAAGAATATCTTGGTATTAAAAAATTTCGTTTTTCGATAACAAAGTAAACGAAATAAAAAGTTATAAATAAAGTCGAGTTAGAAAGCAGAAAGTATATACTTATTGAAAATAATTACTGATGCGACGAGACAAGAGATTTTGTATTCATATCAAACTTACTTCAGAAAGAAAGTATTGCGAACTAAAAGTATTTCCATATCAATATTTCTCACTGTTAATGAGCAGGCTATCATCGTGGTTTCTGGTGAACCTGGGGTGGTGCGTGATGATGTTGTGGTTGTGGTACCAAACGGTGCGCGGTGGCGGTGATCCCACGCATGCGCAGGCAAGCAACAGCGAGCTTCCAACCCCCACCGACACCACGCCACCTAACGACGCCACGCCCGCCACCACTGCAAAGTTTACTTTATCAAAATTTCGCCCTCCTTTTTTAAATACCTCATTTCAAAGCTGGTTTAGAATCCTCTTGATGTCGACTAATATAAAAATCCTTTTGGAAGTTGATCGTAGTATTAGCATTCTTCAAGTAAACTAATACAAAACCTAACTCACTAGCACAAGATTAGCGTGGACTAGGTTTTTATAAAATATTTTTCCGGTACACTAGGGTCGGGCATAATCATTCAATTCCCTCTTTTTTAGTTTATAAATCTCCATTTTTCCTCTCATCTTCCACTCCAGGTCTATCATTCTCTTTTTGATCTATAATTCTTCTATATCTCGCGCTCAATGAGGAAGTCCATTCCGTGTCCTTATTTTTTTCTTATACTATTTTCTTTTATTCTATATCTCTATAACTATCCAGCTCTCACACGAAAGAATACTTGACTTAGATCACTAGTCTATCTGCTATAGACGATATCTATTTTACTAATCCTAGTAAAGTTTAATCAGTAACTTCAGATTCTCTACATGTACACTCGATACTCTAGAAACATTACCTCTTTGTGAAGGTGTATGCGAGACTCTTCTGCTGGAAGCGCCTTCACCGGCCCGGGTGCTGGCGGTGAGCCAGGCTTCGTACGTCCTTCCGGTGGTGAGTTCCTTGATCTCGGCGACAGTCCGCCCTTCCGCCTCGACGCGATGCGTCTGCGGCGGACCATTGCTGCGTGATAGTTAACACTTTGAGTGCGAAACCAGATCTAAAACGTTCCGTCAGTATCTCGCTTAGGGTGCGGCTAAAAAGCACAGACTTTTATATTATGCGAAGGGCATAATGTCAATAAACGTTACAGGGTTAAATTTTTTGATAATTTTACGACCACTTTGTGCTACGCCGTGTACTGCAGAAATGGAAAGAATAGAAAAACCAGTGCAGCTTCGAACTTCAATATTTTATTGCTAATATAGCTAGCTTAGGAAGTCTTTAAACACTTAAATAAATAATCAACTAATATACTTTATAATGATTATAACCTGGACGTTGGTTTCACATAAACGGTATAGTATAGCAATTCTCCGTTTGGATGCTCCGGCCTCTTCCAGCTGACGAGCAGCGAAGTAGGCGATAGTACTAATGCTTTGATGTCAGCCGGCGCATCAGGGACTGGTGGGCAAATTGTTTATGGTTAAAGTGCATTTTACTTTGTTTCTTCGTCTAACATGGACGCAAAGTGAAAAGAAGCGATGCAAACTACAATAGACCGAAGTCTATTAAGGCTACTAATGTGCTCGAAAGCACATTAGCAAGACAGACAGTATTTGAAACAAACAGTATAAATATTTGGTTGGTGTTAGAGTTTTTCCAATTGCCTGGCTCACGAACAACCCTGGTGTTAACCAGGCCTCATATTATAAATCTGATGCCCTAACAATATAACCGTGTTTGAGATAGCGACAAATGAATACTTTACTATTCTGCATATTCTGAAATAGTTATACTAGTCCAGAAGTTCTTTAGTTCTCTCTTTGAAGCTCTTTTAAGAAATTACGAGAGATCTACGTTCAGCAGCAGACGGCACCTGCTTAATGATGACGATGCTTCTTCATCCACATCTTTATTATCACAACAGTATGGGAAAATTCGCCCTTATATTGAGAGTAGGCCTGTGCCCCGACAGTGTGGATGTTAATTGGCGGTTAAACAAAAAAGGGGAAATTGTGGTCATTTGTTTGCATTGTACAAAAACAAATGATAAAAAAGAGGTGTTCACTTAGAAAAAGAGGTAGAATAAGTTAACAATGATTAGGTACTGTAAAATACTTTTACTTTACATAGTCGTTGAATCCAAATCCTGCTTACCGTCTTGTAAAGTTGCACAAACAATTGGATAGGAGAAAGGTCCTGGGCCGTAGTTGGAGTAGCCGGCCACTTTGACAGTATAGTTTGTATATTTCGCGAGACCTTGGAGGTATAGCTCAGTGTGTAGAGAAGTCAAGTTCTGCCATGCGCTCTCTGAAATTTAAATAAGTGGTAATGAAAGAACTGAAATGCAAATTTGATGATGTTTTGCACATCAAGATCTTTCCTCCTCTCTACCGGAACGAACAAAAAATCAGATCAGAAATAAATCAAGATAAAGAGAAAATAACAACGATGATGTAAAAATAAGCAGATATTCTGAAGTAATTTTTGATCTTGTTCGAGATTTTTTTATAAACAAAAGTTGAAAACGCTCCAGAATGTAGACAACCCTGGATCGCCCGATGTCGAAGATAGTTGTGAGAGATTTTTCTAGAGCTATGGACCTCTTGCTGGGATGATAATGATAAAAACTATAATAAAAGTCAATAGTGTATATCAAAATAATTAAAAAATACCAGTTATAAATTGTTCGTAATTGAAAGAAAGACCCTAGAAACCCTGTAGGGACGTAGAAGTAGGACCTAAACTAAGGTGAATAATACTACTACTACTACTACAGTACCCATTTCTATTGCGACTGCCGGTGTATCGAAGTTGACAACCTAATGTATATCTAATTTAGGGCATACATATATCTACACTATACCGGATACATATTGCTAGTGTCATACACAATTCACCGTGTCATATTAAGAAAATACTTACCATCAGCAGCGTACAGTAGTGTATAACCAATCAACGAGCTACCCTGCCCGTTAGACGTTATGGCCTGCCAGCCGACGCGCAGTGAACTCGAAGATATCGCAGTACATTCCACTGACGTCGGCGCATGCTCCGGTGCTGATGCAGGAAATGGAATCGGAACAGACTTAAATTCATAGCATTATAAATTTAACTGGTCAATTAAATTTAACGTCTTCAAACAGATCACAGACGTATCTAACAACAGATACGCAGATATTAGTGACAGAAGACAAGATAAATATGATGTCAACTCCAAATTTAAACAGAAAGGGTTAGAATATTCCTCACACTGAGAGCAACTTACGACTTCCTTCCCGAAAGCAGGATATCTTTCTAAAGATTCTCTACAGTCACTGATCTTAAATTAGGATAATATGCTACAGGTAGTACTTACCGCCTTCCATGGTGTCTTGAAACACGGGCAGGGAGAACGGTCCTGCACCGGCGCCATTAAAGGCTGATATTGTGACAGCGTATCTGAAAATTAGCGTCTACTTAATGATCTACTTAAAACATACTATTTCATTTAATTATCTTGAACTATATATGTTTTAACTATGGACAATTTGCGGAAGTAGCTTAGTTCATCTAATATCAAGTATAGTTAATCTTATAAACCTTGTGGTACTCTTTTGATCTTTACTAAGGTTAGGTTCTTGCTCGTCGAAGGTTTTTCTTCATGGTAGATCGTTATTGCAAGAAGCCCTAGTAAAGGTGTTTAGACTGCATCAAATTGTGCTCCTGGATATATGATGAGCAATATTGATAGCGTATAGATAAATGTTGTAGTAGTAGCAGCCTGGATGGTATCTGGCAGTAGCCACCAGGTAAACTTAACGTTAAGAATTTAATTGAGAAATTATGGTTAGCTTTTAAATCATCATCATTAAATGATATACGTCCACTGCTGGGCATAGGCCTCCCCCAAAGATTCCCACATAGATCGGTCCTGCGACGCCCTCATCGCCCGGGCACGAGGAGCCTACGTTTGTAAGTAAAGGTTTAATCTGGGGGGATTTGGGTATTTTCCTACCACGCTGGCCCAATGCGTGTTAGTGAGATCTAGAATCTCGTTTGTTGATTAGCAGGGTGCTCTACGAGCAGGTGAGGTTAGCTTTGGTCCCGTGAGTTGTTATGCGGGATCTCTTATACTCCCAGCTATTAAATATATATGTACCTTGTGTTTTTGAGGAGGCCGCCGACTTTCGTTTCCTGTTTCCCGGTTTTGTGCGATATTTTCAAAATGCGCGAGTCTGTGGTTTCTGAAACTTTTGAAATTATTTACACATGCATAAAGATAATTATATGTATGTTATGTATTGAAAATCAAAACACGAACAAGATTATAGACAGATTTTAGTACATTGTAGTGAACATATAAAATAAGGGGTAGATAACATTGTTGCATGTTGGGTTGAACTTTAGGTTAACTTCATTATCATTGACAGTTGGCACACAAGATGGCATATCGCATTAGGTCCGGTACAGGTTTTATGAACTGTAAAAAACCTTCAGAATGCTTTACTTCTTCCCTACTTCGACACATGTATTACATATAAAGGTATCACCTACCTGAAGGTACGTTCTGCGGTACTGCCTTGACGTGATATCCAGTTATAATTCCATTGTGTGATTCCTTTGGTGGGGGTAGCCATGATACGAAGAGTTCTCCAGGAGATTCAGTCTGTTCTACTACGATGCTGATGGGAGGTAATGAAGGCGCTGGAAACATAGTATTTGTTTACTCCAGTGTGAAAACATCTCCGTGACATGTGCGTTAGGTCTGTTATGGTGTAATGTTTACTATCTAATATAGTTTCTGATAGTTTTTTTGTTCAGATGTATAAAAAGTGTTATAAAAAAAATAGTTTACCTTCCTCGTGAGTGGTAAAGTGCACTGGTGCTGTAAAACGACTGACTCCGACCTGGTTTCCAGTAGCAACGCGTACTACGTAAGCCGTCGCTGGACGCAAGCTCTGAAGTTCGACCAATTGTCTGATGTCATTATCTTTCCTAAAAATTGAGACACAGGAAACAATATAAAAATCATAAAACTTTAGTTCTCATTTTATCCAACATGGGTCATAGGAGAAATAAGGTCATCAACAGCTCAAAAGATACGTTTAGGGAGCTAGAATGCGCAGGGCTTATTTGCTTACATGGAGTGAACGCTTCTGCATGATAGAGGCCGACTACACGGCGCCGTGTGACCATAAGCGAACACAGAGATTTTGTGAACCGTTCTTATAACCTACGCTAAATCTTTGTGCACGCGCCCAGCAGTGGGCGGTATGTGGCCGATTTAAATAAAAAGAAATTCGTGGTACCTTGTTATATTAAGAGTGACTGCGTGTTCCCAGCCGATGTCAACAACGTGTGCTGGAGCGTACTGTAGCGCATAACGCGGCGCGTGCGCGCGCGCCGAGCGCCACGACGCGACTGCCGAGCGAGCGCGCACTGACTCTACCCTCAACTCTGATGGCGGAGTGGGGGGTTCTAAAACATCACATACCTCCTTTTACAAAACAAATTCATGTTTAATACATATGTACATTTGTGTGATCAAATCTGACGAATTGATGTTTTCTTATACGTATAAGGATAATGTAAAGATTTTTATTAAAGAAATATATAAGTAGAAAAACGTTTCTATTTAGTCCACTGTAAACGTAACTATGGTGATATTTGCTTCTAGGTATTTAACGGAAGTAATCCTTTATGTAATAGAAAAAAACGATATTGAATTATTTAAAATATGTATATAGAAGATTGATTACAAGTTATATTACAACATTATTTATAAAAATCTTGCTTGAGATATTTTATTTAATAATTACGTTTATGTAAGTTGTTACAACGGTCGATGAGACAGTCTTTGTATTGCAACCGTGTGCAGACTTAGTGGTGAAAGGCTCCTTACACAGTAGAGCAATGACATGAAGAAGGTTGCTGGAGGCCTCTTAATGAGGGTAGCTCAAGACTGATTCAGCGTTGAACGTCTACAGGCTGATAACGATTTCATTAGTGATTCCTCTCCTTACCCAAAATATTTAAAAATACATTGAAAGTTGCTGCTCCATATGGATTGTTGGCTCTACACTGATACAAGCCGGCGTCGCCCGTCTCCGAGTACTGAATATTTAACGTGCTTGTCAGACCTAGTGACGTTTTGGATTCTGATAGCTTTGCTCTGAAATTCAGAAATTTTCATGATATTCCTAAAGAAACAATAGACACTACCTATATATTAAGATAAGCGTAATTCCTTGGTGATTGGTGAGATCTTTGAGGGAGGCCTATGTACATCAGTGAACGTTTATCAGCTGATAATGAGCGCGGCGCCTCGGAACATCCTAACAATACATTATTTAAAAGTGAAAGGTAATAAGTGTAAAAGATCTGGAGGTGCTAAAGTATAGCTCGTATTCTATCTATCTATGTATGGAAAACCCCATACAAAGACAATGCTTCTGGAGTTATTCATTTTTTGAATAATTTTTCTAGGAAAAAAAAAAAAAAAATTCAATGATTTTATTTCTTACTTATTTCTACACAAATTTTAATGTAATAATTATTGTTTAATCATTGTTTTATTAAATTAAATTAATAATCATCACTTAGAGGCAATAATTTTCAATTAGGTTCTTTGAAAGTCGTGACAATAAAAAATAATACATCTCTTACGTTTTTATTTAATCTTAAAATTAAATTTTATTCATAAAAAATACTTAGAAAGTACATAAATAGGTGCCTGATTTCAATAGCTATCCGACAAGGTATAAGATACATAAAGTTTCTAAAATTTAGAAAAAAAACAATGTTTTTTGCTTGAACTGACGGCCACGGTTTTTGATACAAGCACGAATCGTTTTTGTTGTCAGATCGAGTGACTCGCTCCCCCGCCTCGAAGGTAGATGGATTAAGATGACGATTGGACGTATTGTCATATATCTATAAGAGTAATGAAATGCTTAAACATAAACTATTTAAGGGGGGCTCGTGGTGCACCCTGATAGTCAACGAACGAAGCTCCGGCTCCCAATAATTTACAATGGGCCAGCGTGGTGGAAAATGGAAATGGAATGGATGGAAAATCCCCCCATATGAACCCCTACAAAGGACGGTCGCTAGTGCGCGACGTTGCTGGAGGCCATGCTAACTGAAGCGCAGGACTAATCGATGTAGTAATTTCTGGGGGAGGCCTATGCCCAGCAGTGGATGTCAATCGGCTGATGATGATGGAAACATAAAAGGTTTGCTGTTTCATAAATATTTAATTTTGGTAAGGATTTGTTACCTGTGAATTTGAAAGTCTAGGACGTTTCCGTTGTGCGTCCATAATATCCTTATTGGTTCATCGCCTAGTGCCTTGCAATCCAGTGTGACTGGATGTCCGAGTCGTGACGTCACATTAGTGGATGTCGTCTCAAAATGGACAGGTTCTGGAAAGTGAAGTTGTATGTTGTGCTCGTTTCTTCATCAGCATGGAACTTAGCGACTATCCAGCTTATGATCTTTGTTTGGATGCAGTCTATCTCTGTACAAAGTATTATGTTTCTGATCTGACAAATAGCATTCAATGTCTTTGTTTAATCAGCTTGTAAACAAAATTACATCCAAATCGCTACTGCGATTTGGATGGGAAGACGTTACAAACAAACTTATTTTCTGATTGAATTGAAAGAGGTTTCATGGTTTACTATAATTATAGTAGGAATTTAGGGTAGCATGTTAGAATTCTTTATTTTCGCCATGAGTATAGCGTCTTGTTACTATGTTAAATGATACTTAGAATTAGTATCCACTTTAAATTGAAGTTGAGCGGTCAGTTCGAGAAAACTTTTCTGATTCTGTGTCATTTTTAAAGTACCGGAACTGTATCAGTGATAGTTTAAAATAAGGTGCAGTGGGACATCCAGTAAAGTGAGGATTATTAGATGTATCTTGCTCTCCCTGTGAGTGTTTGTTATGAATTCTATATATTCAATGTTTTGCTTGTAACTCAATCATTATTACTTACTATTAACACTCATCCAAATAGTTTTGCTTAGAGGACTGCCAACCCCGTTCTCAACGTTACACGAGTATAGACCTTCATCTGTGAGGGACACCTCTTCGATTATGAGGGTGCCGTTCGGCAAGCTTAGTATACCACCTCCAGCGAGTTCAAGTACTGGCTGCCATGTACCAAGAATAGCTGACAAGTAATAATTTGGGAATTAGAACAATAAATATAAAGTTTAACGTTAAAACTTAAATTAAATAGGTTAGTATCGCTGGATACTGAAACAGGTCATGCTGAGATTAATGTCCTCTTTTTTTTTAGAAGACCTTGCTAAAAACAATGATGAAAAATATCCGTCTTTACCATCTTTCTTCATCCAATGGACCTGTGGCTGTGGATATCCATTAGCGCTGCAAGATACTGTTCCTCTCCTACCCAGAAGGAGAGAAGAGTTGGATGGCTCTTCAGCCCATTTTGGAGCGACTGAAAAAAGTTAATCGTTGTATAACTGACATTTTTATAAACCTTCGAGTCTATTTTTATTTAGGAGGACTTTATGCCGAATGGAATTGTCTGATAATCCACATCAAAGAATGTGAGAATGGTGCTGTAGCATTAATTATGAACTACAGTCTTTACCTTTTATGTAAAGCTCGGTGGAGCGGTTGACTTTGGCCACATGATTGGACGCGACACAGGTATAGGTCCCGCAGTGCTCCAGCGACACTTTCTTTATCACCAGCGCACTGAACAGCTCCGAGCTGCGCTCCACAACCTGCAACATCAAATACCAAGGTAATTATTATACTGCATATCAACACATGACACCTGGTGGAATGAGACACAATTTCATTCGAAATACATTTTTTGCTTTGATGTAAATACAACAACATGAAGAAGATGGAGTAAGAGACACGTTGTTCATAATAGAGAGACACTATTTAAGATGTTTACACTGCACTACAAAGTAAGTGATTTCAATAGCTATCAGCAACAGTGTCAATTTTATTGATTTGCTACGACAAAAAGAAAGCAGGATTATACTTTTCTAGATGCTATCCAGCAACCGGGAGAGACGTATCACATATGAAAAAGTTTAATTTCCTTCTCTTTCTCTTTTAAAATACCTATGGAAGTGAATGGTAATTAAATCTAGGCTATTAAGGTTATTATTAGTTTAAAAAACTTATTAAAGTCTAAAACAGACTTTTGGTTTTAATTATCCTCAGCCGATATGCGCCATACTAAAAGACGCATCTAAAAATCTTCATGGTTTGAATACAGACCTTTAAACTGCTGGGTATCCTTTTCCCATCCTTCAGCCACTCGAAGTGTATCGGCAGGTCACCACTGCGCACGTTACAGTATATGTTAACTATTTGACCTTCTTGCAGATTGTTGCCAAGAAGTAAATCTTCTAGAACGGGCGCTTCGATGACTTGTATCTCGAATGCCCTCCGGGCCATCTCGCCCGACGGACTGGTCACTATGCAAGTGTATACAGCGCCGTTCTGCTCTTTCGTCACTTCCGGTATAGTGAGCACGCCGTGTATGTTCACCACGTTTCTTCTCACTTTGCGTTTCCTACCAGCACTGCGTTTGTATCTCGATTGGAATAGGTTGTTTGAATTTATGATCTTACCTTTGAAGTCCCAATCTATTTTGCTGAAAGTAACGAAAAAAAAAATATATTTACATTGTAAATGAAAGTGGATAAACAATATATTTGTTCTTTCATCATCATCATCATCCGATAGATGACCATTGCTGGACATAGGCCTGCTCCAAAAATCTACATATTTGTAGAGGTTCATGTGGGCGGATTTGTGCCATTTACTACCACGCTGGCTCAATGAGGAATGACGGGAGCCAGAGCCTCGTTTGTTGATTAGCAGGGTGCACCATGAGCAGGTCAGGTTGGCTTGGGTCTCGTAATTTCCCCCCGAACAGGTTCCCGTCTTATTGTGGTATTGGGGCTCAGTAGCCGTGGCTTAGTCTCCCACGGTGAAGATAAGAGGAATCTACCCGGCCGGACGGAGGTGGTCGCTCTAGGTGAGTTCCGTGATTTCACCTCGGATGTATGCTGGTGGGCTGCAGCGGCAGGTTTATACTGCCCTTTGCAGCCAAGGTGGAGTCGCGGAGGGAGAGGAGTGTCGGTATTGCGATTCGCCGCTTTTCCTTCCCTCCGCGATTGAGCGGTGCCACACCGCTGATGCGACGGCGGTGAGGCCGCGGCGGAAGATGAATGTCAATATTGCGTTCCGCCGTTCTCCCTAACCTCCGCGGCCGTATAACGGTTGGCGGCGGAACCCAAGACTCATCCATCAAAGGGAGTCGGAAGAGTTTTCTCTCTTGGCTCCCATGGCCTCTAGGTGACGGCTTCGGGGGGATCAGTTGCCTAAGTGACTATGAGAGGTCGAGAGGAGGGCGCACTGTGTGTTCCAGCGTACTCTGACAGAAGTGGAAAGAGGGGGTTCTTCCTTCCCGAGATGGGGCTGCATGCAGCCGGCGCTGGCGGGGTCGCGGGGATGTGTGAGAGCGTTCCCGTGACCCTGCCATAAGGCAACGAGGTGGAACATCGAGGGGTTTTAGTTGGTGCCAGTCGGACATAACCGTCTTTGCCCCCGCGAGGGCGGGTATGCGAAGGCATTTCCACCACGTAAAACAAAAAAAAGGGTCTCGTAATTGTTATGCGGGACCTCTTATACCCTTTACCTTTGTTCTTTTAGTTCCTACATTTTCGTTTCATATAGGTAAGTATGCAAGGTTAGGAAATACAAACATCAGTTCATTCAATCGAACTTAAACAGTTTACTTACTATAAGTAATCTTAAGCTTAAGTTCTTAGTTTTTTATATTATATACTTAATTGTACAATGTAAACTTAACTTAATTTTTTTAATAAACTGAAGAAAAACAAATCCGAAGGCAACTTACTTGTAACTGTGATATAAAGAAATAGTACTATGGTGAAATGATTTGCATTTTTTTATAATCTAAGCGGATATTACGAATGTGATCTACAAAGGATGCAGTGTATGATTTTCATCTACCTTATAGGGTATCCGTAAAAAGGACATCTCAAGTTAACAGCCTCACCGCTCTGGACCTTTATTGGAGGTAGCGATCTGATGTATGGCGGACCTTAAATGTGATATCAATTTATAGATTAAATATATAGGATCATATACACTGCACCATATTGTGCTCGTGGCCTTAAAATATAGGATATTACCTCAGTAATTACACTAGCTATAACACCTTTTAAACCAGAACACTGTAATGCTCGCACGCTACTGTTTGGTGGCAGGAGGCCGTTGCGGTGGTACTAAGATGGTTTCCGGCAAGAGACTTGCCAGCAGTAACTTAAAGTATTAAATTCAACAAGAAAATGTTACCGTGTTCCGGTTTAAAGGGCGCTGCAGCTAGTGAAATTACTTAGGTACCAAGATCTGACATCTTATATCTCTAGGCGGCGAGCACAATGCGAAGCTGTGTATCATCCTAACTAGCGCCACATTGTTATGGGCGAGGGTATCACTTACCATCAGACAAACGCTCGTCTCGTCGCTTTCAAGAATAAAAAAAATTGTTTTATATCAGACACGTTGGACTCCGAGACTCGTATCCACAATTTGAGCAACATTTTGAATATAGCTCTTACCGCACCAACAACTATAAGTATCAACTTGGGCTAGTTTCTCCATCATCGTGTTCATCATCACATGAAATTGACCACATTAATTAATAGTAGATATAGTACAGAAGAGTTTTTATTCATTCTCCTTGCGTGTGATGGGTCAAGGTCTTTATTTGCCATACATTTAACATCAGTATTTTATTATTCCATTTTCAAGTCATCCTCATCATTCTTTCCATCTTATCTATCATACTCAGTTCTGCTTTCACACTTCGTTTCTACTTTCATTCTGCATCCTAATTCTTCTTGCATGCCTCTCGGCAGATGAAGACAGCTTTATAATTGTTCATGTCTCCTGAAAAGGAACCTGAGAAACATTAACAACGTTCCATTTTCATCTCTTTTTACGTTATCTGTATTTCTTGCTCTTGTTTCTAGTTACAGTTTTTACTTTCTCTATTTCTACATTTACATATTCTGGTATAAAATTTTATTATTCTCATCTCTAGTTTATTTTATTAATTACTATTAACTGTTTTGACTATAATTACTTTACAAAATTTCAAAAATATTTGGCGACTTCCTTCTTCTTTCATCAGAGAGGCAATGGCTTCCGTATCCACGATATATACTTAAGTAGATATGAATGTATCACCGTATACGTCGAGTCGATTCTCGTGCGTGGCGGCGTGGTCTCCCTCTTTGGCGGTGCAGGAGTAGAGGCCGCCATCTTCGACCCTCACTCGCGTGATGTTCAGCTGAGTCACCACCGAGTTGTCGGATATCATCACCTGCCCCAACGCGTATCTGAAAATCACAAATAATCGTCAAAAATCTGTCCAGTTAAATCTCTTTGGAGGAGAAAGAAAGGTTGAGAGATTGATAGACATGATTGTAGAGTTGTAAACTTGTGGTTATTTTAAAATCTTGATTAAGGGTGTTTGAAATATGTAAGATAATTCGCTAGGCATTTTACCACCCCTACCATTTAATAAACTTTATAACATGTAGCTTTAGAATTTAACCTGTTCCTTTCTACCTTATTCAAGGAATCATTAGCAGTTAGAGAGTATGCTTTTTAGTAAAAATTTTAAAAAGTTAGTCTCTGGTATTTAACCGTAGGGTAGGTATAAAGTTTGTGCGTATATTACCTAGGATCAGTATTGCTAGAAATCATCACGCCGTCTCTCTCCCAAGCGAACTGCGGCGGACGGTCAGCTGATGCAGCGCACTGCATACTGATCTAGAAGTATACTCGTATGTTACTCTTCCATTTCCTATACTCTTATCATAGATGAAAGAAATGCACCTGGTCATCTCGATCCGGCAGAGTCCTAAACAAACTAATGGCATTGCGCTGGATGACGCGGCTTCACCTATTGTCATTCGTCATCATCATCATTTTATTGTTACTATCGTATTGATTCACAGCTGAACCAAAGCCTTCATGATGATGCAATTCACAGTCCTCGTAATGCTTAATATCCAGGCTGGTGAGCGCAGTAAGATAGTGGGGGTTGGTGATCTCTGTAGAAGCTGTCGATATTTTACTTATGACAATTTTGATCTGGTTTATATTTCTAATTTAGTGTGGGATTCTATTGGCTGATGATGATGATGAATTTTAGTGTCCGTATATGCTAAAGTATCGGTAGACGTAGTGTTGGGAGGCCTCCCACGAGGTGGACCGACGATCTGGTGAGAA
Source organism: Ornithoptera alexandrae (assembly GCA_029030555.1). Classification (NCBI taxonomy): domain Eukaryota; kingdom Metazoa; phylum Arthropoda; class Insecta; order Lepidoptera; family Papilionidae; genus Ornithoptera; species Ornithoptera alexandrae. Next base: position 6,530,686 of record JARDVY010000296.1, on the reverse strand, counting down.
TCGAGAGAAATCACTGGATGCAAGCAACCCGGGACCGTTCGATGTAGCGGTCTTTGGGGGAAGGCCTCTGTCCAGCAGTGGACGTCTATCGGCTGATGATGATGATACGCTAAAGATAAAGTTGGCTGTAGGGATATTCGAAATTGTCTCCTGTGATATACATATCATTGTTTATATACTAATAATATATTTATGTACTAATCTATTCATACTAACGTCACCACCAGGTGTCACTGTGCGTTCAGTGAAATGCTGCGTGATTAGGAGACGGCTCTCCGAAAGGTTTCTTCTGACTCTTTTTCTCCGATCGAGACCTGAAAGGAGACATTGTAAACTGTTCATAAAGCTAATAATTAATATATTATATCACAGTTATAGTAATTCATCACCATCATCAGCCGATAGCTGTTCACTGTTGGACATATGTCGTAGTGTGATGAGAAATAGCCCAAATATACTCCATCAATCCCTTTTCGACCGTTATGGAAATCTTTGGAGGACCTCAATGTCAATACTAGCCGTGATATAGAGTAACATTCTGTAGCAACCGTTACTATAGCAACTGCATAAATAATACGTAATGATAATATTTATATAAGTTAATTATAAATAAAATGATCAAGGATCTATGAGATTCAAGAATTACATAGGCTATAACCATATACAGTTCCGCGTGGAATGCTCATCCCCGTGTCGATACGTTCACTAGTTTTCACGTGACTAGCTAACAAAGGAATCCTATTTCCAGTATACATTTATATATATATATATATATATATATATATAGATAATAATCATATAATAGAAAAAAATTATTTCAGCACAAATATAATTTACAGGCCGCGCTGTAAATTTGTTTCTTCTGTAGTGATGCGATGTAGTGTCGATAACGTTTACAGTGGTGGTAGTTACACTGAGAATATTTTTTATGGTACCTGATGGTAAGTGATACACCCGCCCATAACAAAGTAGAACTATATACACAACCCCGCACAGTACTCGTCGCCTTGAGATATAAGATGTTGTCTCATTACTTAACTAATTACACTAGCTGCAGCGCCCTTTAAACCGGAGCACAGTATGTTTCCGCTCTACTGTTTGGCATCAGGAATAAAAGCTGCAGTAGTATAGATGGTGTCCGATTATAAAGATCTACCACCAGATGTTCCGCTGGTAGGTCTCTGTTGCCGGAGACTATTTAGGTAGATACCACCGCAGCTTCTATTACTGCCATATGAAGAGTAGTGTGCAAAAATACTATGCTCCGGTTTGAAGGGCGTTCCAACTAGTGTAATTAGTTGACTAATGAGAATTAACATCTTACGTCTCAAGCGACGAGTACGTTGTGGTGTTGTGTATATCGTTCTAATTAGCGCCGCTTTGTTACGGGCGGGTGTATCACTTATTATCAAGTGAATGCCTCGCTCGTTGCTTTGTTATCTAATGTAGCTACACGTATATCGCCTGCTGGGCTCGTCACTACGCTGCGACAGCTCCGACGTCGCCATTACGCTCTGGCCTCGTGACGTCAGCACGCAATCTGCCACGGAATATAATTACGGCCGGCGAGTTTCAATTTGCCCATCGGATGGCCACCTCGCCCCAACACCTCGCCTCACCACCCCTGTCAGCCCTCTTCGCCCCACCACTGTAATGGTATTGTAATTTGCGGGATCACTACATGTCGCTATGAAATATATTTTTGTCTTTCTCTTTGATCTCATGTCATGTCCAGCAGTGGACCTCTATCGCCTGATTATGATATACCTTAATGATATATAACTTACTTAATATACCCCCAGGTTGGATTCAGAGCTTTTTCTCTCATGTAGAGAGTCAAGCACTATAATACCTAGCACAAACCACGATCGTCAGGCATTGGGGAACGACCCTAGACCTCTGTCTAGTCAAGGTCATTTATTTCCCACATGGGTCAATTGCGAGTTGGTGAATGTCACATGGCCAAGAAAGCCGTTATTGGAATTTAAAAACTTTCCTTGCAATGTGTACCTTCACCGGAAGCCGGAGCTCGGTGGGGGTCGAACCCGTGCCTCTCCGATACGTATAGCGCGTACGACAGCAATGAGCTACCGCGGTTTATGTACCGTCTAAGTAGGTACCACTGCAGCGCTTACTTCTGCCGCCAAACAGTAGTGTGCAAACATTACTGTGTTCCGGTTTGAAGGACGCTGTAGGTAATGTAATTATTGAGCTACCAAATTTCAATTCTCCAGGCTTTATGGTTCCAGAGATATCATGATGAGTCTCTATATAGGTGGAAAACTCTTATACATAGAATATATACTAACAATGTACTGCATCTTTACTTCTGTTCTTTGTTTGATCCCACAGTATAGCGGAGAGAGAATGACCTTTGGCATTAAGTCCGCTTTTTTATATATTTAGTTTTTGTACATAATTTTTTTTCTATATAATATTGTTTAAATCTCCAAACATTTCCAATCTAATATACAGCTTCTTTACTTTTATTATTTACTCTGTTTATTCGACGAAGTGATGAGACGAACTCTTAATAACGTCGCGCTAGTTATGATGGTACACACGGCACTGCTTTGTGTTGATCGCCTTCAGATGTAACATATTATCTTAGTAATTTCATTACCTACAACACACTTCAAACCGGAAATGAGTGATATTTGAATAGCACTATCTATACGCGGAAATAGGCAACCTACCAACAATATTCTTTTTTGTAATTCAATCGCAAATAAAGTTCACAGTTTCAAGTATCCGAAGTTACAGAGGGCCGATCTATTTCCGGGTGGATACAACGTGTACACGGCTAAGTGTACAAACAGACAGACGACGAGTTCATTAGCAGGGGAGGGTTGTGATTGTTGACCGTAACCTCATTGTCAGTCAGACCAAATAACGATTTAACCCGTAACGTGTTTAACTTAAGCATTGAGATTTTAAGCTATGTTACTATCTAACAGAAGATAAAGAGACTACTTAAAGCTATGTCAGGGGATTACGTTGACTCTCTCCTTTTTATTATCCCCTCTCATAAAATAAGGACAAGCTCATTTAACCACCACGAGAGCTATTTTTAGAACATGCCGGATCCAAATGTATTTTTTTAACGACAGCTCTAGTAGAGATTGAACCCGTGCATCATTAAGTCGTATAACATAAACTTTCATCGACTTACAAGTTTATAAACTCGGCTTAGACAAGCTCAGTTCTGTAAATATATTTAACTAAGACCTCAGAGTATCCAACCAGGTGGTCCAATGAACTGATGAAGGTTGCGGGAAGCAAGTGGATTCCAGAAGCGCGGGATCGATCGATCTTTGAGGGAGGCCTATATTCAGCAGTGTACGTCTGTCGGTTGATAATGATGATGATGATGAGGATGATGAAGACCTACCATGATATAATGTTGAGGCTCAATATATTTAAGCGTGTTCGATATAAATATATATAATTTGTCCAAATAGCAGTTAGTTTTATTACCGCAGTAACTTTAATAGTAACAGGTTATTAACAAAATATGTGGCTGTATATAAAGCAAAAAAGGACGAAACGTTTACCTGATGGTAACTCGAACACCTGGTTATTATGACGTGGCGCTAGTTACGATGATATCAGCATAACATTAAGCCTGGCGCCGCGAGACATAAGATGTTAAGTTCCGTTACTCTAGTAATTTCTAGAAGTTGTCGTGGTACCTTTTTTAATTCAACGAAGCAACGAGACTAGCGAGAAGTTTACCTGATGGAAGTAATAGGCCTGCTCCTAATAATGTAGCGCCAGCTAGGATGATATACACAGCACTACATTGTGCTCATCACTAGCTACAGCTACCCTTCATACCGGAACACAGTAATGTTCGCACACCACAGTTCTCTGGCAGAGATCTACCACAAGAACTTAGTCAATTCTTTATACCTCTGTATGTGTATTTAGGTTAGTGCCGCTTGGGATGCTGCGACACTCTTCATAATGGTCCAACGAAGCGGGGTCGGCTGCAAATTGCAACTTGTAATTGCATTCGCAGCCGACCGTCCGTTGAGCGACGCGTGACGGGGGCCCGGTTATGACGTCACACGCCCCGCAGACAATCGCATTTCAACCGACAGAGCTGCACAAACGCCGCCCGAATAAGGCAACCATGGACATTCGCTTATTTCTCCACTTATCCCTGATATTATTCAAGGCTTTATTTTTCCTATTTTATTATTTACATTACTTGCTGTTCGCCGCCCTCTTTTGTGGCCGTAATACAGAATAAGACCGCAAATGACTTTCTATACCAACCGTTACTATAGCAACCGAACAAATAATACGAAACGAAAATGTTTATAAAAGCTAATTACGTACTAATAAGGATATATGAAATAAAAAAAAAATAGCTTATAACCGTCTACAAATTCCGCGTCGATATGTTCACTAGTTTTCACGTGATTGGCGAACAAAGGAAACACATTTTAATTATATATATAGATTTATATTTCCTGTTTTAGCCAACAAATTCAATCATGTATATACACATTTTTTTTTATTCTACGAAGTGATGAAACAAGTGAGTCTTTCACCTGATGGTAAGTGAGAAGCCTGTTCATAACAACGAGGCGCTACTTAGGATAATATACACAGCACCACATTGTGGTCTTCGACTTGAGACATAAGATATTTAATATCTTATGTCTGCGATCAACGTGGGAGAGGCCTATGTCTAGCAGTGGACGTCTATCCGCTGATGATGATGATGAAACCTGGATTTACTCAACCAGCTTCGTCATCTAAATCTATTGTTTAAACGGATTTATTATTTTCATCATGAAATGCTACAACTCTACCCCTTTAAAAAATTAAATCGGGCAGTTAAAGCCCGAAATCACAGTTGATCGGGCGAGTCTGGATCCTCGGCTCACGGCGCCAAGTTTAAATGGCTGCGGTTGAATACAAGATGATTTAACTCAGGTAGAAATAATTCCGGCTGACGCACTCGCAGAAGTTTAATTGGAACCGTTCTACGTAGCCCGTTAACCCAGATAAAGTTTGCGAAATCTGTCCAAGACTCTGGTAAGTTTGCCGGGAATTCAGTTGCATTATAGTGATGGGGCGTTATACTAACTTTAAAAACTAAGTCCGGTTTTGTCTCCTGGCCTCCTGGAATACTTTAACCGTTAAATGCATCTATAGCGTTTCTTTAGTTCAAAAACTTTCTTAATGTTACAACTTTATACTTTTTGCAATGAAATTAAACATCTCCTTAATTGGAATTCAAAGTTATCACTATTATTGAGATCTACTGTTGAATCTAGGTTTTAAATTTTGGTAACAGTCGACGTACTCGCCATGATTTCGACCCTTGATAAGCTGTCTTCTTCTTGGATTTGTTCTTAGTTGTCTTACACGTCGAGGGTAGAGTATGTGGTGGGGATATTCCTTGATAATACTACTGTATAATTTTTAATAATGTTGTTCAGATATTCTGCTACATCGAAGAGAGCCTGAACTCTATTTTTACTGTATTGTTGTTAATTTTAAAACCTTTTCATTCCTATTCCTTTACTAAGATTTTAAATAAGCTCCTCCACAATTCTAAATACTAATGACTGATAACTAAACAGAATTTACATCTTTTAAAATAACCGCAGCCTCTTTCAATAGACATTTTAATGTACAGGTGGAAAGTCAACAATCTCCAAACATGCTAGAGCGTTAAGTGTAGTATTGTATAAACACTACAGTTTACTTATTTAATTTAATCCTTCCGATTCTTTACAAAGGTTCTACATAATATCAGTGCTACAGCACTAGATCCTTTTGCAATGGATGCTGAGCGGAAAACTATCCAATATGACGTTGCAATATTCTGTAATTTTATTTTGTTACTGTTTTGTGTATGTTGAATAAATCTTTCGTAGGGACGAACAATCTATAAATTATTGTCATTTTAGCACAATTGTGTAACAAAACGAAACACGTTTTTTTATTAGCATATAATTGAATCTATTTGCCGGACAGCCTGATGGAAGGTCATGCCAGCTCGCCCAATTACACCGTTTGATGGCACCCTGCGGCAACATTACGTATCATCTATCATTGAGCGACTTCATTATTTCATCATACAACGAGAGGAGTACCGTGTTGGTGAGGCTGCTGATAATATTTACACTGTGCCAAAATAACATTGATACTTTGATACGAAAGTTGATAGGTTTCCTTCATTCCTGTTTCATTAGATGAGGTTCCAATAAAACTTGATCATAGTAACGTTTTACGTAAGTAAGCTCTGTGATGACATATATTTCTCTATCTACATTAGGCTATAGGTTAGTTCATTAATTAATGTTCTTTTTCTTTCGCTTAGAACCAAAAATGGGACCTAGTTCAGTAACAGCAATCATCGTCATAATTATCCTTCATCAAAGATATCCATGAGCACCATCAGTATATTATTCCGTTCTTACGTTTTTATGCTCTAAATGAGATATTTAGAATCTAGTTGCAAACAGTGAACAGGTTAGTATGGAGACCAATCGCCTATTTTTTCTTTTCATAGTCGTCTCATGAGGATATGAGACAAAGCAGTTTCTTGTCTTCGAATCGGTTAAAAGAAGATTTTCAGGTTCATCCTCTAACTGTTGGTAGGTCTCTGTTACCAGAGACAGTCTAGATTCCATCGCAGTTGCTATTTCTTGCGTCAAATAGAAGTCAGCAAATATTATTGGGTTTGAAGGGCGATGTAGCTAGTGAAACAATTGGGGTAATGAAACTTAACATCTACTGTCTCAAGACGATGAGTACAATGTAATGTATTTATCATCCTCACTAGTGTAATGTTGTTGTAGATAGGCGTATCATTTACCACCAGGAGAAAATATCGAATAAAAAAGGTTATATTTTCATGCTAAGATATTAAGTAGTACTGATTGAATAAGTTTTTAAAGACGATTACGATTACGATAAAAGCTGGATATAACTTTTCCCAATCGTCTGTACGTAGGTCTGCGAAAGATTTAATTTTCGTCCATAATAATTTCACGTGTGGCAACATCCATTACTTTTACACTTACACGAATGGCGGGATGAGAGCTTAAAGCCAACGATTCCCTCTCCATTCCACTCGCACAGTAAATAAATAACGTCAATAAATAATCTGCCGCTGACACCGACCTCGCAGAGTGGTCCCTGCTTTGCCGCGTAACGATTCAACCATCCTCCCATCACATAGAAACTAATCTACTACTTTAAATATTAACCAATAGTTAACTTTTACTGGGTTCCTCCACAACTCGTGGGATCCAAGCCAACCTTACTCTTGGGCTACTACCGTTATTGAGCCAGCGTGGTGGAAAATGACCCAAATCACCCCATATGAATCCCTACTCGTGCCATATGGGAATCTTTGAGAGAGGCCTATATATAGCAGCGAATGTCCATCGGCTGATGATGGAGATGGTGATGAACTTTTACTAAACATAAATATATATTGTTAACAGCACAGTTAATGTTCTTAATATTGGTATTCTGAGACTTCTGGTTCAAGTAGGGTCAGCGGTAAAATGAAATGCGGAGACAGTCTTTGTTATAGACGTCTACTGCAGTGTAAGTCTCCTACCATAACTTCGTCGTTGTGTTTGTTGTTAACATATAAACAACGGAGTATACTACACGAGCACGCTTTTTATATCCTCTGGTAAACTGTCATTATATGGAAGGTAGTAGGTCTTTGTCGGCGAACGTTCAGGTCGGTACCGCAGCAGCTCCTGTTTCTGCCGTCGAACAATAGTATGCAAACATTACTGTGTTCCGATTGGAAAGGGCTTATAGATAGTAAAGTCACCAGGGTAAGGAGGTTTAATATCTCATGTCTCAAAGCGACCAGCGCGATGTGGTGCTGTATATACCACATTGTTATGAGTGGGTATGTACAGTACATATTTCATTGTGGAATAAAAATAAATTTAGCAGCTTCCATCGGTATGGAAATCATTGAGAAAGGTTAAGGTCCAGCAATGGATGATTTTTTTATCTCCGAAGCGACGAAAATTGCGATACATTCTCTTAATATTGAATGAGACATGTGCTCATAATAATGTGGCGCTAGTTAAGATGACATCATCTCATCATCATCAAGGGTATATACCCTTCACCATATTGTCCTCGTTATCCTGGTAATATCACTAGTTATAAGGGCCTTCCACAAGGAAGACAGTAATGTTTGCATACAACTGTTGTATGACAGAAAAGCGAGATGCAGTAGTATCCACCTAGGCTGTCTCCGGTAATAGATAACTACAACAGTGGACGGAGACTGTCGTCTGATGATGATGATGACGATATAAAATAAATATATTTGAAGTATCATTTGTACGGTGTGATGTCCGGACGGCGACGTATTTTATTTGGGACGGCTTTTGTTGTTTGGGTCCCGTTGCTTATGTTTGTTTTGCTCGGCGCTGAGCACCCTTGCTAATGATTCATATCGTACACGGCACTTCACTTAGCCGAGCAATAAACCATTTTAATTTGATCTTTTTTATCTCAGCAATAAAGTCTAATTCGGAGTATGTGTGTAACGATCATCATACGTCTGCATCCGTCGCAGAGATTTCATCCCGCCGTTAAAACAAAAGAGCCGGTGCGTATTTGTCAAAGGGCATTTGTTCCCTGCTCCATTAAAAAGCATTTAGGCTTATTAGCTTTCTATGACCCTCACTGCAGAGAAGTGCATGAGTTGATATGAAATGAATAGTATAAAAAAAGGGGGATACAATGAGTTTTAACAATTATTCTATATCCAGAGAACAAACAGTAATTAGTATTTTTACGCAGCTGGATGTATGTTTACGTTAGTGTTAAAGAAATTGTTGGTAAATAATAAAAAAAAATGCTAATTATTTGTATACACACCTTCAGTATCTTCTTCCTCCTGCCCTTATCCCAGCTATGTGGGGTCGGCACAGTATGTACTTCTCTTCCATATCCCTCTATCAGCCGTTACATCTGAATTCACACTCTTCTTACACATGCCATCTTTCACACAACCCATCCATACTTTCTTCGGTCTACCTCCACCCCTATAACCATCCACGTTTATTTTCAGTTCCAGTTCCTTCAGTATGTAACATGATATTTATCTTGCCACGTATATTAGCATTTGCATTAACGATTATGGTATATCATCGTCATCATTATCAGCCGATAGACGTCTTGCTGGACATTGATCTATATATATATATATATATATATATATATATATATATATATGATTATGGTATACAGTCGAAATAAAGTTATTAACTAGATTATGTTATGGGATTTAAGGATATTTTTACACAGCGTATAATCAAACAATAAAATATGTTGTGACGTTTCCGGGGCTCCTCATGATTGGTCAATAACGAAAAGAAGACTTAACGTAGTTTTATTTTGCAGCATATGCAGGTTTTCTGTCGTTCACAAATTCAAGGGCATTGTGGATTTCCAAAACAAATGAAAACGTTTCCTGCCGTAACACACCCCCGGCCCTGTAAGCTCCAGGTTCAAGCAGTGTTGCTTGTATCTTCTAGAAACAGGGGACAAATTTTGGAGAAAGCGTTATCCTGGTTTTCTTTCCATTATTATTAGGATCCATTGATGTGGAGATCTTTGAGGGAGGCCTAATTCCATCGGTGGACGTTTTCAAGCTGATAATGATGATGATGAAAGAATAAAACTTAATCTACATAATAATGTACAAATGTTTTTTTTTAAATTTATCATTATTTTCTCTGTATTCTCTCGACAAAGGTATTATACAAGAGATTCCTCAGATACCTGCCTCCTTAACTATCCTGTCGTTAATACATAAAAGTAGTTTACAATGTCTAAGCTTTATCTCTTTAGTATTGTTCCCTCATGTCCGAGGAACGTGGTCAGAGCAAGGGTAACTGTCTGGAGCAGATGATCTGCCATCACCGCTTCCTGTTCAGCATATCTACTACCGTGTGAAATTTAAGGTAGATAAGTCATTAATTTGATCGGTAAATCTTGGTGAACGACCGGATAATCTTTTACCTTCGGTGTTACCAACGACTACCAGTTTCTCCAAACTATCGTCACCTGGCCGCATCGTGTGGACGGAATTCGAAAGGATGCCTCGTTGGCATAAGGTGGATAAACGAATTTTTATACGGAACTCAGTCGGGATCGATGCACTAGTGAGTTTCCCAAACTATTCTTAACTTACTTCTCATCACCAGTCTAATACATCAATTCTTTGTCTGTTTCCCACATTGGATTTTTCACGTTTTCAATTTATGAAAAAACTATATAAACACACCAAAAACTATCTAAGTTACAATACACAAGAGTACAATAAGTTAAATTTAACGCCCTTTAATACTTACGTCTGCTCGAACCTGCGTCGGCTGGCTCCGTCACTGCGATGGTCATCATTCTGAAAGAATTAATATCAAAGTTATTTTTTAAGTGTTTAAAAAAAAATTAAGTAAACGATGATGGATACAGGATGATCATGATCCTCAGACATGGACGAGGAAAGGAAATCGTATTTTATAATAGTTTTTATTATTTTAAGTATTGATTAATTGTTAATTATCTAATGAATGCGTTCATTATCTATTCAATTGTTATTTGCTGGAGTATTCATTCATTAATTCTTTCATCATCTCATTCGTTCATCTGTTCATAAATATGTGCATTCATTCGTTCGCTTGATCATTTATTCATTCTCTCATTCGTTTGCTCGTTCAATAATTCATTCATTCTATCAATATCTTTAGGTCATTCATTCGTTAGCTCGATCATTCATTAGTACATCCGTTCAATGAATCCGTTCGTCTGTTCGCTCATTCAATCATTCAACCTTTTGTTCGTTCATTGATTTGTTCGCTTGTTTATTCGTTCGTGCGTTTCATCCATTGATTCATTACTTTACGCATTTTTCTATTTATCCCTTAACAGTGTAACATAGTGCACCCTTGCCCACTGTGCTAGTGTAATTACTGGGGTAACGAGACTGAACTTCTGTCTCGGACAACGAGCGCAATGTGGTGCAGTTTAACATTATAACTAGCGCCACGTTATTATGGATGGGCGTATCACTTATCATGAGGCGAACGTCCCGCTCGATCCGTCGCTTAAATGTATTAAAAAAAAAAAAACTACTTTTACTGGATTTAATATTTCGAGAAATATAACTCGCTCGAAATTTAAAATTGATAATAACTTAATTATGTAAACTTAATACGCTAAATTATGCACCACGATGTTTATAGAATTAAGCTACATATATTACATATAACATACAATATATTATATCATAATCATCATCATCATCAGCCGATAGACGTCCACTGCTGGACATAGGCCTTCCCTGAAGATCTCCACATCGATCGGTCCTGTTTTCCTCGCATCTAGTGGGTTTCCGCGACTCTCACTAGATCGGCGGTCCACCTTGTGTGAGGCCTCCCAACACTACGTCTACCGGTACGCGGGCGCCACTCGAGGACCTTACTGCCCCATCAGCCGTCGGTCCGTATATACGTAATGTATGTAATATGTTATATGACAAACCGTTGTCGCTATGACGTCATACTATGTCGGACGTAAACAAAGTGTTTCCCAAGTTGTTCTACAGTTTTATCCAACAATAATCATTTAGCAAATGGATTAGAGGCGTGGGGGCATTAGCTAATTGAGTAAACTCAACTTTTCATTAGATTATTGCCGGGAACCGACTCGGAAACGGGTTTAACCCAACTTAAGGGACAACTTGATCGTGTAATCTGATTGATGGTTGCGCCAGCAGCGTGATGGTTAGACACCCGGCTTGGGAATTTGAAATCGCACTTACTAACCGGGTTCGATTACCGCCGTAAACTGGACAAGTGAAAGGTTTTAATAAAATGATAAATAGTAAAGTTATATTATTAATATTATCTTTAATATAATAAATCATAATGCATTAACGATGTTTTACAAAGACGTTGAATAAGTTAATTTTAAGTATTTTTCTTGTTGGAGCATATTGAGAGAAAAACCTCATATAGTTTTACAAGAATAAAACTAAAGAAATAGTATAGAATATTTGCTAGTAGAATATCCAATTGAAAAGAACCACTTCCGGCTGTAATACAGCAACAATGTGAAATGATATTGCAACGATCCATCAAAGTGGTTGTGGGCACATTGAAACCGGCGCTGGCCGGCCGCAACCTCCAAGCAAGCGTGAATTTACGAAGCCAGCTGCGGGAGCAACGTGCACCCCACTCGGGCCCCTCGCTAGGGGCCCCGTCAAGTTTTATAAAATATTCTCCGAAAATATAACCGGAGGTCGGATGGCGCTACGTACTGTGCTTTTGAATTATTCAACTGCGCGCATTTTCTCTAAAAGATTTAGCGAACTACCGCTCGCAGCTTCCTTTCCAATTTAATGTGCAATTTAAAATATTTGCCACCAACTTGTAACTTAAATCAATAAATATATCTCTTCATCATAAACCAGAACCATCCAAGGAATCGTTCACACTAATTATTCCTGCTCCTTTGCCATTCCTTCTTTCCGCTATCACCAGATTATTGAACTTTGTATTATGTAAAATACAAAAGAATTACTGCTGTCATTTAATGACACCTTCGTCATCATCAGCCGATAGACGTCCACTGTTAGACGTGGGCCTTCCCTAAAGATTTCCTCATCGATCAGTCTTGCGATGTCCGCATCGCCGGGCAAGAGGGGCCGTCGTTTGTAGGGGTTCATATGAGGGGACTTGGGCCATTTCCCACCACGCTGGCACAATGCGGATTGGTGGAGCACAAATTTAAAAGAATTTTACGCTGGATGCAGACAGCGCGGTACTGGAGATGTTTGGAGCAGGCTTTTGTCGAGCAGTGCGCGGCTGACGATGATGATATTCAAGACAACGTCCAAATGAATAAAAAACCAACGTCAAAACGGATTTTGTTGTTGTATTTCAGGTTCAACAACTTTCCAGGCGCACAGGGACATACAGATACACCAGTTTTTTGATCGTTCCATAAAAATTACAATAAACAATATTTGCTTTAATTCATCATCATCATCATCATTATCAGCCTTATCACTGCTGGATATAGGTCTTCCCCAATGTCTTCCACCAAATGCGATCCTCAGCTTCTCGCATCCATCCACTTCCGACCGCTTTGATGATATCTGGAGAGACGGCGTCCTCCACTTCTGCGACCTGTACGCGGCCTCCACTCCAAGACTTTCCTGCCCCATCGGCCGTCACTGACACGACAGATATGGCCGGCCCACTGCCACTTTAGCTTTCAGGTTTTAAGAGGTACGTCGACAACTTTAGTTCTCCGTCGAATGTCTTCGTTCCGGATTTTGTCCCTTAGAGAAATGCCAAGCATAGCTCTCTCTACCGTTCGCTGTGTTACTTTTAATCGCTGGTCCAGCCCAATGGTTAGGTGTCATGGCTCTGCGCCGTAAGGGTGGAAAGGACGCACTTGTTAAAGACTTTTGTCTTGAGACATTGGGGTATCTCCGAGGTGAGGATGTAGCAGTTTCCCAAATGCTGCTTAACCGAGCCGAATGCGTCTATCGATCTCTTTGTTGAAGTTACCTTGGCCAAGTTCTATAACCTGTCTGAAGTAGACGAACTCTTTTGCTTCTTCAATCACCGCGTTCGCGACGGTTACTGGACTAGGAATCATTAAGTGAATAGACATGACATTAGTCTTATCCAAATTCATCTGCAGCCCCACGCATAGGGAAGCGGCATTGACATCATTCAGTATCCGGCTAATATCCTCCGGCGATTTTGTCATTAAAACCACGAAAGCCACACAAGGCGGCATATTATACTCCGTAGATTTTTGTTAAACCTGCCGCAGAGTATGGAAGTGGTCCACGGTGCTGTAGCCTTTATGAAACCTGGCCTGTTCCAGCGGCTGGTATTCATTTAGCCTTCAGGAGAGACGGTTCGTAATATCCCTAGAAAACAACTCGTAGACGTGGGACAGGAGCGCTATCGGTCTATAATTCTTCAATAAGAGTTTATCAACTTTCTTGAAAAACAAGACAACCACGCTTCTGGACCACGACGACGGTGTGATACCTTCATGGATTACGGAGTTAAACAGACGCTGCAGCTCTTTAAGGACCAAGTTCCCTCCAGCCCTCAGCAATTCTGTTGTAATTCCGTCCTCACCAGGAGATCTACCATATTTCAGCTGCTCAAGAGCTATTCTAACCTTTCCTATGCTCATGTCTGGAATATCGTCCGTGTGCTGTCGCGTTAGTGGAGCTTGGCTATCACCTGCGCGAGAGGCAGGTGTGGGTGGTAGTTCGTGGGCAGCATAAAGTTTGCTATAGAAGTTCTCTACTTCGACGGATATCTCCGGCTTAGAGGCAACTATACGTCCATCCTCTGTCTTGATTCTCAGCAGATGGGCGTTTCCGGATGGCCGAGCAAAGATCTTGGAGCCTTTATTACGATCTATCTCATCTTCATTTCGTTTAGTATTGAAGTTGCGGCAGTCTTGTCTTACCAGTTTTCGGAGTTTTTTGCTTAAGGCCATGTATTCTGATGACTCGCGGGCAGAGGTCAGTGTCTCGTGACGTTTCCTCGTAGTAAGTCTTGGTAGAGAGTTTATTATCTGGAACTTTACGCTGCGGCCTAAAGAACTTACTACCTACATCGTGTAGTGTTGTCGTAATGTTATCCACTATCATATCTACATCTGTAGTAGTTTCCAACAGACTGAACCGATTTTTTAATTCTATCTGGAACTTATCAGGTATAGGATTTATTTGGGGTAGATTAGGGCGCAGAGTCGACTTCATCATTCGGGATCTTTCCAGTTTAAAATCAATAGTTAAGGTGTCTCGTACAAGTCTATGGTCGCTACCGGTATTAAACCTGTTGACCACCGATACATCCTTACAAATACGCTTCTTATCCGTCATGATAAAGCCGATCTTGTTCCCGGTCACTTGATCAGGACTTTGCCAAGTCCATCTCCTTTGAGTATTTTTTTGTAGGAGTTCATCAAAATAGAGTCCTTTCCTGTGAAGGAAGTCGACTAGCATTTGTCCCCTGTGATTTCTCGACCCCAAACCAAACCCTCCAATCATCGATTCACCGACTTTTTGTGCTCCTACTTTGGCATTGAAGTCTCCAACAACGACAGTGAAATGGGTCTTTGGTGGTGCTGTGGATGGCCTTAGATATATCATCATAGGTGGCTTCGAACTCTTCCTCTAAGTGACTCGCCGTTGGAGCATATACTTGAACAACTTTCAACGAACTTGCTTTAATTAATATGATATAATTGATTAATATAATTTATATTTTTACTATGCATAATTATTTTTATATAAGTCGTTATCATATAAAGTCATTTTTAAAACACTGTACGCAAGTTCGGCCAGTGGAAGCCGACTTAAGGCGACATCTTCAGCGCTGTATCTGCTCGGGCCCGCGGTACACAGTTAAGTTGAAAATTTGCATAATCCGAGAACTGGGACAATAACTGGGAATCGGGGCAGTTCTGAATTGCGGCGTGTGGTGACGGAATCGTTAGGTTTGCTTTACATCGCAACCGTTGGAATTGCAAAGTGCGGACGTCGCGGTTGAAAGTTTGGAGTGATTTATTATAAACATAATCTACGAGTACTAACTGTGGATTTATAGTTATCAGCCGGTTCCGATCCTGATCCAGGTTTTATATACTTCTTCAGCAGCCAATTTCCGTCCCCACTGTTGGGGCACACGGCTACCCTCAATACGAGAGCGAGGGGTCATAGCCACCACGCGGGCCCAATGCGGATTGGTGACTTCACACACACCTTAGAATAAATTCTAATTCATGTGCAGGTTTTCTAGCGATGTTCTTCAGCGTTTGTATAATGCTGTTCTTGCTTAAGTTCACAAATGTACATAACTTAAATATTAAAGTCATCGGTACATGCAGAGTCCGAACCTGCGACTTTCGGAATGAAGGTCGCCAGCTCTAACCATTAGGCCAGCGAGCTACCTTATATAGTTTACTCTATAACAATGAGGTCAGAGAGGGTTAAGTGTGCTCGTTAAGATTCTATGTCTCATGAGAAACACAGCAAGGCTATTATTGCAGTATATATACACGCGGTTGGTAGCTTGCAATAAATATTTTCAAATGCAGTGACCTTTCGTTAATTAGCAAAAAATATAAAAAAAACATTTATGACTATATAACCACAGTAGCTGTATGTTGTTACGAATTTTTACTGGTAACAGTTGTAGCATTTCAACATTTGTAGCGTTAGCTGTGAAGCTTTCCACCAACACCTGAAGTGATGATCACAACCATTCTGTCAAGAGTGATACCGACGAAGAAGAAGCGCAATCAATCAACCGCTCCCTTACTATTCTGTTCATGAAGATAGTATTAATTAAAATATTTATACAATGAAAAGAAAATTTCTGTAAGATTTTCCTTGTTATCATCGTGATGATCATCTTCACATCAGATGGAAGACTAATTACGGAGAATTAGACTTTCCTTAAAGATCTTCACATCTATCAGATCTGTACACTACTTCTAAATATATTCGCTATATATATATTAAAGTACAAGGAATGTTTTAGTTTCGAGAATCACTTAACAGTAAGCATTAGCGATTTATTTTCTTCATCCCCTATTCGCGTAATGACATTAATATCATGATGTTTTGGGCAAGAGTTATGGAGTACTCTTACCAGCTAAATGTTTACGGTCTTCGTAGCATAGCACCTGACCGGAATTACAGCAAGCTTCCGCATGCTGTTGTAGTGTATATTTTTATCAGGCCTGCTGTGAACGGTTCGCTTGGTGCCTGTTTCAATAGATCTAATATGAAGTCTTCCGAGCCAGCGGAGCGAGAGGTGCATCCCGCTGCCGTAACATATTTATTTTATTCATGAATACATTTATATGCAGCGGAAATGTCCCGCTTACTTTCAGAACTTTTCGGAGTTTAAATGATTAACTTCAAATCTGAAACTACTTTCAGGTACTAAACAATTTTTTTTTGTGTACATGCTTATATAAATTATTTCATTACTAATATTTAAATGGTGGTAGGTCTCTATTGCTGAAGACCGTCCAGATAAGTACCACCGCAGCGTCTATTGCATCCGACGAACAGTACCGTGCAAACATTACTGTGTTCCGGTTTGATGAGTGCTGCGGCTAATGTAATTAGTAGAGTAACGAGACTAAACATCTTACGTCTCAAAGCGATGAACATAATGTAATGCAGTATATACGATTCTAACTAGTGCTACGATGTTATGAGTAGTCGTAGCACACACTATTAAGTGAACATCCCGTTCGTTTCGTAGCTTCATAGAATAAAATAAAATGTTATAACACCTAACAGATTTTTAATAACGGTCTGTATAGTATTTTTTTGTATCCTCAACATACATACTATCTCTGCGATATCAATATAACTCTTTCCAATTTCCACATTTACCTTCCATATTTCGAATGGATGGGCGTAGCGTGCTACGCGCTGCTACGAGCTACGTAGTATCCCATAGCGGTTTAAAATCTGTAAACGTTTCTAATTAGAAATGACAAGTGTTTTATAATTGAGCGGTTTGAAGGAAATAATTAGTACAGGATTTTATTTTACTGACGTGATAAGGATAAGGAATAAGGAGTATAAATGTTTATCTTGTATCAATCAACAAACGAGGCTTAGGCTCTAACCAACTTGCATGGGACAGAGTATTGGGAAATGACTCAAATCTCCCCAAATGAACACACTACAAACGAGGACCCTTAGTGCCTGGCTTTACTGGATGCCATGATGTGTGTGGAGATATTATGAAGAGGCCAAATGTCCAGCAGTGGACGTCAATCGGCTAATGACGAGTCTTCATAACGTGGATACGGAAAATATAATTACTGCTGGTAGGTCTAGTTAAAAGACCTTCTAGATAGCACTGCAGCTATTATTGCAGCCGCAAAATAGTAGAACGAAAACATTATTGTGTTCCTGTTTGAAAGGCGCTGTAGCTAGTGAAATTACTAGGGTAACGAAATTTATCACTTATCTAATGACTTTTCGGTTTCTGGCTTTGTTATTTTTATTGATGATAAAATTTTCTCCATCCAGACTATCTAGGTAGGTACCACCGTAGCGCATATTTCCGCTGGCAATCAGTAGTGTGCTAACATTACTGTGTTCCAGTTTTATGGGTTGCTGTAATTACTGCGGTAAGCAGACTCAACATCTTATATCTTACAACGACAAACAGTGTGGTGCTTGGTATATCATTCTAACTAGCGGTACTTTGTTACGAACACGTGTAATATTATAATCAGATTAACCACTTACGTTGTTTCATCTGAAAAAAAATGTTTATTACATATAGGTATGTATATATATACATACATACATACAGATAATGAAAAAGATTTCTACTTTTTATATAAAAAAGTAAAAATTAATCTATATATGCTTTATACAACTATCCATATAAATATATATATATATATATGGATATTTGGTAGATATATTGCTTCTGCTATTTAGAGGTCAGCTGAGAACGTATTTTACAAAATTCCTACCCCAAAGGTAGTTAGTTGCAGGGGTGTTAGAGCCAGCATAGCAGGCAGGGAAGAGCAAGTTGTTTATAAAGTTAAATTTACAATGTTAGAGAGGAGTACGATTTAATGAAGCATTATAAGAATAATTAAAATTTTAAATAAATTAAATATATACAACAAAACGTATTACTATATGGTCTCCAATTGTAATTAATTAGTCTATGGCAGTAGCCCACTGGCCTAATGATTAGAGCGTGCGGCCTTCATTCCGAAGGTCGCGGGTTCGAATCTCTGCATGTACCGATGACTTAATATTCAAGTTATGTACATTTTTGAACTTTAGCAACAGCAGCGAAATACAAACGGTGAAGGAGAACATCGCGAGGAAACCTGCACATGGATTAGAATTAGTTCTAAGGTGTGTGTGAAGTCACCAATCTGCATTGAGCCCGCGTGGTGACTATGGCCCATCGCCCTCATATTGAGGGCCTGTTCCCCAACAGTAGGCACGTAAATTGGCTGTTGAAAGAAAAGTCTACGATTATTTAGACATGGTGATTGATGTAGGTTAAGCGGAGGGAGGTGTTTGAACTAATACCTGATCTCAGTATCCAACACTACCCCTATAAACTTTTCTATGTAAGACTGTAATTTTTGTTAAAAAAAAACGAATGTAATATACAAATTGAATGTCAGATGACTTTTTTTATGTTTATGTGTTTTGTCGGAGAAAACAGAGCTCGCGGAATGGCTTCATATGAGAGAAGAGAAAATATGAAATATTCTGCTCAACGGCAGCATCCTCATACGTACAGTGGAGTTGAGCGATCCTAGTTTTCCCCTTTAGGGTTATCACAAATATTTTGCGTGTTATTAAATATATTTTTTCAATACATCACTGCTTAATTACTTAAACTTGAAAGTTAAATATATAGTTAATATCCTTATCAAACCAAACCTGTCCACTGCTGGATTATTTCTTCAAGAGTATGCTGTTGTTCTTAGCGCGGTCCTTATCATCATCTAATTAAGTACTTAGGAGATTATTGTATATATATTTGTATATAGTAGTAGATACATGTATAAGTAATATTATACAGATATAAGGTATAGACTTAGTAATAACTTTATGGTAACGTTTTATAACTTAAATTTTTAATCGATAAATTCCGTCGTAAATAACTAGGCTAGGTCGGTTGCCTATCTGGTGCAGGTACTGCGCAACACACCCTAGAGTTTGGTTGAATATTGGATGCTAGCGCTAAGATCTCGTCAGTGTTGTGGAGGATGACGTCTTACTGCTCCGTTATATTGAAGTCGTGACCAGCAGTGAGACGTCGTGGGATGCTGGCGTGGTCTTCTGCGAGAAAGATCGGCAACACGCCTACTGTGGTTACAGGCTGCGGTTACCGCTCAGCATCCAAAAAAGTAATGTCGCAGAAAGAGATTTCAGAGAGGGAGCGAAAGCAAAATACCTTTCAATCCGCAAGTAGATACCTGAGCGTCGTGGAGGATGTTTTTAGTCCTCCAAGCCTAATAACTGAGGCCACGGTGGCGGGTTCGGGGGTAATCCGCTGTCGAGTATGTTAGGCGTCCAGGTGTCGCGCGCGATACTTCCGCCCATTACTGATAAATGGAAAGGAGACTACCACTTCCACCCCGAGACGCAGTATCATCAAGGCCTCTCGCTGTCGGAACCACAGTTGTGTGAGAAAGCGTTCCTGTGGTTTCGGCTAAAAGTGTTGAGAGGTCGTCTGTGAGGTTTTCGCTGGTAAGAGTCCGGCATAACCCTTCTGTTGCCCCCACATCAGAAGGGTATCCAATGCAGGATTTCCCCACGAGAAAAAAGGTCGATTGCCTAAGACAATCTACGTAGGTACCACTGCAGTTTATATTTCAGCAGTCAAATAGTAATGTGAAAACTTTACTCAGTTCCGGTTCGGAGGGTACTGTAGTTAGTGAAATTGCAGAGGTAATGAGACTTAACATCTTTTATTTTTAAATAATTTACTACTGTACAGAAGTGATGAAACTATTGTAATATAATAAGATAATATTCCATTCATCTGTCAAGAACATTTTAATTCCCTTCTCCTCTCGTATATTCAGCTCTCGAAAGAATCTTACGCTGATCACTCATCTCTTTTAATTAATTGGCGTTAACGACCTTCATAAGATCCATCTTTAATTGCTATTTTAATTTAAAAAAAATCTCGTAGCTGGCTCGCAGCAGTCAGCCCCGCAGTTCGCCGACGCGGAAGCCGCAGCAGCGGGGCCAGTTTCATCACAGCACCTGCAGCTCGCAATTAGTATAAATGCGACTCGGTCTTTGTTTACGTTTAGAACTTTACGAGTTCATGATCTCTTATGACCGATAGCAGTTATGAATGTAGAAGCTAATAAGCTTTCCAGGTACACATTAAGCTGTGAAAGCGCAGTCTCAAATAGGTACGGGTCTGATTCGAGCTTGAGCTTTGCAGCAAATAATAACATTAGTTATGTTACCGTTTGAATGGAGATGTAGCCAATAAAATAATTGAGGTATAGAGACTGACTATCTTGTACCTACCCCAGTAATTACATTAGTTACAGCGCCTTTCAAACCGGAACATAGCGATGTTTGCGCAGTACTGTCAGCAGAAACAGACGCTGCGGTGGTACCAGTAAATGTGATCGTTTGAATGATTATCACTTATTTAACTTCAACATCAGTTCTGGTGAGATGTAACACGTGAACAAGGAAGTCGATGTGAAGTGGAATATTTATTGAGGAAGCCGCGCTTCCAATTCCGCTTCATCCAGTATTCCGATTGCCTGCCGATGCTCGTTTAAAATATGCACGGCCAATGTTGGCTAATTCGAGCAGCTCATTCAGCGAGTTCAGTCGGAGAAATTGGATTTTTGAATAGTTTCATATATTCAGAACTTGTATGATGTTTTCATTGCTTTGGTGACGCAATGGCTAAGTGCTATATGTTGTGGAGGTTGGTTAGTGCTAGAGTTTCACTGAACCCGCCTGGCTGGATATCACATTCATATTTCAAATCTGCCACCACAACAGCATTCCTGTCGCTCAATATTGACCTTGATTGATAGAGATCAATCGTCAGCAAAAAAGGTATATTAAACTGTCTTTGGTCTACTGCCATATCCGGTCTTCACATTCCTTTTTGCCAAACCAACTTCATATACAATTCCTTCACCCATCGATCGATAAGACCGCCTCCCTTTTAATTTTTTTTGTATGGTAATAATGTTTAAAATAAATATATTAAATAACAAAAAAAGGGAAAAAAAAATTTAATATAGATATCATTTCCCCTAATTGTGTAAATTCTGTCGCTAATTACCAGTTTATCAATTTATTTGTCAAGCGGCTGAACCACTTTGCTCTTACCAATAATTGCTTTCTGCTTATGAACCTTTGACAGCAGCCGCCAGTTAGTTCATCGCGTTATATGACCTTCGTATTATCACTGGTTTTTATTCAACGAAGCGAGGAAACGATCATGATATTCATCTGATGGTAAATAATACCCATAACAACGTGGTACTAGATAGAATGGTGTACATTGCACTACATTGCAGTCGTCGCCTTGAGACGTAAGCTGTCACGTCTCGTTACCCCAGTAATTTCACTAGTTATCACTCCCTATGGCCGGGGCACGTAGTTCCTAGAACCGAATAGCGACTCTGCACCGGAAAGCGCAACATTGGCAGATCCTCCACTAGGTGGACAGAGGATATAAAAAAATCGCCGTAAGCCACTAGATACAAACAGCTCAAGACCCTGCTTTGTGGAACATTACAAGAGTCCTATGTCCAGCAGTGGACGTCCATCGGTTGAAATGATGATGATGATAACTCCTTAATCCACTGGGTACTTCGTTACGGATATCCTCATTTACTTTTTATTTGAAAGTTTACTTTTAACATGAATATAAGAAATATATAGAGATGAGATAGCATTGTAATGGGAAGATTTACATATTTACCGTTTCCAATTGAGACAACACAGAGATCACTGAACAGTATTATTCGTGAGCGAAGGAAATATGTTTTATTTTGCCTGGCGAGAGATATTGTTAGACGAGACACACTATACAGCACAGCTGAGCGAGCCTATATTTTAGTCGTAGGGTGACCATGGAAACTATTTTCATAGGAATATTAATATTAAAAAAAAAACAAAGTTATAAGACGAAAATTACTTCCGTCTGTTTATATAGTAATAATGTTTAAATATTTCAATGATCAATATTCTTGAAACTAGAATTATTCGATTTTCTTCATAGAGGAAATACGTAAATACAACGACTCTCTGCATGACAGTTGCTCATAACAATGATAATTTTTTTTATAGTAAAGGTGGATAGGTTTACCTGGTGGAAAGTGATCACTGACGCTCATGGAGAGTCGCAACATGGGTGTCAGCTGCGTTGCCAACCTTTAAGGGAATAATATTCTCTTTTCTTAAATGTCCCCCATGTCTTATTGGTTTGGATACACCCCTGGCGACAACTTCTTCCATCATTATGGTAAAGATTATCAAATATTATTTAAAAATATACGACATAGTAAACATCATAAATAAGGACAAGTAGGTATTGGTGATGATGCTGATGATAAGTACAACTAAGTAACATAATAATAAACTTTGAAAGCGTAAGTAATGAATATATAAATGTTATTAATAATAGGATAAGGAAAATGATGTGAACAATAATAATGGTCTTCAACGCAACTGCGACTCCTTTGGTGTTGTGACTCTGTTCCATTAAAAAAAAATTAGAAGAAGTGGACACAAAATGTTATTGAGGATGTTCACATCGCAAGATATTGCGATAGTCGCTTTAATATAAAGATCTCTCAAAAAAAAAGCATCTTATTAGCCACATCTATGAACGTATTTACTTTGTCAAATTTACTTTTAACGGTAGAAATAGATGCTGCTGTTACACCTAACTCGACTGTTTCCGGTATCAAGCACCTTCCGCCAATAAGTAATTATCTAGAAGAGACTGTTAACACGTTTCTCATACTGTATGAGACAAGGTATATAAATGTTTTAGCTACGATTATCTATCAACGCCGATCTGGTCAATAAATATGTCTGATCAATAATCCTTGTCATATTATTTTTAGTTTCTAATGTTAAAATAGTATGACGGGATATTATATATTTAATGTGAAGCTTGTCACCCTGATGTTACAGCATCCGTGCTCCAGTGAGCCGTTGGGGCGGAAAACTACAGCGGCTGGCAAGTCATACCCGTACCGAGTGCAGGTTGGATTTAATTGGAATATCATATATTGCGTTCGTTTTGTTTTGTATGTTATTCTTCATGGTAATTTTATGTGTATACGGTTCACTCGCTCGATGAATATATTTACGTTTTTATATGAGCAGCATACTGAGAAAAATAAGATAAATGTAATAAGACGACAAGTCTGTCCAGAGGTAAGATGTCTGTGTCTTACCGTCTCCGAGTTCTAAGACGCTACTCTGGAAAATCTTATCTAAAGTCAGTGAAAAAAAAAAAAGCTGACGATCGAATTATTTTTTTTTAAATCTGATCGTCAATATTTAACTTGAAGAGGGCGCGTAATGATGAAGTGGTTTTGTAATACAAATGACCAACTTAGATTAAGATTTCTAGAAGATTTAATTTAATTACTAACATCGTTGTAATTATTTAAGTAAGAGATTTTCTCCTATGTAGAGACTTATCACGACATCTCTGGAACCTGGAGACAGCTAGTTATATAATTTTGTCCTCACGTATTTTTTATTCATCATACAATTTACGATAAAGTTGTAAAAGGAAATGAATGACAAGCGCTTTGATATATCCATCTTTGACAAATCGGTATATATATCTATATGTGCTTGGGTAGTCCGTGAAGTGTTTTAGAATCTATCGAATAAAGTCAGATATTTTTTGTTACCTGAATGCTGTCTGGATGAAGAAAGTTTTTATCTATATTTCAAGCTGATCGGTGTGCGGATGGATGTGAAAGTTTCACAGCACTGACGTTAAGCTATGAAAATAGAACATCGAAAAGATTTTAGTCGATATGTATAGTACAACATAACCTGCTTTATGCACTTTATAGTTAGATATATGTTTATATGTATTAATCTCACGAGAACAGTACAGTAACTATAGTCAAATTTGAACATCCGAAGTACGGGTAGAAGAATAACCAGCAGCAGTAGTTTAGAAAGAGTATTCGTATCAATAATCAGAGCTGCGAAGTACGCATTGCTTTATTGATAGCTAACGGCATTGAATCATAGGTACTTCGGTTCAACCTGATCTCTGATCTTTTATACATCTTCAACTGTAGCGAAGAAACGATCGTATTCCTGATTTTAACATTATTCCGATTCAGCCCAGACAAATGTGACTGCGGACGCCGGAAGGACTCAGCGCTCAATATAGTAAATTGTATCGTAGAAGACGACTGTTTTAGAGAAGTATTGTTTGAAAATAATGAGAAAGTAACAAAATCTTATAGCTTAATCATCGCATAGATAATTTTAAAAATCCTTCCTTCAAATATTCAAATAAATTCGAAACAAATGCTACTGCGTGAGTAGCAGCAGAGAGATTAGGACCCTCGTCAGAGTCATAAAAAAAGTAGTTTAGATTGAAGATGGTACTTTCATCATTATCATCACTTCAACCGATAGACGTCCACGTAGACGTCCACATAGGTCTCTTGTAATGTGTTCCACAAACCACGGTCTTGCGCTGTTTGAATCCAGTGGCTCCCAGCGATTATTTTTATGTCCTCTGTCCACCTAGAGGGTACTATAGCAGTACCCATATATACAATACACACGTCTCTTAAATATCAAATAAGTATTTAGGTAAGAGTGTAATAAAATCAGATTTGTTGGAATCCAATGAAACAATCAAATCCTCCCTCACAAAGCATAACAAATGCCTACGGCGTAGCCAGGTGGAATGCGTAACGAGCTGCCCGCACTCGGGGCCCGGATCACGTAGCCACTAAATAATACAAATTGAAATCTCTACAATATGCCCTATCTCTTTTATATATCGCATCTACATTTACCCCTAATATTTACAAAATATCTAAAGAATTCGAGTAACAATTTTGTAGTACAAGGGAGAGAAAACTACGAAAGCTTTATATAAGCAACTAGTAAAAGCCCGCCAGTCGACATAATCGGCTGCTGTTCTAGTTACATTAAAATCTTCTAATTATTATTAATTTTAATTGTTATGGAAATTGAATATAACAATCAATAATTGCAGTTGCATCAGTATATATGGACTGTCTGAATTCCATGGAAACTTCACTCCATTGGCTGGTACTGTTACGCAAGAAACCAGTAAGCTGTCGGCTACAAGCTGACACACAAGCTGCATATGAATAAGATATATTTTACTATATATAGCAAATATTTCGAGTATGGCAACACTGAACAAGAAGTATGAATTTATTGCGATTGATCTATCTCGAGGAGGTTTACTGCTGGTAGGTCTCTGTTGCTTTAGGCCGTCTGGGTAGGTACCAACGCAGCGCCTATTTCTACCGCCGAACAGTACTGTGTAAACGTTAGTATGTTCCGGTTTGACAGGTGCCATAGCTAGTGTAACCGCTGGGGTTATCTATTTATTTATTTCTCTGCCGGGAGACAGATTAAATCCTTAGATGGCATCCTCAGCAAGATAACCCTGGGAGGATAGGAGAGTACATGAACATACAGAGATATAAATAATATAAATTCATGTTGTTTTTTGTATATTAATATTTGTTAATAAATATAATTGTGAAGGGATGGCAAGCGTATTATGACCGAGGAATCTTATAAGGGGGTGTAAGGGGTCCCGCACAACTCACGGGACTCGAGCCAACCTCACGTTCTCAGCGTGCACCCTGCTAATCAACAAACGAGACTAGCTCTCACCAACCCGGATGGGGTCATTGTGGTGGTAAATGGTCCAAATCACTCATATGAATCTCTACAAACGATGAGCCTTAATGACCGGCGGTGCCGGAGGTCATGCTGACACCAGATGGATGTAGCGATTTTTGGCGGAGGCCTTTGTCTAGCTGTGGACGTCTATCGGATGATGATGATGAGGAATCTTAACATAACATAGTAATGGTTGAACTTACCCCAGATGAAACCAGCGTTGGTTTCTCAAGTTAATGATAGACACTTGCAACAACACCAAAGTTCCGGTGTGTAGGGTTCGAATCCGGTACGATGTGAACACAGTCGAGTCTACGATCAACTCCTGAACTACTTCATAAACGCCGCGTCTATCTCCGGCCGTGAGAGATGTTTAATATGAAAAGTTAGATGAGACAAAGTTATCTCTTACAGCGTGCTAACTTAACCGCTCGCTCGGCTAACTTGATCTTAAATCTGGGATATATTTGATTTTTTAACCCCCACTATAGGAAGGGGTGTTATATATGTAACACATGTTTATACGCTCATCATATCGTAAGTCTCAAGTCTAGTCTAGTCTTTGTAGTATTTTACTGTGGTAGGTCTCTATTGTCACTCAGTCCTGTAGTCTCGGGCTATTAAGAATAGGACTAACGTATTCCCTGCCTGTCGTACAAGGCGACTAAAATGGTCTTCGGGTTTGTGGGCTTTGAGGCTGGAGCCGTCAGAGCCCAATAAGCGAGCCTTAGGAGGATGGAAAATACATGGTGGTCCTATATTTGCCTTAGCACAGCGTGGGCACTAAGAAGGGCATTGCCATCCTGTGGGATGTTTTAGCCAGAGTGAAGGGGGGCAGGAGATTCCAGATCCTCTACTAATGCACTGAGAGAGACCACCGAGGGGATTTTAGTGGGTAGAAGCTCCACATAACCTTGTCTTCCCTCAGAAACAAGATATAATTTAAGAAGATTTCCCTCGCCAAAAAGATATCTATTGTCACCATAGCTAATATTTCTGCCATTAAACAGTAGTGTGAAGCGTTACTGTGTTCCGGCTTGAAGGGCGTTGTAGCTAGTGAAATTACCAGGGCAACGAGACAACGTCTCATGTATCAAGGCGACTAACACAATGTGTACTATTCTAACTGTTGCAGGAGATCTTCTAAGTACCACCGCAGCTTCTATTTCTCCCGGCAAACAATAGTGTACAATACTTCACTATGTTCCGGTGTGAAGCGCGTTGTAGCTAGTTTAATTACTGGTGTAACGAGACTCAACATCTTATGTCTCAGGCGACAAGTGCAGTGGTCAGTGTATAACATCCTGACTAGCGCCACCTTGTTATGGGCCGGTATATCATTTACCATCAGGTGGTCTCCCTCGCCATGTGATGATGACAGCGATTTGAAATTTTAATT
Source organism: Ornithoptera alexandrae (assembly GCA_029030555.1). Lineage (NCBI taxonomy): Eukaryota > Metazoa > Arthropoda > Insecta > Lepidoptera > Papilionidae > Ornithoptera > Ornithoptera alexandrae. The sequence continues at coordinate 6,502,781 of JARDVY010000296.1, read as the reverse complement.
TGTGTTATACAATTTCCGTATTACGTATGAAATCAATATGTCTTACGTCAAATATATTTCGGAAGCGGAAGCCATTATAACGCTGCCCGGTATATCCGCTGCCCAATTTTCGGGATCAGCGGAGCGGCTGATTTTGTCTGCCTGATGACGTCACATAAATACAAAGTGTTACGTGAAGTACCCTGTTGCGATGTCACAACGCGCCGAACATCTGAGTGCCCGAGAAAATGTGGTGGTTTAACCCTCGAGCTTAAGGGGTGTAAAATACGGGTGATATATGTTAGCTAGAATATATAGTTTTAATTATCTTTATATTAACGTCGAAGTTCTGGTGAAGGTCGCTGGACATCACTGTGGTCTTTCTATTTTTTCCTTTCTACAATTAAGTGACGAGAAGAACGGGACACTCACCTTATGGTAAGTGATGCGCCCGCACATAACAACGTGGTGCTAGTCACGCTTGCGCTCGTCCCTTGAGACATAAGATGTTGAATCTCCTTAGACCAGTAATTACACTAGCTACAACGCCCTTCAAACCGGAATACAGTAGTACACACTACTGTTTGGCGTAGCGGGTGTACCCACCTAGACAATCTTTGGAATCAAACTTACCACCAGTGATCCCATATTCGGGGATTTATGTCCAGCAGTGGACGTCTAACGGCTGATGATGATATTGATGATGGTTTTAGTTTAAAATGAGGATAGATTGTTTTTGTTTTTATTTGAAATGGATTTTTCCATGTTATTAGGAAACAGTGAGGCGGTATACGGTTCAGCCCTGTAGTCTTGGGCTAGTAAGAATAGGACTAAAGTAAGCCCTGCCTATCGTAGAAGGCGACTGAAAGGCTGTAGGAGTTTCGCAGGTCTTTAGGGCCCCCACCTTTATCGCTCCACAAATGAACCTGCGTGGGCCAGCATATGGCACAGTGACGGCGCATAGGAGGGTTAGGCTCCTCCTCGGAGACGTGTGGCACCGGTGTGTTCTATAAGAGATCCCGGAACCTCTCTGATTACACTGATGCAGACCAAAAGGGGGTTTTAATGAATAAGAATCACACATAACCCTGTCTTCCTCCTAGAAGCAGGGTATCTTTCGAAGATTTCCTCTCCCGAAACCAAACAAAAAAATGTATACAGTTAAGACTACTTGCACCCGGATATTCTGGTCATTACATCTTTCTATTCCAGGAAGTATACTTTCAGCTGATGAGGAATGATACGCCTCCCCATAGCGCTAGATAAGATGATACACACTGCACCACATTATCTTGTCACCGTCGGATATAATATATTAAATCTCGTTTCCCTGGTAATTTCACAAGCTGCAACGCCCTTCAAACTGGAACATAGTGAAGTTTCGCATACTATTGCTTGTCGGCAGAAATAGAAGCTGCGGTGGTACTTACACGATCTCCGGCAACAGAGACTCACCACCAGTAAGATACATCGAAGTCTTTGTAATTACAGCTGTTTGGGTGGATTTGGAATTGAACCGAGAACCTTCGTGTTGTAACGCATGCAATTAACCACTGCGCTGCGGATCCTGTTTATTATATACTTGTCTGCTAGGTATGTATTTAGACGCGAGGAGCTGTTCAGAGGAGCGTTTCCTGTAATAGAAAGACATTTTACGAGGCGTTTCATTCCGCGCGCGCGCCCCGCCGAGATTGCAACATAACTTGATATTTACTTGACACACCCCACGCGGGGTGCACAATTCTATATTGCTTATGAATTTCTTACATAGTATTCTATATATGGAACTGAATATATATCTGAATTAACGTTAAATAGTAGCAGAATAAAGTAAAAATTGTTAATGGAAATTATTCACTTTGTTCCAATTAACTGATCTTTTTGAAAGTAATTAATTGCGACGTGCTGCTTATACGAAGATTGTGTTACTTATCATCATCACAACCATGAGGTGCCTTCTTCATACTGAAGGTTGTAAGTCAGATTGAGATAACTCACCAGTCAACACCTGAAGATTTCTTAAAAAGATTCAATAAATTGATTTATCGTCATTCTGATTACATATATACAACTACTATAAATTTATGTCTGTATGTTACATCGAGATCTTTGGAGGAGGCTTATGTCTAGTGGAAGTCCATCGGCTGATGATGATGATAATGTCACATGGATTCCGACTGATCGTGAGCTTCCGGTGCAAGAAAACATTGTAGCGGAACCTATGTATCACAGCGTTTGTGACATCTACCAAATGGCATTTGATCAGCGTGGTGGGATGGTTTTGTCTTTCTTCTTGTAAGAGAAACCTCGTAGTCCAACAGTGGGAACAATCACCATCATCAGCCGATAGACGTCCATTGCTGGACATAGGCTTCCCTCAAAGATCTTCACATACAGTCAGCATGGCCTCTGGTACTGCGGGGCACTAGAGGCTGTCGTATGTAGGGGTTCATATGGAGGATTTGGGCCATTTTGAACCACGCTGGTCCAATGCAGGTTAGCGGAAGCCAGAGCCCTGTTTGTTAATTAGCAGGATGCACCACGAGCAGGTGAGGGTGGCTTGGGCCCCGTGACTTGTTGTGCGGTAACCCTTACGTTCCCTGTGGAGTAAGGGGTACGGGTGGGAACAATGAGAGGATGATATAATGTAAAAATTCTTTTATCAGAATATCTCTTATATCGTAACTGTGAGGTGTAAAAGACAAGTAAAGATGCAATTTTTCAGAGAAAAAGCAATAGTTTACTTTAACTATCACCAGCTCATAAGGAGTAAGGAAATCTTTTACTGCTACATCTCGCGTCTTTGGATGGATGTTGTTCGAGTAGTTATTGCTGTTGCGTTTATTTCTAACGACAATAGTAGTGTGTGAACATACATCCTAAGATAATAAGACTTATTTCATCAACATGTCATGTCTCTAAGGGATGAGGACATGGTGTTGTGTATATCATCCGAACTAAAAGTTATGTAAGTAACGTGTTCAGCAGCGGATATAAATATGGTAGAATGAATGGACGTATGAAACACTCGCACACGCATGGATATATATATATATATATATAATAAAACAATTTTTTTTTCCTTGAAAAGAGTAATATAGCCAAGTCGAATGCATAATACGTTAAACAAGTGTCAACTAAACTTTTTTTTTGTAATAAGGAGACGAGGAGGTTATGGTCTGACTTCGTTTCGACAACTTTGTCCATCTAACTTTTCATATAAAAGTGTCTCTTATTGTAAACAAGGTGCTCTTGTTATATACACACCTACTTTAAGTATACTTTCTGATGGGTCTACATGGGACTTCACCTCAACTTCTTATGGTCTTAAATGATATTCATCATCAGCCTTTGTTAATCCACTGCTGGATATAAGGATTTCCTTAATAACTTCCACCAACTGCGGTCTGCAACTATTTGTATCCACCAACGTCCGATTGTTGTGACGATGTCGTCGGTCCATCTCGAGTGATGGCATTGTACGCCTGTGTCGTGTACGCAGACTCCACTCCAAGATTTTCCACCAACATCGGTCATCACTGACACGACAGATATGGCCAGCCTGCTACTACATCATCTTACAGATTTTGAAAGTCCTCAATCGAATATCATCTCAGAACTTATCCCTTAGAAAAATACCAAGCATAGCTCGTTGTGCTACTTTGAACCGGTGGACCAGTCCAATGGTCAAGTACCATATTTTTACACTGCAGATAAAGGTGTGGAGGTCGCCTTGGTTTGAAGACCACATTGAGGCATTGGAGTAATTGAGAGGTTAAAATTTGACAGTTTCTCAATCGCTGCTGAGTCGATCCGAATGTGCCCATCGTTTTCCTAGTTGAAGTTACCCTCGCCAAGTTTGATAACCTGTCCGAGGTGGATACTTAAAGTTAGTTACGGTTAAATGACATGGAGGCCATGGAGCATTAAGTTACAAGTTCGTAAAGAGCAAAAGTTTTGTCATATATGGCATGGTAACATTAACGATCTTGTTTTTTAACAATTTTTTGCTGGCGTCTGAGAGTAAGAAGGGTTTAGCACAGTAATGTTACTACACCACATATAACTATGCTCTTACTTAGCGGTAGAAATGTTTATTTAGGTTTCCTACTAGTATCTAGATTATTTTATATATATGTTCTAGGTGCTAATAGCTAATAGTTGAGACAAGTTTTTTGTGCTCACTTTAGGATTTATGATGTCTATTCTAGTCAGCTATAAGAGATCGGGCTAAGTGGAGTTCCTTGGGAGAAGCGTGTGTTCAGCAGTAGTCTGCAGCTGGCTTCTGGATTATGATGATCATGTCTATTCCTTTCCAATCGAGGGTGATAGCCGTAATTGCTTGGCATGCAGTTCTGTAGTACGTTGATAAGTAGGAAATGCTGCTGCACTCCTGATATTATTATCGCTTAGCTGCCATCGAGGATCGACCAGCGGTAGCGGTTGTATGGATGTCCAGAACTGGCTCCTATATAGGTATTTTTCCAATCTGGATCCGGAAGAGTTGGAACATATGTTTTTCCTCCATTTTAATTTTTATTATTTACGAAGTACTCGAGCAGCAGTTGACTCATTTATCATTCCGTTTGGCTCGATGACGCGCATTTAAATATTTACATCCGCCGGATGGTCCCCGTTACGGAATGTATTTGGTTTTACTAAATTAGAATTCCCTTTGATTTGCTTATTCAAATGTTGGCTTGGTGCAAGCACTGCCAGTTCCTTTCACACTTTGAATATTTCGTTTTCTGGACAAATTATATATGATACGTCAAATCATAACATTCCACAATAAGAAAGAACGGTTTGGTTATCTTCTTCTTCAAGTGCTTCTCTAACTAGTGTAGGTTATCAGCGTGGTGTGCACACCAGTGTAGTGTAGCATCTTCTTGATTATGTTGATATGGCCACTTGAAAGCCATAGCGACTTTTACAGCTCAATATGGCAACTCTACTCGCTGTACATATTAAATAGACGGGTTCAATCCCCACTAAACTTGACCAACCGGATATGTTATATCCACTAACTTATTGGCTATGACCTTGCTTCAACCTTGATAATTTTTGAAGACTCCGATTCCCAATAGTGGGAACATGAAGATGGTTGTTTACTATTATCATATTATTGTACGTTAGGAGTGGTACCCGTAGGCATTTCTCTCCCTGATCATCATCGTAGATATTTCTCTGTAAAGATATCAAGTAGGTGTCGAGATCTGTGTTAATATGGTAAAGGTAATACGATGCTGTGTAAACATCTTTGCTTGTGTTTTTTTTTATTCAAGCGACGAGACGAGCGAGACCTTCGTATGATGATAAGAGAAATACCTGTCCATGACAACGTGGCGCTAGTTAGGATAGTATACACAACACCGCATGTTGATTGTCGCCTCCAGATATATGTTGTTAAGTCTCGTCACTGCAGTAATTTCACTAACTACAACGCAGTTAAAACCGGAACAAAGTAATATTTGCAAATTACTGTTTGACCTATCAGTGAAAAAATGGCGCTGGTTAGGATAATAAAATCACGTGCCAGTTGCTTTAAGACATAAGATGTGTCATTACCCCAGTAATTTGAAACACCCTGTATACTGGAACACAGTAATGTTTGTCGGCTGCAATAGGAGCTGTGATGGTACGTAGACGGTCTCGGGAAATAAAGACTTACCACCAGTAGCGTCAATGTATGTTCAAAACGTCTTAAACTAGAAAACGGAAGGAAATGGTTATTTGTTTTTTTTTTATTGCTGTATTTCATGTGGTATTTATGAAACTATCGCATCAGCTGTTTGCGCGGGTACGTCCGCAATCCGGGACGGAGTCGATCCTCGTCCCGACGTGTTACGCTTAGAAAAACATTTCCTCTTCCGGTGTGCCGTCTCATATGTGAATACTGTATTCGGCCAACGTTTCATTTCTACGGCCGTTTCCCTATTACATCTTGACGTGTATCCGTTTTATCATATTCCCCATTCATTTCCACTGGAACCCTACTATAGCACTTTTTTTGGGGACGTTCACCTGGTGGTAAATTATACGTCCGCCCATAACAACGTGGCGATAGTTACGATGTTATACAGTACACAACATTTCGGCCGTCGTCTTGAGATATAAGATGTTGCGTCTCTTATTGCCCCAGTAATCAAATTAGCTACAGCGTCCTTCAAACCGGAATACGGTAGTGTTTGCACACTACTGTTTGTCGGCTGCAATTGACGCTGCGGTGGTTTATGGCAACAGAGACCTGCCACCAGTAAAATATTCTCTATTTATTTCACTAGAATCCTACTATCTTACTATTTTTTTAAATCACGACTCCATTCCTTGTTTTGATATCGTGACGTCATAACATTGTTTTTTTTTTAATTTAACAGATACGAGCCCATAGTCTGATAAAGCCGAAATAGCTGATAAAGAAAACGGCACAAACTTCTCCGAATAAAAAAAATCTTTTTATTAACAAAGCGACGAAATGCGTGCGCCGTTTACCTGATGGTAAGTCATACCACTTATAACATGTCGCTTGTTAGAATGATGATATGGATCTTAATCCGATCGATGTGGGAATCTTTGGAGGAGGCCTATGTCCAGCAATGGACGTCTACCGGATGAAACAGCATCACGGTTTCCTCATCGTCAAACAAGTAGAAGGTCAAAGAAGAAATATATAAATTGTTTTAGGACATCTGTGGAAGAGGAATTGGTAATGAAAGAAGGGGAAGAAAGAAGATAAGGCATGGCTCTGTTGCTGGAGACCGTCTGTGTCTACGTCTATTCCTGCCGACAAACAGTACTGTGCTAGCATTACTATGTTCCGGTTTAAAGGATTTTGTAGCTAGTGAAATTACCAGGGTAACGAGACGTAATTATCATAAGAGACTTAAGGCGACTATCTAGCGCTAGATTGTTATCGGCGTTATCGTTAGATAAGCTTACCACCAGATTTATCTCGCCTTTATACTCTGATCTAATTCTGTGGTCATGTATATTTTGGATGATGGTAATTTTTAAAGTCATCTGGTCAACTGTCGTCTTCATTTTATAAATACTACTGTAGCAGCGATGGGTATCGGCGATGAGAAGACTTGAGGACAGGTGAGACAGGAAGACAGGGCAGCGCAGGACCGATCGATGTCGAGATCTTTAGATGAGGTCTATTTGCTGCAGTAGACGACTATCAGCTGATGATGATGATGATTAAGCAATTGTAGATAAAGATAAAAGACCATTATGTTTTGGTCCAGCGGTCAATCACAGCATGCGATAGCAGGATGCGAAGGTATATGTTATATGTTGGGGAAAGTATCATGTAATTTGTTTTATACGAAAGCCGCGTTTTGTCCGAAAGTGTTAGCAATTTTTCAACTTAATCCGGACTCAGGTCCTTTTTGTCTCAGTCAAAGAATGCGGGACTGTGAAATGTAATAAATATGGCGGCTTTGTATTACTGATATAAATAAAAAATAGTATGAAATTGCTCACAAGTTTTGAGACAGACTTAAGTGCTTTTTTTTATTTAATTAAGCGACGAGACGAATGGAACGTTCACCTGATAGTAAGTGATACACCAGTTTATATTAACGTAACGGTAGTCAGGATGACATGCTGCATCAGATTGTGTTCATCGCCTGAGACGTAAGATGTCGAATCTCGTTACCTATCGCGATCACACTAGCTCCAGCGCCTTTCAAACCTGAACATGGTTAAGGTTGCACAGTTCTCTATCAACGGTCTCCAGCAACTGAAACCTACCACCAGTAATATGTTTACCTTACGGCGTTTATTTTTTTATTTTGTTTATTTTCCTATGGCAAGGTATCGATCGTTTTGCAGAATCCATAGTCCCGGGGCGAGGGAAGAGATGGGAAGGTAACAGATGTCCTGATATCATACCCATCAAAGAGTACCATTATGTGTATGAAGGAGTTTTCTGGTGGTAGGTCTCTGTTGCTGGAGATCGTTTAGGAAGGTAGTGTGCAAACTTTACTCCGTTCCGGATTGAAGGTAGTTTTAGCTAGAGTAACTGGAATAAAAAGATAAGTGTATACCATCCTAACTAGCACCATGTTATGGGCAGGCTTATCACCTACCTTCAAGTGTATCCTCATTTCGTCGCTCCGTTAAATAAAAAAGATCTTGATGTACTTATTCTAGACAGATGTCTCAGTTTAATCTGTTCCTAACAGTTTACATTGTTAGGAAACAAGGCCGTGCAAACACTTCGCTAACAGCCTCCACATTTCGCGAGACGTTTTCAAAATTTCACCAGCTCCACTTTTCGGCACTGAATTTTTCAGTGTCTAAGTTTAACACCTGTTAGTACAGAGTTTAATAACTAAAAATCCTCGGAGCGCCTCAGTTGTATCATAAACTCGTAAAGTTCTTCTGACGACAATGAGCTTCTATGCTTTTGCTTAATGAACAAACTTAGACATATAATCGTAAAAATAATAAGTTTTTGATATTAGTTAAAACTACTATATTACTTATTATATACTTAGTACAATATTTTTTTTGACTATCCACCAACCTGCACTCGATCAGCGTGTTAGGCTAATGCCCATTTCCTCTCAATTAACTCTAATAAAAAACGTGAAGATCTTTGGGGGAGGCCTATGTTCACTAGTGGACTTCCATCGATTGATCATGACGATGAATATACGTACCAATATATATGTATATATTTAAATACACTTATATACTTAGATATTATCTATTCAGTCTATTTATTAAGTAGATAACCTAGCTCTCAGATCTGATACCGTTCGTTATATATTCCTATTGGCACAACGTATTAACTTAAGATATGAAGCTCTGTTACCGACAAAACTTTAAATAGTAATATTTGATTTTCATTAGATATATTTTATAGCAAAATGCGGAAGCAAAATTACCATCCGGAAATAACTTAGACATGTTTTTTTGTACAACAGCAGCCGCTGGACGTTCGTATTACATAACCAACTTCGTTTATATGGAGAGAGCATATACGTATATTAGTAGAAATCCATCGAAAAGCGGAAATACTATCATCACCAGCCGTCCACAGTTGGACATAGGCTTCCCCCAAAGATCTTCACATCTATCGGTCCCGCGTTGCCGGCATCCTACGGCGCTTCGAAACTCTCAACAGATCGGTCCATCCTGCGAGAGGACTCCCAACACCACGTCTGTCGATACGTGGCTGCTATTCGAGGACCTTACTGCCCCATCGGCCGTCGGTCCTTCGAGCAATGTGCCCTGTCCACTGCCATTTAAGTCTAGCAATCTTTTGGGCTATGGCGGTGGATTTAGTTTTTCTGCGGATCTCCACATTTCTGATTCGATTGCGCAGAGAAACTCCGAGCCCTTTCCATTGTCCTTTGGATGTATTTGAGCCTTTTCATAAGGCCGATAGTAAGGGGCCACGTCTCGGTTCCGACTGGCAACAGACAAGAGCTGAAGACTTGTCTTCAGACACACGCGGTATCTATGACTAAAAGATGCTGCGTATCCTCCCAAACGCTGCCAACTGTGTTGGGTTCGTCGATTTATCTCTTTCTGAAACTTGGACTTCCCTAGCTGGACTGTTTGTCCCAGGGAAAGGTATTCGTCGACTACTTCCTGTGTAGAGCTTGCGACCATTATTGGTGTGGATACAACATGGGCATTGGACCTAATCTCTGCCTTCTCCATATTCATCTTATGATCCACGCGTGTTGTACATGCGCTCCGATTAAAATTATGTAGCATACAACGACGTTTCAAGTTAAGAGTAAGTATTAAATAAGTTTTTTAAGTTGGAGTATAAGTTTCTTTTTAAAATATTAGTTTAGTAAACTACAGTGGTGTCTACTGAGTAAAATTTTTCAGGGTCCCATCTCATGAAGTAATTGAATATCTTAGTCTTATTTCATATAGAGTAAGGCGTAGTAATATCACTAGCTACAGCATCCTTTAAAATAGATAATATAAATATTTACATACTACTGTCTGACGATAGAAATTGGTAGCGTGGTGGTAAGTACCCTAATGGTCACCGTCATCGTCATCAGATGACTACCGTCGGTCTGGAATGCATTATACATGAATAAGTATACATTCGGTGTATCAAATAATATGAATCATGACGAAGTTTGTGAGAAGCGAAGCTAAACTGCGCTCTTCCCTGTGGAGGCACTTTAGCAGATTAGGAGTCGGGGTCCGCTGCCGTAGTGCTGGATGTGACATGTAGTGTATACGGAACGCGGAGGTCCCCGGAGGTCAAATATTTACAACTGCTGCGGGAGGCAGTCAGTAGTTCCGTAGCTTTTATTGCGTGTAATTTATCTGATAGAAAAATCGCTACAGCTTTTGTATGTTTAATTTCTAATACTTTCTGTAATACTAGTGAGTATTAATATCTAGTATATATACGACCTGATCTAGTCCGACTACTGAGCCTGCGATTTATTTGGTTGTAGGCTTTTATTGCTAGAGAATGTCTAGGTACCATTGCAATGCCAATTTCTGGCACTGAACAATATTGTGAAAACTTTACAGTATTCTGGTTTGAAGCGCGCTGTAGTCAGTGAGATTACTAAGGTAACGAAACTTAACATCTTGTGTCTCAAGGCGACGAGTATAATATCGTGGTGTGAATATAATCCTTAATTAAGCGATCGGTTGTACCTGATATTCTATTGATGGTAAATAATACGCCTGCTCATAACAACGTGGCGCAAGTTAAGATGATATACACTGCACCACATTGCGCTTGTCACTTTGAGGTATAATATATTAAGTCTCGTTGCCCCAGTAATTACTCTAGCAACGGCGCCCTTCAAACTGGAAGACAGTAATGTTTGCACAGTACTGTTTGGCGGCTGCGGTGGTATATAAACGGTCTCCGCCAACGGAGATCTACCGCCAGTGCAATATAACAGATCGCTTCCATTAAGTTTGTATCCTTGTAAGTACTTACTCCAGGTGTTTCTCCCGGCGGCACTTTTAAGTGGGAAGTAAAAAATTCATGATGAAAAATGCCTCAGGTTTTATTTTTTTTCAATCGGCTTCAGGATAGAAGTATGAAAAATGCATTCGCAAATTAAAAGAGTATTTATTATTCCATGTAACTTAAAGCTCCATGTCTCTGTACCCCCATTGGTTCCAGGTTCGAAACTGTACTGGAATTTTCTTTTATGATGGTGGAAAATATACTTTGTTTTCCTCAGAGAAGGTAGATAATATTTTTTATTATATCTAATGGTAAGTTATACGCCTGTTCATAACAACGTGGCGCTAGTTAGGATGTTGTACACTATACCAGAGGTGCTCATACTTAAGGCGACTGAAAGGATCTTGAAGTCACGGCAAATTAATGATGGTTTTGTATTTGTTGTAACACAGCATTAGTGCTGAGGGTCTTACCCTTCCGTGGGATGTTTTAGCCAGATTCCGGAGCCCCTCCTAATGTACTGATGGAGGCCATCGAGGGGGTTTAAGGGGTTTCGCCCAAAATCTTTCGGAGCCCAAGTCAATGTCACCTGCACAAGGTTAACTCTGCTGAATACGCTGTACTCGACTAGCGTGGTGGGATAAGGTCCAATTCCTTTAATTGAACTCTAATGAGATTTCTGGGGGAGGCTTATATCCAGCAGTGGCTATCCATTGGCTGATGATGACTACACTGTACCATTTGACGCTCATCTCCTTCAGATATAAGATATATGTTGTTATATATCAAAATATATTTTATCTATAATACTCTGCTTAATGAATTGTATTTAAGATCTATGTGGGGGTGTAAAGAGTCCCGCACAACAACTCATAGGATCCAACCTCACCTGCTCGTGGTGCACCCTGCTAATCAACAAACGAGGCTCTGGCTCCCGCCAAACCGCATCTGGCCAGCGTAGTGGGAAATGGCCTAAATATCCCCATATGAACCCATATATACAACAGCCTCTAGAGCCCTGCGGTACTGGAGACTATGTGGAGATCTTTGGGGAGGCTTATATGAAGTCTCGTTATCCCAGTAATTTCACTAGCTACACCGCCATTCAAACTGGAATACAGTAATGTTTGCTACCGGCAGGATTAGCACCTGCGGTGACCTACGTAGATGATCTTCGGAAACCGAGATCTGTAATTAGTTCATAATTGCATTTACATAGATAATTTGAAGGTCATGTCCTTTTGAAAACGAATCACTGAAATCTGTTTGTGGTTAAGGAAGTGCTATCAAATGTTATGGAAGACAACCTGGGTCTGGTTAAACGGCCGTCTCGGCGGGATGTTGCCGACAACTTAACCCGTTAACCTGATTGCTCTAACCGCAGAGTCACTTTAGCAGATTGCAGGCGTTACTGTAAGTACGTCTAGATGTGATCACAGATTATGATGCTGTTAATTACTTATTTTTGGTCGTTATCTACGTTGGATAGAGTATAAGATATTAATACTTTTAAGTAGAGAGTGAGATGATGGGTGTTACCTCTTTTTAGGATGTGTTTAGATATTATGCAGCCGGTACTGTTAGCTACTATGGGTAGCAGAGCTTCGATTTAGAGCATTTTTAGGAGACCTAAAAATGTGTTTTAAAACTTAGAAACACTATGACTGTTCCTCACAGGAATTGTATTTTTGAAGACACCACCTATAAAAAGGGTAAATTTAAAGCAATATTTAGTAATTTCTGATAATGATTTTTAGATTTTTTTAATATTTCACTTTCAGGACATCTTAAAGTAAGTTATAGACTTTAAGTGAAAAAAATATATAAACGGAAACCTTGACTTTAACTTTTAATTTACCATTGGTAATCTAGAGTTGATAAATGACTCTTGTGCTTATATTTCTGCAAATATTTCAGTGAATACCTTTTTATAGGAAAGGTAGGTAAATGAGCAGACGGTTCACGCGATTGTAAGTGATCCCCATCACTCGTGAACAACTGAAACACAAGATTCGCAGCAATGTCGCCGCGCTTCAAACGGCTACTTGGGGACTAATAACTGTGTAGTCCCCTTTGATTGTATTGAAGTTGTATCCGTAATATGGCTTCAGTGACAGCTGATTCCTGAAAATATAACATCTGTATACAATAAAGAGGGCTGAATGAACCATGAGTTTGGTTAAGCCGAGTTTAATCTAGGTTAAAAATATATAAACTGTACGCGTATCGACAGAAAGTAATCTCATAAAAAAAGATTCTACCGTGTTCCGTAAACAGTTCCAACGCCTGCGGGTTCATTCCGTTAAGCGGTACAGATGTTCCATCCAGTCGGTCGCCGATACGGTAAGTTAAGTAAGCAATCGAGTTAAGTTGATACGCTCCCACTGAAGTTCAGTTGAGCGAAGCAGTTTCACGATCCGCAAAGGTCTAAATATCTCTCCCGTGGACTCCGTTAAACTTGTGTCATACGCGATTCTCGTTGGGAAAGGATGTCCATGTGAAATTGTTAATTGGTTCATAACAGATAAAAACATGATGATGATGATGACGATGAGATAAAACCGAAAAGGTCTATCTCCTCTTCTCTTCATAAGAACAACAAAAGGAGTGGAGCTTGAGTGGAACTTGCGTGCATCGGCAAAAACAAATTAACTGAAGAATACAGCAAACACTCTACATACTATATAATTTATATATGAAGTGAAAACGCAGTGTTGGCAAGCCCCCCACTAGGTGGTTCGACGATTTGGAGAAGGTTGCGGGAAGCAGCTGGATCGATCAATGTGGAGATCTTTGGGGGAGGCCTATGTCCAGCAGTGGACGTCTGTCAGCTGTTGATTATATATAATATACATTCGCAACAACGTACGGGACCCAAGCCTACCTCATTTGCTCGTGGTGCACCCTGCTAATCTACAAACGAGGTTTTGGTTTCCACCAACCCCCATTAAGCCGACGTGGTTGGAAATGGCTCAAATCTTCTCTTATTATTCCCTACACACGACAGCCCTTAGTGCCCAGCGATACCGGAGACCATGCTGACTATATGTGGAGATCCTTTGGAAAGGCCGTCTATCGGCTGATGATGATGATGATGATATATACTCTTGTCTGTATTTTGAGGATATTCGAATATAATGTATTTATTATTGTGGAGGCGCGCATTGGAATACAAAAATAACATTACGCGGACCGCTGAAGCTGAAAATTGGCGCGAGTGAGCCGGAGCCGCTTCCTCCGAATAAATTACTGATTAACTCGATCCGCATTACATTGCTACTTATAATTTAAAATGGTTCTAAATGTCTCATATTTGAGATAATTATTAACTATTCACCTTAGAACCTTTATTTGGTGTCTATATTAACTAGAAATGAGACTGCAGGGAAGCGATGGACCTCCACGGCGACCTGCAATTCCCAACCATAACGGAGCATTTCATAGAGTGCACCGAAACCTACTTCGACAAGGCGTCATCTCACCCCAACCTTCTGGTGGCCAAGGCGGTCGACTACGAGCTTCCTCCGAGTCCCAAGATCAATAAGCGCAGACCACGGCATGCGCTAATCCTGACATCCTCAGCGCTCCTGTACACCAAGCACAGCCGTCACCACACACACTTGGGACACTACCAACACGCTCCGAATCTCGAGATCACGCCGCCCTCGCTTCAGAACGCGGCGCCACAGCTACTCACATACCGTGTACACTAAGTTCACCCGCGCTCAGGGACTGTTCTCACCACCCAGGGTTTCTGATACAGGCGAAGGTGGTCAGAGAACAGACGCGAGCCCGAATTCGACGACCGAGTAGATTCGCCAGAAAGCAAAAATCCTGACACACTCTTAACAAATGATAACTACACTCCTTGTAGTACATTTTAAAAAATGTCTACATGGAGTGTGGTACTGGGCCGTGGATCCAGGTCCACGAGCCCAGTACCAGATTAGCTGTAAGAGTCGGTATGACTTCCAAGCTCTTACAGAATCTAGGAGCAGGAAAGCGATATGACTGCCCATTAGTCTCGGGCTATTAAGAATAGGTCTAAGGTAAGCCCTGCCTGTCACAGAAGGCGACTAAAAGTGGACTTTGAGGATTCGAGGACTTTGAACATGAAGGCTCACATTGCCCAAACGAATCAGCGGTGAACGACAAATACGAGGTAATCTTATGCTTATCATAGCAGACAGTGTGCAGGGCAGGGTTACGACACTCCTCGGGATGTGATTAGGCGCAGTGCATGGTGGCATCGGTGTGTTCCTTAGATCCTCTGGCATCTTGCAAAGCAGTAAGGATGACCACATTTTAGTGGGCAGAAATGACTCTGCCTTTCCCTTAGAACCAGAATGTTCTTTGATGATTTATGGGCCTCAAAAAAAAAGAGAAGCAAAAATTATACGGACACCGCGATATGTACCTAGGTGCTAGTTAGATATTAGGTATTGGTTACTAGATATTAGTTATTTATATGTAGTACATAATATATAAAATATATATGAGGTACTAAGTGAAGAGTATCTAAATAACATCTTTTCACCATTCCCTATTTTTTTTCTGTTTGGAGCTCTTCTAATATCATCAGGCAGGAGGTTCAGGGTTGTGCTATTTGAACTGTAGAAGAGAATCCGTCAAAGCCAGTGAAGTTTAATCACTTTGTTCATGGTAAGTTACCAACAACAGTAAGTACACCAACGCACGGAACAGTTATGATGTACACCAATCCACACGTAATACGATGGTCCGTGAAACGACGTGCAATTTAGATCAGGGCATGGAGCAATTTCCCGGCGCCAGATGACGCCCGCCTAAATCGCGTTTGATGGCGGCAATTGAAACCAATAGTTTCGGATTCATTGCTCGCCCGGATATTGTCCCCGAATATCTCCACCAGCTTTTATATAGCTCTATCCTCTATGCTTATAGAAGCTAATGTAATTATAATTAGCTACCACTTCAAAGTCCGTGAGCAAATCAGAAAGCTCTGGATAAAGCTTTTATTGTCATTTCATCATCATCATCGTCATCAGCGAATAGGAGTTCACTGCTGGACATAAACCTCCCCCAAAGATCCCCACACCGATATTTGCTGCGCTGTCCGCATCCAGCGGCATCTTACAACCTACTAGGCACCAGGGGCCGTAATTTGTAGGGGTTCATATGGGGGAATTTGGGCTATTTCCCACCGCGCTGGCCCAATCCGAGTTGGTGCAATTAGCAGGGTGCACCACGAGCAGGAGAGGTTGACTTGGATCCCCTGAGTTGTGACCCCTTACACTCCTAAGAAACCAATAGTTTCGGAGCTACAAAGAAAATCATTTAGAGTGATTGAAAGATTATGATCATCACCATTGCTATCAGCCGGTAGAGTTCTACTGCTAGATCTAGCTAATTGGTCCAGTGCTGAATACATCCAGCGGCTTTCTGCGACTTTTACCAGGTCATCAGCTAAATATTATGAGCTATATAAATGCTGAAATGTTGTCTGTTCTGTAATCATTATCATCATTATCATCAGCCAATAGACATTGACCTTACACAAAGATATCCACATGGATCGTTTCTGCCCAACCCGTATTCCGCGGCTTCTCGCGACCCTCGTTTATAGGGATTCATTTGGGGGACGAGGAGAGAGACAGAGCCTTGTTGTTGATGATTAGCAGGGTGCACCACGAGCAGATGACATCACAGTGTGGGACCCTTTACCCTCATGTTCACTGTTCTGTAACATACATCGCAGTAATTGTTTTATCTTCAGTAAATTAAATGGTCATGCAGAAACATCATGGTTACTGTTGAATCATCACCATCATCACGCTGCGGCTATGCTGTGCGTGTTGTTACCACCATCACCGTCATGTTACTTATCTACTGCCATCACATCTTTACTGTGTTCTAGCTGCTAACGACATAGTGTCTGAGTTTTAATACTGTGTTCACTAATAGTAATAAAAACTACAGTTTTTTTTATTCTATGAAGTGACGAGACAAGCGAGATGTTCACCTGATGGTAAGTGATACATACGCCTATAACAACATGACGCCGGTTAAGATATACGCAGCATCACTTTGCGCTCGTCCGCTTAAGACAGGATGTTCAGTCTTGATACCTTAGTAAATTCACTAGCTACAGCGCCCTTCAAACTGGAACACAGTAATATTTGCGCACTACTATTTGGCGGGAGAAATAGAGGCTGCGGTGGTAAACCTACATGGTCTCTGGCAAGAAACTTACCACCAGGTAATATGTATCTAAAGGTGGCGATACATCATCAGTACTTACTAATAGATTTAAGATTAATTATCACAATTGAAGTTACTTAAAGTAAATTGATAAACAAGTTCTGTGAGTCAAGTGAACTGATAATACCTTCGTCTATCCTCAACCGGTTCATCGAGCTGGTTGCAGTTAAAAAAACATCGACTGCTCGCCGCCAATGATTTTAGTTTGGAAGTTAAAAGCGGCATATTTTTATGACTTTCCCATTTCCAGCTCAAGAAATACCCTCAGGGAAACACCTGCAGCGAGGAGTTAAAAGCTCGATGGAACTTCATAATACGCTGGATGTGCTAAATTTTGAACATGGTGGTGACTCCAGCATAGTTCAGTGATAATATTCCACATGTAGTACCGCCAGTATGAATACATTACTGTGTAACGGGTCTGATTACTAGTGAATTTACTGGAGATTTTTTTTTATTCAACAAAGCGATAAGACCAACAGGACGTTCACCTGATGTTAAGTGATGCGTACCCAAAGCGCTAGTTAGGATAATATAGACAGCATTATATTGTGATCGTTGCCTTGAGACGTAGGATGTGAAGTCCTGTTACCTCAGCGATTACACTAGCTACAGCATCTTTCAAACCGGAACATACTAGTTAGGATAATATACCTGGAATCTAGGTACCTAGACGGGGTCCGGCAACGGAGCCCTGCCATCAGTAAAGGCTGAAGGTAAACAGTTACTGCAGCAGCTTCTATTTCTGCCGACAACAATAGTGTGTAAACATCACTGTGTTCCGGTTTAAAGGGCGTTGTCTTCTTCTTCTTAAAGTGCCTTTTCAACTAGTGAAGGTTGGCGATCAGCGTGGTCAGGACCTTTTTGTCTCTGGTCCAGCGGAACAATTTGGACGCTCCAGATATGCCAGTCCATTTCTTGATATTCATCAACCATGAGTTTTTCTTTCTCCCCACTATTCGTTTTTCAGAATCTTTATCCTTTATAATCAGCTGCAGAAGATCATATCGCTGATGACGGAGTACATGATAAAGGGGGTTGTAATTAGTGGAATTACTGAAACTTGGCATCTTGTTTGTGACGAGCACAATTCGGTGCTGTGTACATTATCCTAACTAGCGCCATATTTTGAACAAACGTATCACTTATTATCAGGTGACCGTCCCGTTTGTCTCATCGCTTCGTGGTGTAGGAACAAAAATATAAAAAAGTGAGCCACTTCCAAGAGTTGCGTATCCATGATCTCAAGTTAAGCTTGCAATTAATGGGAGTGCCTTCGCGGAGGGGGATGATGGGTTAGTCGTGAGGTTTTGTCGTATTTAAAGGGTTTTCGAAATAAACCCGGTTCAAATTTAAAATTATAAAGACTTTAATTTTTTTTTTTTTGTACATTTTCAATAAGTAAAAAAAAAGTTGAGAACCGTTGAGAAAATGTATGAACACTAAGGAGTAAGGGGATCCGCCCAACATCTTACGGAGCCCAAATCGACCTCACCTGCACGCGGTGCACTCTGCTGAATAACAGACGAGGCTCTGTCCACCCACCAACCTTCACTGAACCAGCGTGGTTACGGCCCAATTCGACTAAGTGAGGATGAGATCATTGGGGAGGCCTAAGTCCAGCAGTGGACGTCAGTCGGCTGATAAAGATGAACACTTGTTAGATTTCTTATATTTTTAACTCATATACAGAAGATGTATAATAAAGTTACTTATGACTTTAGTGTAATAAATAAATTAGTTTTTTTTTAACAATAATAATGATTGCATCATTTGTAATAAATCATTATTTTCCTCATTTTTTTTGTTCAAAGATTTTAATGGAAGTAGACGGAAGACAAATGCTTGAGCTCTGCATTTAGGTAATGTTAGCTCTAACACGTCAATAAGCATCATCATTCGACTTGCACTTAACTAAATGGTCTTATCTGTCATCTGGTGGAGAAGGCTCCGAATCCCAGTAGTGGGAATATTAACAGTTTACTAAGCTCGTAAATAAACTACTGTGGTGCATATCGATTCTGTATGGATGCAGATAGTAGTGTTTCCTGTTGGCAGAGCTTTCATCAGCAAAATATTATTGTTCTACTAATAATCTATTTGAAATCTAGATATTTTACCGTCTAGCTGATAGAATCATCATTTAAATGAATAAACACGGTTATATATAGTACCTATAGTATTTATGCCGGCAAACAGTACTGTGTCGGTTTGAAGGGTGCTGCAGCTAGAGTAATTATTGGGGTAAACAGAATCAACATCTTACATCTCAAGCGACGAGCGTAATGTGGTAAAGTATGTACTATTCTAAGTAGCGTTGTTATGGGAAAGCGTATCACTAATCACCAGGTGAACATCCTGCTCGTATCCTCGTTTAATTAATAAAAAAAAATATGTATGATATATAACAGAAAGTTATGTAATAGATTTTAAAGTATTAACCTATAGTAGAAAGAATAGAAAATATTGAAAGCTTTTTACTTCTACCCACTGTATTATTTCGTTGTCTACATCACACCAAGTATTTGTGCCGTACTAATAAATGTGGTGCAGTTTGGCATTCGTTTGGCAAAATTACGAAGCGCCATATGTCACTCGGCTGGACCGTATTACATGTAACTAAGCTAACAAACTTGTAACTAAGCAAGTTTACGAAGGGATCTTTGTTAACTTATTTATCGGATTGGTGGTGGTAGGTCTCTATTGCCGGATACCGTTTAGATACCACCGCAGCTCATGTTCCGCCGCCAAACAACAGTATGCCTATATTACCGTGTTCCGGTTTTAAGGGCGTTGTAACTAATGGAATTACTAGTTTAATAAGATTTAATATCTCATACTAGGCGACGAGTATAATATCGTGCTGTGTATCACTTGTGCAAGGGTATTACCAATAAATTATTATCTCCCTTGTCTCGTCGCTTTGTAGAATTAAAAAGGTGAAATTACCGTGGTAATTAGACTTGAATCTTGTATCTGAAAACAACGCAATGTGCAGTGTAAACATGTTAATTACCATCAAGTTAACGCGGTTGTTTGAATGATAATACTTTGGGCTAGTTATCTATGACTAAAGACATCTGAAGTTTAGCGTCTTTGTAGACTTTTTTAATATAGCAATATCAAGTTAATAACTTAACTAGTATGTTCATTAGGTGAACGCTACTTTTGCTCGCCGTATGTTTATTTTAACCCGATTATAACGTCCAATAACAATATCGGCTCCGTGTTCGCTCTCCGCGATCGCTGACTGACGTTTTAATTAAAATTTTCATGCAGAGTTATTATATTAACGCCATGAAAATCACATTTACAGTTTCAGTGCGAACCCATCGACGCTGATTTCGATGGAGACGTGAACGAGGATTGATTAGAGTAAGAATATGCACTTCAGAGCCTCGACAACAACCAATAATTCGCACTTGATCAGCGTGGAGGAATAGCCTTGAGCTACAGTAGCGAAAGTTCTAAGCTCCGGAAGTGAGAACATTATTTAAGTTATTTATTTTTGGATTAGTATTAAAGCAACTTCTGAAACATACTGACTGTGTATATAATATTTTTTTTTATTACTTATGGCATTTGTATTGTATTTCGTGGTTATTACCTTTAACTTTTGATATTATCATCGTTATTGAGTGCCATCTTCAAACTGATATAGGGACGTCAGTTCTACAAACTTTCGATTTATTTCAGTATAGAGTAATTAAAATGTATCCGGTCTCTTACATCATCAAATCAACTTTTTCATTGTCTTTTGGATATTCGTTTCTCTTAGGTTCTTGACTACGAAGGTAAATTTTTCATTTTGGAAAAAGTAATCCGAAATTCGCCGTATTCCCCTGTATGACGGTTGGAACTTAGTAATAGTTTTGCATTTGAGACGAAATGGATTCCATGGGATCTTAAACATCTTACTGAATGTCTACACCATCATGTGTATTAAATTCTAACTTATGCGTTAAAAGTATAAGTAAGACATCAATAGTTACTTATAAAAAAGCTCTCAACTATAGAAAGTTAAGGAGTAAAGACAGAATTCATTTATATCTAGCGGAGTACTTGCAATGAAGTTCCTGGATGTGATTCCTCTACCACCTTGCTATAGGAACCTAGATATCCATCCACCTGCTTTTGTGGTGCAGTGGCTAAGCCTAATAACAACGACGGGCCTGGTTCATACGTAAATCTGTTGCTGTAGTAAGCACAGCCGTCAGCTGTAGTATTCTGGACGAGTACGCTAACCAGTTTCTTTGTCGTGTAACATCATGTGAGACGGAAGTTAAGTCAACAAGAGACAAGTACTTCCGCCTGATGGTAAGTTATATACAGTGTTTCTTTTATTACTTTAAGCAGGTAATCTTCCTGTAAAGAAACTGGATATTTTAAGTTTATTGTCGCTGATCACCTTGGTTTTCCAAATTGGTTTTTTGGAACGAAAGGATGAGCAGGACGTTATTGATGGTTCACATGAATATATATCACTGGATGGCTATATATCCGCCTATAACACTGTTATGTTTACTAGGATGATATACACTACATTATTTTGTTCTTGTTGCTTTGAGAAGTAAGATGTTAAATCTATCTAACAATGTTTCGGAGCTGCGTCGCTCGAATGAGGTAAGACAAAAAAAAATAATACAGCTGGTTTATTTTGATTACATGGCGGTTGAGGGTAGTCGGATAAACGTTACGAACAGTTTACACGACACGAAGCGAATGAGTCTGTCCGTTCGTTTAACTTGACGCACGGCTCAGTTCCGCTGACGTCGCGTCCCGAGTATCGGACATTTGGGATAACCTTTAAAAAAAACCAATTAGGTCAAGCCTATCGAATACGTTCTGAAAACAGGTAAATATGAAAACTACTCCTATAGTTTACTGGTGTAATCTAATACCGGAAACCGTGTAGATAGGTAGCGCAACGGCTACTACGGTAGTATGCAAAAGCGGACAGAGGAAGGTTATCCAGTGCAGGATTTCCCCATCGAGAAAAAAAAGGTAGCGCAACGGCTACTTCCGCCACAGTAGAGAAGATGCTAAGCTTTGTTACTCGAATAATTTACAAGCTATCATCATCATCAACAGCTTGCAGCAGTCCTGTTGGACAACCGCTGGATTTACTACAAACCACGTTGTACTGTTTGTCGGCTGCAACAGGAGCTGCGGTGGTACCTACCTAGAAGGTCTCTGATAACAGAAACTTACCATCAGTGTCCTGTCGAATCTTGACAGGTGTAATGAATATAGTATATCCTCACTACTATCCTTTTCCTTCCTGCGTTAAGAATTTTTGAAGAATTTTAGCTCTATAGCCAGTGAGACATATTTCACCAGTCTGAGGATGCGAGGAATGTGGTTATACCGCAATACAAGATTTCTAAATATTTTATGTAGGATCTTATTGTTATGGACAGGCGTAGTACTTACCATCAGATGACTGAAGACTGTTACATACATCAAATTTATTTTATTTTTTTTAGTAATAAGTAAAAGAGAATGAGTATGGGTAAGTATAGATAAAAATTGCTAAACCTAAGTGGCAGTGGGCAGGGCACATTGCATTGGACCGTCAGCTGAAGGGACAGTAAGGTCCTCGAATGGCGCTCGCGTACCGGTAGACGTAGTGTTCGGAGGCCCTACAAGGTTCGATCTGGTGAGAGTCGTGGTAAGCCACTGGATGCAGGCAACGCGAGACCGATCGATGAGGAGATCTTCGGGGGAGGCCTATGTCCAGCAACAGTTACTAAATTAAGAACAACGGAGTGACACTTGAAAGTAAAGAAGTTATCACCGTCGTCCATTGACAGTGGCAACATTGGGCTATAAGTTAGTGGTAGTTAAATTGTCGAGCTTTATTTTAAACTATGTTGTAATAAACATATTTTTCTATCGATCTGTTTAACTATTAAAATTTTAGAAATTCCAACTATTTCCTGCCAGGGTTCACTTCAGCCAGACGTCGGGGAGTATGGAAGACGTAATAAAACGTGGATTCAAACTCGCTCCCCGAGTTCGCGTAGAAATCGCTTCGTGACCGATTCAGTTCGGTTTTTATTTCGTAATTTCTCCAATCATGATAATTTCAATTGATTTTCCCAAGTTACGACCTTCCTATTTGTTTTTACTTGAAAAATTCAGTTTATAAAATCAATGATTCATTAGGAAATACCTGCGGAGTTTAATGATAATCATAAACAAAGTAACATCACAAGATAATGATACAAGCATTTCACAAAGCAGCTTCAATTTATCATATCTACTTTTTGTCATTGTAATCTTTATATTGATCACGATGTGGAGATCTTTGGGAGAGGCATATGTCCAGCAGTGGACGTCTATTGGCTGACGATGACGATGATCCTTGTATTATCATCACCATCCATTACTGGACATAAGCTTCCATCAAAGCACTCCACGTTTACTTCATACATATTTAATCATATATATATAATAATTTCTGTTATAGGGAAGGAAGAAAGGGATGTAAGGGGTCCCGCACAACAAACCACAGGACCTAAGTCAACCTCACCTGCTCGTGGTGCACCCTGCTAATCAACAAACAAGGCTCTGGCCCCCACCAACCCGCATTGGGCCAGCGTAGTGGGAAATGTCCCAATTCCCCCATATGAACTTTTTTAAATGTGGTGATCTTTGAAGGAGGCATATGTCCAGCAGTGGAAGTCTGTCGGCTGATGATAATGTTGATAATTTAGACTCAGACGTTACTTGGAAGAAGAAGGTCTTTAATGTGAGATCGCCTATTGTCTATTTTACTTTATTTCATTTTATAATAATCATCATCACCACAGCTGGGCATAGGCCTCCCTCGAAGATCTCCACATAGATCGGTCCGGCGCTACCCTGCTTCCGGCACCTTGCCAACGTCCGTTACAGCTAGCATTGCCTCTGGTACCGCCGGGCAGCGGCCGCCTTTTGCCAATCAACGTCCATATTTCCAAAGCTGACCACACCATCATATGGGTAGTTGCTAGGAAGAGAGAATATCCATATTTTAGCCAGGTAAGGAATGAAAAGGAATCGGAGTCTTTGGGCGTGTAGAAACTGTTTAAAAACTATTTTTCTTGATGTAGCTGTGTTTTTAGTTTTGTATATAAAACGATATTTATTAAAAGCATTTCCAATATCCGATGGTATTGCTTTGCGAGTTGTTCAATCGGCAAAATGATATAAGTTGGATACATTCCGACAGTATCACTTCACCCCCATCCCCTCAGCCCCGCGCCGCGCATTATGGCCCGTGTTAAATTTATTGGCTTGCTTTGAGGACCCTTTGGTAGTTTATTCAGCGAAAATTCCAATATTATTGCTTTTATATTTATCTGTTTTCTTTTTGATATTCATCCCCTAGATGAGGGGGTAGATCTGGGATGCTATGGCAGATAACCTTCTCGTGGTGCATCGTGGGGCCAGTCAGCGGCTTTCATGGTTGCAGACTGCAGCGAATAATCTGCCGAGAAGGCGTCTCTCCGGGTGTCCCTCTCTGACTCCGCGCGGGCGATTTGATTTTGTCTTGTTGCCGCCACCGGCCACGTCTCGGATACACGCGTGGAACCTTTTAACCCGGTTGGAGTGTGGTGGTCACGTCTCGCGGCTCCTATCGGGAACGGGGGTCTTGCTTTAGCGGGTCGGGCCAAGAGGAGAAAACCACTATAGAAAATAACCTAATAACAAGCAGCGGAAGCAATGCGAGGTGATGCATGGTTGAGGGATTATCAATCGATACTGTTACCCACCCCAGGTAACTACCAACCCGTGGGTGTATGTAGACTTGTTCAGGTAAGAATGCTCTGCCCGAGCAAATGAATATATCATGCCATTTTCGTGGGAACAGAAATGAATAAATTGAAAATAAAAAATGGAAAATCTGAGGGAAAGTCAAACACCGGGCCTTGCCTTGACGCTTGCGTAACAACTGGACAAGAAAATTTAACCCAAGTTGGTGATATATCTGCATCGTGGGCAGTTCTTATATCACCAGGAGACAAAATTAATCTCGAGCAACGCCCTAAAGAAAAGGCGAAGAGAGCGAAGGTGCTGCACCGTCAACTAAGACTGGGATGAATACTAATCTCCCAGAGGTAAAAAACTTGGCCCTTGAAATGCAGTCCTATGCTGACATCCAACTGGAGGTGCTCATTGATCCTCCTGGTAATAGGAAATGTTGCAGGCCGTTCCCGTAATCTCAAAGGCGATTACGTCCGTCATTTGAGATTGGGAGTTCCCAAGTTAAATACGGCGGCAGGAGAACTTAAGCAAAGAGCAGCAAGCATTCATAAAGTAGTAAGACTTGAAAAGGAGAATGAAGAGCTACGATCACTCGTAAACGATTTTGCAACCAAACGGATAAGCTCACTGAAGAAATGAAGTTACTTCGGAAGCAGACAATTGGCTCGACGGAGTCTGGGAAGACAAAGCCTGCGTCTGCTCCGCGTATATTAGCTAAGGAAAGCGTTACCGGTAGAGGAGAAGAACGCCTCCTGCTGCAAATAGGTTGCCTTATAGATGAAAAGCTAGCTGCCTTTGAGACCAGAATTTTTCCTGACAGAGATCTAAGGCAAAGGTTGTCGAACAATCCGAGATTCCCAAGTGATCAGAGGCCAGTAACGGCTGACGCTGATCAATCCGCGTGCACCTGTTCTGGCTCTGAGCCGATTGCCACGGATCTCAGGTCAGCAGCGGATACCTGGTCGCCTGTAATGAGCCGCGGAGCTAGTAGGGTGGTGGTAGCACGGGTTGCTCCAGCGGTCAGAAAAGTTGGATAAGTGACTCCAAAACCTAAAACCTACTGAAAAGGTAAAACCGGATAGATTTCCTCGTGCAGCAGCCATTCCCACACAACTCTCGTACGCTGCGGTCATGACCGCGGTAAAGCAGAAGGTTAAGTTGGCAGACTGCGGTATAGACCGTTTGATCAAGGAGAGCAGTAACGGGGGCATTAATATTAGTGGTATCTGGCCCTAACTGCGCCCTGCTACTGCAATCACTTGCGGAGTGGTCGGTAGTTTTGACCGTAACGGCCGAACCTTACCGTGTGCCAGACCATCCTCGCTAGTTTGGTAGCGAACCTGGCAAGATCGCTATCTATTGGAATGGTAATACGGGGGATCCACTCTGTTCTTCAATTTAGAAGACAAGACTTAGTTGCTGTGGAATGGGAGCCTCTTGCAGTTGTGGGCTGCTCTATCTCTCCCAACTGCATACTCGCGTGCCACCACTGTGGCGGTGACCAGGATTCCGCACAGCATACGCTCGCTGCGTGGGAGTCCGAGCGACAAAGCCTGGTCAACAGGTTCGGATACGATCTTTTGCTGCCAGTAGCAGTAGCGGCTTCGATAAAGAGCAAAAATGCATGGGCAGCGTTGGTCTTCTTCTGTAAAGCTGTAATGGTACAGAAGGAGGCCGCCGAACGGAATCGAGAAAGGGTTGATTCCGCTCGGAAAAGAAGACGACGGGGCGATGGTAATCGACGCAACAGCCTGTCAACACTGTAGTCTTGGGCTAGTAAGAATAGGATTAGTTCTATTCTTACTAGCCCAAGACTACAGTGTACCTTGCCTAGTACCTTAGGGTAAGCCATGCCTGCCGTAGAAGGCGACTAAAAGAGTCTAGGAGTTTCGCGGGCCTTGAGAGTCGGGGCCTTTATAGCTCAACAAGCGAACCTGTGTGGGACAGCCTAGGAGGGTTAAGCTAATGATGACTTTCTCCCAAAAGCAGGGATTTCGAAGATTATCCCCCGAAACAAAAAAAGGTGAGGCGGTAGATCTACGAGAAGACATCTTCAGTGTTAAGTCAAAGTAATATCCTCGATGTTTGCGCAACCCGGCATAGATTATACTGCACATGCACAATTATGGTCTCAGACCCGCTGTGGGTAACTATGGGGTTAAATTGATTTTTTTTTACACAATTAAGCGACGAAAAGAGTGCGATGTTCACCTGATAGTAAGTGACACGCCTGCTCAAAACAACGTGGCAATATTTAGTATGATATATACATCACCACATTACGCTCGTCACTTGGAGACATAAGGTGATAAGTCTCGTTAACCCAATAATTTCTCTAGCTACAACACCCTTTAAAACGTTAGTATGTTCCGGTTCGGAGGGCGTGTTACTTAATGAAATTTTTAGGGTAATGAGACTTAACAACTTAGGTCTTAAAGTGACGAGCATTGGTGCTGTATCATTGTAACTAGCGCCATGCTGTTATGGGCAGACGTATCACTTACAGTCAGGTAAACTTCCCCAGTGAATATTTGACTCCAGAGTCAAAATTCACCAACTGTGGACAAACATTACTTTAATACTTCCGGTAAGCTTTGTGACGAATAATTGGATATTTAATCTAAGTAAAATGAATATACTTTTTATGATACTTAATGTAACAGTTTGGATACTGGCTTCAGTATACATAATATATTTAAAGCTCCGTCATATCCGCTTGTCAGTTCGCGACGAACAGAGCGGAAACGGTTTTAATTACTATAAAAACCTCATTTCCCTCTTCTAAGGATTTTCGTATAATATTAAGAAAAACTGTGTACTTTTTTTTTCTAAAATTTCTTTGAACATTGCTAGATAAACGAAAAGAAAATTTACATGATAATCATATACTATGAAATATATAGCATTGTCCATAGTGGAGCGATAATAAAACAACTCCTTGCCCCGTTAAGGTTCACCCCCTGCTCCACCCCGGGACTGTCAAATCGGAGCCGGGGTTTAATGGTACCCGCACTGCAACTGACAGGATCCAAGGTTATCTTACTTGCTCGTGGCGGTCCCTGCTACTCAACAAACGATGCTCTAGCTCCCACCAACCTGCATTGGGCCAGTGTGGTAAGAAATAACCCAAATCAACACATATAAATCCCTATCCGGTCGAGGTGAGAATCTTTGGGGAAGCCCATGTAAAGCAGTGGACGTCTATCAGTTGACGATGATGATGTATTGTTCCCACTGCAGGGATAAGGAACATCTCTTACAAGGATGATTACAGTCGCGCGCTAAGTGGTCCAGCTGCGCGGCTCTCTTGATCTTGGTCCACTCATTGATATCGTACCACCAATAAAATCAAATACGCTGATAGAAATTTTTATGGAGGCATATCCATATATATATTTGTTATATTTTCTAACTAATAACCTACCTAGGTTATGTTAGGAACTAGATTTATTTTTATCGTGGAAACTATTCATCTATTTGTAATAGTTTTCTTAAACAATATTGGACGTTTTAAGTAAATCTTAGCGCCCATTACTTAAACGGAAATACGACCTTGGGGCAGAATGATATGAAATAACTTTGCCAATTAATAATTCGCCAGACGCTGGAAAATCTTTGATAAGCCGGCACTCCTCGGAATTTATTCGGAGCCCCTAGTGGATTATGGTAATAAATTGCAGTCAATTGGATTTCACTACAAATAGTGATAATTTAGTGTTTTAATCCATCCTTTCCAAAAATTTATGTATTTATGTTGTGTATGTATAAGATAGACGTAGGCAAGCTTCCTACCCCTATAAAAACTTTGCTGCTTAGAAATAAATTAAAGAATGAAGCGTAGATATAAGCAATAAATTAGAAAAAAGGAAAACGATGGAAAATGTAAAATACATTAAGAGAGAGAATGGAAAAGAATGGAAAATATTGTATATATGATATATAGGATAAGTTAAATTGTGATATTAGATTAAGCAAGAATGTGTAGACATAAGTAAAAGTAAGAAAAATTGAAAATGAGAATATAGCATGGGGGATGACGAAGAGTGAATTAAAGATATGAGAAATTGACATTAATGACTAAGAGGAGAATAAAAGAAAGAGGAGAATAATAAGAATGAGACAAAAATAAAATGATGGTTAAAGAATAAAAAGCCTAGGCCTCAGCCCTACAAAACTGGAGGAATGCTGGGAGTAGAAATAATAATAAAAAAAAAACATTTTGCTGTGTTCCGGATGTTAATATAGAGTATTGGCGATTAACTCATTATCTTAATGCTAGATATTAAGTCTCCTTACCCCAGTAATTTCATCAGTTACCCTTCAAACCGGAATACAAAAATGTTTAAATCACACCACAGAGATGTAATACTTCCAAATATATACAAAAAGGCCAACATGAGGTAAATTTAAACTCGTATGTTTCACCAACTTTTTTTTTATTGTTTTAATAAAATTTTTTGATTTTCCTTTCTATACGTTACAAAATGGCGGTTGACTTTGTCACATCAGCACCGTGACTGTACAGTAATTTAGATAATTTCATCATTCATCTGTCAAACCTCTGCTCATCTCGAAGTCTTCAAGTAAGGTCACTAATTTTTCTGTAAATAATCTTTTTTATTATAAAGGACGAGAAAGTACTATTAAAATATCTAATTTAGAACAAACATTATTGTCATTTATAAGGCACGTAAATATTATTTTTAGTTCATCATCATTATCAGTCGACAGACGTCCACTGCTGGACTTAGGCCTTCCCCAAAGATCTCCACTTGGAGATCATTAAGAGCAATTGGGTCGTAACCCACCACGCTGGCCGAGTGTGAGTCGGTGGATGGTCACAGCCGCTTCTGTTATTCAGCCGGGTGCATCGCGTGCAGGTGAGGTTGATTTGGGTTCCGTAACATGTTGAGCGGAACCCCTCACACCCCGTAAATTTAGATTGGAAGAAATAAAAATATAGTTCATGATAAAGAACAGCGAAAGGGGAATATACTGATGGCTTCAAGAGAAGGCTGCTACTAGACTAGTGCATTTCACCATCATATGCCACATCACCACAACAACTGCTAGAGTCATGGTAAAGCACTAAACTATTTCAATATAAACAACTATTTACGCTGAGGAATAATCAGATCTAGACTTTATAAAATGTAGAAATTATTTACCTTACTAATATATATCAGTATTATATATTACCCGCAACCCCTATAAGGGTAATATTTCATAAAATTTGTTCTTAGCTGATTCATACTCAGCATAAGGAATATTCGTACCAAATTTTAAGTCTCCACCCTTTATGGTTTCAGAGATAACGTGATGAGTCTACATGGGTGGAATCTTGTATATATATACACATTGATTGTATATACTACAAAATCCGGCTTAATATTTTAGATGTTTCATATGAAATAAAAAGTATATATACACTGCAAAAAGATACTTATCTTTTCCAATTGTAATATATTTTTTATTACAACAGGAAATGTCTGCGGATCGCCCATTCACTTCCGTCGTCGTAAACCGTCTATCTTCTTACACAAAGCGAAAAGCTTAATTGTTGTCGTTCGAAGAGATATTTAAGTAAACCTTTAAAAATTACAATTTTTTTAATGTACAATAAACATAATAATAAGTGACATGCTTGTTCCGCCATGTGGTCCCGCCAATCCGCTTTGGGCCACCGTGGTGGGAAACGGCCCAAATCCTCCCATATGAACCCCTATATACGACAGCCGGTAGTGCATAGCGGTACTGGAGGCCATGCTGATTGTATGTGGAGATATTTGGGGGAGGCCTATGTCCAGTAGTGGAGTCTATCGGCTGATGATGATGACGACATGCTTACTTATAACAATATGGCGTTAGTTAAGATGATACACACTATACCATATCGCAATCATTGCTGGTCGTAATTTCTGGGGTAACGAGACAACGTCTTATGTCTCAAGACGATCAGCCCGATAGTGATATACATATCACCCTAACTAGCGTCACATTGGACGGGTGTATCATCTAGCTTTTTTTTACTCTACGGACCCTCGAGACAAGCAGGATGTTCACCTGATATTAAGTGTCTGCTCCTAACAACGTGGCGCTAGTTAGAATGATATACATAGCTACTATACATTACATTATGTTCATCGCTTTCAGACATAAGATGTTAAGTCTCGTTACCACAGTAGATTCTCTAGTTACAGCGCCGTCCAAATCGGAACACGATAATGTCTGCACACTACTGTTCGGCTGCAGACATAGGAGCTACGATGATACTAGGTTTAGCACTAGTAGTATCAGGTGATCATCTCGTTCGTCTCGTTGTATTGATGGCAAGAAAAAACTACCTATAATATTGTTAAGTCTCGTTACCCCAGTAATTTCATCAGCTACAACGACCTTCATATTGGAATGATGACACCTTTCCACACTACTGCCTTGCGGTAAACTTGAAATATAGTCATATTATTTGCTAGTATTTATTCCTGTCCTCTGTAAAGTAACTTTACGTCTGCTTAAAATAACTTTAGTGTCCCACAAGAACGGCTATTTAACGCCTCGTCAAGTGATAGCGGCCAAGTTGGCCAAGTTCCCCGTCCGACAATGGAAACAATTGTGCTCGAAGTTATCTAGTTAAAATAGCTTAAGTAAGTTTAACATCAAGTAAAACAAGTTATGTGCTTTAGTTTGATGAGCGGCGAAGAATCCCGAGTGAAAGCCTTTCATTGAAATAATTTTATTTTAATCCTTTCATAACAAGGCTTTATTAATAGTCTAGTTGTGACAAATTATTAAAAAATTACCAGTAATTGGAAGTGTAATACAACGTATTATACGTTAGATTTACTTCATATATGTATATATTTCTGCCCAATTGAAATTTCACGCAAATAATCCCGATCAGTAGCGACTCGCTGCTCCTCGAGCCCTTGTCGCTATTAACACCCCCGTAACTCCCATTGGGGAAGGAATTTTGTAAAATCTATTTTTATCTGACCTCTAATAGCAGAAGCAATATCTATACCAAATTTTGAGTGTTTAAGTCTAATGATTTTGGAGATATCGTGATGAGTCAATGAATCTCTGGATACCTGCTTTGTCCTCTTAGGTTTTATAATAATTTAAACACACCTTCCCAACACAAGTTTCCTTTCAAAGATATAAATAGCCTTAACAATGTTTAGGTCGTTAAATACACAGGATGTTAAATAAGAATAAGGACCACAGACACAAATATTATGATTAGTGGACACTGAAATAATACTTCCGGATAGTTTGTTAGGGAATACGTTCGGAGCGCAGGCGGCTTATTAAAGTTCCACCGCTCACCGACTTATTAATTGCCAAAGTTTAATGCTGGTTGTTAATACTCTGCTGTACCCTACCCCTGAGCTATAAATCCACACAGTGTCATGGTGAGATAGTTAACGTATTGCAGATTCAGTTTGATACCTTTTTTATTAGATAACGCACCGAGATGAGTAAGACGTTCACCTGATACAAATGATAAACCTAATCGTAGGTGGCGCTAGTAAGCACGATATACACAGTACTACATTGCACTTATAGTCGAGATAAAAGATAGTCTTGTTGCCTCACTGATTTCACTAGCTACAGCGTCCTTTAAACCGGGACATAGCAATATTTGCACACCGCTGTTTGTCGACAGAAATTGGAGCTGCAGTGGTACATATCTAGCCGGTCTCCGGCAACGGAGCTATGTTTACTTACATATATTTAAATTTTTAATCAGAATTAACCTGTTTATATATGTACATGAATTATAAAAACTAGTTATCTCCATCATATTGTTGCAGCCAAGCTAGTCACCACCATCATATTATAGATCTGTGTCAACGTAGAATGATATTACTGGAAAACCGTAAACTTTTGTAGTTGATGAACAGTTATACATAAAGCTTCATTTAATTTTATTTTTATTACAGGAAATACGTATACGAAAAGCAGTCTCACTATTTTCAAAGAATGCTTGCTTAAACTAGTATTTGCATTCAAACAACACCTAAGTTAGTGTACACTCCCATCAACAATCAACCGACCAACTCGTGGTTGCTTTGAAATATACTTGTTTTTCATATTTCAAATGCTGGCTTAATACAAACAAGGTGCTCTGAAAATAAATATGAATACCAAACTGAGAGAGGAGCGCAGCGCGGTATATAGGAACCGGAAGTAATGCGGCTCTGTGTGTCTAATGAGGTCGTATGTCAACTGATATGAGAGGGCGTCGCTAACAGGATTTCGTATTTTAATATGGACGATATACTTCAATAACATATTTATAGATACTCTTGTAAAGAAAAATTATATTAATACGAAAAAAGTAAACTACGTACTATACGTACTGTCTGTTAATTAATTATATATATAATTAATAACTATATATACTAACTGCTCCGCCCGCTTTGTTGGCCGTGATACAAAATTAAACTTGATATTCGTCTATAATATTCCTTGAGTACAATCGCAACCGCAAATGACTTTCTATAGCAGCTGTTGCTATAGCAACCGCATAAATAATACGGAATGTAAAGGATTACAAAAGTTAATCACAAATACAATGATAGAGAATCTATGAAATTGAAACACTAAATAGCCTATAAACCTATAAATCATTCCGAGTGGAATTCTCATATTTCCGTGGGGATACTTTCACTAGTTTTCACGTGATTGACGAACAAAGGAAACACATTTTCATTTATGCATAGGTAGGAAATATACAGAGATTTATTAACTTATCACGAGATCTAAGTAACCTCTTCTTCCTGCTATGTGGTGTCGACACAGTATGTACTTCTCTTCCATATCCCTCTACCAGCCGTCATATCTGAATTCACACTTTTCTTACACATGTCATCATCCTCACTGTCTTCGGTCTGGCTGTTGCGGGAGTGTTACAGCCAGCAAAGCGGGTGGAGAAGAGCTGGTAATATATAAAAAGCTTTTTAATATAAGTAAACATTTATACACTTCATTATCATTATCATCATCAGCCAATGCCACTGCTGGACATAGGCCTCTTCTGAAGATTCCTAAGTTTGTAGGGGTTCACATGGAGAGATTTGGGCCATTTTCCACCACGCTAGCCCAATACAGGTTGGTGGTAATCAGGGCCTCGTTTGTCGATTAGCAAGGTGCACCACGAGCAGGTGAGGTTGACTTGGGTCCCAGGAGTTATTATGTGGGACCACCTATATACCTTGCATTACTTGGCAGCTGACGTGGTGGATAGTGGTCACCGTTGTCCTAAAGACAGTTGTATAAGTATAAGCTCCCATATCGACCTTAGAGAAAAGAGCACACTTTTTTGAAGGTCGGTAAATCAATTGGTTTCGGTGACATCGAAACTATCTTTATGATTAACTCTTCTACAAAGCCTATCTTTTATTTTCTTAATCCTAAACTTGGTTAAATCTATTTGGGTTAAATTGATTTCGGTTAAATCACGATAGTAGAAAGTACTTTGTTATATTAACGAATTGCAAACAGTGGTTAGTTAAGTCAATACGCTGTACTAACAAGTAGAATGGAGGTCCATTTCCTTTATAAGAATTAAAGAGCTAAGCAGTGTACTTTTTTTATCTGAATGGGAGACCGCTTCCTTAATAGTGGTCAGTTAAGATATTAAATTGGAAAAAGCAATGATCGTGTCATGAATTTGAAAAGGTGATATACTCGAAATGTTAGATATAAGTAAATAATCGAGAACCTTACGTTTATTGTAAGGTCTTCAAAGAAATTGGTATTTAAAGTATAAAATATATTTAAGAAATTTCGAAAAATATTATATAATAGCACATATACTGGCTGTTTGCTTGTTTTGCTGATCGCAACCCTCACTACAGCCTTTGGGGATGGAATTTTGTAAAATCATTTCTTAGCTGACTTCTAAATGGCAAATGCAATATCTCTATCAAATTTTGAGTGTTTTCGTGTAATAATTTCGGAGATCTCGGGATGGAACAGCGCATCTCGGATATCTACTATATACTATATATTTTTTTTATTCTATGAAGCGACGAGACGAACGGGACGTTCACCTGGAAGTAAGTGATACGCCCGTCCATATCAACGGGGCGCTAGTTTTGATGGTATACTCAGCACCACATTGCGCTCGTCCCTTTGAAACATAAGATGTCCCTATATTATATATATATATTGTTTGACGGTATAAATAGGCGCTGCGGTGGTATCTACCTGGACTATCACCGGCAGCAAACACTTACCACCAGGCAATATATATATATATATAGATACAATAAAATTCCTTTCCGATACGTAAACAGTGTAATAATTCAACGGAAGTGCCTTTATGCTATAACGACGTACTTAAAACTATCGAAGGGAATTTATTATTTCACTTAAACTGCGGTCGGGTACAATGATGTCGGACGGAAATTACAAATTTATGTATGCTCTTTATCATTTGATAGTAATATTGAAGCGAATAGTAAATGTTAGGATAAAGTTTCTTACTGCACTGTACCAAATTCCGGCGCCAAACTCTTACGTTCAAAAATTAAGTATTGGTTTAACTTACATACGCTAGTTAAGATGATATATCGCCTTTATATATTGGACTTTAAGTCAGCGCCGTTCAAACCGGAACACTGTAATGCTTGCATTTCACAGTTATGCAGCAGAAATAGGGGCTGCGGTTGTACTTACCTAGACGGTCTCCGGCAAGAGATCTACCTTTATGAAATATCAGTAGTCGATACGAGATAAATATTCTAGTGTAGCGTTTATCATCCTCACCAGAACATTATCGTTATGAGCAGGTATGTTACCATCAGATCAACGTCTTGGTTATCCTTTTGTGGGCTAAATTTAAAGTTTTGTAATGTTGTAATTGGGGTGCAAGGGGTTCCGCACAACAACTCACGGGACCCAAGCTAACCTCATCTGCTCGTGGTGCACCTTTCTAACCATCAAACGAGGCTCAGGCTCTCGTCAACCAGCGTTAGGCCAGCGTATTGGGAAATGGCCCAAATCCCTTTATATGAAACCTCTACAAACGGCTCCTAGTCCCCGGCGATATCAAGAGCCATGATGACAGTGGATCAATCGATGTCGAGATCTTTAAGGGAGGCCTATGTATAGTGGATTTCTAGCGGCTGATAATGAGAGTGATGAATATTGTATTTGTTTATTTATAACATCAGCTGTCTCCCACCCGCTTTGCTGGCCGTGACACCGCTTTAGCTCCCATTGGGGAAGGAATGTAGTTAAATCCGTTCTTATCTGATCTGTACTCGGCAAAATTAATATTACTAGCAATGATCAAGTCTCCAGCCCTTTACCCAGAGACATCGTGATGACTCCCTACGTAGATAAAATTTCTTCTAAATATACATCTATAACTACACCCTTATCACTCGTGTTAAAGTGAGCAGCTTAGTGTGATTATGTGAAAATTTCATCTAGCGTCTCACTCTGATCATTTCGACGTTTTATTATCATCAGCCGATAGACGTCAACTATTGGACATAGGCCTCCCCTAAAGATCTCCAGATCGATCGGTGCCGCGTTGCTCGCATCCAGTGGGTTTTATTATACAAATACAATATATACAAAATGAAACTATCTGTATACAGTCAACTTGAAAATGAATGTATTCGCCTTTGACGCAGCAAACAACGTCAGCTCTCAGGCAGTTGTTGCTAGAAATATGATGAGATCATACAATTTCCATATTGTCG
This sequence comes from Ornithoptera alexandrae, assembly GCA_029030555.1. Classification (NCBI taxonomy): domain Eukaryota; kingdom Metazoa; phylum Arthropoda; class Insecta; order Lepidoptera; family Papilionidae; genus Ornithoptera; species Ornithoptera alexandrae. Next base: position 6,466,172 of record JARDVY010000296.1, on the reverse strand, counting down.
AGTTCGTTGGCAGAATGAAGAATATGTTAACGAATACACTACCACCCTCGGGCGGTGTTCGCCTGTGACATTTCGTTTCGTAAACAATGTCATTCGTATGTCGAAATAGATTCGAGAATATTCGATATCGTTTTCAATTAAATATCTCTATTATGTACGTGGGACTGAGTCTGTGGAAATAAAAGGGATCGTTTTCCAAAAATATTTATATTTTATTAAGTTTATTGTATAACAGAAAAAGCAATAAGCACATTCACTATCCATACACTTATGTTTTTTCTATATGTTCATAGTATATCTCTATCCCTCACGGGTTTCGTTCCAAGCATCCATTGCTCTTGCATTCTACATGTATTATAACCGTTGACTGGTGGTACATCTCTGTTGCCGGAGAACGTCTAGGTAAGTACCACTTCATCTCCTATTTCTATAACCCATTAGTAATGTGCGAACATTACTCAGTTCTGGTTGGAAGGGTTGTAGCTAGTGAAATTACTAAGGAAATGAGACTTAACATTTCATGTATCAAGGCGACGAGCCTAAGGTAATGCAGAGTGGCGAGCGTATCGCTTAACATCATGAGGACATCTCGCTCGTCTCGTAACAAAGTGTTTCCGTATATTAATAGTGATAACGGCATGTAAAAATTTTAACCGTTAAGAGTATCACGGTTAGTGATTGAATTTGTTTGTTGTTTGTAAAGCTTAGTAATAAATCACTTGGTTCGGTTCCAGGGAAAGTTTCAATGACGCCCAGGATTTAATTGGCAAAGTTGGTTGCGGACAAGGATTCAACTGAATTCGAGCTCTATAAATATTAACTATTCAAATCATAGACGAAATTTGTACAGGTTGATTTGTATTTTAGGTATCGAAGAGGAAGTGTGGGGGAGGGGACTTTAATAAGATACCACCGTTTCGGGGGTAAACGGAAATAGTGTGATAGGTGTACAAGAATAAATAATTTTCTGTTGTACTTTGTTGAAATAACGTAGCTAAAATAATCGTTTCAGTATTTTGTGAGGTTACTGCAGTTAAAATATTAATTCAAAACGACGGTACGAAATTTTGTTAAATGTTTATTTTTTGTTTCTTTGCAAGTAAAATGGTTAATCTAAAATATTCGCAACTCATTAAATTTGACAACTGCCGCGAATGCAATTTGCGAAACTGTAGGGCACTCGAGTGTCTCTTGCGGTGCCCGCGGATCGGTTGGCTGCCAAAAGAATTTGTTTCCTTAAAAAAGAATCAACCGTCGAAACCATTTTTGACCCTTGCCTACAAAAAAAAATTGTTAAAACTCATCAATTATCTCGTAATAGCTCGCGACTGCTCCAATTCCTATTCGTTGTAGAAAATTACTTAAATTTTTCAATGTTTAGTATCAGCCTATTAATATCCACAGCTGCACATAGGCTGGGAATGTGGGGTTGGCATACTTACAATCTATAGCTACAGATTGCAGGAAATGCTGCTGGTTAATTCTTAAAATTGGTATTTCTTATACTATCAAGGTTTGACAGCTGTAGGTACAGGTTATAAAAAAAATATCCTTAACTAACTTCAAATTTAAACTTGGCACACAATGATGATGATGAGAACTGTAGAGGATATTCTAACTCATCTGCTGCATTCTTCAGAAAACTATATATACTGAAGTGGTTAGATGTTTAACTGGTGTTATGTGATACTAATATTCACAAATGTGACGATCGTGTACTCATAGATGGTGAAGTTCGCGGGAAGGCGCTGGATGCGGGCAGCGCTAGACTGTTCGGAGTGGAGATCTTTGGGAGAGGCCTATGTCCAGCAGTGGACGTATCGGCTGATGATGATGATAATGTTGCACAATATCAGTAGGTATGTTAGCATTTACCATCCACAGTGACCAATAAAACGCAATAGTTTCATACTACTTTTTGTTAGTAGATATAAGCATTATATTAGTAAAGTTGGTGGCAGGTTCGATGACCTTCTGGGTAAATATACAGCTCCTATTTCTGCTGCTAAATAGTAGTGTGCAAATCCTACTGTTTCGATTTAAAAGATGTTATAGCTAGTGAAATTACTGAGGTAATGACACTTAATGTTTCAAAGCGATGAATGAGCACAAGGCGATGCCGATATCATCCTAACTAACGCCTCATTGTTATGGGTAAGCGTATTATTTACCATCAGGTGAATGTCTCGAACGTCTCATAGCTATATCGAATAATCTCAATAAGAAGTATGCACACAGCCTAACGATATCCATTACTGTAGTCCAAAAACAACTTAATCCAATTTTTGTTACACTAACTGGTAGAGTTCAAGTCATAAAGTAATTTAAAATATTCATAACGCGGCGTTAACTAATCCAATTCAGTAACAGTTGAACTCTAAGTCGCTGGGATGCTGGGGAGAGGATATAAATTTTAATCTAGAAACAGGAGCCCGTGCTGGAAAATAATGAATGCACTCTTAACGCTTCTCGCAACTTCCCAGACCGTTATAACGTTGTTAGTGATCTAGACGGCTAAAAATAACATGCTAGATTCTGTTATTAATAATAGACGCGAAAGATCATGTCGTTATAAAATAATATATGATATACCATATCATATATATAGGTAGTCGAATTTTTTTTTATTTATATACAACGAAGCGATGAGATGAGCGGGGCGTTACCCTAATGGTAAGTGATACGCCGGGTCATAACAATGTGTCGCTAGTTAGGATGTTATACACACCATATTATTTTCGTCGCCTTAAGATATAAGATATTGAGACTCGTTATCTCAGTAAATTTCTTTGTTACAGCGCCTTTTAAACCGAATCTCAGTAATGTTTGTACAGTACTGTTTCACGATAGAAATAGTAGCTGCGGTGGTATCTAGACGGTCTCCGGAAATGGAGACCTATCACCAGTGTAGATCAAACGTTGATACGTAGAACAATTACCACGGATTACTGTGGTAATATTTTTTTTCTTTAAATATAGTTATGTAATGACTGAATGTAAGTATTCGATAAAAAACAAATCTTTTAGTAACCACCTCGCGACCATGAGAAGTGCTTCAAAGTACCCAAGTTTTATTTTGTTATAGCAAGGGTGACTAATTTAATAACTCGCAGGCATGAATAATGTAACTATTTATGTCCAGCAGTGGACACCATTGATTGGGATGACGATGATAATTACAAATAATTTTTAAAATAACATTAGTATTGCACTTTGTTAGGACTTTGTAAACATTCAAGTAACTTATAAAGTATATTTTTTCTAATTGACTTCGCAGCGCAGTAGTTGACCGCTTGTTTTTTTTTTTTTTTTTTAACGTTCCCTCTGCGTGTTTTGGGTCAGGGCCGTTTACTGTCTATTTCCTATTTCCTTTTATATTTATAATTACCATCTTTTAATTTTTCTCATTCCAATACTCCCTTATTTTTCATTCCATTCATCATTTTACTCCTTTCTTCTTCCACACTTCTCTTCTCTATCATGCTACATCCCATTTCCTTCTTTCATTCATCCCCTTGGAGTGAAGACGCCTTCTGAAGATCTTCCTGCTTCTTTTGTATTATCTTGTTTATTTTTATTTTTATATTCTTCTTTTATTTATTATTATAATTACAATTTCAGTTATTACTATTACTATTTACATTTACTTTTTACATTTTATTTCCCTCCAATACTTTCTCCACCACTCTCCTACAATATTTCAAAAATATTTCGCGACTTTCGTCTTTACTCATCATAGAGGCAATGACACCTGCGTCTATCCTCCTTACAATCTCTATTTCACATTCATTCCTCTCTTTTCCGAATAAGGGACAGGAGGTGAGGATGTGCACTACGGTCTGGTCCACCGCTGGGTCACAGAGGCACGCGGGACTTTCCTTGAGCTGGAACCTGTGAAGGTACTCGGAGAATCCCCCGTGCCCAGTGAACATCTGGACCAAGACCGTGTCGAGTTCCAGCCGACGAAGTGAGCGATATGCCGACGCGACGTTTGGGAAGAAAATCCTCGTTGAAGCCGTAGTACCTTGCACATACCTTCTGTTCCATTCGTCAAGCGTCTTCAGCCTGAGCTGACGCTTGACGAAGGATGACCGCTTGTTTATACATAAATCCCTGGTTCGATTCCGAATTCAGTTTTTTTCTGTACAACATTCCGTCTGTCTCACTGGATTAGGGTGTACAGGGCGAATTTAATGCTGTAATAGAATCTCTGCCATTCAACCCTGGGAGGGATGAGACATTGTATATATGTTGTTATTAGTCTGTGACTGTATTATCAGTATAAAGGGGTAACGAGAATCTAAATCTTATGTCTCAGGCGACGAGCACGATGTGCTGCAGCTCCATCTTAACTAGCGCCACGTTGTTATCGGCAAGCGTATCACTTATAACCAGGTGAACGCCTCGCTCGTTTCGTCACTTAATTGACCACTTCCTACATCTCACCTCATCAAAGGTTAGTGAATTCTGTATGAGTTTAATATCTAAAGCTGATAGAGAATCTTTTCATACTTATCCTTTACCTTTACTTTACCATTTTTTTTTAATTCAACGAATCGATGATACGAGTGGGACGTTTACTCAGTGGTAAGTGATACGCCTGCTCATTACAACGCGGTGTTTTTTAGGATGGTGTACACAGCACCACGCCTTGATACATAAGATGTTAATTCTTCTTACCTTAGTAATTATACTAGTCATAGCGTCTTTAAAACCGGAACACGTTAATGTTTGGCGGCAGAAATAAGCGCTGCGGTGGTTAGCTAGACGGTCTCCGACAACAGAGACCTACCACCAGTAGAGTCTCGTTATAAGACACAATAGATTACAATAAATGTTACCCGAATTGAATATTGGACTACCATATTAATAGGACCTTAATGAACACAATCAGGGATGTCGTATAACAACCCACGGGACCCAAGCCAACCTCACCTGCTCGTGGTGCATCCTGGTAATGAACAAACGAGGCTCTAGCTCCCATCAACCTGCATTGCGCCAGCGTGGTGAGAGATTGCATAAATTCCGCATTATGAACAACGACCCCTGGTGCTTGCCGATGGACAGCAGCGCAGGACGGGGATATTTGAGGGAATCCCACGTCTACCAGCTGATGATAAGGACAATTTACTAGTTCTTTAATATGTATCTATATAAAAAAAAGGTTAAATTGTAAACGACGGCGCCCTTCATTAACGGGATTCAATTCGTCAAATTGAATTTTACGTAAGAAATTACATTCAGCTCAAGATTGAAACGGGAACCGGAACGCTTTATCGGAGCGGATTTAAATCAAGCTCTGAAGCTTTTCAGTACGTTACGGAGATACGCCTTTCAATGGCGGTGGAATTTCTTCAAATGATTGAATAGAGTTGCTGTTACCACAGGTTATAGACAACTGGTATTCCAACAGGCACCATCATAACGCCGACTTACACCGCTGAACAGTTGTTTGAAAACAGTAATCTATACACACATAAAAAAAAACTGTTTTCCAATGAAGCGTTGAAACAAGTGAGACATTCACGTGATTATAAGTGATACGCCTACCCATAACAAAATCGCGCTAGTTGCGATGGTACACACTGCATCTTATTATGCTCGTCGCTTTAAATAAGATGTTCGGTTTTATTACCCCAGTAATTTTATCAGCTACAGCATCCTTCAAACCGGAACACGGTAACGTCGGCGCAGTACTGTTTGTGAGCAGAAAGAAAACCTGCCACCAGTAATTTCAATAGATACCATCATAGATGCTGTAGTAATAATTAAATAATATAAACAAGCTGTATGGCAGTAACATTGTGAATGATGAAGTGTCCTCGTCTAGAATATTCCAGTTATCATATATTGATAGCCTCTAAGGCAGCTTTACAATATGAAGGTCCATAAGCTGCTTACTGGTGGTAGATCTTTGTTACCGGAGATCGTCTTGGCAGGTACCACCGCAGCACCTCTCTCCGCAACCAAGTGGTATGCAAACTTTACTATGTTCCTGTTTAAAGGACACTGTACCTAGTTAAATTACTGGGGTAACGAGACTTCTTCTGTCTCAAGCGTCGAGCGCATGTTGTGCAGTATATATTAACCTACCTAGCTCCACGTTGTTATGGGCGGGCGTATCACTTACAATCAGGTGAACGTTCCGCTCGTCTCATTGCTTAAATGAATAACCAACAGCTAAAATATGAAAGTCCTAGCGCTTTTACTGGTGGTAGGTCTATATTGCTGGAGACTGTTTAGGTTAGAGTTCCGGCACAACAACTCACGGGATTAAAGCCAACTTCACCTGCTCATGGTGCCTGCTAAGCAACAGACGAAGATCTGGCTCCCCCCAACCCGCATTGGGTCAGCGTGGTGGGAATTAGCTCAAATCCACCCATATGAATCCCTACCCGATCGATGTGGGAATCTTTAGAGAAGGCCTATGTCCAGCAGTGGACGTCTATCGGCTGATGATAATGATATTCAATAATGGGATATTATGCAGGTAACTTAAAACTTAAAGCTTTCTTAGCTTTTTATGTCGCTTTGCTCTTAATGAATTCTTTTGTTACAATTTTAATATATGTGTGGGATATGGACGTGAGAAGTTCATCCCCACAGTCGCCCTTTTATTCTTTCATTGTTGTTTTTGTTTTCAACTTATAAAGCTTGCCTTGGCTAAATGAAAAAAAAAACATAAAAGCTTCTTAGCAGATTAAGGAGGGATGTTTTATGACGGAAGATGAATTATTTATCATTATTAGTTGTTTATAAATGACTACGAGAAGATTGCCATTACGGCTTCCTTCGAACTTTCCTCTTGCTCCTTACTTTTATAACTTAACTAAGTTAAGTTTTGTTAATTTTGTGCATAATTTAAGACATATATATTTGATTTCCATGATAATTTTTATACATAATTCAAAGTCAGAACCTCAAAAATAACTTGTTTTTCATCTTACTTTGCGTGTTGTTTAGTTTCCATTGCTTCTACTTTTAAGTTTTCATTAAAAAAAAATTGAACCTTTTTCGATGGTTTGAACTTAGCTGTTAAGTAATATAAGTAACAAGGTACGATTGAATTCATTGTTTTATTGTACGAGTGGATAGCGAGGAGTAGTCGTTCACAATAGTCATAGTAGTACAATAGAGTTGTTAGAGAAACGGGTTCAATAAAATGGACCATCATCCAAATTTACTACTTCGTGTCCCCAGAATTGAACCAGAGACTTATGTGTTCCAAGATAAGCAGTACAGCTCTGCTCCATTGCTATCATTTAGTATATTTTCACAAGTTTCAATTTACGTTTGAAACTTTACCATTTCCTGTTTCCTTCCGAATGCTTTATAACTTTTCGTTCAAGAGTCTTTATGTCGGCTAAATTTTCACTTACGTTATTTTAGTTTTTTTTAAAGGTTCAAAAGCGATTTTTTTTTATTTTGTATCTGGCTATAATGAAGTAGATATGCAACGTTAAATTATAACTTATGGGATGTTTACACTGCACCGCGATATAGTTAAAATCTTGGTATAAGTTGATACCTTTTGAGCAGTGATCAAGTTATAGAGGAATATTAAGCAGCAGTTAAAGAGTTACATGATCATAAAAATTTCATGTCGCTCTATTGGGGTCTATTATTAAACGTAGACCTCCAAACTTTGGTTTGCTACCGACCGTGGGGGTCCAAAAACGATATTGGTAACTAGCATTTTCTTGGAGATATTTAAGTCCATTTTTCCCAATATTCTTGGGGTAGAGTTGACGTTAACGTTGCTGAAGACAGTTTAAGTAGGTACCGCCGCGTCCCCTAGTAATTTCACTGCTACGGCGTCCTTCAAACCGGAACATAGTAATTTTTGTGCACTACTGTTGTACTGTGAAGATAGGAGTTCCAGTGGTACCTACCGAGACGGTCTCCAACGGAGCTACTGCCTACTATACTGCTTTATAACTATATATAAGGTCGTACTTTAAGTTACTTGTACATATGGTGGCAGGTCTTTGTTGCCGGGGATCATCTAAGTTTGTACCATCGCAGCTTCTATTCTATACTGTATTCCGGTTTGAAGGGCGCTGTAGCTAATGTAATTACTGAGGTAACGAGACTCGACATCTTTATTTCACGCGACGAACGTTATGTGGTTTAGTGCAAACTATCTTAACTAGCTCTGCGTTGTTATGGGTGGGCGTATCACTTACCATCGTCCCGTCGTTTAATTACTTAAAAAAAAACCATATATTTCTTTTGATTAGTTAATGAAAACGAGCTTTATTCATATATATTAGTTATGTTTGTTGTTGGTATTTTTTCTAAGTCTGAGCACTGCGCAAAGCGACATACGATCGCGGTATACAAGTGGCAACACCAATCACTCCCTGTATTGATACGTCTGTCGAATTTTGACGAAGGTTAAACCGTCCGGACAGAGATAGATTGGGTAGGGTACCTGACACAATGGAGGGGTCCTATACTAGAACGTAACGGCGGCGGATCGCTCGCCTTCGGGGCTCAATCTGTACGAAACAAAGATGTCTGATGCTTAGTTATTATGTCTTCGTATTGTTTCAGTTATAGATTATTTTTTTGTAATCAATCCACCAACATATATATATATATATATATATATATACACAAACAGGGAAAAGTAACAAAGAGGCAGAGAAATGTAATATATGCTACTGGTGGTAGGTCCCACCGTACCTAGGTACTACCGCAGCATCTATTTATGCTGCTAAATAGTAGTGTGCCGACATTACTGTGTTCAAGTTTGAAGGTCGTAGTAATTAGTGTCATGGCGAGCACAACGTGGTGCTGTGTATATCATAGTAACAAGCGCCGCGTTATTATGAGTTGGTGTATCACTTACCATCGGGGAAACTTTTCCCTCGTCTCGTCGCTTCGTAGAATAAAGACTTATCTTTCCTGGTGGTATGTCTCTGTGGACGGAGACCGTTAACGTAGGTATTATCGCAGCGTCTATTTCTGTCGCCAAATAGCAGTGTGCCAACATTACTGTGTTCAAGTTTGAAGGGCGTTGTAGCTAGTACAATTACTGGGGTAACGAGATTCAACCTGTTATGTGTCAAGGCGACGAGCGTAATGTTGTGGTTCATTGAGCGCAATGTGATGTAGTTGGTAGCATCCTAACTAGCGCTACGTTGTTATAGGCAGGCTTATGACTTACGGTCTACGTCTGAACGTCTCACTCGTCTCTTTGATATAATATATATATAATAAAATTATATTTGTCCGTCTATCGGTCTTACTTAATATTGCGACCAGCGAAGCGGGCGGGGAATAGCTTATATTCATATATAAAAATGGCGAAGCGATGATAACGATGACGATGGTGAACATCTACTATCGTCATCGTCCTTATCAGTGGATAGACATCCGCAGTGAGAAATAAGCTGCTCCCATGACATCTCCATAACAATCGGTCTTGTGCTGCCCGCCGGCTCTCCGCGACCTTCGACAGTCGGCATGACCTTCAGTAACGCCGGGCACAAACGCAGTCGTTGATACCGGTTTGTATTGGAGGATTTGAGCCATATCCCTCCACGTTGGCCTAATGCCGGTTTGTGAGAGCCAGACCCTCGTTTGTTGCTTAGCAGGGTACACCTTGAGCAGCTGAGGTTGGCGTGGGACCTGTGAGTTGTTGTGCGAGACTCATTACACCCCAATATATACACATACGAGTATTAAGTGTAGCTCGTTACCATCATTAGCGTTACTTACGAGTACACCACCTGAAATTATTTACGGAGTAATTGAAATAAAATCATTTTGTTCGTTCATGCCGCTTTAAAAGTGTATACAGGGTGTTGCTTCCTCTCAGTACGTTTCCAAGTTTATGTTTTTAAGTAACGGCGTACTGGTTTAAGCGGCAATTGCTTCAGCCGGAAACGCTCCCGCAACCCGTAAAAGCGACGGCAGAGGGATGTTTAAGCGATCTCAGAAGTTTTACTTTGGGATTATAAACACAAAATATACACTTATTTGAACAAGTATATAATAATGTTGTGTATATAGTTTATTAATGGTCGGTGCTATTAAACACATATGTATATACTCAATAGTGTATATACAATAGTAAATACCAAGTGTATCTGTAACATTGGTACTACTAAAACTGAGACTATATCACCACTTAATACCAGGTAAGATTATAGTCAAGCACTAACTAATATGAAGATAAAAAATCTGTAGTATGGACAATCAACATAGAATATATACTATATACATGAGACTTCCACATATGTGGAGAACCATCACAATATCTCTGGAACCATAAGGTCTGAAGGAAATTAAGAGTTATAAATAAATTTTTAAAATGTTTCATTTCCTTTCAAGCAGTTATTCATTGATTGTATATTATATATATATATATATATATATATTTTATTGCGGTGGAAATCTTCTTAAAAGATACCTTACTTCTGGGGGTAAGACAAGGTTATGTGGGGCTTGTACTCTCTAAAACCCTCTCGGTGGTCTTCCTCTTAGAATGGGCTCCGGGATCTCCTAGGGAATGTAGCGGTGCCCCGCTGCACTCTGGCTGATACATTCCGCGGAAGAGCAAAGTCTTCCTAAGCACCCACGCAGTGCAAACAAATACAAGACCACCATGCATTTGCTATCACACTAAGGCTCGCTTATTGAGCTCTGAGTGCTCCCATCCTCAAAGACCACGAACCCGAGCACCCCTTTAGTCGCCTTGTACGACATGCAGAGAATACCTTAGTCCCATTCTTAGTAGATACATAACATGTTTATACATATCCAATATTTAAATAATAATTTGGTACGGTTTCCTATACATAATACATCAAAATCTGATCTCATAAAGCCTTTAGTCATTACCGGTAATAACCCATTCATTCGGAAGGCTGAATGATGTTGAAAAACACTTGCCATTTGTTATTTTCTGCGCATTAAGGCAATTGTCATTCAAAGTCCCATTTTAAAACTCTCAAACAATTCGAGTTCCGCCGAAGCGATCGTCTTCCGCTACATTTCGTTTCCGTTGTTTCCTTTGATAGTATCGATAAATCGCCACTTTAAATTGTATGCTTTAACAAGCAAATACACAGTCGAACGGATAAACGAGGAACGTAAAGATCCACCATTGTTACTAGTAACAGCGATGCTGTATAAAATTATCGGAGCTGACGCAGAATGTATACGAATGAAAGAATCCGTATTAGCGCTCTTTCAATCTGTTAATAAAGATGCCGATAGTAGATTACCCGGATAAAAAGGAGAAGAAAGAAGAAGATTGCAGGGAGTCGTTGGATGTCTATATATTGCATATCATCGGTTTCAATGGAATCGTTCACCTCATGGTAAATGATAAGCCCACCCATAACAACGTGGCGCTAGTTAGGATATACCATCCTATATACTGCACCGCGTTGCGCTCGTTGCGCTTGAGACATAAGTTAAGTCCCGTTGCCCTAGTAATTTCACTAGCTACAACTCCCTTCAATCCGGAACATAGGAATGTTAGCATACTGCTGTTTGGCGGTAGAAATAAGCGCTGCGGTGGTATCTAACAATCACTTCCGGACACCATCCAGGTGGGTACCGCAGCGCCTATTGCAGCCGTCAAACAATACTGTGCAAATATTGCTGTATTCCGGTTTAAAAGGCGCTGTAGCTAGTAAAATTATTAGGGTAACGAGACTCAATATCTTATGTCTCAGCCTACAAGTGCAATTTGGTGTAGTGTACACCATCTTAATTAACGCAAAGTCTTATGGGCATGGGTATCACTTACCATTAGGTGATTGTCCTGCTCGATTCGTCGTTTAATTAAATAAAAAAAAGCTTAAATCAAGTTTGTTACTTGATGAAATATTTGAATAATAAGTAATATATTTACAGTTTGTGCCGATGATGTTATTAAAGCTTTTATTGGCGCGATTTCTAAAAAAACAACAGAAAGCTCTGGAGCTTTCGCATGTGGAATGTTTCCGTCACAAAGGGAAAACAAAGCAGTTCATGCTCCAATTAGTTGGACAAACTGTATTTAATGAAAGCTCGCTTTTATATCGAAGTCGATAAAGTCAGGAATGTTCGCCGTTGAAACCCTTTGCTCGAGTTATATATTGAGACAATAATATATATACATATATAAGAGATATCCGACTATGTAGACACTCATGATATTACTCGAACCATAAGGCCTGGAGACTAAATTTGATAGAAATAGTCTTTTTTTTTATTTATTTATTCCTATTATCCCTGATATTATTATTCAGGGCTTTAGCTTATCTTATTATTTACAACATATGGATGATTAATTTATAAATATTTTTTTCTTACATTACTATATATATTTTTTTTTACAATATTCCTTTTACTGAGTATAGGTAAGCTAAGAACGGATTTAACGAATATTACCCCTAAAGCGAGTTGTGTGGGTGTTACCTAGGTGTTGCCAGTAGAGTAACAGCTAGTATATACTAAAAGTATTGATCTGATTTGCTCTGTGATTACTTTTAGATATAATAAAATTGCGTTATGAAAAACATAAAAAAACATTTAAAAAATCACCTTAATTACTGTTTTCGAGCATTTTTTAATAGAATAAAACTATCAGAGTATTGCAGTGTTAGTGAATTCTAGATTTCTCTATAATAATGACCTGCTAAGAAAATCTTAATAATACTATTGCCCTGTAGATGTAAGATGATTCTCCTTATCACTGTTAATAACGAGACGAGTGTAACATTCACCTTATAGTAAGTGAAACGCCTGCACAACAGCGTGGCCTTAGTTAGGATGGTATACACAGCACCAGATTGTGCTTGTCGCTCTGAGACGTGAGATAAATCTCGTTACTCCACGAATACATATGTTTTCACACTACAGGTACCAGCGCAGCATCTACTTCTGCCGACAAACGGTAGTGTGGCAACATTGTTGTCCGGTGTGAAGGACAGAGATAATGAAATTATTAAAGTAACGAGAACGATTATAAGATAGAAGATACTGTTTTGATAGACACACTAAGTTGTAGTACATAAATAAGCGGCACGATACTAAGCGATACTTATCGTTGTAAATTAATAATCATTGAATACATAATGGCTCACGTCAAAACCAATCGACGACACAGGCGGGAGCTGGACGGAAATAGCCAGGAAATTGAAATCAGCTCTGACGATGGAGAGGCAACAGGGATTTATTGTTAGCTGAAGCAATTCTTTGTTTCGCTAAAGCGTCGGGATCCGGGAAATTGCGCGATCCGGTTGAAAATATTTAATATTAAATAAAATCTTAACATTTGTACAATTTAGGGGGTAGGTTTGTTGATTTATTGGAACCCATAAAATATTGAGTTTTTTTTATTAATGGAAGGGATGAGACCAGCGTGACCTTCATCTGATGGTAAGTGATACGCCTATCTATAACAACGCGGCGCTAGTTAGGATGATATATACAGCACTACATTGTGCTCGTCGCGTGGAGACTTAAGAAGATAAATTACTAGTAATTTCACTAGCTAAAACACTCTTCAAACTGGAACACAGTAATAATTTGAACACTACTGTTTAGTGGCAGAAATATGAGATGCGGTGGTACTTACAGTACCTACTTTTTGAATTAAATGTAGTAAGTATTCATGTATGGGATGTAAGGAGTTCCGAACAACAACCCACGAAACGGAAACCAATGTCACCTTCCACCAACCCGCATTAAGCGGAAGTGGTGGAAAATGGCCCAAATCCCATCATATGAACCGTTATAAACTAGGGCACTTAAAGGCCGGTGCTACTGGATACCATGACGACTGTGGAGAACAGCAGTGGTCGTCTTTGTGGTCGTGTCGTGGTGTTTCGTATACTCCATCTTCCGTCTCGCTCTCTCACTGCGCCTAATCTACATAAGCCCCTGCATATGTATGAGTTAAAATAATTTACATCCAGGGTATTCACCAACAACAATGTAAACAGAGAATAATACGATGTAAATTGTAGCTCGACAAGATGTAGCCGACGTGAAAGCTTTTATCCTAATTAAAATAATCAAATTACGTCTCAATGAACTGATCTGGACGCGGGAAGCTAGTTTAGAGCTAATTAGATAATAAACAAAATGGCGTCGTAACTGCATTTACAATGGCCAGCTTTCCATAAACTAGATTATAAGATAAATCATATGGTCTAAAATTATATGGATACTACCGTCGTGGTGCAGAAGGTAACCGCTAGTAACTCCGAGGTCCCTGCTTCCATTCTACAACCACATTACGAGAATTGGCTGATAAGATTATCATCCTCATATTGTAATTCTATTACCTAAATATAGTTAGAGGTTTAGCTCATCGTTCTTTACAAGAATAGCAGAGATATGTAGAAGAGAAACATAATTAAGAAATTAATATATAGTAAGAACTGGATTAGTAAATTGACTCTCTCCAAATAAGTGAAGGTCTAGTGTTAGGAATCAGAAAAGTGAAGTAGTCATAAACGCCTTATATTCTAAGACTTGGTGTTAATACAAATATTGATAAAACATTGTATTATCTTTTGACCATGACCATTTTACTGGTGGTAGGTGTCTGTTTCCGGAGACCGTTTAGGTAGGTACCACCGCAGCAGAGGCCATGGTGGCGGATTCGAGGGAAATCTATCACTAAACATGAAAGGCCTCGAGGTGGTGCGTTCGGTACTTCCGCCTACTACCTGTATAGGGGATGGAGAGCAGCAGCTCCACCCCGAGATGTGATCTTATCAAGGCCTTCCGCTGTCGTAACCACGGTTCCGGCCAAATGCGATGGGTGAGAAACCGTGGGGTTTTAGCCGGTAAGAGTCCGGCATAACTCTTCTGTTGCCCTGACAGCGGTAGGGTATTCAATGCAGTTTTTCTACCCAGAAAAAAAAAGGTACCACCGCAGCGTTTATTGCAGGCGACGAACAGTAACGTGCAAACATTACTGTGTTCCGGTTTAAAGAGCGCTGTAGCTAGTGTAGTTACTGCGGTATCGAAACTAATGTAGCCTCAGAGCATTTAGTGCGATGCGGTGGTCCATTGTATAACATGTTTTAGTGTCACGTTGTTATGAGTAGGCGTGTCACTTAGAATCAGGTGAACGTCCTACTGGTGTCGTTACTTGAATAAAAAAAATACTTGTTCCTCCTGCATTTTTCCCAGCTAAGTGGGGTCGTCACAGTATGTACTTCTCTTCCACATCCCACTATCAACCGTCGTATCTGAATGCATACTCTTCTTAAACATGTCATCTTTCATACAATCCATCCACACTTTCTTCGGTCTTCCTCTATCCTTATAACTATCCAGTTCCATTTTCGTTACTTTTTTATTATATGTCCTTCATCCCTCCGCATAACATGCCCGTACCACGCTAACCTCCTGCTCCTCAACTTCTCTGTCACTGGAGCAACTTTCAGACTTCCTCTAATATACTCATTCTTAATTTTATCCATCCTCGTCACACCACATCCATCTTAACGTTCGCATCTCGGCCACATGTAATCTCCTTTCATCCGAACCTTTAGTGGTTAAACATTCAGCTCCATACAATACGACAGGTCTGACGACCGACATGTTTGATCTGTACCTTAAGCTTAAGGGGCATTCGTGGATCACAAGCAGTTCCAGTGACCTGTCGCTTAGAATTACAATACAATAGTACTAATAAAGCCATAGCCTTTTCCAAACTAAAACACTATAATACTTCCTGAAGAAACTATCCACCAATAAAGATATATTAATTATAACTATTTATGGCGATGAGCTCATTTAGAGGATATTGTACACAAATCGTAAATGTTTATACGTGCAACGGTTTATGGTTTAATATAATATCGAGTTCCGGCAAGCCCACTATATTAACTGTCGTGAAACAATCCCCAGCTTTATTACGCAATGAATAAACAAAATCCGGTTTAAAACAAATATTCCCTTTAACTAGAATCCGTTCGGTTAAGATAAAAGGATTTAATACTTTGAAACGGGACACGTGTGAAAATTTATCCGTGCCCTTAAATTTTAATAGGATTTGATGTTTACCCCCTCGACAATATAAATTTAATTTTCCTGTAACAAAGTTTAATGAGTATTTAAGAAAAAGAGGGTGAAATTAAGCGATCGCGCGACCAAAGATTTTGCAACGTTTTTAATATTCTCTTCAGGGTCGATTTCTTATATGTGAAGATTGTGGTCATAAAGAACTGATGAATACCTCCACTTCCTGTTCAGCAATTCTAATGTATGTAATAGTAATTCATAAAAAAAACAAAAGCGAAGCAAATCTTAACAAGTGGACTCTCAATAAATAATATTAATGGGAGATTTTTTGGTTCCCCATACTAAAGATTTCTTTTTTAATAATATAAACATTGATCTGGTTTATTCTTTCTAATAATATGAATAAAAAAATAACTAGAGATTAAGGGCAACATAATAAATCTAGTCTTCTTTCCCATAGTAATGTTTATTGTTTCAATTTTATAGTAACATTATCGTAGTACACTATAACCAATACAAATGATCCATTGAATTTAGATATCTGTTTTAAATATTATGTGGACATAAAAATAAAAAGATTTTAATAGAATTAAGAACCTTCCCTTTGTCGTCGGTTCAAAACGTAAAGGATAAAGTTTTTTTTTTAGTATGCCTCGAAAATAATACATCTGAGACTCGTCTCGAATGATATGATTCAGTTCAGTAGACCGTTAGTGTAAATTAGCTGTCTTCAAAATAAATCTTTACTAATTATTAGATTTAAGTTAACTATTAAAAATATAACAAAAATACATTAAATGTCAAGAAAAACATTTAAGAATTGTTAAAGAGAAATATTTGATTGAATATCTTCATCAGCGTTGTTAAAAATCGCGTTAGTTAATAGCTGATGGCTCATCAAGAGCTGTACTTACAGCATCAACAGTGTTAGCTTGTATTTACTGAGAATTTGATTGGCAATTAGTACTTTTTTTTATAATATATTATTTGCCAATCCAACCACTGTTCACATTGAGGCAAACGTTTGAAAAATAAATTGTAATACTTACATATGTTGTGTACTAAGGTTGTATTTTACTTTGTGACCTTTATTTTAAGGTTTGCTAATAAGCAATAAAGAATAAGTTATCGATGGTAAGTGTCAGCCCACAACAATGTGATGATAATTGAGATGATAGATTCTGCACCATGTAGCGCTCGTCGTTTTCAAGTAAAAGACGTTGTCTGTATATTCTTCAAACTGGAATACTAATATATATTCGGTTACTTAGGTTTGATGGTTGAAATAGGAGCTGTGGCAGAAGTAGGAGTTATGTTGTGTGCATAAATATAATCGTCAGAAACTTGTCAGTAAAGAGACAAAAAAATTAGATATTAATTACGCAGTATATATAATACCAGCTGTTCCCCGCCCAGTTTGTTAGCCATAGTATATAATTAGAATTGAATATTTCTTGAGAGCAAACGCAACCGCCTGTCGGTTATAATTAACACCCCCACAATTTTTTTCGGTGAAGGAATTTTGTAAACTCCAGTCTTGGTTGACTTACATTTGGAAAAAGGAATAATGATACCAAATTTCAAGTCTCCAAGCCTTATGATTCCGGAGATAACGTGATAATTCTGTGTAGGTGGAAATGGCGGCGGTCTCTCTTCCATAGATTTTGAATGATTATGTTGATTTAATAAGCGAATGAAGAGCGATCAAATTTTTGGAGCAATTTCCGCGGTCCGCGGACGAGAAAACTTTTCAAATTTTTCGAAATCAATTTCGGCTCAATGTACGGGTGCCTTAGGTAAATTTCCTCTGGGAAATAAAGAAACTTTGAACTACCAATTACGCCGCGGGAGCGGTGTGGCGGTGTGGCGGTGTGGCGGTGTGGCGGTGTGGCGGTGTGGCGGTGTGGCGGTGTGGCGGTATGGAAAAACAAACGCGAGCAGTCTGTTGACAGGGGCGGTAAATATTTGCTTCAATATTAAAGTGAGAGCTTGAAATTGTCTCCTTTATGTTTTCATATGATTAAATATATATATATGTATATGTATATAATGAAAATGAGTGTTGTTTATTCGCCAATTACATAAAAACTAGTGACTGTACCGACACGGGAACACGACCATTTGATGCGGAATGATTTGTAGATTTTTATTTGAATTTCGTAGATAAACGTTTTCGTTTCGTATTATTTGCGCAGTTGCTATAGTAACGGTTGCTATGGAAAGAATATCACTTACGGCTTGTGATTGCTCTCAAGGAATATTTCAGACAAATTTCTACTCCAATTTTATATTATCCCAGCGAAACGAGCGAGGAACAGCTAATATGTATATACTAGGTATGATATCGTCCGTATTATTATATATATTATTACTGGTAGTAGGTATCTGCTGCTGGAGATACCACCACAGCTCCTATTTCTGTCGTAAAGTAGTAGTATGCAAATATTACTCTGTTCCGATTTAAAGAACGTTATAGCTAGTGAATATATAATTTTATTTATAATATACCATATAATATTATCCTCATATTAAGGGTAGGACTGTGCCTCAAGAGTGGGGACGTATATTGGCTGTTGATGAATTGATGCATCTAATAATATAAAGAAAATGAATAGTAAAAACGTATAAGTAATCTACTATTAGTATGTATTGAAATCTATAATAGTTTATAAACTCCACTAAAGTTCGCGAAAGAAAAATATTTAAAAAAAAAATTGTAAAACTAATGTTTCGCGAAGTTTTCTCCAGCGGAAGGAGAAGTTTATTCTCTCCAATGCGATACCGATTGTAAGCAGTTTAGAACAAACTTCCAAAGATCTCCGAGTTTTAATCAGATCAGTAGTGTTTTAAAGTGAAACACTTCCCCGGCGATTCTTTTTGTTTGTGTTTAGGAAACGGATATAACATTTTTTTTACACACAGACACATCAATATCATACCATGTTAAGGTTAATTTATTTGACGAAGCGATAGATTAGCTAGATATTACTTATGGTAAGTGATACTCCTGCTCATAACAACTAGTTAGGACGATATACACAGCACCACATTGTGCTCGTCGCCTTGAGTAGTAAGTACAACGTTAGAGAATTAAGGTCTGCTTTAAGTCTTCTTATAATGCTGTCATCATCACCATTATCAGCTGATAGACGTTCACAGCTGGACATAGTTCTCCCCATAGATATCCAAATTGATCGATACTGCGCTGCTCGCAAACTTCATCAGATAATACTATAGCTACTATGGTTTTTTATTTGAATATTTTAAAGATATATTTAATGTTTTTATTTTATACAAAGAAGCAACGAAGCGAACGGAACGTTCACCTGATGGTAAGTGATACGCCTGCTGATAACAACGTGGCGCTAGTTAGGATGATATATACAGCAAAACATTGTGCTCGTCGCTTTGAGATATAAGATGTTAAATAATTTCACTAGTTACAGCGCCCTTCAAACCGAAACAGTAATGATTGCACACTAGACGATCACCGGAAACAGACACCTACTATTAGTAGTATGTTTGTTGCCCATATTTTTAATCTACTTTAGACCACAACTTTATTGTGAAATTGTGATAAGTAATTATGTCAGTCTCAAAAATTTTTAACTGTGGTATTAATCTATATAAAAATATGTTAAAGTAGAGGCCACAAAGTTATCAAGCACTTAAGGACTATTATACATTATAACAAGTTTCCTTTTAGATTTGTTCAAGTCCTAAAAGCATTATAACTTGAATAAAATTCTGCTAAGGGCAGGAACGTAGTGACTACAAAATATCCTGAGGCTACAATTGCAGAATACATGTTCACTTTAATAAATACTGTTTTTATAACTTTGAAATCTTAATACGGTAAATTATTTGTAACACACCTGAATTTACGGAGAGGTCGCTGATACTTCTTTGCATCTATTAAAGATGTCAGGGATCTATCTGTAAATAATAAAACAATAATTAAATATATATAACATTGATAAAAGTTTTTGAAGGTTTAAAGTTTGTTTTTTTTATTCCAGCCAGACGTTCACCCGATGGTAAGTTATACACTTACCCATATTTATGGTGTTATTTAGGATGGTATGAACTGCATCTCATTGCGCTTGACGTCTTGAGACAAAAAATTTTAGTTCTCGTTGCCCCAGTAATTTCACTAACTAGAACTTCCATCAAACAGAAACAGAAATGTTTTATTCATGTAAGTGATACGCCTGCCTATAACTACGTGGGGTTATTTAGTATGGTATAGACTTGACACCATGTTTTCTCGTCACCTTGAGACACAAGATGTATTTTTGTTATCCTAGTAATTTTACTAGCTACAGGGCCTTTTAAATCGGAACATAGTAAATGCTTGTACACTACTGTTTGGTGGCAGAAATACACGCTGCGGTGGTGGTACCTAGACGGTACCTGGGAATAGAGACCAACCACCAGTAAAATATTTGCTTGAAGTAAACGCCGCGGTAGTTAATGAATTCGTAAGCTTAAAAAAACTTTGTTAAGTTCAGTGCCGAAAAATTATGCTAATTGTGTCCTAGATTCACAACTTAAATATTTCATTCTAACACAACAATATTTTTTCTTTAAACCGAAACAGAATTGAAATATAAACAGCAGAGAGCTGCAGCGGGACGAGATTAAAAAAATAAATCCACCCGTCCCCAATTAAGTTAACAAACCGAATTATGTTATTTTTTTTAAATTTTTGGGGTTTTTATTCTAGTTTCTGCTGTAGCTATTTCGACTATGCAAAACAATTATTTAGAATCTACTGGCGATAGGTCTCTTTTGCCAAGGTCCGTCTAAGCCCACATCACCGCAAGTTATATTGCAGCCGACTGTCCTAAGGACCTTATTGTCAGTCCTTCCCCATGTGTTCCCCATTCTCCTTTAAGGTTAGCAATCTTTTAGATTATGTTACACATTTGTTTTAGATTGGATTACACGGGAAAACCCAAAGCATAGCCCTTTCCATTGCCCTCTGCGACTTTAAGATTCTTCACGAGGACCACTGTAAGCGGCCACGTGGTACCATAAGAGATCGCTGGCAACACGCTTGAATTATAGACCTTCGTTTTTAGACACTGCAGTTGTTGGTAAGAGAATATGCTGTGAAATATATCTATATACACAATAACAATGAGTTTTGTTTGTTCGCTAATCACGTGAAAACTAGTGAGCGTATCGACACGGAAACACGACCATTGGACGCGTAATGATGTGGAGATGGATATAGGCTATTTAATTTTTGAATTTCATAGATCCTACATCATTATATTTTTAATTAACTTTTATAAACATTTTAATTTCGTATTATTTATGTGCTTGCTACAGAACGTAATAACAGAGTGATGGGGGAAATAAGTCTTACAGGACGCAGTGTAGATCTTCCTCTCTAAAGATGGACCGACGACATCATCAGAGCGGTCGGAAGTGGTTGGATGCAAGAAGCCGAAGATCGCATTTGGTGAAAGATATTGGGGAAGGCCTAAAACCAGTAGTGGAGAAACAAAGGCTGATAATGATGATGATGATATAGTAACGGTTGGTATAGAAAGTCATTTGAGACTGCGGTTGCTCTCAAGGAATGTTTCAGAGAAATTTCAAATCATATTTCTATATTACGGCCAGCAAAGCGGGCGGGGAACAGCTAGTATACTTCGCAAGTAATGCGAGAGATAACTAGTAACTGATAAAATGTAACTGCCGGTACATCCACGAGCAGCGGGTTTGATAACATTGTGCTCTAAAAACAAAGTACATGGGGTTTTAACAAAAGAGTTAGTTAACAAAGCGCAAACAATGTAAAATTGGTACCCGAGTGTTTGCTGTACCCTTGCAACTAACGAGCAGAATTGTCAATACCGATATACTATCATATGAATATGTTGTTTTTGTTTACGCAAAAAAATTGTATATTTTCGAAATTACATCACAACATAAACACGAAAATTGCATGACCGGAATAATAAAGATATATTGTTATTAATAACAATGCGTTTGCTGTTATCAAAATTTATATATTTTTTATTCGAGCGATTATACAAGCGGGCAGGATCTGATAGTAAGAGATACGATGGTAAGATAAACACAGCACTTCATTGTGCGCGTCGCCTTGACTGATTTTTAACTGGTGGTAGGTCTCTGTTGCTGGAGAACGTTTAACTAAGATCCTTGTAACTCTTATTTCTGCCGACAAACAGTAGTGTGCAAACATTAATTTGTTCAGGATTGGAAGGCGCTGTTGCTAGTGAAATTACTGAGGTAACGCGACTCTACATCTTATGTCTCAGGTAACGAGCGCAATGTCGTGCTGTGTATAACATCCTAACTAGCACCATATTGTTATGGGCGGGCGTATCACTTACCATCAGGTGAACGTCCTGCCCGTCTTGTCGCTCCGCAATATAAAAAAAAATTATTATTACCATCGATAAATCTCTAGAGACCGTCTAGCTCGCCACCATCGCAGTTCATATTGTAGCTGACAAAAAGTACTGTGCAAGTATTATTATGTTCAGATTTGAATGGCGCTGTAGCTAGTGAAATTGCTATGGTAACGTTAAGTTATTATTATTATTCTAAACGACCAGACGAGCGAGACGTTCATCCAATGGTAAGTGATACACCCGCTCATAAGAACATGGCGCTAGTTAGGATGTTGTAAACAGCACCATATTGCGCTCATCGCCTTGAGACCTAAGATGTTAAGTTTCGACAAACGAGTATTTACGTTAGCTGTAATGCCCTTGAAATAGAAACACAATGTTTGCACACTACTGTTTGGCGGAAGGAATAAGAGCTGCGATTATACCTATCTACTCGGTGTCCGGCAACAAAGACTTACCACCAGTCAAGTCGGTGCGCACAATGAGATGCTGTTTGTATTATGGTAACTAGCGTCACGTTGTTATGAGCTGGCGAATCTCTTACCTATAGAAACTATTAGAAAAAAGTGAGTGACAGTATACACCGTGCTATCCACTCTGCGTAGTCACGATCCTCAGCAGTGAGAGAGCGACGAAGAAGAAAAATAATTTCTCACCATCAGATCCAGTCTGCTTGTCTTATCGCATTGTCGAATTAAAAAAAAAGACATAAAACTGATAAAAAATGTATAATCTGATCTACAATAGGCTGTCAATAGAGATTCAGAGTATTTTTGGGTGAGTACACTGAAGTGTATATTATCTAGGACTTCATTGTCATTTGACACCACGTGAATTGAGTCAACTATTAATTAATAAAATAATTCGACTGTATACCAGCTATATAATTAATAAATGATTGATCTCTAAATTCGTTGTCCGGAAACAGAATTTTCTACGAATCCTGAATGCCTCTGCAGTGTATGCCGGACACGTTCCTATTTAATGACCTCACCCTAATAACCATCGCTCTGCACTTATGAAGTAAACGTGGTCCGACATAAGACGCTAAGGGCCCTCGATTAGTGCTTCGGACCCTTATAATCTCCTGATTAGAGGGACGACGGCGCGAGGTATTAAGTAATATCGTCACTTCGAAGTTAGATAAAATAAGTTTCCACTTACTCGTAGCAGAACTAATATTTCCGATAACTTCTCATATTTAGTAGGAAACCAGTTTTAGTTTTTAGATCCTACTAAAGCCTTTTTGATTTGATGAAACGAACACAACCTCCGCCCGGTGGTAAATAATACACTTGTTAATATGTTACTAACATAATCACATTTTATATTAACATCAGAAACCTTAACTTCCATTACGGACCACACAGCTGGAGTATAATCACGCATCTTATTTCCCAGGGGTGTACCTGTAGCTGGTGCGTGTACCAAATTAATACTAAATGGTTATAACGCAACGTTACCACATGCTCCTGTCAACAGGATAATTGAGAATAGCAAACGCGGAACGATAAAGGAATGAATGGTTTAGTCGGTAGGTTTTCTTGAACTCGTTTGGTTAGCTACCATTCTTCGAAATCAGTTTTAAGAGCATTAAGATAAGTTATGTCATTTTATTCTACGAAGTGAAGAGACGATCTTAATGTTCACCTGATGGTAAGTACCTGTCCATAACGACGTGGCGCTAATTAGGATATACACTGCACTGTCGCCTTAGACAAATGATTTCGAGTATCGTTGACACAGCAATTTCATCAGCTACAGCGCTTTACAAATCGGAACTCAGTAATTTTTGCACAGTACACTCTGGCCGCAGAAATAGAAGCTGTGGTGGTATCTACTTTAATGGTCTCGGCAAGTAAAGATAAGTCTTTTAATCTATGAAGCGACGAAACGAGCGAAAAGTTTACCCGATGGTAAGCGATACGCCAACTCATAAAAACGCGGCGCTCATTAGTGTGATATACACATTACCTTTTACCTATTACCACACAGCACCACATTGTGCTCACCAAGTTACTTAAGATATTAAGTCTCGTTACCTTACTAATGTCACTAGCTACTACGCCCTTGAATATATACAGTAATATTTGCACATTATTATTTGGCGGTAGATATAACGAGCTGCGGTGGTACCTAAATAGTCTTCGGCAACAGAGACCTACCACCAGTAGAAACAACAACAATAATAAAACAAATACATAGTGAAAAGATTTGTTGTAAGCAAATACTTTACGCAAGTATGTACTTAAAACCCACTTTAAACTGAATGGAAACAGGGGAACCAAACATAAAAAGTATTAAAAAATTGTAAAAGTTTAAATAGAAGCAAATAGCAATTTTGCAGTTTGGTTTGTGATTTTATGTACATTTTTTTATTTAGTTCGATGAAGAGATGAGCGAGGCGTTCACCTGATGGTAAGTGATACGCCTGCTCATAACAACGTGGCGCTAGTCAGGATGATATAAACTGCACCCCATTGCACTCGTCGTGAGACATAAGATGTTGAGTCTCGATACGTCAATAACTTAAATAGCTACAGCGTCCTTCAAACCGGAACAGAGTAATTTTTGCACACTACAGTTTGACTGTAGATATAGAAGCTGCAGTGGTACTTATTAAAATTAAGTTATATATATGTATCACTCAAATACTCTCATATAAATTCCTACTAATAACGACCCTCAGTGCCCGACTATGCGGACAGCACAGGATCGATCGATGTGGAGATCTTTAGGGGAGGCCTATGTCCAGCAGTGGACGTCTATGAACTGATGATGAATACGATGATATAATTATTATAAAGATTCTTATAAACAAAAATGATATATATAATGACACTGAAACTGAAACAGCATATCCTGGCATTAAGGTCTTTATTGGTGAATACCGTTTACGTATCACCGCAGCTCTTATTTCTGCTGGCATACCGTTGTGTGTAAATATAACCGTGTTCCGGTTTAAAGGGCGTTATAGCTAGTGAAATTACCGAAGTAACAACACTTAACATCTATGTATTAAGATCTTAGTTGCCAGTAACTTCCAAAGTTGATACCACCGCAGCTCCTAATTCTGCTGCTATACCGTAGTGTGCAAAAATTACTATGTTCCGGTTTGAAGGGTGCTGTAGCTAGTGAAATTACGTAGATAAGGAAATTTAACGTCTTTGGCTTAAAGCAACGATCACAGTGTGAAGTTGTGTATATTGCATTTGGCAACTGGCGGTGAATGTCCTCATCATCATATCTATTTAAGTTTTATTATATTTCTCAAATCTTTATGCGTTTGTTTGAGAACAAGGTCCTTGTGTTTTTTTTTTTTTAAATGAATAGTACACTGTACAATCATTATGGATACACAACATCCTAAATCGTGACAAAGGAATTCCTTCCATGTCCTTTTGACCCTTGGAGAACGGAATGCGCAATATTCAAAACAATTTCTATTCGCTGAATGGGATAGAATTTAGGTTGATCTTTTAGTCTCACTAATTAATGATTTTACTTAAACTAGTTCGTTATCGAATCTTTTTAATAGTTTGTTATTTGAGCTAAATCTCTGTACTCCGGTTTGAAAGGCGCTGTAACTATTACTAAGGTAACGAAGCTTAGATATTGCCGCCTTGAAACATACTGTTACGAAAATTATTGTCTTTGAATGTAGTGCTAGAACGTTCGAGAGCTATATATAGCCTGAGTTCTAGTGTCCGAAGGTGAGTTCAGAGTAAAACAATCTGTCGTAGCTATCATCATCAGCTTATAGACGTCCACTGCTGGACATAGGACTTCCTCAAAGAGCCCCACATTTGTAGAGACTCATATGAGAAGATTTGGACCATGGCCCACCACTTTGGCCCAATGGGGATTGGTGAGAGCTAGAGCCTCGTGTGTTGATTAGCAGGCTGCACCAGGAGAAGGTGAAATTGGCTTGGGTCCCTTGAGTTGTTGTGCGGGATAATTTATATTTCTTTAGAAACAAGAGTTCTCTAGAACTTTCGAGAGTGGTAGACGGACGATATATATAGGCATTTGGTGATCAGATGATTCATTCTCGTGTATGAGTCTCGGGTGTTGTGTGAATATCCTAATAAGCATTTTATTTATCGAGGTGGTGAGACGAGCGAGATGTTCACCTACATGATTCACCTACCTATAATGTGGCGCTAGTTAGGATGATATACACTGCACCACACAGTCCTCTTCTCTTTGAAGAATACAGTAATATTTGCACACTACCGATTGGCGGTGGAAATAAGAGCTGCTGTAGGTCTTTGTTGGCGGAGACGGTTAAGATAGTTACGACCGCAGTTAAGATAGTTACAGCCTTCAAACAATACTGTACAATCTTTACTGTGAACTGTTTGAAGAGAGCTGTAGCTTAAAAAATTCCTGTGGGTTTATGGTGATAGCGAAATACGGTGCTGGGTATATAACCTAACTAGCGCAACGTTATGAGCAAGCGTATCATTTAGCGTCAGGTGAATATCTCGCTTGTCTCATAAAAACTTCGAAAATACTTTGGAACTGATCCCATTTATGATGTACGGACAATTCGTTTCAACATTAACCGCCAATTTCCAATACGCATACGGAAGTGGTGTATTATTTACTTGTTATAGTTCCGCTCAACTTTGCTCTTTGTAAATCTCTTCGGTAATGGTATACGTTACTAAAAGGGGATTCGGGGCGAGGAGACCATTTGTTTTTCACGCGGAAATAAATGCTCCGCCGGAAAAGGCATTACGTTAAACACGTTTTATTTATATGTACGCAATCGTCTCGAATACTTTTGTTTGAGGGTAATTTTGTTTTTGTTTTAAATAAGCATGAATTGTTCAGCTTTACAGTAGTCTGCACTGCATATCCACCTTCATGTAACTGAATAAATATAAACAACCTTCTCACCTCTCCTTATCATCATCATTAGGTGCCCTCTTCAAATTGAAATTTGGCGATCAGATATATAGATTAGATCAGATCCTTCCGATCTCAAAGATAAATAACAAAATCTCTTTTCTTCCCTCAATAGATACCTTTGATCTTTCATCCTAAATAAGATCTCTGTTCCAAGTCACGCCCCTCGGTTCTATGGGAATTCATTTACAATTCAGGCTGCAATACTTCGGTTTCGGTCTCGGTTAGAACTTTATTTCTCATTAACACATAGCAGCAGCTAAGATGAAACAATAAAGAGGATACATATTAAATAAGGTGCGAGTACAAATTTAAATATTTTCATTTTTTATATATAATCGAATTATGTATATATAATCGAAAAGTTTCTTTTTATATATATTTAGCGAAATAGCCTCTTTTACATTTTAGGGAAGTACACAGTGCTCCCCCAAACGTTAAGTTATTTAAGCCGTAATTAGTTCTTATATTAGGTAATTTGAGTTCATTTTCGCGGCGAGTAGTATATATTTTTTTTATGGTTATTTGTGTGGGAAAGTAATTTGTGATTGAATAAGTCCATGTAATATTTTGTATATAAGTATGCATGCGATATACGCGTATAGTTGGTATTGAGCGATTATATAAACATTGGTTTAGGAGTTTTGTTTGTTTGTGTATGGTTTCACTAGGCGTTAGGGAATCGTAGTTGTGCAATATTTTAATGATTTTATTTTGTAGGCTTTGGATAATTTTTATATTTGTTTTGGTTACTGTACCCCATATTTCAATTAGGTAAAGTAAATGTGGTTTCACAAGCGTATTGTATATTAACTTGCAACATTTATTTGGAAGGCAACCTACAATTTTATGCAGAGAGAACACTAAAGAGGACAGTTTTTGTTTGTTGTGTTGAATGTGTACTTTCCATGTTAAGTTGGTGTCTAATATTAATCCCAAGTACTCTTCTTAATCTTTATAATAAGATTTGGGGATTTAAGTATCTTTTTATTTTTAGCGCAAAGTATTATGTACGATGATTGGTGGCATTAATTGTTAAGTGATTATATTAGCACCATGTATGTATAATATTAAGATTGTCTTAAGCTTGTTTTATGAGATCATTATTGTTATGTCCGAAATAAAATACACACGTATCATCTGCATAAAGAATGAGTTTCCCCTGTAGACCAGCTTGATGTAAGTAATTTATATAAACAAGGAACAACAATGGCCCAAGTGAAGAACCTTGTGGGATACCACATGTAATAAGTTTAAAGTTACTTTGATATGCTCCGATTTCGACAACCTGATATCGATTTTGTAAGAATGATCTTAAAGTTTTCAAAGCAAATCCAGTAAGGCCAATGGCCTCCAATTGTTACACATACATATATATCACGCCTCGTTCCCAGTGGGGTAGGCAGAGACCATCTCTCTCCACTTGTTACGATCCTGGCACACATCTCTCGCTTCCTCCAATTTGTTAAGTAATAATATATGACTGACAGTACCGAAAGCCTTTTTTAGATCAATAAATACTTCCAGTCCTACTTGTTTTTGATCTATTTTTGTTTTTATTATAGTAATTAAATCAATACTTGCACCTGGTGTATTGGATTGAGGCCGAAAGCTATATTGTTGATCATAAGTAAAATAAATTTTGGTTAAGTAGTCGTTTAATCTTATGTATACCATCTTTTCTAATATTTTGGATACCACTAGCAAAACTGAGATTGGCCTGTAATTTGCAGGATCTGATTTTATACCACATTTGTAAATAGAGGTAACCTTTGCAATTTTTAAGGTGTCTGGGAATGTACCATCTGCCAAAACTTTGTTTAGGCAGTTTGTTAAATTCCTGGCGATAAGATTCTTAATGAATTTTATAGATTTGGTAATGACCCCATTTAAGCCTGTACTTGTATTAGAGTTTACTGTGTTGATGATTGTAGCAACTTCATTAATAGTGCATGGTGAGAACTTACACAGTTCATAGTGTGTAATTTTTTGGATGGAGAGAGGTAGTACGTATGTATGTATGTGCTATTATTCTGATATTTGTTTGGTATGTTGTTTGCTAATTATGTACCTATATTTGCAAAGAATTCGTTAAACATTTCACAAACCTCTGTAGGACCACTAATAATTACACCATTGTCAGATTTGAGATTGGACGGAGCTCAATTATTTACAATTTTGTTGTTCGTAAGGGAGTTAATCAACGCCTATCTCTTTTTTGGCTTCTGTGAACATTTTAAGAATTCTCCATAAAATTAATTTTTCTTTGCATTTTTCATTTTGTTGGCGAGCAGGTACCATTTGTATTGAAATTATTTTAAAAGTTTTTTATTTTTTGGAATTTGTTTCAACTTTCTCCATAAAGTATTTCTTTCGTATATCCTTGCAATTATTTGTTTATTGATCCAGTTATTTAAAGGTTCATTAATTATTTAATTTTTTTTTGGTTTTGGACTTGCCAATAGCATGCTTAATAAATTCGTCAAAACTAAAATTAAATTAATAATAAAATAATTAAAACTAAATATTCATTGCTGTTTCCGCGTAATTTTTCTCTTTCAACTATTTTGTATAATTTTTGGAGGTCTATCACTTTGTAATGCATTTTTTGTGTTTTTGGAGGTATTACTCTTTTGAGTTGAACATATACATTTTTATGATCTGACAGAGATGATTCGATTATAGCCATTTGAAAATTATCTTGTCGTGAATTTGTAGTAACATGATTTTTAATAGTTTTCGATGTGCCTGTTTCACGAGTAGAATATTTGTGATTTATTTTCTTTACAACTTTATAGCCTTATTCTACACTTTTTAAATGATTGGAGTAAACAGTTTAATTCTTCAAATTTGCCTGGACTACATTTAGTTCTGATACTGGTGTAGAAAAAGTTTAGGCTCGATTTACTAGTGTGTACTTTCTGGTAACTGGTAACTTCATAAGTGTTTTATTCTTGAATGCTCTCCTTAGATGTATTGGCGTTACTTCTGTTTTTACTTATTTTTGTGTTTCTCTATTAAGGATAATTTTTGGCATTTGTTTTATGTATTTTATGGTAATATTATTTTCGCCATTTGCAATTTTTTCTCTAATGTTAGCTGTGGTTCTAGTGAGTGAATCCTGCCATCCGTATCAGTTGTCCTGGCCGTAAGATCTGATATTTCATTCTTCATAGATGCTTGTTCGTTGTTTAAAGTAAGAATAAAAATTCTCTACTCGCGTCAGTTAACCGGGCCCAGAATTTCGGCGATACTCGCATGGCCACATGGGTAAAAAGCCACTTCCGCGCCTTCCTCCTGAAGCGGACTGGGGCCGCAGGTCACGCTCAGGGATGTCGTCCAGCAAATGCTTATTCTAGGTCCTAAGCGCCTTAAGGATGTCCTCTTCCTTATTGTAGGCCGTGACATCCCTAATCATGACTAACGGGTCTCGGCTTTTCACCTCCTCCGCATTCAGGTCCTTACCTGCCTTGACCAACCTATCCCTTACCTTTACCAGTAGTGTGCAATTACAGTGTTGCGATTTGATGGCCGCTGTAGCTACTGTAATTGTTGGGGTAATCAGAATTAACATCTTATGTCACAAGGTGTTTTATTAGTGATCCTAACTAGTGCGACATTATGGGCAGGCTTAGAACATCTATTTATCTTATTAGTCTCGTCGGTTCGTCTCGTATCCGCTTGTATACATGAAGTAAGGCATCATATCTTTGTAATTGAAGCCAGCTGTCTATACTCAATAAAAATGATTTTAATATACTTTCGGCTTCATCTTTATTATCATTTGAAGGTCCTTCCTAATTGGGATCCGTGTTAATTATTCGCTGCGAAGTTTTCTTTAATCCTTTTTCTAACGACCGTTCCTTTTCCGTTTAGATTCTGTAAGAATAATCTTATTTAATCACGTAATCGACTTTTTTGTTTATACAAAGCGATTCTTAGGATTTTGTAAGAAATCATTATCTTCTTATGTGGAAATTAATGTATAAGCATTTCGGATCTTGTAACAAGAAGTTTTCAAACACCCAACAGATGACGCCACCGTGAACCATAGATCACGCTATCGTTTATAGATCTTCGTAATATCAAGTCTTCGGCCAACAAGTCATTACGGAGTATACAATTGTATCTGTCGACTGGATCTTTGGAATGTCAAGCCATTGGTCAACGAGTCTTGAAAGAGTATAGAATTGTATCCATAAACTGGATCTGTCTAGATCTTTGTAATAATACGAGGAGGGACTACTATTATAATAAGTTTCAGTTCCTGATCTCCGTACCTCACCACAAGACTTCTACAGTGTCGTCCAACGTGGGACTAATAAGACTACGCACCTAATCTAGTTTTTTTTTATATACGTGACAGTGCCGAGACGTTCACGCAATGGTAAGTGATATGCCTGCCCATAACAACGTAGCGCTATAGCGCATGGTGGTATATACAACACAACGTTGCGCACTTCGCTTGAAACATAAAGTGTCGAGTATCGTTACCCCACACTAATTTAACTAGCTACAGCATTCTTCAAAACAATGATCGGTTATATTTATGTATTAGATCCTTACTTATGAAATTAACGTTTTGTCGTACTAACCACTTTGATCTGAAATATCTCCTCTTTGGTTAAGTATTCCAAATTCAAATTTATAAATTCATTTAGCTGCTACATTTGAGTTTTGGAAACAGTCATTCATTTGTTTTTTCTTCATTATCATTTTCTTTGGCGTCGCTTATCACCGCACAATGGAGAACATGAAATATCGGTATATTTACGGGTACGAGTTCTACCGTGGCACCAGTACCAGTGCTGCAGGAACAGCTCGAAGGATTGATGATGTGTATGGTGCTGGTATCACAAAGGAAAGCACGGTTTGTTTTTGGCTTCAACGTTTTCATTCTGGAAATTTCGACCTTCAGAACTAACCCCGTGGACGGCTGAAGACCAAAGTGCAAAATGAAGAATTAAAGGCTATTGTGGAAGCGGATCCATCACAATGCACTTCAGAGATAGCTGCAGGCTTCGGGGTAACTGACAAAACTATATTAACCCACTTGAAGAAAATCGGCAAAGTAAACGATGGGTACCTCATGGATTGAGTGAATCGAACTTGCGAACACGCGTCGACTGCTGCTGCTGTGTTACTTTGCTCCACCGACACAATGATGAAGGGATTTTAAATCGAATCATTACTTGTGATAAAAAGTGGATACTGTACGATAACCGGAAGCGCTCGCCGCGATTGCTAATCTCTAGAGACCCGGCTAAAACCTGCCCTAAACGAAAATTGACTCAGAAAAAGTAACTTGTGTTTGGTGGATTAGCGCTGGTGTCGTTCACTACAGCTTTATAAAATCTGGTCAAACGATTGCAGCTGCAAACCATGAAGGATGAACTCGCTGCTGAACAACCGAGACTGGTCAATCGCTCTAGGCCACTGCTGCTTCACGACAACGCAACACCACCACCACACACTGCATAACAAACAACCACTAAGTTAGATGAGCTACAATTGGAATGTCTGCGACATCCACCGTACTCCTCGGGCCTTGCCCCAACAGATTACCATTTTTTCCAGAATTTGGACAACTTCTTACAAGGAAAAAAATTAAACTCCGACGCGGCAGTCCAAACCGACTTCAAAGAGTTTATTGATTCTCGCCCCCATGGTTTTTTTAGTAAAGGGATCAATGAACTACCTATGGGATGGCAAAAGTGTATAGATAACAACGGTGCATACTTGAAATTCAAGTGCAAGATTGACTTTATATTCCTCTGGTACAAAACGCCAATTTCATATGTAAGGACCTAATATTTATTTATAGGTAAAACTGTAGCTTTAACTTATATTCATTTAATCTGGTATGTCAATTAAAAAGTTAAACAGACAAATGTTGACAATCGCGTCATCTGTGAAGCCAATTGGACCAAAACTGGTTTATTTAAAGCAATGTCGAGTTTCCTTTCAGAACAAATTGACGGTCAGTTTTGATAATGTGACATTCAACAACTAATGTGGGTAGTGGTAAATAATCAATAAGTCGAAATAGTATAATATTTGTCGGACGAAAGTGCGAATGCGATGCTCGAGTCTCCTCTACTTGTGGGAATGTAGGAAGTGTTCAATCTACATAACAACGTATAAATATAACTGAACATAATATTGGTGACGAGTGGAAGCGCGGGAGGCGTTGATAAGAATTGCTAACACAAAACAAGTTTTCACATTAAGTTACGAGCGAAACGTTCACCTGATGGTAAGTGATACGCTTGTCAACAGCTAGGTATTAGTTAGATGCACACAGCAATAAGTGCTCGTCGCCTTAAAACAAAGGGTGTTAAGTATCGTTACCCCAGTAGTTGTTTAAGCTACAGCGCTCTTCAAACTGGCGGCTGTAATAGGAGCCCCGGTGGTACTTCTTTTTCATGAGGAAATCCTGCATTGGATACCCTTCTGCTGTGGGGGCAACAGAGGGGTTATGCCGGACAGAGAGAGGCTTTGATGAGGCCGCGTCTCGAGGTGAAACTGGACCTGTCCGTGGGGTGGATCTATCTATCTATCTATCAGTAATAAACTGTGGTGGTATCTACCTAGACGGTCTCGGAAAAGAAAGACCTGCCGCCAGTAAGCACACATACTTGTGGTAAGTGTCTATTGTCGTATACATACAGTCTTCACAAGAGGCGGTCTAAGTACAACCGCAACTCTTATTTCCGCCTCCAAACAGTAGTGTGCAAATATTACTGTATTCCAAATAGACTGAATTGTAACATGTTGCTTCTTTCTTTCAAAGAGATGAGGAGAATGTTGTGCAGTGTATATCATCCTAACTAGCACCACGTAATGGGCAGGTGAAACATTTAGTTGAACGTCTCTACTAACCTAACCTAACCTACCCTGATATTTAATAATAAACAGTGATGGTACTCTTAGTGAGTGCTGTAGTGGTACTCGTACGGTTTGACGCCAATATGTGTCACTGTGTCAAGTTGTTTGCTTGAAACCGGAAGTGCTTAATTGTTAATCGATATTCGTCGGAAACCGGTTGTTTTTTTATTCTATCCAAATACAGATGAGATTGGTTAACAGATAAAACAAAACAAGTCGGTAGCTTAACTTTATCGATTAAGTAAAACGGCTTAGAGTTTTATAAGCAACCCCTTTTCAGGTTCAAAGTTTATCAACTGTTTCCGCTTTTTTTATAACTTAACTATACCAAGTTTAAATCGAATTGATTGACGGCTTTATTTGTAATAAATATTATTACCTCAAGGTAGTTTTCAGATATTTCATGAAGCGGTACCGGTTCTGAAGGTACGTGTATAGCGTGTACTATGTGTATACTAGCAGTAGGTTTCTGTAGCCGGAGACCGTCTACTGTATTCTGGATTGAAGGGCGCTGTAGCTAGTGTAATTACTGGGGTAAGAAGACTCGACATTTTGTCTCAGGCGACGAGTGTAATGTGGTGCAGTGAATACTATTTTAACTAGCACCACGTTGTTATAGGCAAGCGTATCACTTACCATCAGGTGAATGTTCTGCTCGTCTCGTCGCTTATTTATATAAAGAAAACTACTGTGTTAGTGTATTAATTTGAAGAGCGCTGTAGCTAATGAACTTACTAATTGAGAGTATCGCCGTATTTTTATGATGAAAACTCTTTTTAGCTATTTTGATTGAGGAGAAAGAAACCTTAACAAATCTGCGTTTTAAAGGAAAGCCGAGGTTGTGATTTCTACCCACAAGGGGCTCATTGAAGGTTTTCCTCGGTAAAAGACCCTGGTGGTAAGTCTCTATTGTCGGAGACCAAGTTATCACTGCAGCTTCTAATTCCGTTGCCAAATAATAGTGTGCACGCATTACTGTCTTCCGGTTTTTATCAATGGTTCAATGGGCGACGAGTACTTGACGCAGTGTATATAATCCTGACTAGCACCATGTTGGTATGGTATCTCGTTAGTCTCGTATCGTATAAAAGACTCTTGGATCGCCTTCTGAATGAATGAGTGTATAGGTCATTTTCCACGTTTAATCGGTTCTCATTTAAGACTACATTCACAACGAGGTTCAGCTCCTCGTTCTTCATAACAGCAAAGGAGTGGAACAACCTGCCGATGTCGGTGTTCCCGTATGAAGTGGGTGTCTTTAAGAAAAGAGTGAATAGGCTGTTACAAGGTTAGTGCGCTTCACCACCACAGATCACTTCACACCAGATGGTATTGTGATGAAGCGGTTTAAAAAATATATTTTATCGATTAAAAAAAAAATTGTATAAATTTAACAAAAAACAAATTAAATTAGGTAAGTCGCCACATTTCACATGAAGATAAACATTTTATTATCTCCCTAAAGCTGTTGAGCTTTGACTGCGAGATGTCGGGTTTTAAAATAAAGCTTCCGTAATATGAAAAAAAAAATGGAGAACGCTTCGAGCTTGTTAATGCTAAAAATGTAAAGAGTTGAGCAGGTCATTAGGGGCCTTTGACGTCTGATGATAATGAGGGGAAATGTCGGTGTTATTCATTTTTATTTTATTTAACAAGTTACAATGAAATTTATAAGGCTTTGATGATAATTTAGAAAAATAATACGTTTATTTTAACTGTACGAAGCGAATGGTTGGAACAGTCTGCTGACGACAGTTCCCGTCCAGGTATGATGTGGGGATCTTTAAGAGATGAGTGTATAGGCTAAAGAAGACATCGAGTCCAAGAAAATCGAAAGAAGCTGGTGGTCTTATTTCTACTGCAAGACAGTAGTATGAAATCATAACTGTGTTCAGACGAAAGGTGTTGTAGCTAGTGTGACTACTATAAGATGCCAAGTCCCTTTACCTGAATAGGTGAAGGGACTTAGCATCTCATGTCTGAAGATGACGAGCACAACGTGATGCAGTGTATACTATTTTAACTAGCGCCACATTATGGATAGTAATGACTTATCATCAGGAGTACGACGTGCTTGTACAAAGCAAGACGGGAGAGATGTTCATCTCATCATCATCATCATCAGTCAGTAGAGGTTCGCTGCTGGACATATGCCTCTCTTAAACAGATGTTCACCAGATAATACGCCTGCCAATAACAACTAATTGGGACGATATACACAACACCATATTGAGCTGATCACTTTGAGAAATAACATGTTAACATTACTCCAGACTTTCACTAGTTATATCGCCCTTCGATCCGGAGCACAGTAGTGTTTACACATTACTGTCTGGCGGTAGAAATGGAAGCTGCGTTGGTACCTGCCCAGACGGGCTCCGGTAAAAGAACAAGTTAATAAGCGAAAGGTGAAAAAATAAAACTTCAAATCACATTGAATAACGGGAAAGAGAAATGGTTCACCCCGTTTCGCGTGAATAGTGAAGTACCGATCACCATTTATCACGCCATCT
The DNA here is from genome assembly GCA_029030555.1 of Ornithoptera alexandrae. Classification (NCBI taxonomy): domain Eukaryota; kingdom Metazoa; phylum Arthropoda; class Insecta; order Lepidoptera; family Papilionidae; genus Ornithoptera; species Ornithoptera alexandrae. Next base: position 6,429,478 of record JARDVY010000296.1, on the reverse strand, counting down.
CCAACAATATATCATTTTAAAGGAGGTCCATAAAGCTTTTTCGGGGCCCGCTCGAATAACACCTTCGAATAAAGACGCCTTCATCGTTATTCCTTTTCAGTGCCTACAGAAGAAATTAATTGAAGTGAATATGCTGAAGGAAGTTTCTATTCTTCTTCTTAACGAGCCACTCCTACTCGAGAAGCTTCTGTTAATGCCTTAAATAATAACTTTTGCTGGTCGTAACTCTCTGCTACCGCAGACCCTCTAGAAAGGTACCACAGCATCTCTTATATGTGCCGTCAAACAGTCGTGTCCAAAAATTACTCTGCTTCGGTTCGAAGGGCGCTGTAGTAAGTAAAATTACTGCGATAACCAGATACAACATCATATATATATATATATCGACGGTATATACTGACGTATATATCATCGTAAATAGTGGCACGTTGTCATGGGCAACCGTATTACTTACTATCGGGTGTATCTTACTCGCCCCGTAGTATTATTGATTAACAAAAAAAAAGAACTCTGTCGGATATGAAGGGCAGAACTTGTTTATTCACATACGGGAGATGTTCACCATATTACGATGATGATTAGCCGTATGTCTGGTCGTCTGATAGTGAACAGGGATTGGAGAATTATGCTATTTAATTCCACTGCATACTCTCCGAAATGTATCTTATAGTACAGCTCGGAACTGGTAACTGGCGTCTGTGTTAAATACTCGCCAGTCCAGGTACGACTAGTTCTTGATCACCAACAAGGCTTTTAGCCCGTGTTCCACTAAGTCCAGTGACGCGAGATGAGTTTTTGCAGCACTTGCCTGCATATGATAACAATAATTTTACTGGCGGTGGGTATCTATTGCCGGATACCGTCTAGGGAGTTGTAGCTAGTGAAGTTACTGGGGTAACGAGACCGACGATCTTATGTCTGAAGGCGACGAGCGCAACGGGGTGCAGTGTATACCATCCTAACTAGTGCCACGTTGTTATGAACGGGCGGATCATTTACCATCAGGTGGTCGTCCCACTTATCGTCTCGCTTCAATGTAAAAAAAAATCCTCCTGCTCGACTTATGCAGGAATGGAGTTTCAGAAATTTACTACTATACCTGCAGTAATGTTTGCATACTGCTCCGTTCGTAGCAGTAACAAATGCTGCGATGTTTGTATGTAAAATGTTTAAGAGGTTTCGTCATCATCATCATTTCATCTTATTTCCATCTACTGTTGAATATAAGCCTGCCTAATTGATTTCCATTAAAACCGGTGATATGCAACCAGCATCCAGCTACTACCTGCAATCTTCTCCTTTTTATCCGGGAAATCTACAACTGTATAACATCCTAACAAGCGCCAAGTTGCTTTAGGTGGGTGTATCATTAACCATTAAGTTAACGTCGCGCTACTTTCATCATCACCCACAACCGGTTCTATGACTTGTGTAAACTTCATCTTGATATCGCTGATAATTTTTTTTGTTACCACCTCATCTTTTACACATCGCTTATCAGAAAATCCCATCCTCATTAAAGGAAACCAATAAAAACTTGGGTATACCCTATTAAGCACGCTAATGGCCTACTTAATGATATTTCATTTCCTTTTCTTTCAGATGCTCGCCGGCTTTCCTATTTGCTCTTCGTAACAATGGTGTTAAGATGAAATTAATGACTCTTAGATTTTATGTTTGTACGCCGTGAGAATTTCTTCTGAATCTGCAGAGTTGACGGTCAAATCTTCAGACATGAAACCACAGGAAGTAAGATACCATGTTAAAAAAGGGTTAAAAAATTATGTTAAGAGCAGCAAAGAGTGGGACAACTTACCAGCGCCGGTGTTCCGGCCAAATATGATTCAAGTCTTTAAGAGAAGACTGAATAGGCGGTTACCAGGTTAGTGAGGTTCACCACAACAGACCATTTACCATCAGGTGGGAGTGCTGAAGCGCTAACCTTGTCGATTTTTTTTTTTATCGCACTTGATCATGATATCCTGAACTATGTAATGATTAACATTATATTTAATGGTAATGATAACAAAAAAGATATTAATTAGGATTTATATGAAACCTAAAAGTTATACAATAAATAGGTTTTTCTTTGTTAAGTAATTTTTTTATATTCAACTTGACCGCCTTCGGGGCTTTTAAGTAAACTATTACTGTTACAGTATTATGGCTGTGAACAAATGAAAGCGAGACTTACTGTGTGTCAGGTTTACTGTGCTCGGTTAAGCATTATAAGAAATTTAGGTTAAGTATCGAACCATTTATAATAAAAAAAATTATCATATGAGTAAGTAATTTACAAGTAGAAGATTTTGGCTATTCTCTTAAATACCGTCTAACATATAAGCTTCATTCCTAATCGATTTTCGTTCAACGTCGAGAGCTAATCTAGATCTTATTGTAACTGAAGACGTTACCAGGCTTTATAGTAATCCCTCAGTAATACGTAGAAAGATATGTACGATATTACTGGTGGTAGGTTTATGCTGCCGGAAACCATTAAGGTACCACTGCAGTTTTTTATCTGACCTATATTCGGCAAAAGCAATAATCCTGGCAAATTTGAAGCTTCTAGATTTTGTGGTTTCAGATGTCGCGACGTGTTTCAACATAAGAGATAATTTCTTATATATACAAGAAATATCTTATATATATAGATAAGTATATATGTATATATGAAAGTAATCTAACAATTCATTTGTATCTTAAGGCTGATGGAATCTTGGAAAGTATCAGTGGTCCAGCAGCTAATCGTTTACCTTGTACTTAGGCTTCATTCAGACATGCAGTAAAATATTAATGTCGGGACGGTTCAAGTAGTCGAACAGGCTTGGACTGCCCCAGGGATTCCCCTCTGAATTGCTCTCATATGGTCATCTGCCATAATGGCATTACAATGCTCCGACTTTAGAATTATACGAGTCCATTACATCCTTATTGTTTTTGCGTTCTCTCGATGTTGACTAATACGCTTCCGCATACCGTGACGCTAGTTAGGATCGTACACACTACACCATTACCTCGTCACCTTGAGACATGACAAGTCTCGTTACCATAGTAATTTCATTAGCTACAATATATATATACTACTGTTTGTCGGCAGAAATAGTAGCTGTGATACCTACCTAAACTGTCTCCGGTAATAGAGATGTACCATCAAATCGAGATGAGTTAGTCTACTGTAGACAGAAAAGATACTTTTTTTCTGTTTTAAAAAATAGTACATTAAAAAATAAATCGCATCATTACACTCGCAAAAGAGTGTGCAGGGACAGAGTATTTATTTTAATGTAAGTAAAAAGTAAACTTAGCTCTCGGCCATTTAAACTTTGCACTAAAATGTCCCTGTAGTCCTTTATAACGCTCGTTTAAGAGCCAACTGAGCGCAGAGAAACTATACTAAGTAGATATAGTTATATATCTAGAGATAAATTCCATTTGATTATTATGTTTATGTAAATTATCTACTTATATGTTTATTTTGTTGTTTTAGTTTTCAGTGCTTACTGGTATAAACATATGAAAAAGGAAAAATGAAATGTTTCCAGCAAATGGCGGTCTTTTCTCTTTGAGTGATCTTTCATATTATGACTCTTTCCATATGCTTTAATGGCTTCAGTGGTACAGTGGTTAAGCTGTTATATGAAGGTTTCAAGTTCGATTCCGGTACCACATGTCGTCACCTACAACAGTACTATATTTGGTATGTAACAGTAGATATAACAACCTATTCCATTGACAAATATTTGGAAATTCTATAGTAAGTGCTTAAATGGTTTTGGTGATAATTGTTATCAAACAATATCATCTTCATTATCATCAGCCGATAGAGATCCACAGATGGATATAGGCTTCCTCAAAATTTGCCACATTAATCTGGTAGCGATTCACAGGGATTTGAGACATTTCCCACAACATTTCGCACCACGCTGGCCTAATGCAGATTGGTGGGAGCCAGGTCATCGTTTCTTGATTAGCAGGGTGCGCCACGAGCAGGTGAGGGTAGATTGGGTCCCGTGAGATGTTGTGCAGGGCCCCTTACACCCTTTCTAACGATATGTATTATGATAACTATATAGGTGTATTATATGGCACTTACGAATATCGTCGGTTGATTGCAGTGTGTCTTTCCACCTCCTGTAAAAAATTAAATAGGGTTATTAAATATGCAAATATTCTGTGAAAGTCATAAATAATGATGATGATAACTTTAAGTTTTCAGTAAGTTATTTATAAGGACTTAATGTTACTCAGTTGTTTATTTTTAGCGCTTTGCTCTCTGATGGCAAGTGGCGATGAATCATTTGATTGTATAAAGCTCTAGTCTAGATTTGGCTCGCTCAATATTAAGTTTAGTATTACTTTGTCTTGAATACTTGTATTTAGGTTTACTATTTTTTTATGTCATCATTAGGACACTTTTTTTTAATTTTTTTAATTGTTTTGAATTTGTAACATATATATTATTTTAAAAACTTGTTTCGATTTGCACCATTTCACATATTTTTTTCATGTTCATTATCAAATTACAATATGGAATGGGGTGGGGGTGTTAAAGAAGATACTATTGTAGTGATCGCCTTGCACAAATTGGGTATGGAGCCGCTCCTATCGGTCATAATCCAGACACTTAAAAAGATTGTTATCAGCCGTATGTTCGTATATCGTACTATCAACAGACACAACAGCACTTTCTCTGACCAGAAGTAGACCAGAAAAGATCGGGGCAGCCGGGTGCTGTTACAACTACAAAGGCTGTTAATGCTGTTAAAGCCAGAATTCGTCGAAACCCCATGAGGAAGCAAAAAATACTTATCGCGAGAAATGAAGATTCCCGCTAGGAATCTGTCGCGTATCGCGTATTATAAACCAAGACCTGAAGCCCAGTGCTTATCGTCGATATACAGGACATGTCCTAAATCGATCTTGACAATTAAAGAGAGTGGATCGATCAAAACGCCTTCTCTCGCGATACGCAGGTGAAAGGCACAGAAATATCCTCTTTATCGATGAAAAATATTCACGATTGAAGAACATTACAATAAGCAAAATGATGAAGTGTACGCTCACAGTTATAAAGAAGCTGCTCAAGTGGTCGGAAAGTTACAACGTGGTCATCCTCCTGCGTCAGTGATGGTTTGGTGGGGCGTGTCTTATCAAGGAGTCACAAAAATACATTTTTGTGAAAAAGGAGTGAAAACTTCAGCAAATGAGCACTAAGATACAGTCTTGGATCATGTAGTGAAACCACTCGGCAATACACTTTTTAAAAATATACCGTGGACTTTCCGGCGGGACTCTGCACATGGTCACAAGGGACGAACTACCCAAGCCTGGCTTGAAACCAACGTTCAACTTTATAAGAGCTGAAGACTGGCTCTCATCTAGCCCAGATGTCAACCCCTTAGACTTGAAATTATGATTAGTTTTAGAGGACATGGCCTGGTGCTGCTCTAAACGACACGGCGACATAGTCTCTTAAAAACTCTTTGGAGCAAGCAGTGGTAGTAACTTTCCTTGCGAACAGTGCGTAAGGCCATAGATTCGTGACACATGGCCAAACAGATTAAAGGCCTGTATAAAAGCCAAAGGTGGCCATTTCTAATAGAATATTGTTTTTTATTTTCTGCTTAGACTAATTAATATGTAAGTATACATTTTAATAATACAGGAATTCCCGTGCCAGATTTATGATTTCATAATTAAATTAAAGGATGTTATTACTTTAGAATATACATATATTTGTCATAAAAAAAGACGAGACATACGGATTTTATTTTTTCAAGATCACTCCGTCCAAACGTTTTCCATCGCGACGTACACACTCGCGGAATCTTTCTAGAGTATTCTGAGTGACGTGCTGCAAAACTGACCGAGGAACAGCATTCACTTTTCTCAAGTTATTTTCTTTTCAATCGGATAGATCTATTGGGTTGCTGTCGTACAGTTTTCCCTGTAAGTAACTCCACAGAAAAAAATCTAATGGGGGCGAGATCGGCTAATCAATTTGCCTCGGAATTCTTCGCGAAGGAGGCTCATGGTGGCTCTTGCCGTGTGAGGCGTGGCGCCATCTTGTTGAAACCACGTGTGAGAGCTGTTCGATGGATGTTCTCTTAGTTTCGGTTTAAAAATACGGCGATAGACATCACCAACAACAGTTACGGTTGCTCCACGACAATTTTCAAAGAAAAATGTCCAATTTTTCCATTGACAGAAAGAAGTGCCCAAACAGTTACTTTTGGGCTATGCAATGCTTGTTGGTGTTTCAATCGCGGGTTTTGTCCTCTTGGGGCCCAATAGCGGCAGTTTTGTTTATTGACAAAGCCATTCAAATGGGAATGAGCTTCATCACTAAACCAAATGGTGTCAACAGTTCGGAATCGGCTTGACACGTTATCACAGAACTCTGCGTTCTTTGTAGTCATTTGGTTTAAGTGCCTGTACCAATTGGATCTTGAACGGGTGAACTTTAATGTCCTAGCTGCACGGTGCATACGGTGCACCGTGGTTTTTGGAAGCCGCAAACTTGATGTTCTCTTACGCACGTACTGGCGGGGATTTTCTTGCACGCTGTTTGCAACGCGTTCAATGTTTTGTGCAGTCTTCGACGTTCGACTACGACATAGGTTTGGCTCGTTAACTGTTGAACTTGTTGCACGGAACTTCTGGATCCACGTCTTGATCAAACTTTCACTAGGTGCTTCACTTAAGCGACGAATATTGTAGTGAGAATAAAATCTCCGGCGAGCAACAGTGCACGATTTATTAGCTCCAAAATACGCTTCAACTGCGAAAGCGCGATGCGCACCAGTCCACTGCGACATCGTGACTGACCAATCCGCACAAACCCCGCGCCGATCTGTAACCCCTCCCCGGTCCCCCGCGTAACCATTAGAAAAATATTCGAATTTCAAATTCTAAATCTGCCACGGGACACCCTATATTACATTGTTTCAATAAAAAAAAACATTTTCTTTTGTAACAGAGCTTATGGCCGGACTAGGTATATTTTCTAATTAACACATTTTTTTACGTGCGGGAAATGCTTCGCGTACCTGCTGTCGCGGGGGCAAAAACAGGTTATGTCGGACTGGTACCGACTACCGACGAAACCCCAACGATGTTCCACCTTCATCGCTTTACGGCAGAGCCGCAGGAACACTTTTGAACACCTCCGCAACCCCGCGAGCGCCTCCTCCCTTTCCACCTCTGTAAGGGCGCGTCGGGACAAACAGCGCCTTCTCCTCTCGGCCTCTTACAATCACAATGGACAACGGAATCCCCAGAATCCATCTCCTAGAGGCCATGGGAGCTAAGAGAGAACTTCCCCGTCTCCCTGCGGCGGATCCGGTCTTGGGGTTCCACCGCAAACCGTATTACGGCCGCAAAAGATAGGGAGACCCGCGGAAAACAACACCGAGACTCCTTTTCCCCCGCGGCTCCACTGCCACGGCATCGGCGCTGCAGCACCCCTTAGTCGCGGAGGGTAGGGTAGCGGCGAATTGCAACACCGACACTCCTCTCCTTCCGCGACTTGACCTCAGCTGCAAAGGACAGTACAAACCGCATGTTGCACTGCGATTCCATTCCTGTCGCGCGTTAGGCGGGCATCATCAGACACCATCATATACACCGCTTGGGGGAGCACTATTTATGGACGTCGCTCTTAACCATTATTTTACTATCCACGAGGATGTTGATGACTGCATGAAGTATATCTTTGAGGCAAATTATTATAATACAGCATGACCCTTGCTTCCTTCCACTTATTGAATGTCTTTTAAAATACGTTTCTCTACCTTCGTACCTATAGGTATACTGCAGCAGTTCCCATTTCCGATTCCAAGCAGTAGATTACAAATATTATTGTGGTGATGAGACTTAATATCTTTTATCTTAAAGCAACGTGAAGATGGTGCATCATCCTCTTGGCACGTTGTTATTGGCAGACATCAGGTGGACGTATCGCCCGTATCGAGGAAAAAACATAAAGCATATTTAAGTAGGTTTTAAGTTGAGAAGGACGGGAACAGACAACTATGTCAATGGAGTAGAGGGCCGGGAGTGTTCGGAGCTCTCCCGGTTGCATTTATCCGAGAGGAGTGCAGATGGGGAGCGGCGGCATAGCCCCTCATCCCGCAGCCCCGCCGTTTGCGCTTGCAAAGTAGATGGGACATAAATTTTACTTTGAGACCGCAAGGTAAGCGACAGTTGGTTTTGTTTGCGAATTTATTGCGGGCCCGCGTCGAAATGCTGATGCTGCGCTCATCTGTTTGCTACTGCTCGGCAAATTTATCTGGGAAGGCTCCGCGTTGTAAAATAGAATATATCACCAGCGTTTATTCTAAAATTTAGGCATTAAAGGATATGCAAAAAATTGGCTAATTCGTTCCAGTATGTTTTGTTTCTCCTACCCTTCCCCCAGCTATGTGGTGTCGACACAGTATGTACTTCTCTTCCATATCCCGCTATCAGCCGTCATATCTGATTTCACACTCTTCTTACACATGTCATCATCCTCACTTTCTTCGGTCTCTCTCTGCCGTTATAACCACCCACGTTCATTCTCAAAATTCTCAAAGAATTCATTCTAGTACTCATTAACATAACTTAGACCAATTGAAAAATATCATACTGTTATTCGTTGGTTGGGTGTTAGGTCTGTTGCTGGAGCCTATCTAGTTAAGTACCTTGTCTTTGTACTGGGGTATTGAGGGTTAATATTTTATACCTCAAGGCGTCGAGCGCAATGTGGTGTATATTATTCTAATTGGCACCACATTGTTATGATCAGACAAAGGATTCTTTCGTGTTGTCCTTTTTTTAGAATATAACATATATTAAACTAACTGCTTTCCTCTCCCGCTTTGCAGGCCATAGCACCCCCGCAACCCCATTTGAGGTAACATTCATTAAAACCCTTTCATAGTCGTACTATACACCGGAAAAGGAACATTCCTATCAAATTTCAAATCTTCAGGCTTTATAGTTTCAGAGATATCGCGATAAGTCTATAATGTCTATATATGTGTCTATACGTGGGTAGTAATTTCTTAAATATTTTATACCAACAATATCTGAACGCGGGTCTTCGTGCTTGGCTAAGGTTTCATCAGTCTTGGGGGCAGATGGGGGTGAAATAATTTGACTACATTCCTAAGATAGTTATACTCTCTACTTAGCTAATAGAATGTGATAACTAAAAATACTATGATACAAGAGAGAAGTTACCAAGGGGTAGGCTTTCATTCAAACCCTAGCCAGTTATCATCTTTAATCTGCAATCATATCAACATCGCTGTGTTCCGGCTGTCGAAATATTAGAGCAGGAGCATTCTGCACGATTCATCATCTTGAAAGCTCGGTGAAGATAAACAAACTATTATGGTCTTCTGATCCCGCATCTGCGTGCAGTGATGTTTAAAGACGCTGAAAAATCGAAATAAAGTGCTGAAATCTCCGCCGTGCAGCGATATTTCTAACTTTAACGACTTTCAGGGCGCGCGCCGTACGATTTATTGTTACAGCGCGTTACGAGTACAATCTCGATACGAAACAATTACCGTCTGGAGCAGGTGATAACGACCTTGTTATATCAGTCAGGACTAAAGAAGAGAAGGGGATATGCATATACATATTTTGCTGGCCGAAAGTCTTCACTGCCCGAGACTATCTGTTTATGTATTACCGCAGCCCTTATTTCTGCAGTCAAAAGAAGGTAAAGGGTTAAGACCAGCATCTATGCTGCAGTTAAAATATTCTACCTGGAGGAAAATCCTGTCTAGCGCTTCATTTTTTAAGCAGATGTGTATAATGCTTTGAGAAGCCGAAGATACAATAGCAATAAAAACTCGCCATTATTATAATTCTTTGGTTCTCACTTTTCACTTGCTGCAGCGTCTTTCAAACCGGAACACAGTAATGTTTACACACTACTGTTTGACGGTAGAAGTAGGCGCTGCTGATACTTAAATGATCTCCAGCAACGGAGACCTACCACCATTAACTTTGTGCAGTATAAGTATCCTTCTGGTTTTCTTTTTGGTGTCGAAGAGGAAATTAAAATATACACAGCTTCCGGGAGCAGGCAGAGTTATATAGTCATACTCAGTGTGTTGTAGATCTGTGGGATCTCCTACGGATACTACTAGAGCTCCTCCACACCCTTGATAAACAATAGACTATCTTTACGTATAATCTTGGCTCGTTCAGTGAGCTAAGAGGTCTACTACTTTCGAAGCTCCCGAACCCAATGGTCTATTTAGTAGCTTTCTAGGACAGGAGAGACTTGCCTTAGTGCTAATCTTAATAACCTGACTGTAGACCACAGTGCAAATATCCTACCTAATACTCCATTGCTATAAGCGTGAACAACCGATTGAGACGGTGGCTATGAGAAAAAAGGTTTATATATGTATATAATATAAATATACTATGTCAATACTATTTACCACTAAATGAATTCTTTTGTATTAGAAAAATATATAAATTAATATCTTTATAACGTAACATAGAAAACGGAAGTACTTTCTCTATATGTTAGTATACGCGTATATCGTAAGGGTATCTCTTTCAATAATACATATGAGCTAAGACGGCGGTAGTCTTAGATAAGTGAAGCACTCTGCGTTATTGCTTCACACACATACAGGTGTATGTACACTATACGTATGTACAGTGTACACAGCTTCGCTCTGTGTGTGTGTGTATTTCATTTTTTAATGAGACAGCCAACTACGGAGAGATATATCACATCTCACTTTTTTGCGCATCCACATTACAATCTACATATAATATTTACAGTTTGAAAATTATTTAAAATAATAAAATATTTACACAACAGCACATATCAAAAATGTCTTTATAGTACATAAATAAAATTAAAAATAACTTAATGATATAACTAAATATCTATGTGTGTATAAATGGATAAGTTTTACTTACTTCGAACTCTGCGTCACCAAGTCGCTAGTAAGTTTTGATCGGTTATCTGTAACAAAACAATTGTATCATACAAACATACATTTTTACACTAACGTATTTAAGATCGTTATATTGATGTATAAGTATAATAAATCACTTATAGATTTAATCTTCATCGCTTCTATCAACAATGGATCGGATGAGAGAACTGACCTATAAAACCGTAACCTCTATCCTCTGTGTTACAAAACTGATCGACAAGATGTTATAGTTACTTATATATCTTCATTGATAATAATTTTCGTTGGAATATCAAAAAAAGCGATATTCTTTATCGTTTCTACATGGTCCTTAAGTTATTGTTATCAAGCTTTGTGAATAGTGACTTAAATTTATAGATTCATCATACACTTGTAAATCCTTCCCACGCTTCAATACCGTTACATTCATATTGAAGGATGCGAAGGATTTATTCGTCTATCTCTTTATTCAACAGTCATTGATAAAAATCTGACGTCAGCAATATTCAAAAGCGACCAAACCAATATAGTCTGTAACTTGCTTGGGAGTAAGATGAGAGAGGGACTCCTCTGCTCTTGAGAAACGCTACTACAAGTCTCAACGCAAATCGCACTTATTGAACGTTTAAGAACAATTATATGTAATTTAGTTATTCTCATGGCACTGCTGGATCTAGATTTAGAAAATGAACAATACGTCTTTTTAACGCAAAGCCTTTGGACTCCTACAAGGCTAATGAATAGTCTTAGATGAGATCTTATTGACTTATTAATGACAAGCTCAATAGCTCCACTTGAATTGACGAAACGAAGAAGAATCAAAAGACGAACAGATCGAAAGAAAAAGCAAAAAAAAAACACTAGGATTTTTTCTTCAATTAAACAACGATATGATCATGATGTTCACCTGATGGTAAGTGGTTAGGACTGCATTACATCGAGCTGGTCGCTCCGCCAGCAGTTACCTACCACCAGTTTTAATTATCCTTTATTTTGGCTACAGTTATAGGTATAACTATAATCAAAATTTCTGGGGAATTTGTAAGACCTTGAGACATTAGATGGTAGATTTCATCACTTCAGTGGCAGCTTTGAATTGAACAGAGCATATGAATGATATTTCAGTGAAAGCCTGCTGAAATGTACGGTGGAAGTACAATCGCAATTTCCATGCTTTGTTAGGCTTTATGCTTTTTAATGACGCTGACAGCTTCACAGCGTATCAAAGCGACAGAAGTGCTTTGAGGTATAATGCCTTGAACAATGACACCGTTACCATCGTAATTATAAATAATATGTTCGTAATTATTGAAGTATCGCGGCGGGATCCAACATAACCTCACCTGCTCATGGTGCATCCAGTTTATCAACAAACGAGGCTCTGGCTCCCACCAACCCGCATTGGTTCAGCGTGGTGGGAAATGGCCCAGTTCCTCTCATATAAATCCCTACTCGATCTAAGTGGGAATCTTTGGAGAAAACCTATGTCCACTTGTGGACATCTATCGGTTGATGAAGAATTATTGATAATGTGACAAATGCTGTTCAGCATCTTTGCAGGAACAAGAACCAATTTCAAGTCATGGTCATCTATTAGTTAATGATTTCATTAAACTAAGCAATGACAGAAGTGAGACGTTCATCTCGCAGTTCATCTGCTTATAACCATGTCCCGTTAGATAAGATGATGACACAGCACTGCGTCGTGCTTATCGCTTCTTGGAGTCTCCATTACTCTGGTAGTTTTGATTGGAGATCCTTAAAACCGGAACACAGTAACACTTACACATTAATATTTGCGGCAGAAAGAGTAGCTGCTGTTGTACCTACCTAGACGGTCTCCAGCTAACTACCACCAGTAAATGATGACAATGATTGTAAACATCGTCAGATGATCTGAATTCACTGAAATCATTATTTGTAGCCTTCGCTAAAAGATAAAAATGTGGCGGTAATTAGAATGATATACACAGCATCACATTGTGCGTATTGATTAGAGACGGAAGATATCAAGTCCCTAGTAATTTCACTAGCTACAGCGCCCTTCAAACTACTTGTAGCTGTTGTATTGTTTACTTATATTAAATATTTTTTTCACTCTACGAAACAACAATACGAGCAGGACGTTCATCTAAACATAAGTGATACACCCGCCCCTAATAACATGGTGTTAATTAGGATGTACGCTAGTCCTAATTGTGCTCATCGCTTTAAGACAAGATATTGACTCTAATCACCCCAGCAATTATACTAGCTACGGCGCCATTTAAACCGGAAGACAGGACCGACGGTCTCCAGAGAAATTAATATTTAGTTTACAAAAATGAGGTTTGTAACTACGAAGGTATCACTCCAACAATTTGAAAATACTTTATAAATACCTGTTGTATAAATAATCGAGGCTTGCGGGTAGCTGAATATTTTTTATGAGTATTAGCCGGCCGATTTGCAAAGTGGCTCGCGTGCCACCGGCACGGGGGACCGCTGTCACATATCGCTTCCGTTTCATTTAACGCCGCGATTGCTCCGGACAGATACAACGCTCGCGATAAGCCCCGTTCGAAAAATGAAACACTTTTGAACTGGAACATTCTGTGCTTTATTCCATTCTATGTACACTTTGGTGGGGGTGGGTTTCCGCTGCTGGAGACCGTTCAGCTCCACCGCAGCTCGGCCCCGTAGTTTCGGACTGGAAAGAATGTGATGCTGTGTATATCATTCTAATTAGCGCCACATTATTATTAGAAGACTTCACTGTCTATGAAATGGAAACTCTGTTCATGTAGCGAGGAATAAAAATAATGATTTCATTGTTCATCACTCAAGTCGGTAAATTTAGATCATCTGATGATGAACTTTACAATCATTACATAAAATATTTTTGTCATTTACTGGGATAACGAGCGTTAAAATTAATTCTAATTACATGTTGTTAAAGACAGTTGAATCATACCATCAGGTGAATATCTCGCTCGTCTTCCAACTTCTTAAGACAATCGTTATCATCTTCAACCATATAAGTATATAATCTGCGTCCAGCAGTTTTCTTATGAGGTTCAATTAAGCAGTTCACCTGGTGGCAGGAGGCGTTCCCGGCTCACAATTATTCAGCAGGAGAAATTCATTAGGAGATTGGGAAAACTCACATAAATATTTAGCAACCGCCTCTAATGCATTAGGAGGCAGACGCTACCCGTGAATTATGGATTAACGTGTGGTCTAAAACCTAAGCGAACGCGTTATCAGGATATATATTAAAAAAATTATGTTTGTGTATGTACTTGATCTTCTTACACTCTTGGCAAATTATTCGTGGTCATCTTATTAGTGATATCATTTGTGTCATATTTTGCGCATTTCTTTAATGGCCTTTTTAGGGTACTTTTAATTTAGTTGATTCAAACCTACTGCACGGTGTTATACTTTCCATCTTTGCCTGCATCACAAGTCGTTTCACAGATGAATCTTCTCAGCTTGTGATGGGTCTAATCAATTTGGATATGAATCTAAATGATGGTAGGAAATTTTTTTTTGATAGCTAGTTTGCGGATTGAAATGTTTGTGTACCAATGTCCAGTTTATGTTGAGAATTCTCATCATCTATCTTATTTTCCTCAGTTTCTTTTAATTGTCATATCTTAGCATCGTGTAAATACAAGAGGGATGATGGTTGAGATATTAGGTAGAGCGGAATTAATTCCTGGAGAGATTTTCTCCCTGTCAAACTCTAAATATAAAAATATGATGTGGGTAAACTCCTGCACTATGTCTTTAAAATTAGCTTTCTATTTAAGGTTATCTTTTCCTTTTGTTCTTACTAGTCATCTGATAGTGAGGCTGCATATCAACTTCAACATTGTTTAACTAATCTCTGCATGAATTTATTTATACTGTGGCTCTTTTATACTGAGACATACAACTTATATACAAACTGATAAACGAAGCTTTCAGACTAAAAAGTTGGTTTTCGGTTTAAACTACTTAATGGTTTTTTGAAATAAAAATTACTTATTTTTGTAACATGAAGCTGGAAAACGAGAGTACATTCTTACAGTACTCTTAAAACTATTAATCGATTTCAGATCCAGCGCTACTTAAAATTCTTCACCACATTACGCTCAGTTTTATAAAGAACAGTTTTATTGTAATCATTATGCTACAGGGTATATTAATATGTGGGTATATATGTTTTCGCATTAGTTTTTAATATTTATATTAAATGTGATGATAACAAGCAAGACCGAGAGGATCCATCGACAGTAAGCTACAAAGTAACTACTGTAAAACCCTTCAATTTCCTCCACGTGGCAGTGATCAGCAAGCCTTCTAAAATGTATCTAGTTAGATTTGTGCATCACATGTTGGTCAATAGGATTTATTCAAAATGTTCAGCAGTTCCTGCTGTCAGCAAAAGACAGCCGGAGTGTTAAGATGTTATAATCGCTTTCGCTTGTGATCTAGATCGCTACTTTATATCGCACAACCACACGGATTGACTTTTACATACGATGAATAACATATGCGTAGATTTGGTAGTAAATAACTCGGCGGCCTGGATATTGATCCTTATCCTGTTAAAGTGTACTTTGTTCCTGTTGGAAAATGAGGCTCAATAATTATATTAAGGATCTTCAATAAAAACTGTTTCAATTAAATATTTATCGATTGATCAGGTTACTGAGTTTCGGAGACGATATCCCGGAATGGACTGCTGAATTGTCGAGGGGTTCAGTTGCTTAGATCTCTACTTCATGACGTTAAACAAAGAGGAACTTAAATGGATCCATTCTGAAGAAGCCAGTCCAGGTTAGCTTAATAAGTCCATCTTTGACGGTGGACTAGTGGGGTTTTTTCAGCTGTGCTGGAATCGGAGATGAAGCACGTCATCAGACGACGCGGTACCGCATTTTGTTTGACGACGAAGCTCCGTATCATTAGGGGATGTTGTGGACATTTGTTGTGTGGACATTTACATATATTTCTATTGTTTTTTTTTTATTTCAGTTTATAAACTAAATATTGGTTTTATCTGTTATAGTTAAATAAATACGTATATATTTGAACGATGATATTAAACATATTTCTGTATAAATATTATTTGTGTATTGCTTGTGGATTCATACTTCTAGACTTTGGCATAAACTAGAAACAAACATCCAGAAAATAAACAAGCGACAACTGGTCTACAGGTGGTGCTGCTCCTCTTTCAGCCAAAACACAGTAGTATGCAAACATTACTGTGTTGTGAAGGACGTTATAGTTATTTATATAGTTATTACTGAACTAACGAGACTATTTCTTATGTCGCAAGATGAGAGCGTAATTATATGTTGTGTATCTTAATTACGGTACATTATTATGGGCGAGCGTATCACTTATCATCAGGTGTGAGTCTTGATCTCATCGCTTCGTTGAATAGAAAAAAATAAATAAAAAACAAGGATATATAACAGTATTGTAACAGTGAGCACAAATGCGAGTGCTGTCAACGTGAAGTTTAATAAACATCAGCGCTGAAAGTGTTGTCGTGTAAAATAACGTCTGCGAAACAAATAAAACTTATCTCGGCTTGATAGGGTTGAAACTTTTAAAAAAAAAAAAAAACTCGCGTTTCGTTTTATTGCAGCGCTAAACAAAGCTTCCGCGGCGCTGAGTGACATGCGAGCTTTTTGATATTAGCGATAACTAGCCCGCGGCTTTTTATGAAAGCTCGCTGCCGCTCTGTGGGCAAATTTCATGTGTTACCTAGACGACTGCGTCTGCGATTGCTTCACATTGTTTGTTTCGCTTTGAGGTCTGCCGTTTTAACGTTACACCCCCCTAATAAGTCTATCCTGCTGAAAACATATGATATCGTGTTTTATATAATACATGAATAGGAAATTGTTTATTAGACGAAACACAATGAGCAGGAGTTTATTTTGATGATAATTGATACACCTATTGAGGCATTAGTTAGGTTGATATCCAGTACTCAATTAAATCTCGTTGCTCTGGTTATTTATATACTGGTGGTAGGTCTCTGTTCCTATGTCCACCGGTAAACTGCAGTGTATTAAATATTACTGCGTTCCGGTTTGAGCGGCGCTGCAGCTACTGAAATTACGTATATAAGTGACGAGCGCTATTTGGTGCTGTGTAGAGATCATCCTATCTATCACCACATTATGGGTAAGCGTAGCACTTGGTAACAGGTGAACATCTTGCTCGTCTCGTCGCTTCGTCGAATAAAAAAAAATAAATAAAAAAATTTGCTGGCAAATTGCTACTTTGCTGTAGAACTTAGATACTGTGGTGGTACCTATCTAGATTCTCTACGGCAATAAAAATATGACAAGAGTAGTTTCCAAAGATTTTTCATGACTATATTCATCGTCAGCCGAGAGTCGTCGACTGCAAGACGTAGCCCCCAAAGATCTCAATCCCTCAATCCCTCAATCTCAAAAGATCCCAAA
The DNA here is from genome assembly GCA_029030555.1 of Ornithoptera alexandrae. Lineage (NCBI taxonomy): Eukaryota > Metazoa > Arthropoda > Insecta > Lepidoptera > Papilionidae > Ornithoptera > Ornithoptera alexandrae. Next base: position 6,412,083 of record JARDVY010000296.1, on the reverse strand, counting down.
GACATACAGTCAGCATGGCCTCCGTTACCGCTGGACACAAGGGACTGTCGTATGTAGGAGAGAGTTGGGCCATTGGCCACCACGCTGGCCCAACGCGGGTTGGAGAGAGCCAGAGCCTCGTTTGTTGATTAGCAGGGTGCACCACGAGCAGGTAAAGTTGGCTTGGGTCCCGTGAGTTGTTGTGCGAGATCTCTTACACCCTTGACTACATCACATCAATCTACTGTAGTAGCAATGGCTCTTGAGGATCGAGTTTAGATGAGAGAGGTAGACGTTGCATTATCTTATACAATATTACAAATGTTAAATATAAAAAAATAAATAGTTTTTCGCATAGTTTCATATTTTACTTTATTATGAATATAACTTATTTATATTTATATATATATATATATATAAATATATATATTTATATATAAAAGAACAGTAAAAGCTAAAGGTATACACAGGAGAAGACATTTGAAACGAAAAAGCTTCAGCGAGCCGCGTTCATTGTGTTAAAGTATACGGATGAAAAAAAAAAAATCAAGAGAGCGAGAAGATAATAGCGGGGGAAGAACAAAGAAATAGCGAAATGTATAATGTAGCGCGAATTGGCTACAATGCCTTTCGATAGTTAATTCAACAAAAATGTTAACTGAGACTACAGATACAGGTAACTTTGTAGATCTATTACACCTAATACATCTGTATTTTAAATACTAACATTAACTAAAGTCAATCGATCATTAGTCGTTAGATGTTCACAGCTGGATATAGGCCTCGCCCAAAGTTCTCCACATCGATCAGTTCTGCGCTGCCAGCATCAAGAGGCTTCCCGCGAGCTTCATGCAGTAGGTGCCGTCGCTTGTACGGATTCACAGGAAGGGGTTTGAGCCATTTCCCACCACGCTGGCTCAATGCGGGTTAGTGGGAGCTAGAGCCTCGTTTGTTGATTAGCAGGGTGCACCAGGAGTAGGTGAAGTTGGCTTGGGTCCCGTGAGTTATTGTGCGGGAACCCTTTACACCCGTTGTGTCGTCCATCGGTTGAAATGATGACATAATCTACTAGTGGTAAGTCTCTGTCGGAGACCGTATAGATAGATACCAAACTGTACTGTGTTCTGGTTTGAAGGACGTTAAAGGCAGTGAAACTACAAGGATACTGAGACTTGACATCTTACATCTCTAAGCGACGAGCACAATGTGGTGCAGTGGATATCATCCTAACTAGCGTCAGGTGACGAACAGGCGTGTAGACTATCAGGTGAACGTCTCGCTCGTCACAGCGCTTTGCGAAGCGCGTCGCGAAGAGACGTATAGGACGTTTACGTGATAGTAAGTGATACGCCTGCCCATAACAACGTGGCGGTAGTGCGGACGATATCCACTGCACCATTTTATGCTCGTAACCTTGAGATATAAAATGTTGTCTCGTTACCGCAGTAATTTCACTAACTAAAAAGAAGTGCTGTTTAGCGGCAGAGATAGGAGTTGAGGTGGTATCTACCTAGATGGTACTAATAGAGACCTCATTGGTCCTCATTTACTGTATTACTGAATGTAGAATATTAGAGAGGACAGAGTTTCATTACAGGGGGTATTCATGAGTTTAAAGGGCGCGGTACATGGGATGTGTAGGAGGAATCAGGGCGGCGCGCCTGGTGTCGGCTCTTCATAAATATTCAGGCGCACACCCGCCCGCGGTTCTTTGACAGTAACCGCATACATAAATCAAGTTATTCGTATTTAAGTTTACTCTAACGAGCTTCATTGAAGCAATATTATTGGAACAGCCTTCTCGCATAGTTCTTATGGGCTTTCTCGTCTATTTATTTATTATTAAGAAACCAACGGCGTTATTATTAACAGATTTTACAAGTATTTAAAGCTTATGTAAAGGTTTCTTTGTGCATCAAATTAGTACGTTGGTATGCGCAGATACATAATCAAAGTAAAAGGAAGGAAAGGATAGAATAAAATAAAAAAAACGGTTGATAGAGACTACAACAGTAAACGTGGAAAATAGTTAGGCGAAGAAGACAGTACACAAACAGATATCTTAATGTAATGGTTAAGTTAGTATATAGCAACATGGAATATTATTTGCTGTTCAGTCTTGTCGGAACGTATCGGCGATGTGTTTCTTGAACAAAAATTTTTTTAAAAAAAAGTATAAATCTGCATCAGCATTCCTGATATTCTTATTAATGGTGAGATATGTGCGAAATTTGTTCATCGACCTGGTATATGTAACAAAGGCGTAGGTTGAGTGCGGCGCGAAGGTGTGCCGTACGCTATCCGCGCCACCAGCTCTTCAGTCTAACCGTTTATGGTGGAACCGTTCGTAGAGGAAACGCATCCAGTATTTTACGTCTGTCCTCTAGAGTTAAAATACCAAACTGACAACAATCTTCTAAATATGATTTTGCCGTCATGCATAACCGGTAATTTTGATGTTAAATGAACTTTGTTTTGAGATGCTGGATACGATCTAAGTAAATTGAGTATTGAGGCGACCATACTTGACTAACACACTAAGATGCTGCGTACAAACGTACAGTAAACAGTATTAATAGCTACATCTTTAAATGGTTTGCAGCACCTAATAAATCCCAGACTTAGAAACGGTGTTGCAGTTATATTATCTACATGGTATCTAAGTAAGATTTTCCTATCAAAGTATACTCCTAGATCACGAACTATATTAATTCTTTCAATATTGACACGATCAAAATTTTAGTTATATATAATTTGATAATTTTGATTCTTCTGAATAAATAAATTGTGCTTCAAACAGTATCCATATTTTCTCTTAAAATTCACTTGAAATGATAAAAATAATTAAACATAAGTATAGTTAACTCCGCTGCTTTAGGAATCTAAGTGATCTACTTTATGACACCTCATCTTTGTAGTCAATGTTTTTATGGAAGCACGACGCGACATCGCGATCTGGTGTTCTTCCTCGTATTGAATGATCAAACTAATTAATAACACAGCATTTGTTTACAAATACAGGCATCAGATTCGGGTGTTAAGTCTTCGAGAGTCAGGTGAGAGGAGTACGACGGAATAATATAGAACGTCCGCCCACGGCGGCGGTCGCGACGGCACTCTTGTGGCGCTAGATACACCAGCATCAGCCACTGCTGAACATAGGCTTCGCTCAATCAATCGATCCTGTGCTGCTCGTATCACCGGGCACCAGGTCCTGTCATTTGTAGGGTTTCATATGAAGGGATTTGGCCCACCACTCTCGCCCAATGAGGGTTGGTGGGAGCCAGAGTCTCATTTGTTGATTACCAGGATACATCGCGAGCAGATGAGGTTGACTTGGGCCCCGTGAGCTGTTGCAGATCTTACACGCTCTTACTACTATATTATTTACTTAAACTTGTGTGATAGTAAAAAGTTTCTTATCAGACCCCTTACACTTCCTGAATAATGATGAGCTATACACAGTTCAAATTACTAGCTAACTCGTTTCACCACCGCAGTCCGCATCACCATTTAACACCACCGATCGCGGTCAAGCACTAACCTTTCTAAGTTCGAAACTCTGGCTGGACCAAATTTCCTTCTATAAACGAGCCCGATGCCATACTGACTGTAAGGTCGCGGGAGGCAGCTGGATGCAGGAAGTGCAGGAGTGATCAAAGTGTGGATATTTGTAGAGGCCTATATACAACAGTGGATGTCTATCGGCTGATGATTAATCATTATTCAGATGGGAATACTGAAGCTTTACTGGTGGTAGGTCTCTTTTGTAGGAGACCGTCTAATTAGTCACCACCGCAGCGCCTATTTCTAAAGTCCAAATAGCAGTGTGGTAATATTACTGTGTCGGTTTGGAAAGCGTTGTAACTAGGGAAGTTACTGTGGTAACCAGAGATAACATTTATATCAAGGCGATGAGTGCAATGTAACGCAGTGTATATCATCCTAATTAGCGCCACGTTGTAATTGGCGGGTGTATCAATTACCATCGGGTGAACGTTTTGCTATAATCCTTTCGTCGAATAAAAAAAAGCGAAAGAGGCAACAATTCGTAGCAAAAAAAGCAGTAGCTCTTTCTACGAGTTCCAACCAATCCACTTACCAATGGGAGGTAATGAAGATATAATTATATGTGAATGGCTTCACCGATTTTGATAATTTTTTTTGTGTGTTTACGTATCTTCGAATGATACCCTACTTCTGTGTGGAAGTCAGGGTCATGTGAGATTCTTACTCACTAAAATCCACTCGGTGCTCTGCATCAGTGTACTCGGAGAGGCTCCGGGATCTCTTATAGAATGCACCGGTGTCCCTTTACACTTTGTGTTACGTCTCTGAAGGAGGAGTCTAACCCTAGGAGGGTTACATTCGCGGCAGGGTCAAACAGCGCCTACTCACTACAATCTAGATAGTAGTGTCACTAACTTTACTTATTTATAGTAATAACTATTTATATTAAATAACAAAAGAAAAAAAATGTAATCGGATTCCGTCTAAACGGATCTGCAACATATTGGACAAGGTCTTGATCAAGAACTATTTTGGTATCTACTTAAATAACTTTAATAACAAGTAGTTATTATTGTAAATTAATTTTTTTTTCAATAAATATTTTGAGATAAAGTGATTAGAAATTTTTTTTTTTTTTTTATTAAGACGCAATGGAAATATGAATACGCGCAAAGCAGCGGATTATTGGAGCTGCATGGAAAAAGTGGAGGTGAACTAAGCGGCTTTGTTTAAAATCAGGTCAGCTTTAAACTTTCAAAATTAAACAAAGATATGTATTATTAAATTAATATATACTTTATTATCAAATGGCCATAGATTTGATAATTGAACCATATAAAAATAGAAGTGAAATTGATGTTTATTCGACGAAGTGAGAGGAGCGAGATGATCACCGGATGATAAAATATACGCCGATCTATAACAACTTCGCGCTAGTTAGGATGATGTATCCAGAATCACATTGTTCTTGTAACCTTGAGACATAAAGCTCTTCGAAAAATGCAGTAATGTTTGCTCACTACAGTTTACCAGCAGCAATAGAAGCTGCGGTGGTACCTATCTAGATAATCTCCAGCGACAGAGACTTACCACCAATAAGATAACCTTGTGTCCGATGAGGAGAAACATCGTGAGCAAAATTAATGATACAAGATTAACAGCTTTCGAGAAGCTTTTCGCTTTTATCGATTCCCAACAGAGGTATCAAGTTAACGAGTAGCCACGTTAGGTGTTACGAGTAAAATCGTTATTTGACCTGACTAACAATGACATTAAGGTCAATAGTCATAACGGCGACCTGTACAGGATCAAATGAACTAGATCTCTGTTTGCACACCTAGTCGTGTGTACTTTGTACCCGACCCATCCGGAAATAGATTGTCCCCCCCCCCTCCATTGGTACGTGAAAATCAAAGTCATCCTGCTAATACACAAACGAGGCTTTGGCTACCAGGAAACCGCATTGGGCCAGCGTGATGGGAAATGGCCCAATTTCCCTCATATGAACCCCTCCAAATGACTGAAGGCCGGAAGCCGTTGGATGCGGGCAGCGCTAGACCGATCGATATGGAGATATTTAGCGGAGGCCTATGTCCAGCAGTGGAGGTCTATCGGCTGATGATGATGATTTAAATTAAATGAAACCGTCTGATAGAAGATTGTTTATTTCATCAGAAAAAGAAGTTCTCCGGAAATTTATACATGGTCTATTGGTAAGTTATCAGTATTAAGTTCGACAAGAATTTAATTATGTGTCCGTATAAAACCCTTAAGTTATTTACAAAATAACATACAAAGGTTATTAATTCTTCCGCTGAATAAACTTTATTTCCGTGAGCTTAAATACGGTAGGGGGTAATTAGGTATCCCGGCGGCACGGGAGAACGTAAAAGCAAACGTCTGCCTGAATATTTATGAAGGCTGAAATCCGATAGATCATGCGTAGTGGTACATATCCAACTATGGACAGGATTAATCACTCAACTCACGCGATAGCCAATTTACGTCTCCACTGCTGAGGCGCAGGCCTACCCTCAATATGAGGGCGATGGGCCATAGTCACCACGCAGGCCCAAAGCGGATTGGTGACTTCACACACACCTTAGAATAAATTCTAATTCATGTTCAGGTTTCCTCGCGATGTTCTCCTTCACCGTTTGTATTTCGCTGTTGTTGCTAAAGTTCACAAATGTACATAACTTGAATATTACGTCATCGGTACATGACGAGATTCGAACCCGCGACCTTCGGAGTGAAGGCCGCACGCACTAACGATTATATACTCCTGTGTCGTGATAGCTTTTGCATCCTATATTTAGATTTTGTAATCTGTAGTGTGCTTATACTTAAGCTGAAATTCCCACGGTTTTAAGTGGCAATGATAATGAAGCATACTCGATCAGCATATAATATACCTATGGTATGTTATATATAGATCTCATATGTATATTGAAATATCGCGGTACTGTCATGGCGAGAGTTGGGGTGTGATGGTAGATATACATGTGAAAAAAAATTTATAACAAACCAATATGTTAAATACAACAAACAATTGTTTGTATAGTTTTGGGGTTGATAGCGTTTTTTTTTTATTTTAAACTTTTTAGGCTATACTAAAAATCAGGGTTGCGGTCTTTATAGACTGCAACATTACTTAAGTGGGTTCCTTTTCCACATGATCCAAGTGTAATATTTTGTTTTTTATTTAAATTCTTTTTTTTTACTATTTATTTTTTAATATTGTAGGGAATAAACAATATATTATTATTATATAAGACTCTGGAATCGAACCAAGTTAATCACTTAGCAACTGCGCCTAAGAGAGTTTATATATTATATTATAAAAAAAACCCGAAAGCAGATATATGTGTACTAACTTGTTAAACTTAAATACTTTTGTTCACTCCATCAAAGAACACAAGTGGAGGCTCGTTAACTTTAAAGGACGTATAAACCCAAGCATCCATTTTTACTCGTACAGGCCCGATTTACTATTCTATTATCTTAACCCTTTAGCTAAGCTTTTAGAGCTTTCTACTTATGCCATAATCACCTAGCTGTGTTGGCCGAAGACGATGTAAAACTGGTTTGAATGAGGCTAGAGCTTTTGGAAACTTTTGGACATAGCGACTGTTCTATACGTATTACGTGGTGGCTTTTTAACATTCCATTCTGAGGCTTAGCTTGGAAGTCAGATAAAAATAACATAAGATATATATATGTTGCTTAGGACTAGGTGGTAAAATACTAAAATTATTTCTATTTTCGTGCGTCTATACTAGTATGTGTATTTATACATACTAAAACTTATATATGTAATTTATTATAAAGTATGATGTCCGTTTCTATACTCTGAGGGAAAAAATTTTAGAGTTATCTCTTTTGTCATAGATTTATATATAGGTACATATATACAATTATATGTATTATGTTTCATCATCATCATTATTATCAGTTGATAGACGTCCACTGCTGGACATATGTATTATACATTATGTGTAATAAAAATCATTTCCAACACTAAACAGGAGCATTATCTCTTCATGTAAAGCTTTTCTTCCTTCCCACACTTCTCTTACTTTAAGGAGAAAGTAAAAAATATATTACTTATATTCACACCTATATATCAGCTTTAACTTACTCTGTAGCGGTTAAGTTGTTGTCTTCGACGAAGCGACAATACGTTCACCAGATGGTAAGAGATACGTCAGCCCATAACAACGTGGCACTAGTTAGACTGTTATACATCGCACCATATTGCTCTCGTCGCCTCTGATGTAAGATGTTGGGAGTCGTTACCGCAGTAATTACGTTATTTATAGCACCCTTTAAACCGAAACAGACTAATATTTATACATAACTGTTTGGTAACAGAAACTGCGGTAATACTCACCTAGGCGAGCTTCGGCGACAGAGACCTACCTTGTAACACGGAGGTCCCTGTTCCATCTCCAAGAACACAATTAGAATTTCGTTAGTGGTAGATTACATGCTGTGTGTAGCTACCGTACTAAATACACGACCAAGCTCTATTTCTTTTTAACGAAGACGCAATGAGACAAGAGATTCATTCACCTTCACTTGAAGAAATTTATCTCCCAGTAATTTCTAATCTAATCAGTAATCTCTCAATATATCCTAAAAATTATCTGTTAAAAGTTCACGTTTAAATTAACCGAAATATACTGAGTGCATGAAACTTAATTAACTATATCTAGCTTCAGCGCTTCACGCTAGACGTATCGCCGAGCTCGCGAAACAGACGCGAACTCGGTTTATCTACGGTTATCGCACCTCCGCAGCACAACTCCCAGAGATTCGGCTGTGCAAATCCCACTGCATTAATCTGGAGCAACGGCATCACTGTACTGATCCAGTTTTGTATAAATATGAAAGACTACATGAGATTTACTAACAATCTTCATTTAATATTTTACTTACGAAAATACTAACTGTACTAAAGGTGTAAGCAAAAGTGAATAAGTTTAGTAGATATAAGTATTTAGTGAGAACAAGTTAAAATAATGAGGATAACTTGGAAATGGATCGATTAGTAAACAGTATAAAGAATAGATACATAAGATAATGTAAAATGATAGACAACAGATTTTATTAGAGATTGTTAAGAAAAGGAAGTATGTAGGAGAAGTATTATAAGATAACGATAAAGATAGAACTATGAAAGAGTAAAATTACATCCCTGAGTACTGGTGATAGGTGAAAGATAATCTAATAAAAAAAAACATTTTAACCACTCCCTTGGCACCGTAACTTCCCACAAAATTAGCATTGCTGTGTTCCCGTTACAAACACATAAGAGTCTAAGGACTCTTGATATGTTCGCTTTAATATTTTTGTCGTCATTATAATTGTATAACACTTTAAGATAAGGATTTCAAAATCTTAATAATAGTTAACTGTAAATAAGAATCTGAAACATCAACTTAATAATTAGTCAGATCACCTAAAATGAGAAATATCCTAGAAAGAAAGAAAAACAGTAACATTTCTACCGACTCGTTCCAACACAATATTCAACCCGCATGCCGTGTTTATCTGAGACCATCAAGAGGAAATGATGATGATAATGACGAAGACGATAAAGGATGAGATGATAATGGTGACGCAGATAATATTATAAACGATGACGATGACAATAAACTTGTTGATCAAGGTGTAGATTTTAATAGTCGAAATGTGAATGAACTGTTTGAAGAGAATGTATTATTTCATTCAGACATCACACCAGAGCGAGGTGGCGTGAAATGACCGCAGTGATAGCAATTCGTTCCCCGCCTAAAGCCTTGTCAGTCCGCAGCATTGCCTTATTCATCATCGGCATTATAAGATTGCGCGTGGAGGGTGAAGCAGCGGGCAAGAACGAACACAGCTACCATTTTGTAAATAACCTACAGCAGCACAGCAGTACAAAATAAAAAATCAACAGTTTGATGGGGTAAGGTCGGCGAATCTAGGATTAACAGATTTTTATCAACGGTGAGCTGATCATCATCATATCAGCTGACAGACGTCTACTGTTGGACTTAGGCCTCCCCGAATAATCTCCACATCGATCGATCCTCAATTATGATCGGCACGGCCACCGTCTTTTGTTGGAGTTCATTGAGGAGTATTGGGCCGCAATCCACCACGCTGGCCCAGTGCGGGTTGGTGGGCGATCAGAGCCTCGTCTGTTATTCAGTAGGGTGCACCACATGCAGGTAGGGTGGACATGGGCTCCGTAAGATAATATGATACTACAAAGAAGCATTTTCAATAAGAATTATTGGTAGGTCTAGATAGGTTCAACGCAGCGCCTGTGTCTATCGCCGAATAGTAGTGTGCAACCAATATTACGTTCCGGTTTGAAGGGTGTTGTAGCCAGTGTTATTACTGGGGTAACGGGTCTAAACATCTTACGCGTCAGGTGATGTGCGCAACATGGTGAACTATATATATCATTGTAACTAACGCTACGTTGTTATAGGCAGACGTATCACTTATCATCAGGTGATCGTGCAGCCCGTATCCTTGCTTAACTGAATAAAAAGGACTTATCTGCCTTTCGCACGTTGACATTTCGATACACTGTAACAGGCTCATTATGGCAGGGTTAAGATTTGAGGAAGATAGCTTGTAAGGGTAGTTGTCAATATGGCCATTCAAACTGCACAGTTCCTTTTTATATTTTCACCCTTATTCTGTATATTTATCAGTCTAGGTTTTTTGATGTTATATGTATGTATTATAGGTGTATGTATGTAGTAGAGGTGTAGCGCGGATCCTAACAGATCTGTCTAAAATATTGTGACTGATTTTTATTCCAAATATGCCTCGAATTCGAGTGTTCCTGTCCAAAATTAAAAAATAAAACCATCAGTCGTTTTACTTGATCTTTATCTGGATATGACTGTGAAGAAGAGGATTTTTGTAATTTGGTAAATACATAAGAAATAGAAGGTTCATTTGAGGGTATTTGGGCTGTTTCTGGCCGCTGGCCTAATCTCCTCAAACGAACATCTTACGGAGTCTAAGTCAACCTCATCTGCACGCGGTTCATCCTGCTAAATAATAGACGAGGCTCTGACTACCCATCAACCCGCACTGGGCCAGCGTGGTTGGTTACGGCTCAATTACCCTCAATGAGTTCCAACAAATTGTGATGTTTGGGAGAGGCTTATGTCCAGCAGTGAACGTCTATCGGCTGACGATGATGATTAGAAATATTACATTTTACTTTTTCCATCGCGTTTAATCAATTAAAAAATGCTTTACAGCAGCCATAGACTGAAGTGATAGATCTTCCGGCGTCTTATCAGGAAGTACCTTCAGCTTTTAATTATCATTCGATTTCTGTCCAATTTGCGGAATTGATAATATTTTGATAGCGTTTTTTAAACTTTCAGAGGAAAACTTGATTTTTCATTAAGTTTTCTATATAATGGTATACCGAACCACACATACCACTATAGAATGGTCGGAGAACAGTTACAATTATCATCATCATCATGTTGTCCACTGTTAAAAGTATTCCTTCTCTATCAACGTTCCCTTGCGATGATCACTCGGTTCTGTTCACGTGGATTTTTTTCTTTTAGTCCCTGTTGTAGTTAATGTACTCTAAAAAGTTTTAGCGTGGACTAAAAAATCGCTTCAGCTTAATACATAACGCTCAGCCTAAACCTTATCCCTAATGTTTAACCCGTCAAAACCGGATAGAGCAGACGTTGAACAGATTGTTCTCGAAAAGAATTACGCTTAATCGCCCCCGGTTAGTTTTGCCCTTATCAAATAAATGCTTTAACGTTCTTCTACTCTTCATTTGTGAGTAAAACTTTAATTTACAGTTACAACATAGATTTATAACCAGATCGTTGGACCACCTAGTGGAGGACCTTTCTTTTTAGGCTTCGAAAGTTACCCTGTTTGTGAGGGGAAGCAGGGTTATGTGAGATTCTTATTCACTAAAACCCGGTCGGTGCTATACATGACTGCTTTCGGTGAGGCTCCGGAATCTCATATGGAGCCCACCGGTGCCCCTCTACACTTTGTGTTAACACGTCTCGGAGGAGGAGCCTAACTCTCCTGTCTAGGAGAGAGTGGTGTCTACCATCGCTGATACATACGCTGTTCCACTCAGGTTCGCTTCTTGAGCGATAAGCCGACCGCGCTTTGTGGAACACATTACAAGAGACCTATGTCCAGTTGTGGACCTCCATTGGTTGAAATGATGATTGCTTTTACTGTGTAGAGGTCGGCTAATAATGGATTTTACAAAAATTCCTTCCCCAAAAGGAAGTGGCGGGAAGGTTGGCCAACAAGCGAAGCAAAGCAGCAGGGGTTGTTAAAAACTTTTTAAGATATTCATATTCCGTAAAGCAATAGTTAGTTCAAGTATGTTAGCTTATTGGTGGTGGGTCTCTGTTTCCGGAGATTATCTAGGTAGAGTTCAACTCATCTCCCTATTACGTCTGTAGCTAATGATACAAAGGAAACATTACAGAGTTCCGATCTGAAGCCTTTTAGCTAGCGAAATTACCGAGGTAACGAATCTTAACACCTTATTTCGACGAGTACATGTAATGCAGTGTATATTATACCAACTAGCATGGCGTTGTTATGAGAATATCATTTACCATTACATGAATATCCTCGTAGCTTCGGAGTATAACAAAAAAATGTCTTCAAAGTATCAAACCCTTATAATCGAGTCGGCAGGAATGATATATTTCTTCATGTACTTTTTAATATCATAATTGGAAATTTATTCTAATTTTTAGGGGTGGATTTGGAGCCGTTTCGTAATGTATTCCGAAAGATCCGGGCTGCAGCAGCCTACGTGTGATAGCGGCGGCTGCAGTGTATGAGTTATGCGAGCGTTAGAGGTTAATTAACTTGCAAAATTTTAACGGAAGTGCAAAAGATAATTATTACCCCAAGAGCAAATATTTCATATAAACTTATTTAGACCTTTTTCCTTAAAAAATATATATAACTGATATAGGAGCAAAACCTTATTACTAGAGCCTAAGTAGTAATATAGTACAAACCGCTTTTTAGGAACCGATGAAGATCCCCGAGCCCTGAGTCTGATGAAGCTGCTATGGTTGTCTAACTAGCGGCGCAAATATTGTAAAAAAAAAACTATATTTTCTTAACATCCGCACAGTAGTAGTGTATAAACATTATTTAATCCGTGTTTGAAGTGATGTAGCTGTTAGGGTTATATACGTACTGGGGGATGATGAAACTTTATATTAATTCAAGACGACTACCTAAGTGATGTAGTGTAAATATTTCAATACTAAGTTTTTATACATGTGGACTGTTTTTTTGTCTCTTTTTTGATGTATGATCGTTATCGTAAGTCGTATTGTATATAGATATCCTTTTCGACGAAGCGAAGAAAAGAGATGAATGAGATGTTACTTGATGCTAAATTGTACTGTTGTTCATAACAAAGTGGTGTTAGTTAGGATCATGCACACTGCACCACATTATGCTCATCGCTTAGAGAAATTAAATGTTATTTCGTCGCCTAATATTTCCACTAGCTACAACGCTCTTCGAAGCGGAACCAGCTAATATTTGCAGAGTACTGTGCGGTACATGGCGGCGAAAATAGAAGCTGTGGTAGTATCTCGAAGGTCGCCGGCAACAGACTTACCATCAGCGATAGCTTTATGAGAATTATGACCGTATAAACACCATCTATGGACAACAAAACAAAATTGTTAGGTTTGTACGGCAACACAGGAGCGCCTAACAATAAATACGGGGCTTAGGGTACCTAGCACTGCGCCAGAACGCTCCGGAACTGTAATCCCTCAGTTTAGCTAATGGCTTTGCATCCAACATGCATTGCTGTGTATGCGAGTGTGTCGCAAACTGTTTGCGAGGTTGTACAAGATTTTAATACAAGTTATTGAACATAGCGAGAACCTTTACATGGTCATAAGTAATGTATACATTGTATAAAAATATACTTTCGCTACGAAGCTTTGATATCTCAACTTGTAAAGAGATACGGGTTCTATTTCCGCTTTAATAAAGGAAATGATTGTGAGGAAACCAATAGGCTCCAAGCATCATCACCACATACACCGCATTTAGCTAGCGTAGTGTTTGAACTAAATTACATGATATGATTCCCTCATCCCCTTTTCTACCACTTAACGAGCAGACGCACGGCGAATCACGATCATTGCTTTGTGGAATTCCTCCAGTTTGCGAACAAAAAGGTTCAGCTCCCCGTTTTTCATAAGAACAGCAAAGGAGTGGAGCAACTAACCGGCGTCGGTGTTCTCATCCAGATTCGTGGACGTGATCGTCCTTAAAGATTGAATAGATTGTTACTAAGTTAGTGTGCCTTACCACCCTAGACCACATCAACATAACATCGTGGATATTGATCACGCACCAATTTTGTCTATTAAAAAAAAGGCTTTGATTCTCTTTGCAAAAGATTTCAAGTGTATGTTGTGGGAATTGCGTCGAAGACACAGCATCCAAGTTAAGTTTAGTCGGGATAAAAATAACATGTGTAATTTGTATGTGTAGTGTATATATACTACTATTATTGTAAATGCCTTTTTTATTTCAGGGGGGAGATCTTCGAAAAATACTATACTTCTGGGAAGAAGTCAGGGTTATATGAGATTCTTACTAAAAACCCTTCGGTGGTCTGCATCAGTGCATTCGGAAAGGCTCCATGATCTCTTATAAAATCATCAGTGCCCCTCTACACTTTGTGTCACACGTCTCTGAGGGGGAGCGTTATCCTCCTAGGCACCATCGCTGAGCTATACACTGTCCCACGCAGATTCGCTTCTTGAGCGACAAAGGCCCACACCCTCAAGACCCGCGAAACTCCTAGACCCTTTTAGTCGCCTTCTACGACAGACAGGGCATACCTTAGTCTTATTCTTATTAGCCCAAGACTCAGGGCTTCTTGTAAATGCCTACCCATATTAATAAATTGATAGGATGTTTATACAAAAATCACAATACGCTCTGGTGATGATCTCTAGGTAGGGGTGTAAGGGGTCAGGCACAACAACTCACGGGGCCCAAGTCAACCTCACCTGCTCGTGGTGCATTCTGCTAATCAACAAACGAGGCTCTGGCTCCCGCCAACCATTAAGCCAGCGTAGTGGAAAATGGCCTAATTCCCCCCATATGAATCCCCACGTACAACCGGTCGTAGTGCCCAGCGGTACAGGAGGCCATGCTGACTGTATGAGGAGATCTTTAGCGGAGGCCTATGTCGAGCAGTGGACGTCTATGATGATGATGATGATGATCTCTAGAAATCGAGATTACTAATACTGAAATAAACTATACGTAAAACGGAAATGGATTCAATTTTAAATACATATAACATATGTATAACTTACCGGTTTGTGTCCATATTCTATTTTTGTGTGTTCTGAAAAAAAAACCACATCAAATATTAGTAACTATCTTATATAATTAACTTAGTTTTCTAAGTTATTTCTTCTTCTAAATTTCACTTACATATTCTTCGTCGAACTTCTGTCCGGTCCGATAGAGGAGTGCCGGGTGTTGTAGACAAGTAAAGCGTCTGTAGACAAAATATATTTTAGTTAAGTTACTACTAGTTAGTAAGTATACAGTTAATAATATGAAGAATGTAAATATAATTATTTTAACCCATTGTTCATGAAGTATGTTACAGTTATTAGTAATGGGGACTAAAGTTGATAATTAGACCAGAAGGTATTCAAGTAGAGTAAGTAATGTTATTTATTTTGTGTTGAAAATTAAGTCAACTCTAGTTATCGACTGTAATTATTAGACCAGATTCCTCTTCTAAAAGTTCTGGTTGTTGATCTTCAACTTTGTGAACTCGTTTCTATTTTAAGTTATCCGGAATAGTTGCTTAACACTGACGATACTAGGTACGCATGTGATCAGATCCCACAATCAAGTGTACATTCTTTATAAGAACTTAGGTCTTATTAAAGTTAAGTAGATATGTATATTATTTGTAATATTAATTAGTATCAACGGAATTTACCGAAGGAAACTATTGACTTATAAGTTACTTTTTACTACTTAAGTGTTGAATCAGCTTGTAACGGGAATCATAAGTTCAAATCCTTATTAAGGAAATTGAGGTTATAAAGGAGAAGAAGAAGGCCAGTTAATGCTGCGTCCACCGATTGTTTTTGATGCTACAGTATATTTATAAGCTACAGAGACCATAAAACAAAAATGTTTGAAGACTACAACTGGAAGTGCCTCGAGAGAGACGGCGAATGCAGTGGTCGTTTCTTTGAACTACTAAACCGTAGCTACTAAAAAAGGTTCTGCCTTCCTTGGGATGTGGTTAGTTAAACTGGAAAGGTATTGCTGGGTTCAGTAGGAGATGTCGTGGCTTCTATGAGCATACTAATGGAGATACTGAAATGGTTTTTCACCAGTTTAAATTCCTACATAACCACAGAAGCAGTTTAAATAGTACTAAAAGTTTATGAAACTGAAACCAAGACTGAATGCTACGGAAAGTCTCTATGGACGCCCTTTGCCTCATCTTCCTGCCATAGGATGTTAATTAAAAAAAAAATCTGAAGTATAATTTATTTAAAAGTGCACATTAAAAAAAAACATGTTTATCATAGCTTACATCTGATGCATGGAACCTCTGTTTGTTTCAGTACGTCGGGGGCTCATTAAAATGCATGAGCCGCCGCGCCCGTGGGACGCCTGCGAGATTCCAAACGCGAATCATGCAGCTAAATCTCCCGTCATGCTACTTTAGCTGTATACGTAGTTATTAAATTTAAGCTATTACAAAGCATTCGGTAAAAGATGCCGGTTGAACAGTTATACTCGTAAATTTTAAAGAAAGAGTTCAGCGGTGGATAACAGCAGTATGAAATGATGAAGATGAAACGTCTGCTTGTGGCCAATGACTTAAATAGGTTACGTATTGGTTCAACAAGCTAAGTTAGTTTTTTTTTTAACACTGTTAAAGTACAGTTTCTAAAGTACACGATGAACTCTTCAAAGAGATACAGGTTCGAATCCCAATGAATCTGAGAGTACGGTGAAGGAAAACATCGCGAGAGACATATCCGAAGAAATACAATTTTCGTAGACATGTGACATCCGCCAACTCGCTCTTGGCCATTGTGTTAGGTTAATGGCTTATACTCCTTGTGGGAGTCCCAGGAACAGAAACAATAAGAGATATTGTTTGTATAAAATTAAACCTCAGTTTTCATGTTATATGGCCGAGGCTGATGATGGGGAAGTGTACTCAGATGGAATACTCCATCTCTTATGTATTATAAGAGATTCTTTGACCTCAGCTTTTTTTTTAAAAAAATATATAATACGTACTTATATGCGCTGAACGTGCTGGGTTACAGTCCAATTCCCCTCAATGAACTCCAACAAAACGTGGAGCTCTTTAGGGGAGGCCTATGTCCAGTAGTGGATGTCTATCGGCTGATGATGATGACGATGATGATGCTGTGTTTATATTATTGCAAAAAGGAACTTTTTGTTATAATAAAGTTATTAATAGTTTTTGTACGTGTCACGTGATTAAGGTCTCTGTGCTCTATTTGGCTTAAATGGGATCTTCAGGCAACTACACCGCCTGGTTAAGGTCTGACCTTATTATTAGATATCTCGACAGCGGTTGTTACTTGTAATTACTTCGCTTTTCAAATTACCTCAGGTACGATTAAAGGAAATTTTTCGTTATCAGCCGAGAGACGTCCACAGCTGGTCAGGCCTCCCCCAAAGTTCTCCACATTTTGTTGGAGTTCGTTCAGGGGAATTAGACCGTAACTCATCACGCAGGCCCATTGCGGGTTGATGGGTGCTCAGAGCCTCGTCTGTTATTCAGCAGGGTGCACCTCGTGCAGGTGAGGTTGACATGGTCTCCGTAAGATGTTAAGCGAAACCCCTTACACCCCCATTACATAAACAGTATCTTATGAAAATGTCGCTGATCTTTAGTAATTCTTTCTTCAGTTCATATCTTCTATTTATATGGTTTCTATAGATATTGTATTTAATATTTTTTTTTTTTAATAAAAAAACTATGGCTTTTTTTCTTTAGTCTTCAACTAAAAAAAAATATTGTCATCTACTTTAAGTAAGGTGTTTACTTGTGTGATATGCTTTTTACTGGTGGTAGGTCTCCGTTGCCGGAGACCGTCTAGATAGGTATTACTGCAGTTTCTAATTCTGCCGACAACAGTAGTTTGCAAATATTTGTGCTCCGGTTTGAAGGGCGCTGTAGCTAGTGTAATTACTGTTGTAACGAAACTCAATATATTGTTGCAAGCGATAAGTGCAGTATGGTGGAACATCCAAAATAGTGCAACGTTGTTATGGCCAGGCGTATCACTTACCATCACTTGTGTATATATTCTTAAATTTATAAAATTAACCAACTGTAACTGGTGGAACTTCCTGGGCACTTCGGTAAGGTTAGCAGGTTTCAACTGATGATGAATTTGTTTATCTACAAAAGTTTATTATAACATTAGACCACATAAAGTGTATTGCTTCTTCTATTACTATAGGAGGATCCATTGTAGGAGTTCATATAGGGATTTGGACCATTTCCCACCACGCTGGGCTAATACGGGTTGGTGGGAGCCAGAGCCTCCTTTGTTGATTAGAAGGGTGCACCACGAGCAGATGAAGTTGGCTTGGATCCTGTGAGTTGTTGCAGATCTTCTTACACCCTCCTACTACTATATTATTTACTTAAACTTGTGTGATAGTAAAATATTTCTTACCATTTTCGATCCATGCGTTCTCGTTGTTCCTAGACCTGAAAGAGAATATAAATAAATATATTTTCTTTCAATATATAATATAATAATAAAAAATAATAATATTTCTTTCAATATATTAAAATAATAGTTAATATATAAATGTATAAAAAAGAAGAATTTTTTTTAGTACAAACGAATAAGCTATTCACTTGATGGTAAATGATACTCCCGCCAATAATGTAGCGCTGGTAGAAATGATACACGGCACCACTATGCTCGTGGCTTTGGGACTTAGCATGCTGTCTTGTTACCGCAGTAATTTCATTAACTACAGCGCTCTTCAGCCCGGAATACAGTAACGTTCCCACACTACAGTTCGACGTTAGAAATATGTGCTGCTGAGCTACATTAACACCATCAGATGTCTCGCATCAGTCAAAGTTGGTAATTTTTGATATTTTCGATGGTAGTTTTTTTTTTTTTCTGACGAGTTCGATTCTTAACCATGTGATTACTGGTGGTAGATCCCCATTGCCTCATCATAAGACTTATCGGTGTATATTTACTGATCTCTGTTGTCAGAAATGGTTTAGGTAGCTACCACCGCAGCGTCTATATCTGTCGCCAAAGAGTGATCTGCAAGTGTTACGGTTTGAAGGGCGGTGTAGCTAGTGTTACTAGGGTACCGAGACTTAACTAATTATGTATGAAGCCAGTGTAGAAATAGCGCTTTATTGTTATGGGCAAACGTATCACATCACTAGGAATGTCGCCTCATTGAATAAAAAGGAAATCTATTCCACTGTCGCTTCCCAGCTTACAGTAGAAAGCGTATCTATCTTTTTAAAGAAGATTAAAGCGAAATGAAAGAAGGAGAACTTGAACGTATACATCACGGTCTCCTCTAGAAAACATTTCTATGTTAGGGAGCTCACACAAAGCTCGAGTTCAGATCCACAATCTTTGTAGCGTCGTAATCCTATTAACCGTCGGAGCGAAGTTTGCAACTTTTTCCAATCGGATTAAGTTACGTCCGGTTGCATTCTTACTTAGACTTTCATAGTCCTCTAATCTCCAGTTTCTATATTAAACCTCTACTAATGTACTTTGATAATATTTTGACTGTGTAAAACCTATACCTTTTTATTTAGCATAACGAGACCGAATCTTGTAAAATTCTTAGCTATCTCATAGTTAGAAACAAGTTTCTAACTTAACGTCAGTTGTGAGGACTGCTCTATTAGTTTCTTCATACAATAAAAAAAATACTACATAGTATATTTTACTAACTAGTATTTTAAAATATATGTTTTTTTTTATCCGACAGAGCGATGAGATGGACGACGAGCGATTGGTTATGCTGATTGTAAGTAATTCATGGCTCAAGTTAGGATGATATACGTAGTACTATATTGTGCTCGTCGTCTTATCTAAGTCTCGTTACCTCAGTAATTTCACTAGCGACAATGCCCTTCAAACCGTAACAGTAATGTCAGAATAATATGTTGTACTCAATCTAAGTTATGACGTGGCCTTAAAACAGGATAGCGTTATATTATGATCATCGCTTTGGGACATACGATGGATAAGTCTCTTTACCTCAGTAATTTCACCAGCTACAACACCCATCAAACAGGATTAGGGTAATGTATACATACAAGTATCGGGCAGTAGATATATGAGCTACAATGGTACCTTTACGGTATAGTATAGTCTAGTTTTACGATAAATTTCTACTCACATGTCGGATTTGGAGTTGTCTTCGGTATGCGTGAGGATGAAGGGGTGGCTGGTGCCGGCAGCTGGCAGAGCCTCTGTTGACAAAGGAGAATAGATTACATAGCTATGCAAAGAATGTCCTTATACGGTTCCTTTTGTATGTAAATTATTTAATACAACCCCTTCCAAAATCACAGGGATTCCGGAGATAATCCAATCGTTAAATTAGTATAAGATAATATATATTAAAGCGGCTATATAAAATAGTTTAGATTGGTGGAAGGTCTCTGGTACCAGGGACGTCTGGTCCACCCCTGTCAGCTCTGTAGTCTATTAAGAATAGGACTAAGGTATTCCTTGCCTATCGTATAAGATCCTCGGTTTCATGAGCTCCGAGGTTGATAACCTATAAGCCAGCATTAGGAGGATTGCAAAGGCATGGTGGTCTTGTATTTGTCGTAGCACAGGGTGGGTGCTAAAGAGGGCTTTGCCCTTCCGCGGACTGTTTGAGACAGAGTGCAAGGGGGCACCGATGCGTTCCGTAGGAGATCCCGGAGCCTCTTCTAATGCACTAACTGAGACCACCGATG
The DNA here is from genome assembly GCA_029030555.1 of Ornithoptera alexandrae. Taxonomy (NCBI): domain Eukaryota; kingdom Metazoa; phylum Arthropoda; class Insecta; order Lepidoptera; family Papilionidae; genus Ornithoptera; species Ornithoptera alexandrae. Next base: position 6,391,520 of record JARDVY010000296.1, on the reverse strand, counting down.
AGGTTATTGCGGGTACAAGCCTCGTATAACTTTGTCTTCCGCCCCAGAAGCAAAGTATCATTTAAAAGATTTTCTCTCCGATAACCAAAAAAAGGTATCATCCAGTGCCGAGAAATAGTAGAGTGTAAACATTGCTAATTTCGGTTTGAAGGGCGTTGTAGCTGGTGAAATTAATGGTGTAACGAATATTACTTGTAAGTCCATGTCTCAAGGCGACTAGCGCAATGTGGCGCAGTGTACAGTGATAAGTTGTTATGGGCAGGTGTTTCACTTACCACCAGGTGAACGTCACGCATGTTTAGAATTAAAAAAAAACAATGATAAGTTTTTTTTATATAACGAAACGTTGAAACGGATAAAAAGTTCCTAGTAAGGAAAGCTTATAAGTATAATCTTCATAAAAGGATTCGAACCTCATTTAAGGAAGACGGTTACCTAACACACACACATATATATATATATATATATCCATATATTCATTCACGTAATCTCCAAAACTGGATGTGATCATAGAGGACTACAGCTATGTATATATATATATGTATCTACATGGGGCAGTGAGGTGTTCGAGTGGCGGCCTCGTACACAGTAATGTTTGCCCAGTACTGCTTGGAGACAGAAACAAGTACCGCAGTGGTACCTACCTAGACGTTCTCCATCAGCAGATGTCTACCACCAGTTAATAACCACTTTGTAACTGCATTCTGTATACATTGAGAGTCTAAACGAAATTCATTAAAAATGTTTCCATTTGCATTTCAGTCATGAAAAGCTTTACACAGGAAAACCATAATGTCCTTTGACGTATACGCTTTGGATGAGGTTTTTTTTTTTAAATAAAGCAAATAAAATCAACTGGCGCCGTAACGCGAGCTGGTATCCATGTTTGCGACGCTCATACACTCGTTAGTGTGCACGCAAGAGGTAACCAGCCAGACGTCTTTGATACAATTTATACGTTTCAATTACTTTCAATGGTATTTAATGTATTTGCTTAATTTTTAACATAAATTAGCTTAAACATGGTCATCTGTACTCGGTAGTTGATCATCAAGTAGGTATGCTGTTCGAAACCACCGTCTTCGGGCGACCTTCGCCAAATCGCTACCACCATCACCCATCGTCCATCTTGAGGAAATCCATTCAAAGGATCACTGCGATATAATTGAAGCATCATCATGTATACACGTATACTAGTACAGACAAATAGATATATATATATTTCATTATCAGCAACAGCCGATAGAAGCCCACTGCTGGACATAGGTCTCCCCCAAAGATCACTACATCATCGTCAGCATATATATATAAACTTGTGCATTGCTTGAAGGATGAGGAGGTTTGTATTAATCGAGTGTCTATTATAATTATATTCTTTCTCTCCTCTCTTTTGTTTCAAGGAACAGGACGTTCACCTGGTGGTAAGTTACATCTTCCCATAACATTATTGCGGTTAGGATGATATACACAGCATCACATTGTGCTCGCGCCTTCAGATAATTTGTCAAGTCGCGTTACCTCAGTAAGTTCATTGAGTACCTCTTCCTCAAATCGCATTACTAATATCTGAGGGTCATGATTACCTCCACCCATCATTCTTGTCCTCATGATGGTTCGCATTCTCGTCCTATCTTTGCTACTCGGAGAACAGCGCCATTTAAACCGGAGCACAGTAATATTTTCTCTCTACTGCTTGGCGATAGAAATAGGCGCTGCGGTGGTACTTATCTAGAAGGTCTGCGGCAAGAGAGACCTACCACCAGCGTCCCTTTACATATGACAATCCCACTAAGTTGGAACTTCCGGTTTATGACACAGCTTTTACATGTGATGTCTACCAATCCGTACTTGTCTAGAGGGGTGGAAAAATTATCTGAAATCTTTCTTCTTTCAAGAATAAGCTTCGAAACCCAACCGTGGGATGACAACTCATTTCGTCCAGCAGTGGACAATGTGTTTAAAGAATCTTGAATATCAAATGTAGCTGTGAATATTACGATCGTAATTTTCCCTAAACCCAATTAGTTTTCCAGCTCCACTTACTCCTCACATGAAAATTTATATGACTTCGCATCTCATTGAAATGCATGAAACGGTTTCGGGTAACTTAATATATACTTTATATTCACTTAATAAAAATAACTTGAAGTTTTCATTTTAGGTTTCACAATGTTGACTGATCTACCAAGAAGTATTTTATCATCATCGTAAGTTACTCCATCCAGTGCTAGTTGTAGGCTTTCCTTAACGTCTAGCACTAGATGCAGTCCATAGCTCTTCGCATCCACCTACTTCCGATTGCTCTTATGATGCCATCATTACATCTCGAAGGAGCACGTCCTACCCTCCTACCCCAGTCTTGTACACAGCCTCCATACAAAAATTACTTCTCCACCGGCCGTCATTGACACAGCAGGTTTAGCCGTCTACGTCTACAACCTTAGTTCTTCGTTCTGGATCTTGTCTCTTAGAGATATGCCAAGGATAGATCTTTCCATCGCAGACCAGCCCGATGGTTAAGTGCGACGACTCTGCGCCGTAGGTGCGAGTGGGGATGACGCGCTGGTTGAAGACTTTTGTTTTTTTTTTTAATTTGTTTGGTGAGGATTTGACGCAATTTACCAAACGCTGCCCAACCGAGCCTAACGCGTCTGTCGATCTCCTCGTTAAAGTTACTTCAGCCAGCTTTTATCATAGAAACTTAAAGTTATAACTTAATTGTGTATAAAAATCTATTTATTATAAAAATTAAGGACAGACCTATAAATTTGATCGGTTGTATGTTTGTATGTCTTATGTGAAATCATGGAATCTATATACGAAGGGCATAACAATAATAATAAGGTCTTTCATCTGAAAGAACTATCACGTAAAGGATCTTCTCAAGGTCGTCAATTAAGGAAAACTACAATAGATCTATGTCCAGCTATGGGCATCGATCGATCTGATGATGATGGATGGAATGTCCTGTTCATATCCTCGACTTGTCGTAATAATTTTTTTTAGCACTACGTTTCTGTATCGTCATATGCTACATTACAAATATTGACAATGGAATACTGGTGGTAAGTCTCTATTACCGGAGACCGTCTAGTTAGGTACCACCGCAGCATCTATTGCAGTCTCAAACAGTTGTGCTCATTGTGTTCCGGATTGAAGGCGCTGTAGCTAATGTAATTACTGGGGTAACGAGACTCAACATTTTGTCTCAAAGCGAGGAGCACGATGTGATGCCGTATATATATTATTCTAATTGATGTCACGTTGTCACGGGCAGGTATATCGCTTACCATCAGGTGAACGTCCGTCACATCCGTCACATCACTCTTGACAGAATTGTCGTGGTTATCATTTCAGGTGTTGGTCGCAAGTCTAACAATACGTCGCCATTCCTCTCTGATAGCGGCCTTCCCAGGACATTCATATAGTGACAATGATGATGAGTCATTTACTGCCGCATTTATCTGGTCACTCCATCTTATAGGCGTTCTTCCTCGAGTACTGGTACCCTCAACCTTTCGCTGTACCACAAGTCCATCAACAGCTACCTCCCCTCGGCGACATACGTGGCCAAAAAAGGTGAGGATACCAAACTGTACCAAAGATGATAAACGCTGCTTCATGAGCTCTGCTCTTCAGGTAAATAATCATAAATACTAGTTTATTTTTGTAACAATACTAAGCTTTAAGCTCTATGTAAATATTCTAACTAGCATTGTCGCATTAAAAAATATACCTAGCATAACTTAATAGCTTTATGTTTTTAATTTGCTTGAAGCATATACTTAGCGATACGCGGACGGCAGCTTATTTGCATTTTATTGCTGTTCCGTTTGTGTGAGACGTCTTTTTTCATTTCCGTTCGCTTTGAGGCGACATGTTCTCGGAATGCCATTGAAAAGATTTCTCCAGTCGAACTGATCCAATATTCATTTGCGATTTGGATATTGGCAAATATTTATTTATTTAAATCTTTATTTGTACACACAAAAAAAATGTACAGGAAGGCGGGCTTAACGAGCAGAGAGGAAATCTATGGATGCAGTATCGTGCAAGTGTAAATATATACATACATATTTTAAATGTGTTATTGGTATTCTAAATGTGTTATATTGGCTCCCACAACATTCGCTTAAAGGAAGCTTTATTGCGAGCTGCCCGTAAGTTAGCTGGAAGTTCATTCCAAAGTGTTACTGATCGAGGAGTTAAGGAATTGTAAAGAAAATTAGTTTGGCCAAAATATATTTCAATTTGCGTACACAAATATTGTTTAACACTCTTTACTAGGACTAGTTTACTTTCATATAGTAAATAAACTTAAGGGTATAACATAAAAACCGTTAACTTTCAAATAGTTTAGCTTACTTAAGAAGTGGGTCTACTGCTGGCTTAATAAATTAAGAAGTTCTATTGTACTGGTGGTAGGTCTCCGTCGCCAAAGACCGTCTGGGTTAGCACCACTGCAGCATCTATTTCTGCTGTCAAATAGTGATGTGAAAACATCAGTGTGCTCCGGATTGAAAGGCGTTGTAGCTAGAGTAATTACTGTGGTAACAAGACTCATCATCTTATGTCACAGACGACGAGCGCACGTTGTTATGGATAGGCATATCAGTAACCATCAGGTGAATGTTCTGCTCGTCTTGTCGCTTAATTAAAATAAAACAAATATATACTTGTATATTACCACTTCCTGTTATTAACACCGCGACTTCCTTCGGGGAAAGAATTACATAAGTCCCGGTTTTAGCTGACCTATACTCGGAAAAAGAAATATTCCTACCAAATTTTAAGTCTCCAAGCCTTATGGTTTCAGAGACATGCTGATGACTCTCTACATAGGTAGACTAGATATATATTAGGTCCTTACATATGAAATTGGCGTTTTGTACGGGAGGAATATAACGTAATTTTTTTGTTGTAAAATATATTTTATTAATCAAAGTATGCACCGTTGTTATCTATGTACTTTTGCCATCTCATAGGTAGTTTATTGATCCCTTTACTAAGAAAACCATGGGGGCGAGAATCAATAAACTGTTTGAAGGCGGTTTGGACTGCCGCATCGGAGTTTAATTTTTTTCCTTATAAGAAATTGTCCAAATTCCGGAAAAACTGGTAATCTGTTGGGACATGGTCCGGGGAGTACGGTGGATGTGGCAGACATTCCAATTGTAGCTCATCTAACTTAGTGATTATTTGTTGTGCAGTGTGTGGTGGTGTTGCGTTGTCGTGAAGCAGCAGTGGCCTAGAGCGATTGACCAATCTCGGTCGTTTAGCAGCTAGTTCTTCCTTCATGGTCTACAGTTGCTGACAATAGATATCTGCCGTAATCGTTTGGTCAGATTTTAGAAAGCTGTAGTGAACGACACCGGCGCTAGTCCACTTTTCATCACAAGTAATGATTTAATTTAAGATCCCTTCATCATTGTGTCGGTGGAGCAAAGTAACACAGCAGCAGCAGTCGCCGCGTGTTCGCAAGTTCGATTCACTCAATGCATGAGGTACCCATCGTTCAAGTTTTTTTACTTCTCTGATTTGCTTCAAGTGGATTAATACAGTTTTGTCACTTACCCCGAAGCCTGCAGCTACCTCTGAAGTACTTTGTGTTGGATCTGCTTCTTCAATAGCCTTTGATTCTTCATTTTCCACTTTAGTCTCCGACCGTCCACGGGGTTGGTTCTGAAGGACGAAATTTCCAGAACGAAATTGTTGAAACCAAAAACTTACCGTGCTTTCTTTTGCGACACCAGCGCCGTACGCATCATTAATCCCTCGAGCTGTTCCTGCAGCACTGGTACTGGTGCCACGGTAGAACTTGTACTCGTAAATATACCGATATTTCATGTTTTCCATTGTGCGGTAATAAGCGACGCCAAAGAAACAAATAATGAGGAAAAACCAAATGAATGACTGCTTTCAAAACTCAGATGTAGCAGCTAAATGAATTTATAAATTTGAATTTGGAATACTTAACCAAAGAGGAGATATTTCAGATCAATGTGGCCAGTACGACAAAACGCTAATTTCATATGTAAGGACCTATTATATATATCTCCTGACCCACTCTATGTGCTATATATTTCGAAAATACAAATTATTAAGTACCTTATTGAATTCTTTGCTATTGTAAATCTGTCTTCCCATTTCCTTCTACTACGCCACTTTTCCCATTCTCTCTTTTTATCTTTCATACCTTCATTCTATTAACATTCCTTCCTTGCTTTCATTCATTACCTCCGCTGTCCTTCATTAAAAAATTACACCTTTAGGTTACTAGGTTAGAGTATGTATTCTGAGGACGACTGACTGGACGTGGTCTCCAGCTATTGAAGTATTACTAGTGAGGATGGTAAGGATTGCATAAAACAGACCCCGAGTAGGGCTACACAAATACTGCGCTTAAGAGGCCGCGGTTGCGTTCCGAACAGAGATCCTGTGACTTCTCCAAACGTTGAAGATGACCACCGAGTGGGTTTTAGTGCGTAAAAATCTCCACATAACTTTGACTTCCCGCTGAAGGCATACTATCTTTTCGAAGGTTGGAGTATGTAAACTTTAAAAATTTCCATCTCTATTCCTCTAATCCACCAAACCGCATTAGGCTAGCGTGGTGGGAAATTTCCCAAATCCCCCCATACGAACTTTTACAAAAGTGGGGATATTTGGGGCAGGCTTGTGTCCAGCAGTGAACGTCTATGGGCTGATGAAGTAGATACATATGTATATATACTCGTACTGTTGGTATTCTTTATTAAGTCCGGGTTTAAAGAAAGTATATATACTTTTTTACAATAAAGCTGTACGTCGTTTGCTATATTAAGGAAATATATATTTTTTTTTCATTTCACTAAGTGTATTAAGTACTCCTGAAAACGCGGCGTATATTGGACATTTGTAATTCGCGACCTATTTCCACATTACCCTGATTAATTAGCGGCATCAGCCGGCACCGACCAAACACCAAATTGAATGAAACAAAAACCCAATAACGACGACAGTTAACAAAGTCCCCCCTATATAAATAGTATTAAAATCTCTCTAATATTTAGAATTTTATATAAAAAAATAATAGTCCTATAGCTTTAATGCCTGTATCCATATTCGCGTAAGTCAAAGTTTCCAAGGATGTCATTCTTCGTCATCAACAGCCTCTCTATTCATTGCTTGATGTAGGCCTTTTCCAATATGTTCATACAGTCCTTAGCTTTTTGGTCAATTTATTGACTCTAAATTTTATCAACGTTAAGATTTATTTTTATTTGTCGAAATGACAAGGAGAGATATTCACCTGATAGTAAGTGATACGCGTGCCCATAACAACGTGGTGCTAGGATGGTATACATAGGACCATATTGCGCTTGTCGCCTTGATACATAGGACGTTGAGATTAGGCACCCCTATAATTTCACTAGCTACAGCTCATTTCAAACCGGAACACGGCGTAATGTTTGCATAGTACTGTGGTACTTATACGGTCTCCGGCAGCAGAGATCTACCGTTAGTAATAATCTTAAGTATTAGGCGGAGAGCGCAATGTAGTGGCAATATATTATCCTAACTAGCGCCACGTTGTTATGGATAGGCGTATCACTTACTATTAGGTGAACATCTTACTCGTCTCGTTGTTTCGACAAATCAAACTAAACTTTATCATTGGAAAAATTTAGAGTTGATAAATATCACCAAAAAGCTAAGGACTGTATCTGATGTTACACATTGGGGAAGCCTTACATCAAGCAGTGAATTAATGGAGGCTGATGATGAAGAAGGATGACATCCTTAAAATGGAAAAAAAGTTGTAAATTACAACTTAAAGTTTAGATAAGTATTTATAATTGTAGATAATGTTATAAATACAAATAATGATCAAAATGAACGAATATTAATAAACGCAATATATTAAACAAAATGTAATAGACTTCCACTATTGGACATGGATCTCCTCCAAAGTTTCCCACATCTATCGGATTCATATGGAGGGATCTTGGCCATTTTCTACTACGCTGGCCCAATGCGGGTTGGGAGAAGCCCCGTCATACAATGTCGCACTCGCGATGAATACATACATCATACATTTTGATGAGTCTGGTGACAACGTTTGGAAATAGAGCTGCATGCAGTGTGTACTGTCGGAGAACAGGCTTTACTTGAATTTCAATGTGATGAGGTCTTCGACTGGTTTGTGGAGTATTACTTTTAAATTTCATCATTTTCGAAGACAGGTTTACTTATGGTGTCTGTTGCCGAGGTTCAGATCATTCTAACAAGTGCCACGTTTTTTGGGGAGGCGTACTAGTTACCATTAGGTGAATGTCCTATTCGTCTCGTAGCTTTCATGAATTAAAAAAAAAACTTGAAACTGAAGTGGGAGCTGAGCTGGCTCAAAGAATATTTATTCCCATCATACATATAGAAACTACTTAAGTTTAAACTCTGTCATCCTAATTACTCTTATCTGTAGAAGTGTACATTTAATCTATATAACACCGTCATTATTATCATCATGAGGTGCTTTATTCAAACCGTGATTAGGCAATCAGACTGAGAAAACTACTCCGGTCATCAGCTACTATTTTCAACTGTTGCTTAGTAAACCTAATCCATTCTTTTATACCTTTATAATTCCCGCATTCTACCAGAAGAAGGTTTTCCGGAAACCACCCACCAGGATAAAAATCGTAAACTTTTCAATCATATTTTCTTTTGTGTCGTCTATTTTAGTCTACATATAGTTATAAATTATAACTATAACTCTTTAATTCGTCAGAAGCTTAAAATTGAGAGGACTGTCCAAAACGTCCTTTTTCATTTCTTCCTTTCTTAAAATCATAAAGAAATAGACACTTCTAGTTCTGAAATACTTTACTTTGACTATTAAGTTTTATTAAATTTATTTAAAGATTTACTTTACCTTAATAATTTAATGAAAAAAATTATTCCCGGATACTATCGTTAAGGACTTTCTTTTCGTAGTTAGAAATTAGGTTTTTAAACAAAGAATCTATACTTTGTTTCAAAAAGTCTGTTGATATTTTAAATTTTTTTCTTACTAAGTAATAACTAAACTTTCAAGCAAGAAGATAACTTCACGTGACACATCTATAATATACCCTATTAATAAATCATCATCATTATCACGCTGTAGACTATAAGTAGCGTCTCTCAAGGAACGATTCTTCGCCCGATCTTCTGAACTATAAACATCTATGCTCTGCTAATCTTATAAAAGTGTTTATAAAAAAAATATTTACAAAATGTAGAACTAAACCTTAGAGGCCTTTGTCCATAGTAACAGTAACACGCATAACCCATAAGATCCCAGCTGCCAGCCGGCGTTAGTAAGGGGCGGTGCTTCATGCATTTTAATGAGATTGCAAACAACCGTCCTAATTAAACAGGCTCGCAGGATTTATTTCCGGTTTGGTTTAAACCCCAAATCGTTTTCCAGATTCTATCAAAAGAGACGGATTAAAAGAAGTCTATCTACCGCCAACACACAGTTTGCAAATATTATTGCGTTCAGATTTGAAAACATCTTTCTATAAGTAGCCTGTCTCATTAACCAAAATTTATTTTAATTAAGAATTTTTTGTTTCAAATGTGGATAATAAAGTATTATATGATAATTAACAATAATTCAAGTGTATAAACATAAACAATATTATCTAATACAATTGTTATATTATAATAACATTCAAGTACAACTTTAAAACATTTAAGTTTAGATGTATATCATCATCATCAGTTATACTGTTAGCTAGTATAAATAGAGCTGGATAATTGCTTTTTCTTCTTTTAACGTTTGCTATGATAGCTGTACCATCTCTCACCTGAGCTATATCATATGTTAGTGAGGTCAGATCTCTGTCTTTCTCTCATCCACTCCACTCTGTCATCGATCTCTTGTCACTACATTTTTTACTTTAAGTTATTTCATATGTTGTGTGTGTAATTCAAAATGTATTCTACGTTTTGTATTGAAGTTGCAGTGTGATATGCATACAGTATTCACATCGGCGGGCTGCATAAATCCGGATTAATTTCGGTCAGATTTCGTATCACGAACCGGCTGCGAGCCATATTATGTAATATTAGTATTTTGTTTTTTAAAAAAAGCCTCTTATTTTAATCTAAATGTTTTCAAATATAAGGAAACAGCAGTAGAGATCTAGATCTAGATTTGTTTAGTAGCTATGTTAAGGATAAGACATTAATACAGACGTAGAAGGAATCTAAAAAGGTCTTCTAATTATCCATTTTTGAGGCTCTCAACGTCTGCTTAAAGAATTTAAAAGGATAGCAAACGAGAACTATATACTAAACTGGTGGTAGGTATTTGTTCCTGTCTGTCTCGGTAGGTACTATCGCAGATCTGTGTTCCGGTTCGAAAGGCGTTGTAGCTAATGAAGTAAATGACCCAGATTTAAATTTTAATTTTTTAGACAACGAGCGTTTGTGTGAATGTGGGGTTGTGTTTATCATCCTAACTAGAGCCACGTTGTTATGGGCAGGCGTATCGCTTACCATCAGGTACGTTTCGTTCATCTCATACCACAACAATGATGAGAGGGAGGATTACACTCCTCCCGTGACAAACTTAGACTTAGGAGAGACACTTACTAGTCCTTTATGAGATCGTAAGGATACAAGCAAAATCAAGAGTGTTTTTATAGATAGACGTCAGTACATAGCCAGAGGGAAGAATGTCTGTTGGAGGCTTTAGTACAAAAAAGGTGTTCATTATTACTACCCTTGCTTCCTGTAGCTGTGATGATACGTCCAATAAGATAAAGGGTTACTTAGAAGAATTTACATATACGATGAACGTAAGTAAGGATCCATAGCCATTAATGATTTATGTTTCACACGTATCCTGTCAATTTGAAACGTAATCCTAACGATATCGCCTCACATTGCCGATGACGTTGACTGATTGAACCACATGAACTTACAATGAGGCCAGAGATCATTACTGCCGCCCAGCAGTAATGTTTACCGTGTACTGGTTTAAAGAGCACCGCAGCTTACGAAATTAATAATGTAACCTGATTTCCGGAAATCATCGAGGTAGGTACCGCCGCAGCGCCTATTACTGTCGCCAAACTGTACTGTGCACCCTGATGAATAACAGACGAGGCTCTGACCACCCACCAACCTGCACTGGGGCAGCGTGGTGGGTTACGGCCCAATTCCGCTCAATGAACTCTACGATGTGGAAATCTTTGGGGGAGGTCTAAGTCCAGCAGTGGACATCTGTCAGCTGATGATGTTGATGAATAGATTTATAGATACATAACTTGGAAGTGTATACTTAGCTACTAACTATAATATATAAATAATAATATTATGGTCAGTAGGGAGCTTTATAATATGGTTACAAGAGTAAAGCATAGGACCCAGGCAGGAGGTCCAAGTGGATCCAAAGGATGCACTACGCGAAACGTACTTTATTTTCTACTCTTATAAACCCAGTGGTCCAAACAGGTTTTAACGAGTAAACACGCCGCAGTGGCTGTCATACATTTTACTTACTAAGTTACTTCAAGCAGATAACTAACGGTTAAGTTACGTTGACGTCAACGGAAGTGTAACGATGATTTTAATTTGACACTAATTCGGAGAAAGTAAATGGTGGTAGGTGTTTGTTGATGGAGAACGTCTAGGTAGGGTAACGAGATTGAACATGTTACCTCTCAAGCGACGATTGTAATGTGGTGCAGGATATATCATCATAACTAGCGCTATGTTGTTATCGGCAGGAGTATCGCTTACCATCAGATGAAAGGGCCACTCGACTCGTTGCTTAATTGAATAAAAAAATCATCACAGTTTAAGTAGGCTTAGAGACCCGACACAGCATTAGAGAGGCTGCTGTTGAATTCCGAACGTAGACTACGTGACCTCTTCGAATAATGGGAATGATCACTGAGGGGGTCTAAGTGGGTAAGAATGTTCATATAACTTTATCTTTCCCCAATTTTTCTCTTTTATACAAAAAAATGTGCTCAAAGGGCCGTCTACACGGCGCCGTGTAAAATCCCACAGTGTTGCTCTCAAAGCTTTAGGCCGGAACTACAGAAACGCTATCGCACACAATTAGGTAAGCTGTGGTACCTACCTAGATGCTCTAAGAGATCAAGAAAGTCAGGTTAGTTAATAAATATATAGGGTATATATTTCATGAGAATTTTTATGGTTAAATAAAAGGTTATGTCAGTATAACAGTTAACGCGGAGGTGAATTCAATTAAACAATTTGATTTAGGAAACTTGTTAACAAACAATTTTCCCAACACAAAGAAACCAATTCTCTCGTCCGGACGTTGCGGAACTTCCTTTCATTAAAACAGCAGAAGTTTGTTTGATTAAAAAAAATTGTTTGGTCCAAACAATGTTTATGTACATTATACTACTTGTAGTCTTAAATGGCTTCTTCCCATCGGAACACGGGGTCGAGTCTGTTTTCACAATAATTAAATTAATAGGGCGTTTACGTGGTGGTAAAGTATGGTCACAACAATGTGGTGATTAGGATGTATACAGCATCAGCTTAACTTAATCGAGATGATAAATCTTAAGTATCGTAACCCAGTAATTATTCAAGTTAAAGTAGTCATTTCTATCGGAACGTAGTAATGTATACTAAATACTGTTCTCTGGTTGATATGGATGTGATGGTATAAAGGATCCAGTTCACCTTGCCGCAGTGAAAGTGTCTTCTCGAAAAGAACTGAGGTACTTGCCAGATGTATTTTAAGCATCTTTAACTTATATTTACTTTAGATATACACCAAATACGCAACTTAATATATTGTGGATACTCGGGGATGATTTGTAGATTTCTTAGTAACACTTTGTACAGATATAATCACATACCATCAGTGCTAGTTATTAAGTCATAACTTAATATACTTGAAAAACGTATAGTTTTGATTTTATGTGTCGATTGAGACGTTCATCTGATGGTGGTAGAAATACGAGACGTCTTCATCATCATGATAAAGTCTACGAACCAGTAAACCTTTTTGATCGTCTTCTAGGACAAGTTTACCAAAATTCTGGATAGTCTGATGATAACAGAGCCCTAACACCAAGTTTAAATAAGTTTTAAATAATGAGGTTTTTTTTTACAGATGGCCGATCATTGAGACGGTGGAGTGTGGTTCAACGCGATGATGAGCTAAGCGGAATAAAACTCTTTGTCTACGAGAGTGCTTGTGAGCGCATTGACCCGAGCAAATTTTAATGAACGCTCCTACTGCTATGGAGTTCTAGTACTTTTACTAATGATAAACCTGAACCTTAAAATACCTTGGACATATAACATTAAATCTTGAGAACTACCCTAATGTTACGTCTCGTAAACAAGCTCAAAATCACTCAGCAAAGGGATGACCTCATTTCAATCATATGATGGAAATGAAGTCATCCGTAGAAGAATAAAGATCCTTGCATGGACCAGATTAATAAGCTGGGGTGGGCAGAATGGCGCGAAGATCGGATAGGTGATAATAATGATGAACACCAGGTATCGGCGAGCACGGAGTGAGACTGATGACCAGGTAAAAATTGGATTGGATGACATAGACATGTGACTTGTCGCGCTGCAGCTCCATTAAAAAGGCCTATGTTCAGTAATAGATGGCTATGGTCTGATGATGACCATGAAGATGACATACATATACTTCTAACTGCTAAACTAAATCATAGACAAATGTAGTCTAGATCAGGTCACATTTATTATTTTATTTTTTTTGGTTTCGCGAGGAAATCTTTGAAAGATACTCTGCTTCTGGGAGAAGTCAGGGTTATGTGAAATTCTTACTCACTGAAACCTCCTCGGTGGTCTGCATTCGGAGAGGCTCCGGGATCTCTTATAGATTGCACCGGTGCTCCTCTACACTTTTTGTTAACACGTCTCTGAGGAGGAGCCTGACCCTCCCAGGCACCATTGCTGAGCCATACACTGTTCCACGCAGATTCGATTGTTGAGCGATAAGGGTCGATAAGTTATAAATAATTTTAGTTTAAGAAGGAGAGTTTGTCTTGTAAAAAACTTATTTATAACTTTATTGACGGGTATAAGACGGCCTGTAGAACAACTCACGGAACCCAAGCCAACCTCACCTGCTAATCATCCGTACAAAAGACGACTCCTAGTGCCAGGCGGTACCGGAGGCCATGCTGACTGTGACGGGCATTGGCAAGGCCTGGTCTCGTGGAGGTCTCTGTTTCTGGGGACCATCTAGGTTGGTACCACCGCAGCTCCTATTGCACCCGACAAACAGTACTGTGCAAACATTACTTTGTTCCGGTTTAAAAGGCGGTGTAGCTAGTTAAATTACTGTGGTAACCGGACTTGACACGTTATGTCTGAAGGTGAGGAGTCCAATGTGGTGCAGTGTATACCATACTAGCTAGCGCCACGTTGTTATAGGCGGGCCTATAATTATTTTTATCTTTGTTTTTGAGGGGCTTTTATCACTTAGAGATATGGCAGCCCCATGCGTTTCATTTTCCATCAGGTGAACGTCCTGACAGTCTAGTCGCTTCGTTAAATAAAAAAAAAACGCACAATTTCATCTTACCACGTGCTTATAAATATATAAACTTTTATATATATTAAAGTAAATTTGAAACTTATTATAAAACTTAACCGATTGAACAAGCTTGAACCTGTTAAACTTGATTAAAATCACACCGCACCTCCGGACCGGAAGTTGTTTTGCTTCATCGGAACTCCTGTCCAACAACAGAATAACATAACCGGAAACAGATATTTGTAAGATGCTTTTATCAATGTGAAGGGTTATTTTATATTATTCAATATACATGGTTCGTTTTTTTATATATTATTTGTTTGTATGTTATGTCATCATCAGCCGATGGACGTACAATGCTGGACTTAGGCCTCCCCCAAAGATCTACACCTCGATCGGTCCTGTGCTGCCCGCATCCAGCAGCTCGCAGCGACCATGGTTTGTCAGTCACGCTAGCCACGCTGGCTAAATGCGGGTTGGTGGGAGCAAGATCCTCATTTGTTGATTAGCAGGGTGCACCACGAGCAGGTGAGGATGGCTTGGGTCCCGTGAGTGCTAATAATTCAGGGTTATTAGGGATTGTTACACAGCAGTGTACCCTTAATATTTTGATATATATGACCTACCTAAGTAGGTACCACAGCAGCTCCTATTCCTGCCGCCAAACAGTAATGTTCGAACATTACTGTGTCACGGTTTGAAGGGCGCTGTAGCTAGTGAAATTACTGAGGTAACGGGACTTAGCTTCTGATATCGCAAAGCGAGTAGTACAATACGAGTGTGAGTATACCATCCCAGTCTACATTACTAGTTGCATCGCTTCGAAGATGAAGTAAGGTTGTTAAACTTTTTACTCCAGCATTATCCTTTTCATTTGAATTATGGATGTCCACTGCTGGACTACCTACTGCTAGTATATTTTTTTATAATATTCATTACTATAATAATATTGATTGTTTCAGATAAAAAGGTACATCGATTTCAAGCTGAACATTTTTCTAGAATTTTGGTAATTTTTTTATGACTAATTCTAATAGTACTAGGTTACTATATATATAAATAATTAAACTGTTTTTTTTGTTTCCTCCAATCACGTGAAAACTAGTGAATATATAGATATGAGAACATGAGCGCTCGGAGCGGAATGATTTGAATTATATTTTAAATTTGACAGATTCTTCATAATTTTGTTTCTAATTAACCTTTATAAAAGTTTTTATTTCGTGTTATTCAATCGGTTGCTATGGTAACGGTTGCTATGGAAAATTATTTCCGGTTGTAGTTACTCTCAAAGAGTATTTAAGAAAAATTTCAAGTCTATTTTGACAGCAAGTATATATATAAATTCAGATTACATGATTAAGTAACTCATCATCATCATTATCATAATTATCAGCCTTTGTTTATCCACTGCCGGATCTGTCCAGCAGTGACCTGAAGACCTTCCAGAAGACCTGTGTCTTCCCCGATGTTTACCACCGAATGCGATCCTCAGCTTCTCGCATTTACCCACCTCCGACCGCCCTGATGATGTCGTTGGTCCATCTCGAGGGAGGGCGTCCTACACTTCTGCATCCTGTTTGAGTGATTAACTACTTAATTCAAATTAAAGTAACAGAAATCAACCCCAATACATTATATTTAAAATATATGCATAATCGATTCCGAAAACATTTCAGAATCGATTATCCCTCGATTAAGCTGAAAAACCTATAATTAGCTTATTACAGGAGAATGGAGGTTTCATATTTTTGGATATTGATTTAAGGGGTAATAACTTTTATACGTTATATTTGCAGTGAATTTTTACTGGTGGTGGTCTCTGTGCCTGGAGACCAGTACACACGTATTACTCGTGTTCTGGTTTGAAGTGCGATGAACCTAGAATAATTACTGACGTAACCAGAGTTAACACATCATAAAGCGATGAGCACAATATGGTATTGTGTATACCATACTAACTACCCTTACATTGATCATTACGTCAAATAAAATAAATAAATGTGGCTTTAAAATTACTTAAACACAAATGATCTTTTTTTAAAATAATACAGGAGTAAGGTATTTCCGGTACTTATAACAGGGACTTCCTCGATTCGATTCTGAGCAAGTATTGCTGTATCCTGGTGACGTTCGAGAAAGGAATTGAGTAGTTAGAAGTTCAATATTCAATGGTTAGGATATTTACATTGCACAATCGCTTTCTACGTAATCAGTTGCCAATAAGACATTTACGAGTATAACTGTGATCTGGTTTGAAAGGCGTCGTAGCTTGCCATATTGGGAGTTACGAACTTTTACAACAAGACGAGCGAGACGTTAACGACGAGTCATATACACTGCAACACATTGTGTTGGTCTGTTCGAGATATATAACTCGTTACCCCAGTAATTTAAGTAGCAACAGCCCTTCAAACCGGAACAGGGTAATATTGGCACGCTTCTATTCGACGGAAGAGATAGTAGCCGCGTATGTAGATGGTCTTCGACGATAGAGACCTGCTACTAGACATGATGCTGTGTAAATATCCTAAATAGCGTCTCCTCTTCCTCAAATCGTATTCCTCATGTCTGAGGGTCGTGGCCACCCCCACCCATAACTGGCTACTAACTAACCATTATATACTACAGTTGTTTTTTTAATGGAATCCGACGTTACGAAAGAACACATGGAAAATAAAAAAAAAAATTTAACTACTCAAATCCGCGGACGAGCATTCACAGATGTTTTAACGTCGAGAGCAAATCCTTCCACTCCTCGCAGCATCAGTTCATGCATTTTAATGAACGCATAAGTAACATACACAAACGCTCGCACTGCACACCGACCCTTTATAAAGATTTTCATTTGATATCTCTTTTTTACTTTTGTTCACGAAAAAGGACAAAAGCTCTTTGAATGCTGCATATGAGAGCTGCAGAAAAAGCTTCAAATGTGATGTTCGTTTTAAGACAATGAGAGAGTATATCGCATCATAACTTACCAAGGTTGCTGTGTAAATAAATGAAGCTCTTTCAACATTTAACATCTCACCAAAAAGAAGGGTGTTGTGTGTGTAACAGTATCATGTTTAAACAATTTTGATCTGTTATATGTTCATATGATGATTCATGTTCGTCATCATCAGCCGATAGACGTCCACTGCTGGACATAGGCCTCTCTCAAAGCTCTTCCCATCTAGTCTGCACGCTTCCGGTATCGCTGGGCATTAGGGGATGTAGAGCTCACTAAAAGTAAATGAGCTAACTGAAGATATAAGATGTTGCATCTCGTTACCGGAGTAATGACACAGCGCCGTCTAAACCGGAACACAGTAATGTTTGCACGCTACTGTTTTGCGGCAGAATAGACGCTGTACTCGGTACCCACCTGGAGGATCTCCAGCAGTGGGGATCGACCACTATTCATCAGTACACCCAGCGTACCAAATTTATCATATTCAGAGGGATGCTTTACAAATCGATCTTTTGATGTTCAATTGCGCGAACCATGCAGTGAATTTAATCTGTAGTGACTGCTTCTGTTCATTAATTAAAACAGGAATCAGGATATCGTTCCCGTTGATACGGGAGACCGGTAAAGTGATGCTGCGAACTTAATCCGGAATTAATAACATGGCGTAATTAAAACTTAAGGGGAGCTTGCAAAATTGAAACGGCCGCCATTGTTCCCGAAACGTACAAGAATTATTAAATTAACTTTTGCAACCCGAAAGCTGTACAGGTCATATGCGATTTTGTGATGGGGATGTTATTGTTGAGGGTAGAGCAGGATAGCAAATATGATGAGGACCCGGTTTTGAATAGAGATGTTAAAAGCCTAGGCTTTCCCCAAAGGACTACACATACAGTCAGCAAGGCGTTCGGTACCGTTAGGCGCTAGAGGCTGTCGTATATAGGGGTTCATGTGGGGGGATTTGAGTAATTTCCCACCAAGCTGGCCCAATGCGGGTTGGCGGCAGCCAGAGCTTCTGTTAATTAGCAGGGTGCACCACGAGCAGGTGAGCTTAGCAAAGGCTATACATCTCTTTAAATTTGATAAAGAGTAATGCTGACGCAAGAGTAAATAATGTTTCTATGGAAGAGGTCAGTTTATTAAAATCTTACTTTCTTCTTAATCTGAACTTGCTCTTTGTTATCTCTATTAACAGCTGGAACATACTGGACATAGACCACCATCATGGATCTCTACACCGATCTATTCAGAACTTGTCCATTGCCATCATCAATGTGACAGTAACAACAGTGATGCTGCATTTTTTTAATATATACGAGGCTATGGATCCGTGATGTGGCCACTCACAAGAAGACTAATTAGAAGATCCCTAGAACTAAAGTCAACCAACATAGCCTAAAAGACTACCAGATTGAAATGGTAATAATCAGGGCATATAACTGGAAGAACTGTCGATCGATTCGGAGTTATGGAAAAAAGGAGGCCTCATGATCTAGCGCAGGTCGCGGGTAATCGCTGGATAAAGACAGCATATTATAGATCATTGTGGAGATCTAAGAGAGAGCTCTGTGTTCAGCAGTGAGCGTTTATCTGCTGATGATAAACGTCCACTCTGATGTTGGAGTGCTTTGCAAGGTGGTCTAATGATTTGACGAAGGTCGGTGGAAACCGCTGGAAGTACAAAACCGACCCGTATATAGATCTTTGGAGAAAACGTTTTTTTTTATTCTTCGAAGCGCTATGACGAGCGGGACGTCCACTTGATAGCAAGTCATACGCCTGAAAATAACAACGTAGCGCAAGTTAGGATTGAAACGTAAGATGTGAAGTCTCATTACCTCCGTAATTTCACTAGCTACAGCGCCTTTTAAACCGGAACACAGTAATGTTCGCACTACTGTTCGTCGGAAGAAATACAAGCTGCAGGTCTATATGAGAGTTTAAAAGAATTCTTGTCGAGTGTTCCCCATCAATTTCAACCTGGTTTTTTTATCTACGTATAAGCAAGTTACTGTGCCGTCGGTACAGTAATTCCTGCTCATCGAAGCGTCGTTTATACCTTACTGCTCCGTTCACCTGCGCAGTTCGCGCAAACAGTAAAAGTTGCTTTATTAATTCCGTTACATTTGCATACCACCGTTAACGGCGCCGCCCCGAGTTTTAATTACACCGCGAAATTAATTCGGGATTTAGTTCTACAACGTCAATATATTTACTTTACAGAGTTCACTGAACAACATGTTAATCGTGGCAGTGTATATATTTGATATCAACATACAAACATTTTATATATACAGACAGAACTTTGAAGTTTTATTAATGGTAGGTCTCTGTTGCTGGCAGCCGTGTAGTCTCGGGCTAGTAAGAATAGGACTAAGATAAGCCCTGCCTGTCGTAAAAGGCAACTAAAGGGGTCTAGGAGTTTCGCGAACCTTGAGGGTGGGGGCCCTTATCGCTCAACAAGCGAATCGGTGTGGGACAGCGCATGGCTAAGCGATGGTGTCTAGGAGGGTTGAGCGCCTCCTCAGAGAAGTGTAGAAGGGCACCGTTGTGTTCTATAAGAGATCCCGGAGCCTCTACGAATAGACCGATGCAGACCACCGAGGGGTTCTAATAAGAATCTTTCCCCCAGAAGCAGGGTTATGTAAGATCTCTATCTTTCGAAGATTTCTTCCCGAAACCAAAAAATTAAAAAGGTGCTTATATGTACTAACTAGATCAGGTATTCCTAAACTATTTTGGGCAGACTCCTTTTTTAAAAGGAACTTATCCCCATAGTCAAATTAAAAATACTATCTGAAAGAGTTAAAGTGTACTATAACATACAGGGGTGTAAGGGGTCCCGCATAACAACTCAAGAGACCCATGAAATCTAGACGACTGCTAGTGCCTGGCGGTTTTGCGAACAGCACAGGATCAATCAATATGGAGATCTTTGGAGGAGGCTTATGTCCAGCAGTGGACGTCTAGCGACTGAGGATGATAATGTTCATTCACTTTCATTCGCAGATTGAGATGAAATCTCTTATAACTTCAACCGTGCTCGTGTACTGTAAAGAATATAAATAAATTTACTATTCATAATCTTTTTTTTTTTTTGTTTAAGAAAAAAAATTTCAACTATTCTTTGGTTTCTTAAAACTAATGAAGTTTGTATGAAGCCTGCACGTACTCTTCTCATTACATACGTTTACAAACATAAACAG
This sequence comes from Ornithoptera alexandrae, assembly GCA_029030555.1. Lineage (NCBI taxonomy): Eukaryota > Metazoa > Arthropoda > Insecta > Lepidoptera > Papilionidae > Ornithoptera > Ornithoptera alexandrae. The sequence continues at coordinate 6,370,816 of JARDVY010000296.1, read as the reverse complement.
ATGAAGTTATGTGGATGATGTACCAGATAAAAAAAAAACATGATGTACAGTCAAAGCCAAAATGTCTCAGATTTTAAATAGTGTCTAACCAACCGCTGGACGTTCACAATTGAACAATGGTCTTGGTCTATGACCAGACGCAAACTCCACAAAGCTGTGTCTCGTAGAAAACCAAAACTTAACTGACCATTGATTTGTGATAATTAAGTTGTAAAGCAATTAGACGAGTAGAAAGTAGAATTTTGTCTTCGTTGGGATGTGTACAGCATCACCACCCTCGTCATCTTTCAACATGAGGTATTCAATTCTATTAATACAGACAATGATGTTATCAAAGCTATCAGTAAAAACAAAATTGATAATATTTTTTATATATGTGCGCTTCACCATCAGAGACTGCATCTCTATTCACCATCAGAGTCGCTATAAAGTATCGTTAAGGTAAGGAGTGGGACGCTCACCTAATAGTAAGTGGTACGATATTATAACACCGTGGCGTTATTTAGAATATTGTACACTGCACCACATTGAGCTCGTCGCCTTAAGACATAAGATGCTACGTCATCTCAGCCATTACACTAGCTACAGCACCCTTCAAATCGGAAAAGAGTAAGATTTGCACACTACTGTTTGTCGGCTGAAAAAGGAGTTGTATTGGTACCAGATATATACAAACTACACTGATAATAGACTTACCTATTCTCAAAGCGGATATTGAAGCGAACAGTATAAAAGCTCTTCCGGCCATATCGATCAGCTCTCCTGTAAAGAAATACAACAAGTTAGTATCAATATACAACATCAGTGGCTGCATCTCTATAGATGAAAAAAATGAAATATTTAAAGAAGGTGTCCACTGCTGGACATAGGTCTCCCACAAAGATGCCCACATCGATCGGTCCTACGCTGCATCGCCAGGCATTAGAGGCCGTCGTCTGTAGAGGTTCAATTCCCACCACGCTGGCCCAGTGCGGGTTGGTGGGAGCCAGAGCCTCGTTTGTTGATTAACAGGGTGCACCACGAGCAGGTGAGGTTGGCTTGGATCCCGAGAGTTATTATGTGGAACCCTGTACACCCCATATTAATTAAACCAGGGAAGGTACTACGGCAGCGCCTATTTCTGCCTCTAAGCACTAGTATTCAAAAATTGTGCTCTAGTTAGAATGACGCTGTAGCTAGTGTAATTACTGAGGTAACTAGACAACGTCTAAAGTCTCAAAGCGACGAGCGCAATGTGGTACTGTGTACAATATTCTAAATAGCGCCACATTGTTATGAGCAAGCGTATCAATTACCATCAGTACGATTTTTTTTATCAAAATAGCAACAAAACGAGCGTTACATTCACCTGATGGTAAGTGATACAGTCCAAATGGATTTTATAAAATTTCTTCCCCAAACGGAGTTAGGGGTGTGTTAAGGTTTGTTGGTGCTTTGCTAACGAGCGGGGATCAGCTTGTTTATAATAAAGCTTAAATACATACTTTTTTTATGTAACAAACAAACATGTCCAAAAGCCAACCGGAAGTCGCTTGCTGCTCGCCTCTTAGATCTCGAGCTCTCGTTTATGTCAAGGGGTTGCTTTGAGACGGGATGGCACACAGCTCGATGCATTTTAGGTTGGAGTTGAAGTAAATTCCTTTTGAATTAAATTTCCTTCACGTGTTTGCTAAAGTGACCCTTACTGCATTATTATTTCCACTGGTGGTAAGTCTCTGTTCCCGGTGACCGTCTACCTGGCTACCACCGACTACTCTGCCGCCAGACAGTAGTGTGCAAACATTACTATGTTTCAGTTCGAAGGTCGCTGTAGCTAGTAAAATTACTGCTGTAACTACATACATCTTATGTCTCGGACGACGAACGGTATATGGTGTTGTGTATATCATCCTAACTATTCACACTGTGTTATCGGCAGGCGCATCACTTACTATCAGGTGAATGGGCCATTTTGTCGCTTAGTTAAATAAAAAAAAATTTTTTTTTTTACTAACTACATTTTAAATGACAAAAGTTAAATAATCAAAACGACTGTCTTGCCATGTTAATATACAAAATCGTACATTTACTACAACGAATAGTGAAATTGGTGTTCGTGTAAAACATCTATCTTTATCCGTTTCCGTTTTACGTTTAGGTTAAGCCCGACATGTAGTAAAGCGGGAATTCATAAGAGATATACCATAAAACATGCAGTTGACCCTCATCCGCCAGCGATCGACTCGTTTTATGTTTAACCGCTACGCTTTCATGTATAATATATGTGGTACTTGGGATGATATACACTGCACCATGTACTCGAGGACTTGAGATATCTTACGCCAAGTCTCGTTATCGTTAATTTCAATTGCTACAATCCCTTTAAACCAGAACACTATAATATTTGTACAGTACTGTTGCTGATAAGAATAGGAGCTGCCGTGGTACATACGTATCCGTTGTCGAAGATCGACTAGGTACCAGTAAAGTATTCTTACTACACATTATTATCATTGAATTATTCATCGACTGAATAGTAAGTGGTATGTACTAATATATTTTTAACTGTAAGGGAATCTGCTCAATATTTGACGGAGCTCAAAGTCAATCTCACCTGCACACAGCATCTTACTGAATAACAGACGAGGCTCTGTCCACCCAACAAGCCGCACTGCGCCAGCGTAATAAATCTCCCACTTATTTTGTAAAAACTAAGTTATCTCTAAGATTGTAAACTCCTCATTATCACGAGGTGGGGGACATCACTCAATATTAAGTAAACACTTGACTATTCGTCGTCGTAAATCTCTTATAATGAACTAGACTTTATTTCAAACGAATAAATGAACGTACGACTGCAGCGACGCGTGCTTGAAAAATTAATAAATAGAAAAAAAAAATCGAAAAGTTTTTGCATACAAAATGCTCATGCATACGGAAACTGCATATCCGGTATTAATGCGGGGGTTGTTTTTGCCAAAAAAAAAAAATTGTATTGGATTTTTCTGTGCCGGTAACTCCTACCTCGCGCTTCCAATATTATTTCCGATGATTTTTACGTTCACGTAACGCGTAAATTTTATTCTGCTCTTATTGTATAAAGTTACAATTAACCAATTAAGTTACTGTAAGTTAAATTTAGGACTTCAACTTGGTATACTTGTAAAACAAAAGTGAAATGATGTATTTCATAGTAATAAGAATATTTTCTCAATATTACCAAAACATATAAATTATTGGAACCTTCTCCTTCTTAACAGCAAAGTGTTTATATAACTATGAAGAGCCTTTTTAATTTTCCCACTGCTGGGAATCATAGCTCTTACCGCAGTTTTGTCTTAAAGTAATTTAACCACCACGCTGTACCAAATGTGAGATGGTGCATATCCAATAAAGTTATTGTTAGATCATGTTAGTTTCCTCTCGATGATATCCTGCAGCGGAAACTCAAACGTTGTCTTTTATCCTACGAAGCAACCGTTACTATGGCAACCGCATAAATATTACAAATCAGTCTGTATCTATAAAACTATGAAGGATTTATGAAATTCAAAAAATAAATGGCCTATAACTATATACATTTCGCGTGGAATGCTCATGTTCCCATGTCGGTATGTTCACTAGTTTTCACGTGAATGGCGTACAAAGAAAACCCATTTTATTTCTTTGTGTTTATTAATCAATGTTTCGAATGGGGTTAACATCTAATATTGCAGATATGACCGAAAGGGTGTACGTCGGATATTGCCCCAACCGAGGTCCTGTATGAGCGGCACACGCGGCCGTCTAACAAAGTTTTGTAATTAACAAACTTCAAGCCGTATCGCTGAGAGCACAGCCACACAGCCTGTTCAGTTTTTTACCTCAAACAGGATAATACAAATAGCTTTTACTTTTAATACTAATTATATATATTATAAATAATTCAGATAAACAAAAAAGGATATTTAAGTACTAACATGTTTAATAAGGGCGTAATAGGTCCCGCACAACGACTCATGAGACCCAAGCCAAACTTACCAGCTCGTGGTGCACCCTGCTGATCAACAAACGAGGAGCTGACCAATGAACATGCACTCCTATAAATGTGGAGATATTTAGGCGAGGCGTATGTCCAGCAGTGGACGTCTATCGGCTGATGATGAAGTTTAATAAGATTTTGTTTGACAAATCTATCTGGTAACTAGTAAGGCGAGTACGATTTTTTTATTCAATGAAACTACGAGATGAGCTAGTCACATGATGGTAAGTGATACGCCTGTCCATAGTATGGCGCCTTGAGGCATAAGATATTGTCTCGTTACACCAGTAATTTCACTAGCTACTACTCACTCTAAACCGGAATACAGTAATAGTACGATGCGTATTTGCAGTGGTACTAAGACGATCTCTACACTAACCTTTTTGTTCTTAAATCCTAATTTGTCCTTATTTAAAAAACTAAGTTTTTAAAAATGTGCAAAACGTTTCTGTCATCAGTGGAAACGTAAGTACGTAACTTATCGTCTTCCAAGGATTATTCACCCGGACGAGTGGTACTTAAGCACAAGAACTGCACTTCAGCTTTCTCACCGCGTTCTTTTCCCGATTTAATATAACGTCCATTAGGACACAGTGTCCTTTTAGCGAGGCAACAAATATCAATATTGTTGTAAGATATAATGAAGGTGTACTAGCTCATTGTGTAAGGATGCCTGAGAGCAGAGCGAGATCGATTCCCAATAAGCTTGAGCATCCAATGAAAGAACATATGAAGAAACCAATACATTCCATTAACACTAGATTTTTCCTTACAAGAGAAAGCTCCGAAACCTAGAAGTGAAAACAGAGAGAGTTATTATAAAAAAAATTGAGTATTTATTAATATTCATTGGAAATTTATAATATAATTAAACTATAGACAATAACTTGTTAGAGTATATACACAATAACAAAAAATTTGAAAAACAAAAAGAAGACGTTGACCAGATGAGCAAAATGTTCATATAGATAAGATGATACAAACATCAACATTGTACTTGTTGCCATAATAAGATATTAAGTTAATATACCTTAATACGGGGTGTGAAGGTTCCCCCCGCACACCAACTCATGGGACTCAAGCCAACCGCACCTGCTCGTAGTACACTGTGTTTATCAACGAACGAAGCTCTGGCTTCCACAAACCCTCATCAGGCTAGCGTGGTGGGAAATGGCCCAAATCCCCCATATAAACATATAACACTCCCTAGTGCCTATGAAGATCTTTGGGGGAGGCGTATATCCAGCACTGGACGTCTTTCGGCTGATGATGATGACGATGAAGATTTTAAGTCTCGTTACCGCAGTAATTTCAATAGCTATCCTTTAAACCGGAACATTGCAATGTTTTCACAATAATTTTTGGCGACAGAAAAAGAAGCATCTAGTCTTCGGCAACAGAAACCTACCCCTGATATATCTTTACAAAAAAATTTTAATTCCTACCAAAGATTATTTTGGTGACTATTGAAATTATAATTTAAAAACTAACCCAAATTTTACCAGAGATTGGGTGATACCACCAGCTATGGATTCAATCCAAGCACACCACCAGAAGACTGCAATACACAGTGAGTTCATTCTGCGTCGGTCGGACTGTAGACAATAGTTAAAGAAATGCAAGTACTCCGTGATGACTGTGACGTTAATATCTATCAGCTCAGTCCTCCAGTGACCACGAGTGACCTGTTCCCTTGTGATTCAGTGCCAAAAACATCAAGTACATCATAATACAGAATCCCTTTCATAATAACAATAATAGCACATAAAATACGGCCGGACGATAAAACCGCGCGCTCGTTACATCCGACGATTTTATAGGCGTATTGTTATATCGAGAGATAAAATATTTTTTACAGCATTACACGCTTGTAAACATACACAATTTATTCATTATTACAATATCGTTTTATTGTTAAATAATTGTTAATAACCGTTATATAGTTATATATGTTTTATTATATATAAATACAATAAACAAGTCATGCGAATATTAACAATTGTTTCCTAAGTATTACTGAGATGTGTCATTTACAAAACGATTTATTTGAATAATGTAGGTGTACTTGAGAGATTATTTTTGTCTCTTTTCTTCTTGTGGCTTAACATATAGGCTTTCTCTTTCAGTAAGGTTAGCTGGTAGAAAGCGCGCTGCGAGTTAATCTCGCCTGTGCTATTTCAGTTCCTTGCAATCTTTATTTGCTTTATTTGTATGTAATTCGTAAAATAAATAAAAATAAACAATTAGAAATTGTTGAAGTCTTGAGATGGGGGATTTCTGGTGAATGACAACGCGGCAGTGTCAGCATTATATTGATAATGACAGAGATTTAAAGTACAGAGCAAATTACTAAGTAGAACAGTATTATGGGGATCCAGAGAGATCCAGTTTATGGATACAGTTGTATACTTCGTGATAGGCTGCTGTCTCGATTCTTGGTATTACGAACGTCTAGATAGATTCAGTTAATAAATACAATTGTATACTCTGTAACGAATTAGTGACCCAAGTCCTGGTATCATGAAGATCCAGAGAAATACAGTAAATGGAAACAATTGTATACACCGTAATGACTTGTTGAGCTAAGTCCATGTTTATTTTTTTTATAATGAAGTTTGCTTCAACGGACTCAGGGCTCAGGGATCTGGTATCCACCAGCTAAAATAAAAATAATGAAAAGAGAAAAAAAGATAATACCCAGCGTGGTGACGTTATGAGCAATACTACACAATGAACATGAAAGGCATTACGGTATGCCTATATCCAGGAGTGGGATATACAAAGACTGATGATGATGATGAAAATTAAAAAAAACTTTAAACAAACACATTACCACAAAAAACACAAAACCCAAAACGCACAAAACTAAATACTAAATATATATGTAAATAAACTCTCCATGTACCAAAAAGTGTACGATCCTTATAAGGATTTGCGCTGTGATAAACGATAGCGCGATCTATTATTTGTGATGGCGCCATCTGTTGGGTAGATTGAAAACTTCTTCCAACAAAATTATATAATGTAATATGTCATACAAAAATCACATAATACAAAATTAAGTCAAAGTATTAAAAAATAAAAAATGGATTATTTATACATTATTGTACAGTAACCTTTTTCATAAAGAATGCACATATATTAAGAAATACGTACGATTATCTCCTTTTAGATAAATACCCTGAGTCCCAGCAGTGGGAACATTACCTTTAAATTTCTCTATTTCATTATAGTTACAAAAAGTTATTTTATGTATAACTTTATAGAGTTTATTTAAAAATGTATTTTTTTTCACGAAGCAACTAGACGAGTGGGACGTTCACCTGGTGGTAAGTGATACGCTTACCTCCAACAACGTGGCGTTAGTTTATTATTTTATACACAGCACAACATAGCGTTCGTCGTCTTGAGACATAAGATTTTAAGTCTCGATACTCCAGTACACAGTACAGCGCCATTCAAACCGGAACACAGTAATGTTTCCACATTACTGTTTGGACATGGTACCTACCTAGACGGTCTTTGGCAACAGGTACTTACCACTTATTTTGTAATTTTATAATTTTTTTTTTTGAGAATAGTTATGAATCAGCTCTTTGATGATAAATGGTGAGCGTCGCCCATTACCAGGAATACTTGGGTGATCATAGCTACCTTGCTGACCTCTTATAAATAATGACCAAGTGGTAGATCTCTGTTGCCGGATACCACCGCAGCGCCTATTTTTTGCCTCCACACAGTGGTGTAAACATTACTATGTTCGGGTTTGAAGGGCGTTGTAGCTAGTGTGATTACTGCAGTTACAAGATTCAACATCTTATGTCTCAGGCGGCGAGCGCAATGTGGTACAGCGTGTAACATACTAACTAGTCGCCATATTGTTATGGGCGGGCGTATCACTTACCATCAGGTGACCGTCCCGTTCGTCTCGTCCTATAATTGTATAAATAAATACAAACAAATACATTATACATATAAAACAAACACTACACTTTCAGAGAGTGTAAAAGTTTCAACATATTTTTGATATTATACTATAACATAGTTCACATTCCCTTGAGAGGGGAAGTTTTTGATAGAACTACCCCGGACCTTAAGGTACATTGTGAACTAGTAAAGTTTTGTTTACTGCATTAAAATGTGTAAACAACGAAGGCTTTATATATTTACATAATATAGACATTTATACGCCGATCGAATAGTGTGCAAAACTTAACTTCTGTTTCTAGTTTAGTATATTTTTTTTTTAAGTAATTAAGCGTCTCCAATTCCTGCTGGCAACAGTACTATATCCGGTTTGAAGGGCGTTTGTAGATGGTAAAATTACTGAAGTAACCCGAATAAATAACTATACACTATATAATAACTGTTCTCCGTAACACCCCCGTTACTCCTTTTGGGGGAGGAATTTTGTAAAATCCATTTTAAGTTGACCTCTAAACGGCAGAAGCAATATCTCTACTAAATTTTGAGTGTTTACCTCTAATAGTTTCAGAGATCTCGTGGTGAGTCAACAATCTCTGGATAACTCCTATATATGTATATATATAAGGTAAGGTGGAAGATGAGACGAGTGGGACGTCCACATGGTGGTAAGTGATACTCTTACCCATAACAACGTGGCGTTAGTTTATTATTTTATACACAGCACCACTTTGCGTTCGTCGTCTTGAGACATAAGATTTTAAGTCTCGATACTCCAGTAATTACACTAGCTACAGCGACGTTCGAACCGGAACACGGTAATTTATGCACATTACTGTTCGTCGGCAAACAGGCGTTGCAGTGGTACCCACCTATAAATTGTTGTTATGTGAATATCCTAATTAGCGCAGATTTATGTGCTTTGTTTTGTTACTTTAATTAGTAATAGCAACGCGTAGTATAATCAAGAATATTTCCTCCTCATCTTTCCATTTAATTGAAAGGTCATCATCATCATTTTCTAATAGATTTGTAACGCTATAGATTCGATCTTCTTTAGATCGTTCCTGATCTTCATCATCATTGTCAGCTGGTAGACGTCCACTGCTGGACATAGGCCACCCCCAAAGACCCCACATTTCTCCTTTTCATAACAGGTCGGTCCTCGGGCTTACTGGGCAGGAGAGACTGTCATATGTAGGGGTATATATATTCCACCACTCTGGCCCAATACGGGTTGATAGGAGCCAGAGGCTCATTGGGTAATTAGCAGGGTGCACAGACACGTCAGGTTGGCTAGGATCCCGGGGATCATTGTGCGGGAGCATGACCTCCTTTCAAGGATCTTTCTGCCCCACTGTCCGTCCAATCTTTAAACGGTTACTTGATAAGTTTAGATCAACTCTCTTTTTTGGATCAGTGGTTAAAGCAGCGTTAATGAACATTAAAATGTGTGTGTAATTTGATGATTTAAGAGCATTCTTCACCATCCAACGCGAGTACACCACAAATCGCTCCGGCTCGAACGACGTCCGGTTATTGATGGCCCGCCAATTAATCTTACTAAGCTGTCCATTGAAAGGCAATGGGTTTATTTCATTTTAAGCAGTAACTTTCGTGTACAGTGATCCCTGGTTCGATTCCGTCGACAGTTTCGGAGTTTGGTCCACGGGATTGTTTTTTCGAAACTTTGTTGCTTGCTGACTGGTGTGTTTCCGATATAAATTAAAGCTGGAGTCTTCTGTGTTAGAGCGCTTCCCCTTCAGCCCATGGACTAGTTCCTTTCAAAAATCTTCACATCGATCAGTTTAGTACTATCAGCATCCAACAGTTTATCTATATATCTAAGTATAACGGGGTGTAAGAGTTCCCGCACAACAACTTACGGGATCCAAGCCAACTCCACCTGCTCGTGGTGCACCCTGCTAATCAACAAACGAGACTTTAGTTCCCACTAACCCGTATTGGGCCAGCGTGGAGGAATATGGCCCAAATCCCTCCTTAATACCCCGACGATGCGAGCAGCGTATGACTGATCGATTCGATGCTGGAATCATTGGGAGAGGCCTATGTCCAGGAGTGGACGTTATCATGATCATGATGATGATGATCCAGTACAGATCCATAATAATTAATGAACTGAAATAGTAATAAATACTTCTGAGGAAAATAATCTGTGAAAGCTGTGTGTGTGTTTTTTTTTAATCAATGATACTGCTTTCCAAATGGGTCGTAGTGTCAAATGAGTACTCAGAGAAATTAATAATACATCAGCATACGTATGTACCCGCGTGCTAAAAGCTCATCCACGTGGAAGCTGTATCTGGTATTAATGTAGGAGTCCGCCCGCCGGAAGCTTTGCGCTCTTATTGGAACTGGAAAATGCTTTGTGGTGACGACGCCTCGCTTACGACGAACATCAAATATTATTCTATAAGGGTTATCTAGGGGAAACTATTATTTCCCAGTGGGGTGCAATAAAATAATTAAAAAGTACATCTAAAATATTACACGGGTGTAACATACGAGTATATACATGAGATATCCACCTATGTAGACTCATCATGATGTCCGGAAATCATAATGTTCAGATATTTGATATTTGGTAGAAATATTGCTCTAGCCGAGTAATGGTTAGCTAAGAACGAGTGTCAGGAAATTCTTTCCCCAAAAGAACAAACAGGGATGTTCCGGCCGGCAAAAGGGGTAAGGAACAGATAATATTATATATGTTATCATCTACAAAGCGACGAGACGAGAGAGACTCACCTGTCCATAACAAGGTGACGCTAGTTCGGATGATTTACACTACACCAAATCAAAGATACTGTCTGGGGCGTGCGAATTGTTTCGTTGAACCAGAGGCAGAAAAGACTGTATCACTAGCTGAAGAGGCACTTTAAGAAGAAATCTAAGATATAAGATAAGTCTTGTTACCTCAGTAATTTCATTTCCCTTCAAACGAGAACAGACTAATATTGGCATATTATAACTCGTCAGATCACGGTCTCCGGCAACAGAGACCTACCAGTACCTAAGTTGGTATCTATGTTCTGCAAGTCTTCAGTATCAGAAAATAATAATTTAATTATTTCACCCTCTTGATGTCAACTTTAGAAGGGTTGCTCCCGCACTCGCCATCTTCTCTCTGTTACCGGAACCCGTTAGGATAAGCACCACCGCATCTCCCATTTCTACCTCGAAACAGTAGTGTGCAAACGTTACCGTGTTCCAGTTCGAAGGGCGTTGTATCAGGTGAAATTACTAGGGTAACCAGTTTTAACATCTTATGCTTTAAGACAACGAGCATAATTTCGTGTTGTGTATATCATCCTAACTTTCCATCTTTACCATCAAGTTAACATTTCATTCGTCTATTCGCTTTTGTAATAAAATACTTGTTGAAATAAGGCTTAGACTTTGACTTGAATCGCTTAAACCTTTGTTAAATAACCTAATACTAATTTAACTTAGTAATTGAACTAATTAGTTAACCGTAACAGTGATCAGCCTTTAATCTATTATTTACTTAAGTAAACTAAAAGTATTATATATGAAATATAACAAAGTTTCATGTTATAATTTAACTTGAATACAAACGTGGATACGCTGAACAGAATTGAGAAACTTCTCAAAGAACATTAAAATTAACGAGAAATTTTTAATTTTGCTCCACCAGCAGCCTACATCAAAGGCTTTGGTGGCTCACCTTGTAAGGAAGCCTGCAAAGATATTTCCTCTGAAGCCGCTTCAAAAATTTCAGACACCCTCCAGGAAATTCCATGAAACATTAAGCGAACGTCCGCTTTCACAGAACACAGAGTAAAATTAATATTTATATACATCTATAAGAAAATTATAAGAAGTTATTAAGAATACATAAATTTTGTAATAGAACACTGATGGCACCGTGTTCCGGTTTGAAAGGCGCTATAGATAGGGAAATTACTGATTTAAGGAGACTGAACGCGTTTCTCAATGGCGATGAGCACAATGTATATCATAACTAGCTCTATTGTTCCTAACTATTTATCTATGCAGGTGTATCAGATCACGTCACATCTTACCATCTCTCGTCATCATTACTCGTTTCGTATCACCTTATCATCATCATCATCAGCCGATAGACGTCCACTGCTGGACATAGTTCTCCCCAATGATCTCCACATACAGTCTGCATGGGTTCATATGGGGAGATTTGGACCATTTTCCGCCACGCTGGCTTAATGTAGGTGGGAGCCAGAGCCTCGTTTGTTGATTAGCAGGGTGCACCACGAGCTGGTCAGATTTGCTTGGGTCCCGTGAGTTGTTGTGCGACAACCCTTACCCTTACCTTATATATATGAGATATCCATAGTTTCATTGATTCATCAAGAAATCTCCGAAACTATGAGAGGTAAATACGCAAAATTTAGTAGAGATAAAACTTCTGCCACTGAGAGGTCATTTTAAAATGGATTTTTACAAAATTCCTCCTCCAAAGGGAGCAACGGGGGTGTTACGGCCAGCAAAGCGCGCGAACAACAGTTTCTATATAGTGTATAAGTTATATAGTCTCTTTAGTTCAGTAATTTTGCCGGCTATAACGCCCTTCAAACCGGAACACAGTACTATTGCCAACAGGAACAGGAGTTGCGGTGGTACCTAGACGGTCTCCGGCAACAGAGACCTACCACATTCATCTACAGCAAGATTAAGTAAACAGATGTATGATAATGAGGTAAGACTATAAATTGTGCTATTGAAATAGGACAGTGTTTCTTTTTAAATTAATGGAGATAAATAAGATAAGACGCCAATGGTCATCATCATCATTATTTCAACCGATGGACGTCCACTGCTGGACGTGTTCTACAAAGCACCGACGATTGAAATTCTATAATCCGCTATTCGACTGTAGAAGGTACTCCACCAGGTAGTTTAAGTACTTGACGGGGATTTCAGCTACGTTGTCAGTATTATCAAGATTCATTTTTAACATAAAAAAAAAATCTTGCAAGTAGACAGCGAGCGGGGGAGATCAGACCGCGTTGTCTGATCTCGTTTCAAAGCAGCTTCTCCGCTCGGTCGAGTGCCGCTTAAGCGCTGCACTCCAGCATTTCGAGGCGTCTTTTTCAGGTGTTTGTTTGCTCCTGAAGTGTTTTCGACGCACATGAAATATTCAGAATATGTAATGAGTTTTTTTTTTATTTTTTATCATACTTAATCCTGTACGTGCGTTTACAAGCTATAAACTACTTCCTGTATAACTTTGATTATATTTCAGTTAAGGCATATCTGAGGCGTCCGAATTGTTCTGCCGAACCAGTGACAGATCAGAGGACAGTGCCACGCTGATCGCAAACCTTCACTAGTTGGAGAGGCACTTTAAGAAAAAGAAAATAATAACTTCATCATCATCAGCAGATAGACGCCCACTGCAGGATATAGGCTAAGATCTCAACATCGATCGATCGAGTGGCTTTCGCAGTCAGCATAGCCTCCGCTACCGTCAGGCAATAGAGGCCGTCGTTTGTAGGGGTTCACATGGGGGAATTTGGACCATTTCCCACCACACTAGCCCAGTGCGAGTTGATAGGTGCCAGAGCCTCGTTTGTTGATTAGCAGGGTGCACCACGAGCAGGTGAGGTTGGCTTTGATCCTGTCAGTTGTTGTGCGGGATCCCTTACTCCCCGATTAATTACTTAACGACATTCAAAAGCGGAAATTCTTATGTAATTACTAATAAAATTTTGTTTATATTTACACAACAGAACTTTTATTTATAGATGTAGTGTAAAAATTTTCAGATTTGTAATATTTGAGGGTATGTGTTAATATTTATATAAACCCCTTTATTCGTTAAGAAAGTTTTATTAACTGGTGGTAGGTCTAGGTTGCTGGAAACTGTCTGGGTGTCACCGCAGATCCTATTTCTGCTTATAAACAGTAGTGTGCGAACATTGCTATATTCTGGTTTTAAGGACTCTGTCGCTAGCCTAATTACTGAGGTTACAATACTTAAGATATTATTATATCTCAAGGCAACGAACACAGTGCGGTGCTGACTATCTGATAATAACTAGTGCTAATTAGTACTACGTAGTTATACTCAGGCGTATCACTTACCATCAGGTGAACCTCTCAATCGTCCAGTCGTTTCGTAGATTAAAAAAAAAATCTTTTTTTATATCGAAAATTTAAGTTAAAAACATCTGAAGAAGTTACATATACACTGATATAAACATTTAAGTTCAACGTTTCTATATTATATCAATATTATCCTAATAACTATCAAAATTCAGATTAATTATATTATATGTAAATATTATTAAAATCCTTATAGATATCATTTGCAAGTATATATACAATGAAAGATATTATATAATAAATAAATAAATAGTATGTATTCGGTTTAATATCTGTTAGTAATATATTATAGTATACTTCTCGTTATTAATATGTATTAATTATAGTAAAAAGTTTGTATATGACTAATATATCAAATGTCAAGCTTTCTACAGTTACTGTACGGTATACTGTCAAATGGTTTAGTGAAGACCGAAAATACGTAACTTGCGGGCAAAGGGTTAAGATTAATTGATACTTCATTAATAACCCGTCGTCTTTTGACGGTTAGCGATTAGAGAGGTTGCTTTATACGAATCGACAAATTATTCGAGAAGTTATCGATTATCCAACTCGCTCACTTCTACCGACAGTATCACTTTATTTTCTTACCTAACGGAGCCACGAGATGAGAGAGACATTCACCTGATGGTTGGTGATACACTTGTTCATAACGACGTGGCGCTATGTGAGTTGGTATACTGCGTCACGGCTAAATCTCTCGTATTGAACAAGATCGTGTCTCATCATCAGGGACAGTAATGTAGTGTGTATATACAGTATTCTTAAGAAATCCTATCGATGACACAAAAAAATTACAAGAACTATATATTGAATCATCATCATCATTTCAACCGATGGACGTTCACTGCTAGACCTAGGTCTCTTGTAATGTTTAGAATATCCTCATATATACTCTTTCGAAGTCTTCTAAAAGGAGTCTAAAATGGATGGACTAGAAAGGTAAAGGATACAAACTTTTATTTTGATCTTAATCAATCCCCAGATAAAGCTTGGCTGGTACAGTAAACACCTCCTTCAATAGCGGGCCAGCTACCCAGCAACGTACCAGCACGTATTGAGAAATAAGATATAAACTCGTTACCATAGTAATTTCACTAGCTGCTACTTCCTTCAGACCGGAAGACATTAATGATCGCATACTACTGTTACCTGGCGACAAGCAACACTCGGTTATGTATGTTTAAATAAAAATCCTTTTCGATGATGTATGACATTAAAAAATCCAGTTACCAAATTTATAATTAAAGGATATCCCAATGGAGCCTGAACAGGATGGAGGTTAGTAACATTTGCTTCAAAATGTATACAGGAGAGCGTGCGCCGGTACACACGTCGTTGTCGACATAAGCTGCCTTAATTACAAAAGTTTTTTGGGCACATCTGTCCGTGCGGCGAACTCTGAAAGCTTTACGGCCGTAATCATCTCCATCAGGACTGCGCCTTTCAAAACTTCTCGTTTATAAATCAAGGCGGTTGCTGAAGGTCAATGAATACACCTTTATCGTGTCCTGCTATCCTTTCACTTTAATTAGGATTGAGGAGTGCAAGAAAAAATCTACTTCATTCGTACCCTCACGGTCCACTGTATATACGTACCTTATTTCACACTATCCATCTCTTCTAAAGTCTTACTCTCTACTTTTGCGCTCATTTTGCATAATTGAAATTCTTACTTTATAATAAAAAGAAGAGAGAATATGAGATGAGAAGATTAAGGCATCCCTTCGATATCGAAACGGAGTCTGAGGTTCGTACTAATGTTCTCATATCGGATTTTTTCCATGTAAATATGAGATCCAGAGCCTTTTTGATACTCTGGAGTTTTAGGTTTCAGTTTCTGCAAAGCGCAAGGTGGGAAGAAGGAAAAAGTCATGGTTGAAGAATATCAGGGAATAGACTGATATATCTGGGGCGTCTGAATTGTTCCGTCGAACAAAAGACAGAACGCACTGTACTACGCTGATCGCTAACCTTCACTAACTGGAGAGGCACTTTAAGAAGTAGAAGAGGTTTCAGTATAATTCACACTTTTTTTTTCGCGAATACATAGTAGCGGTACAGTAGAGTAGTGGAATACAATAGTGAAGGCACCAACTCTATCGAGTAGACTAACTCAAATAACACTTGAGTCAAGTAGAAGTATTAAAGAACCTTCAAATAAATATACACATACCGAATGATTTTTTTTATAGATTCACCCTCAACTGAAATCCGTATCCGGTTTTAATAAGTCAATAAGCAAGCGTCTGTTTGCCTTCCGAATATTCCAAGGGCGGAGGAGATATGCAAATAGCGGCGTACTCGTAAATCCTGAATCAAAGCGCCGTGGTGCCGGCGCGAACTTGTCCTTAAAAACTCCGTCACCAAACGAAATCCACAATGTCACTTATATACAGTATATTTAAATCTGTTTCATAACTATATCATTATTATAATAATTATTAATAATTAAGAATAACAGAAACGTTACAAACAATTATAATTTTCAACAAATTTATCATATTTTCTATGCCAACGTATATAGTTATATATGTATATATAATGGAAATGGGTTTATTTTGTTAGCTAATCACGTAAAAATTAGTGATTATTTGTTTTTTAATTTCATAGATTTTTTATCACTTTATTTCTAAGTATCGGTTGCTGTAAATAGTCATTTGCAGTTGCGGTTGCTTTTAAGGAGTATTTCAGAAAAAATTCATAGCAGCAGCTAATAGTTTGAAGACGATCTGGTTAGCTTCATACCCGTGAACTTAATGGATAGGATATGGGCACTACAGGATCGTCCGGTTTGAAAATGTTTGGAGAAGGACTGTCTCCGGCAATCATGATGGTATACTTGTGCTGCGATTAATGTTAACAGCAATGTTTTCTATCTCTTAAATAAGTATGTAGATCTCTATCGTGGTCTGTCTAGGTAAACATCATCGCAATTCCTATTTCCTCCGACAAACAGTATTGTGCAGTATTTATTAGGAAGTAGTACGTTTGAATGGCGTTGTAGCTCATGAAATTGCTACGTCTATCGTAAAACTACACATATATATATTAATGAAAGGTTTTAGTGATGTGTTTTATATGTTGTCATCAACAGATGAAACACATCACTAAAACCGCAACTATATATATTCTATATATTGAAGATATATATTATATAATACTACATGATATAAAGTATTTGTATGACAAATAAACTTTTAATATACAAACGATAAAGCCTTAACTTAGTATTTAAAAATGAGGTCAAAGTATTAACTTATAGTTGAATAACAGTTCCCCGCCCGCCTTGCCGGTAGTAACACCCCCGCAACTCCCCTTGGGGAAAGAATTTTGTAAAATCCATTCTTAGCTGTCCTATACACGCCAAAAAGAATATTCCTACCATATTTCAAGTCTCCAGGTCTTATGGCTCCAGAGATATCGTGGAGAGTTAGAGATCAACGTTACTACATATATTGATATATGTACACGACCATCAGTATCAAAACATCTCTTTCTTTGGATTACATTTAATTTTATATACACTGCACCACAAATTCTCATCGCTTTAAGACACGAGATGTCCAATCTCGTTACCGCGGTAATTTCGCTAGTCACAACGCCTTTCACTACACAGTATTCTTCGGCAGATAAGAAGCTGCAGCGGTAACGAAACGGTCTCAGGAGACAGAGATGTAGAGGAAATAATATTAGTATTGTGAGTAGTGGAATATAACTTAAAAATTCACTGCTGATGACTTCCACCATGGTCCAGCAAACTCTCTGGCGTCGGTGGACATCTGAGCAAGATTAATTGACACGTCATCAATAACCGGACGCCATTCGAGCGGAAGCGATTAACGGAGTGTTGGCGTTGCGTGCTCCGTGTATTGAACCCTAATAAAGCCAAACGACGTACATATATGTTTATATAGAAACCTGAAAATAGCTTCATTTTTTTTTATTTCACGAAGTAATCAGACCAGCGAGACTTTCACGTGATGGTAAGTGATACGCTTGCCCATAACATCATAACGCTAGTTGGTATATTGTAAAATATATGTATATGATTACCGTATGGTAATCATCGCTTTGAGACATAAGAAATGAATTCTCTTTACGTCAGTAATTTGCCTAGCTATAACACCCTTCAAACCGGAGCACAGTACTGTGTTGCGACATTATGCTACACAACTGTGTGGCGGCATAAATAGGCGCTGCCACCAACCTAGATAGTTTCTGGGAACAGAGACTTACGAGGAGGTATCAAAAAGTAGTGAGAACGACATATATACTCCTTGGTAAGAAAAAAAATAAATAGTGGCATAGCTCAGATACATATTTGTAATATTAATAAAGAAAAAAAATCTTCGATTCTCTTTTGCTTCTGTCTGTATGTAGTCATTTGTTTGCTTCGTGTCGGAACGTGTTCCCGGAAATGGAGAAAAGCGAAGTGCGAGCCGTTATTGAATACGTCTGTTTAAATAAGTTAACGACGCAAGAGATTCATTGCGATCTGGAGGAAACATTAGGAGAGTCTGCTCCGCCGCATTCCACTGTCGCAAGGTGGGCTTCTCAATTTGGAGTACGAGAACGAGCACGGAAAACCAACATCGTTGCGGCCGTCACCACGTCCATCGACGTCAGTCACCCAAGAAAATGTTGCGGAAGTCGAGAAAATTGTATTGAGCGATCGAAGAGTTACCATCCGATACTTAATTCAAGAAACAAGCATTTCATATGGCTTTATTCAACCCATATTGAAACAATCTTTGAATATGAGAAAAGTCTCCGCAAGATGGGCGCCGAGAGTGTTAACCGACACTCAGAAACAAAACACGACGACGACTTGACATTTCGAAGATATTGTCGGACAAGTTTCAAGAAGATTCCGAAAACTTTTTGTCTCGTTTCGTAACAATGGACTAAACATGAGTCCATCATTTTGATCCCAAGACAAAACAGCAACTTTCGCAATGGAAACGGACATCATCACCGACCCCGAAGAATTTTCGTGCCGTGACATCGGCTGGCAAGGTTATAGCCTCAATATGTTGGGAGTCAGAAGGGATATTGTTGGTTGATTACCTGGAGCGTGGAGCCACTATTACAGGCCAATATTATGCAGCTTTAATTCCCAAGTTGAGGAATGCCATCAAAGTGAAAAGGAGAGGGAAACTTTGAAGTGGCGCGCTGTCTCTCATCACGACAACGTACTCGCGCACAGGTCGGCAGTTGCAATGGCTGCCATTCAACAAGCTGGCTTCGAACTAGTTGACAGATCTGACACCTAGCGATTTTTATCTGTTCCTCAAATTGGAAAAATACTTAAGGGGATAGAGGTACGAAGACGATAACGAGGTGATGGATGTCGTGGACAACTTTTTGCAGGATCAAGACAATTTTTTTTTTTTAAAGGGATTGAATCCTTGGTAAAGCGCTGGACTCGGTGTGTAGAGAGACTCGGAGACTATGTACAAAAAAAAATTATTAAGTTATCTATAATCATTATATTCTATCTCATTCTCATTACTTTTTGATCCCTCCCGTACTACCATTAGAAAGCGTACGCCTAACTTGAGTCTTTAAAATTAATAAAACGAGTTATGTAAAAAAAAAATAGGTATCCTTCTGCCCCGAAAAAATCCCAAAACTCGCACCCTACGTACGCAGATGCGAACGCCCACACAAACTTCGGTAATTAACAAAGTTTAATCCCGAAATGACGGACATGGGGACATTTCAGCAACGGATTAAAATTTCAGTTTCAAAAAGCGATCCCTGAAAACTCCTCTAGCGGGAGACCAAACTAACTGGTGTATATTTATTGGTGGTAGGTCTCCATTGCCGGCAGTCCTGTAGTCTTTGTAGTAAAAGTATCGCTTACCACCAGATGAATGAGTAAAAAAACTTAACAACCCAAAGCGAAGATTAGGTTATATTCATAACTGTACCACAAGCATGTAAGTTAATCAATGAGACTGTTCTATGTTAATCCATATTTAACTTCGTTAAATTTTAATATCGATATAAACTATTGTTAACTCTATTTCATTATGTTAACATGTTAACACAAGTTGGGCAAGTTATAACTTAGTAAACAATACTTGATAATCATTCGAGTATGGTCAGTAATAGTTATAAACTTTCACAGTTAATAACGGAACTTTGTATATACGGCAACAGAGATTAAACATCTGTCTGAATATAACCCTAATCTAATGTAAGGGTTGCTACTTCAAGAAATTATAAAAAAAATATCGCACAACTCGAGGGACCCAAACCACCTCACCAGCCAGAATTATGGGAAATGGCTGCTGTCCCTCCATATGAACCTCTACATA